>OY728153.1:1946837472-1948087472 GCA_963277665.1 Viscum album | reverse complement strand
TTGGGTGTTCTAGGAAAGAAATTGAAATAAAATGATAACATTAAACCTTGAATTTCTTTAGTACATGGGCTTAGGCGATCCATGTTTACCATACAACTATGGCACCTAGACGTCGTCCCCGGGTGGCTCAGACAGCCGAGGCCTAGCAGATTCAGGCGGTCGATCAGCTGAGGATTGACCGAGATGTGGAAGATAGGAAGTGGCAGAAGGCTCTCCATTCATTCCAGCGGCAGACCCTCAAGAAGTACGAGGGTATTACTTTGGATACGGAGATAGATGGGTGGATTGAGGAGCTAGGGATCACTTTTACCTTGATCTGTGCTCCTAGGGAGTACTGGGTTCCTCGAGCAGTCAGTTAGCTGAGAGGCGCGACGCAACAGTGGTGGACACTCTACCTCAGAGAGTGGATAGAGGCAGAGGTTCCTTGGAATGACTTTGAGAAGGAATTACGAGAGGAATTTCTTTCTTCCAGGATCAAGGCGGAGAAGCGGCTGGAGTTACTCTCCCTTCAGCATGGGAGTATGTCAGTACGAGAGATGGGGATCAAGTTCAAGGATCTTCTGTGCTTTCCACTAGATCTTTTTCCAGATGAGGAGTCTCGGGTGAGACGTTTAGAGGAGATGCTTTGTCCTTTGCTCCAGTATGATGTCACCCGCTTCAACCTTATGATGTACATGGCGATATAGAAGAAGCCATTGGTTGTAGAGAGGATGCACTCGCTGGGAGGTGCACCATGAGAGGGGATCCAGCCAGGCTCGTCGAAGGGGAAGGCAGTCAGCAGCAGGTCTCCTGCGACGGGACTTTCCAGGTTCAGGCTAGTGGGGAGCAGGCCCCAGCAGTCCCAATCCAGATCTTCGAGTCCTCTTCCTTTTTTCACGAGCCCATGACTGAGGTGTTTTTCATGTGGAGGTTTCGGGCACGTTCAGAGTTGGTGCCCGACCCGACCTCAGTGCGGTGGAGGTGGGCAGGTTCAGCGCCCACCTCAGCAGCACCAGTTGCCAGTGAGGCCCTTCCAGTAGCAACGTGACCATGCTTCTCTGAGGGTAGACTTTGCAGGAGGAGGCCGACCTCAGGGTGCTCCTCAGGGACCTAGACCAGGGTGTGGTCGGGGAGGTGGATGATATCAGAGAGGTAGATGAGTTGGGCGTGGACAGTTTCATGCAGCAGAGTTGACAGATCCAACAGTACCAGAGGTGGTGCGAGGTACGATTTGTGTGTTCAGCACTCTTGTTTCTGCTTTGTTCGATTCGGGAGCTTTGCACTCCTTTTGTGCACCTGGTCTAGCCCATGCTTTTGGAATAGGCGTAGAGATACTTTCCGTACCACTGGTGCTGAGTACACCAGTTGGAGGCCAGACTAGCGTATCTTATGTTTTCCGGGGATGTGGGATGACGTTGGGACCACATCGATCTAGTGGGGACCATCTTCTGTTACAAATGCAGCCATACGATGTCATCCAAGGCATCGACTGGTTGTTTTATGTTAGTTTCGTTATAGACTGCTTCCGAAGAAGAGTCGTTTTATCCGACGTGGATGGGTAGCGTGTATCCTTTGTGGGCGGGAGGAGCTATCATGTAGGAAGCCATCATGTGAATCCCCTCCTTTCCTTGTTAGGTGGGTTATAAGTAGTCATAGCTGATACATAGATGATGGATGTCCCGGAGGTTGTTGGGGAGTTCCTCGATGTTTTTCCTAAGGAGTTTGTGAATCTACCCCCCCCCCCCCCCCCCCCGACGTGACGTTGAGTTCGGGATAGACTTACAGCCTGGTGCCCGTCCGATTTCTATGGCCCCTTATCAGATGGCACCTTCATAGTTGCGGGAGTTGCGGATTCAGATTGATGATCACATGGAGAAAGGTTTTGTTCTACCCAGCGTATCGCCATGGGGTGCTCCATTTTTGTTCGTGAAGAAGGCAGATGGTGGTCTCAGGCTATGCATAGACAACCGATGGTTGAACCACGTAATAGTGAAGAACTGTTACCCCCTTACAAGGTTAGATGATCTCTTCGAACAATTTAGGGGAGCAGGTTGGTTTTCTAACATTGATCTACGATCTGGATATCATCAGCTGAGGGTAAATGACAGTGAAATCTCGAAGACGACTTTCAGGTGAAGGTATGGGAACTTCGAGTTTGTAGTGATGTCGTTTGGAGTTACGAATGCACCAGTTGTGTTCATGGGAATTATGAACTTTGTCTTACGAGAGTTTCTGGACCAGTTTGTCATTGTGTTTATCGATGACATCCTGATCTACTCAAGGTTAGAGGAGGAGCATGTTGAGCATCTCAGGGCAGTCTTGGAAGTCCTTTGACACCGGCAGCTTTATGGGAAATTGTCGAAGTGTAAGTTCTTGATGCAAGAAGTACACTTCCTTGGGCACGTGGTGTCTCAGCATGGAGTGTCAGTGGACCCGTCGAAGGTGGAGGAAGTTGTTTCTTGGGAAGCACCCAAGAGCATGGAAAAAGTTCGTAGTTTCCTGGGGTTAGCAGGTTACAATCGGAGGTTCATTTTAGACTTCTCTCGAGTTGCTGCTCCATTGACAGCTTTGACGAGGAAGAACTAGGTCTTCCTATGGAGCGAGATGTTCCAAAAGGATTTTGACTACCTGAAGGAGAAGTTGGTCAGTGCTCCTGTACTCAGGTTCCTAGAGGAAGGATTGTTATATGATGTGTTTTGTGATTCTTTTGGCCTTGGTCTGGGGTGCGTTCTGATGCAGAAGAAGGGAGTGATCTGTTATGGGTCTACACAGTTACGCTCTCACTAGCATAACTATGCCACCCATGACCTAGAGCTTGCAGTAGTAGTGTTCGCACTGAAGTTGTGGGGACATTACCTCTTTGGGGAGCGCTTTGTGGTCTTCTCATATCACAAGAGCCTGCATTATATCTTCTCCCAGCGTGACCTAAACTTATGGCAGCAGAGATGGGTTGAGTTTCTCAAAGACTATGACATTGAGATCTCTTACACTAAAGGTAAGGGAAATGTTATGGATGATGCCCTAAGCAGTAAGTCACATAAGGATGTGGTTTGGGAGTCCACTGATGCTTGGAAGGCGATGGGAGAGTTGGCTGCGTTGCACTTGGATTCCAGAGTAGAATGTGTTAGAGGCTTTTTGTTTCAGATGACGGTGCAGTCCTCTTTTTTGCAGCAGGTGGAAGAATCTCAGTGGGGTACTCTAAGGCGGAAGTGATGCAGGATCGTGTGGATCAAGGGAATGCTCCAGAGGGACGGTCAGAGGACATCCGACATCGGATGATTTTCCATGGAAAGTTGTTTTTCCCGGAGACAATGCGTGAGGGAGTTCTCCATGAGTTCCACAGCTCAGCATTGGCAGTACATCCAGGAGTTTCGAAAATGTACCGAGGCCTGAGGGAACAGTTTTGGTGGCCCCGGGTGGAATGGGCAGTGGCGGAGTTTGTGGATAAATGCCTAGTGTGTCAGCAAGTGAAGACTGAACACCGTGTTCCCAGTGGTTTGTTGCATCCTTTAGATGTCCCCGAGTGGAAGTGGGATGACATCTCAATGGACTTAGTCACATGACTACCCAAGGCTTAGGGTGGTTATGATGCTATCTAGGAAGTGGTGGATCGGCTGACGAAATCAGCTCACTTTTTATCAATTAAGGAGTCATGCCCGGTGAGTACCTTGGCACATAGGTACGTAGACGAGATGGTGCGTTTTCATGGAGTCCCGAAGACAATCGTCTCAGATCGGGATACTCGGTTTACCTCATGATTCTGGAGGGGCTTACAACATGCTTTTGGCACACAGCTATGACTTAGCACTGCTTTCCACCCCCAGGCCAATGGACAGATAGAGCGGACTATCCAGACGTTGGAGAACATGCTACGAGCAAGCGTTCTGGATTTCGGAGGATCATGGGTACAACAATTTCCTTTAGTAGTGTTTTCCTACAACAACAGCTTCCACTCTACTACTGGCATGGCACCGTTTGATGTATTTTATGGAAGACCATGTCGGTCACCCATTTGTTGGGAAGAGGATGGTGAGACAGGTGCTCTTGGGTGAGAGGTAGTGCAGAGCACCAAAGAGAAAGTCCATCATGTAAGTGAGAGGATGAAAGCGGCTCAGGAATGACATAAGTCTTATGGTGATCATCGGAGGAGGCCCTTGGAGTTCGAGGTGGGGGATCATGTGTTCTTGAAGGTTTCCCCTCGATGGGGGAAGCAAAGGTTTGGGAAAGGGAGGAAGCTCTCGCCTAGGTTCATCGAACCTTTTGAGGTGCTGAGGCAAGTCGGTGAGGTGGCATATCAGCTAGACCTGCCACCTCAGTTGGAGAAGGTTCATGACATCTTCCATGTCTCCCAGCTTCATCGGTACTTACACGACGACTCCCACATTATCGACTGGGGAGAGTTAGATATGGGAGACGACACAACCTTCGAGGAACGACCAGTTAGAATCAAGGATCGTAAAGAGAAGGTGCTTCGTGGACGAACCATTCTGTTTGTTCGTCTATTGTGGAGGCATGGCGGCCTTGAGGAGGGAACATGGGAGCGGGAGACCCAGATGCACGCTTAGTACCCGGTGTTTTTTTGATTTGTGTTTTTCCTTGTTCTTCTGAGCTTTGTGTTGATAATGTACTCTGTACCTTTGATATATGGAATGCTTGGCTTGTCGGTTGTGAGACCTTTTGTTTCCTTGTTCCCTGGTAATGTGTAACATGTCCGAATGTGTGGGGAAAGAGAAAAACCCGATCCTTAATCGAGACGCATTAATGCAGATGCAAATGAACCCATGTGGGCGAGTCAGTGTCACCTAAATCGGATAATATCTCGACATAGAAGACGGAATTTTCCCCAACCACATGTTCGGGAAGTGTGTTGGTTGTGCGGTGTTGGGGGCAGTACGAGTTGAAAAATCATAATGTATGAAAGTGGGAAGACCTAATTCTTAATCGAGACACATTAATGAGGATGCGATTAAACCCGGGCAGGCGAGTTAGTGCCGCCTAAAGCGGATAATATCTCGACATAGTAGAAGGAATTCCTAACACATATGATTAGGGTTGTTGGTTGAGTTCCTGTTATATCGAGAACCCTATGAGGTATCTTGTTGGGTCCCTCTGGGTTGGTTTTTGAATTCTCGGGGACAATAATGTTTTAATAGGTATCTGATGTAATGGCCCAGACCTCTCTGTCCCATTCCTTTGTCAAAAAGAAGGTCAAGAAGTGTTCTGGAGGGAAAAATGGACTTTTCCCACACCTTCCAGAATTTCTGAAACTACACGCCGTGTACCCCCCTTCTGGGTATAACCCGTGTGGAAGTCCATGTCCTTGCTGTGTAGAATAATGGGTGCACACCGTGTGCCCAGTTCTACACACCGTGTAGTCCTTCCCCGCGTACGCGTTGCCAGTCAACGGTCGTGTGCCGTGTTTGAGTCGTGTCCTTGCCATGTGCAATAAATGAGTACATGTCGTGTTTCCAAACTACACGCTGTGTAGTCCTTCCCCGCGTATGTGTTACCCTCAAACCGTGTGTTGACCAGTCAATGGTCGCAGAGCCGTGTTGGAAGCCGCATGGAGACCGTGTGAAATAACCGAGTACACGCCGTGTACCATAAAGTACACATCGTGTACTTTTTATTTTCTCACCTACAAAAGGAGGGGTCCCCTCCTCCTTTTCAACTCACTCCTCTCCTCCCCATTCCTCTGAGCAGAGCTCTCCCAAGAGACTCGAAGGCTTTTTTTCTTCCATAACTTCTTCGTCCGAGCTCCGATTTACGATCTGTCAGTGGCCACGGGATCGTAAAGTCTAGGAAGAACTTCCGAGCTTGGATCCTTTGCCTTTCCTTCGGCCTTTCCTTTCCGACTTCCACCCGAGGAGGTTTTTCTGGGACTCAACAAAAGTGACAGACGCCGACAGACATCTTCTAAGGTTGATCCGGGGGAGCGTTGCGATCAGAACATGTTAAGGGAGGGATCTTACCTTCATCTCTCTAATTTGTGCATCATGCGGGGTGGGTATCCGCTTGTTTTCATGAGAAACAGTTGAACCATTAAATGAAGATTATAACTGGTTAAATAACAGGGTTGGGAAGTCTGTGATTCTTGTTACGTTATATCCTGTGATATTATGTTGTGAATTGAATAGACACATGCCGACTAAAAATCACGGTTGTTGGGGGCCTTTGCTTGTGCAATTAAATGTTGCCCTATCTTTTATACCATTTTGTTGATGGAAACCTTGTGGAATGTGGAAATTGGTTAATCACATAAATTTGGCTGTTTAAATTCTGGAACCCTTGTGTGATCACCCTAGTTAAACAAAAACGGAATAATGAACATTGGGGTGTTGTCTTGGATACGTGGCATGTGATGGGGGGTGTTTTGTGGGTTTTTGTGGATCGAGTGACCAGCGAGGTTGCGGTTGGCTTGGTTGTGGGTTGGTGTGAATGCTATGTTGGTGATGGGCAGTGAGGCTGCGATAAGTGGTATTAATGGGATAATGATGTGCGGTTTTCGATGCGGTTGTGGTTATGGTGGTTGGCAACGGGGCTGCGGGAATGGGTTGAATGTGAACGAACATTTGGTTGTGAATAATACAAGTGAAAGTGTTAAAGAATGGTGGGGCATGGAAATGAAACAGATTTAATAATCAATGGGGCTATTTGGTTAATAAGAAGGACTTGGTTGTGTTGCTTGTGTTTCCTAACTTGATTTGTGGATGGCAGGGATATGTTTTAAGAATGATCGATGTGGTTGGTTGTGGATAGTTGCCCAGTAATTAAGGAACTAATAAACTAATTCTGCTGAAATGTGAAAACCTAAATGGGGTTGGGGTTGATTGTTGTATGCATGCTTCGTAGTAGCAGTGCCGAGGCCCAAGCTCAGTTCCTCTGTTTATAAGACATAGGTTGGGCTGTCTGTTTGGTATACATATATATATCTATATCTTTTGTGTTTTATCGCACCCCACCCATGTTGAGCACTTAGTGAAAAACACACCCATTTCATGGGAGAGGGTGTTTTCCCCTTAGTTACCATCTCTTTCCTGCTCCTTCTCCCCTAGGCTGTGATGGATTGAGGCGACCCTACACTTAAGACTCTTCGGGTTGGTTTTGATTGGGGTGGCTTTAGCCCAAGACTCTTCGGGCTGGTTCTACTGTTTCCCAAGAATCATCGGGATAAGGCACAGCTGTGTGAGGGCAGGATACGTGGTAGTGAGGACCAGGTGTGTGCGGGCGGGGTATGTGGTTGTGAGGCCCAGGTGTGTGCGGGCGGGATACATGGTTGTGAGGACCAGGTGTGTGTGGGCGGGATACGTGGTTGTGAGGCCCAGGTGTGTGCGGGATGGATAAGTGGTTGTGAGACCCAGGTGTGTGCGGGCGAAATACGTGGTTGTGAGGCCCAGGAGTGTGCGGGCGGGATGTGTGGGTTGTGAGGCCCAGGTGTGTGCGAGCGGGGAGAGTGTGGAAGCGTCAGGACATTTGCCGTTAGGAAGGGAAGCTAATTAATGGGAAATTGTGCAGGGTACCCAATACCCTTGTTTCTTATATACAACTACCTTTTGTGATTGTGTTTTGGTGAGTGTGGCTGGTGAGGTTGGGTGGATAGATTTCCTTTCTTGGTTTCTTATGTTGTTCTCACGGGACATTAGGATGTCTCCCCACTTGTGCACGAGAGCTTTAGGTTTCCCTACTGAGTATACCTGTATGATCACCCTACGTTTACTTTCAGGTCTCCAGGAGGACTACCAGGGCCATGCGGGACCCTACTAGTCGTACAGTTGGAGTTGTTGCAGTTTTTGTACTCTTGTTTTCTTTTGGTATTTTACTTTGATCATTCTTGTACCTGAACCTTGTTATAAAACTGATTAAACGTGCATGTGGTCTTGGTTTGGGTTTTTTTATATACACTTGTTCTTTTCGTTTTTTGGAGGTTGACATGTCCTATTTCCCGATCCTAAATATATTAAAAGGGTAATGCCTCCCATATTTGTGTAACCTAATACCCTTGGTGCTAGTTGCCACCTGGGGGCCTACTGAAGGCGGGACTCGGGGGTCATTATATCCCTTTCACCATCACCATCTCAGGAGGGGCATCATTGGTGGGAGGGGGTCGTGACAGTATGGTCCCTATTAATTCATATTGATTGGTTTAATACTTAAAAATGTATCCACTATCATGATGGATCTAAGGAATTGTGTCCCGAGATGATAACTTAATAAATTTTGGTAGTCATGATAGATGATATTATAAGATATTTTAGTACAAAGAAAGGGAATAAATATAACATTAGATTAAACTAAAGAACTTGATAAAAGAGATGCTATATCCTGATCCAACCCCAGTCGACCATGAACCGGTCACCTGAGATAGACAGCGATATGACCTAGGGGCGTTCGGGAACCCCCTCAGATGAAAACAAGATATGAACATAAAAAATTACACATGGGAACTATTTTAGAAAAAAAACCAGAATCGGTTAAATAAAACAAAACACGCAGATAGCCAACAGGTGAATCTCAGACTATAGTATAAATATATTCCGTTATAAGGTGTAACTAAACAATCTATAAACAACAAAATTGATGAATCTAAAACAAACAGACTGAAAAACCTCCATGTGATCTCCATGGGACTTATTGGTCATCACCAACCACGAGACAAAGACTAATCCAAAATGGGAACCTTACAGGAAACCCTAATTAAAACTAAATATTGAAAACATGTTCATTCTACGGGCACCAAGAGGTATATGTAGCATGAAAGCTAACAACAATGTAGGAAACCTCCAAATAATCCATGCTTTTGGTTTACGAAAAACATTCCATTAACACTTCTTTGAAATATATTTATAATTTACATTTTCAAACATACTTTGGATTTTTATAAAACAACATAGTCCATTGCTCTAATATTTTGAAAAAAGGAAGATGAATGAAAAAATATGAGTTGTTTTCTCATTCCAAACATATAATTTTGAATCCCTTTTTAAATAAACAAAACATTCACAATTTTTCCAAATAAACAAAAACTAGGCACAAAAAAATCCTACATGATGAGAAAAATGGCTCTAGTATTACATGAAACAGGAAAACATAGGAAATACTTGGAATTTATAGGAGAACCAAAACATAATATATATGTTACATGTCCTGAAGGAATTCCCTACTCAATGATGTCATAAATCTATAACTCCCAATTGTCTCCCTACATGACCCAGTCATGGTGACCGATCCCATTGTAATAAATCGAAGTATCAACCTATTATGGGCCACTAGAAAATATAATAACGTATACTAGTGCGGAAATAATTGTCAATAAACGTCTCTGATATGCAAATTTCCAATGTATATTTTAAAAGGGGGTGTTCCATACCATTCAAATGACATTTCACTTGCATTCCATATACCCATCACCCATTCAGCATCACCCTAGCCACCTCAATGGTGGTCCCCTTCCATAAAACATTCATTACACAAGGGAGGTCCCATAAGAAGGAATCTCCCTATCACATTGATCAACAACTATGTATGGAACCCTATGCAGGTAGGAGTTTTCAAATTTCCATTTAAAAACATTTCAAATGGTCCTTTACCTTAAACATATTCAACCATTTACCAAGAAATGTAGAAACCATTTCCAAAACAACATCGAACACTATATATATATGAATGTATCGAAACATGCCTTATGTTCAACCCAACTAGGGTATATTTTTTAAATATAAAAAAAAACCTAAACCATTTCCAAAAATAAGAAATTCAATTTTCATTATGACCATTCCAATAGGCCTTTAACATTCAAACACACCTCAAATATGTCACAGTTTCTAAATGGGTCCTTATCTCGAATCTACATTAGCACTAAAATATATTGAAATAAAAACAACACAATCAATGGTTACAAATGGCCAAACAACCATTTTAATAAACAATTTCCTTTTATCCAACACCAAAAAAGGCATAAAACCTTCCACACAACTTTGAAAACACCTTCTGTTGCTTTTTAAACCAGGGAACCATTTTTTAAAAGAGAGGGGAAGTTGAGAATATTTTTTTTAGAATTCCAATGTCTGATAAAAGGACCAATCAAAATTTCAACATCCTTTGAAGTATCATCCATGAGTTCACTCCATGAATCCATTTATGTGACCACATCAAATTTCATGAAAATATGTATTTTTCTAACCATTTTTAGGAAACTACACACACACACCATCCAAAAACTCATCAAACCATTTCATCAAGACACTAGGTATCATAAATCTGACCAAAACTATACAATAATTTTCCACCAGGTTGTCTTCTTTCGGATGAACCACTTATAATACTTAATATAACCATTTAAAATAAATATAAATTATTCTCAACCCAATTGGAAAGGCATACAGAAGCGCATAAATAGAAAAAACAACAAAAAAATATATATTTTTAACAAATATACTAATGATAAAATGCTAAAATGAATTAACTATAATAATAATAATGGTTTGAAACATGTTTCAAGAATTAATTAAAATCACCCAATAATCACATGAATTGAGATTGGATTTAATACCATTGAAACACCTACCAGTCATGAGTGAAAGTTACAAATCCCTTTAAAATGGATGATTAAACTTCTAAGAACCAACTGCATATCCTAAAACCCAACATACACAATCCAACACCGAAACCCTAGGATAAATTTTTATAAAGAGAGGTATATCCAATGAAAATCAGGAAATAGATTATATGAGGGTATAAAGGATATAAAAACACTCAAAACACTAAAATGGTACCTTAAAAACATTGTGAAGGATCCATGGAGGGAGGAGAACAAATAGAGAAGAGGTCTGATACACCCCATTGTGTGCAAAAAATTAATGTGAGGGTGGAGTCCCAATTTTGGGTAAAAAGGGGGAGGGGGTTAAAATTAATTTCATATTTTAATTATTCTGGTTGGTCTACATGGTTTTCCTGCACGATTTTACAAATCTTGTGGTAACTATGTGGAACAATCTGCTTATGGAGGAAATGCAACATGATTACATTAGATCGATTGCTTTGCTGTGCGCACGACATGTGGTTACTTCTATCTAACCTGCATGAACTATATACATAGTTACTACTAACCATGTGGAAACTGTGTGAAACCCATAAAGTCATACCTACCTTTTAAAAATGAACTTTTTTACTCGGCCATAATCTGAACCCAGACAAAAAGACCCAAGACAATAAATAGAAAAATGTAATGGAGAATCTATGTGAGAGGTGTGAAAATTATCCCAAACAAAGGAAATTTATATAAATTTAAAGTCATCCTGACAATATCTATCAAAACTCGAGTCCATGCACAACAAAATCGAGGAAGCCTAAAATCTATAGGGTGACTATTCTCAACACACATCATAGCCAACCGATTCCTGAAAAAGCACAACCCATGATTTAGGGGAGAAAATGGGAGGGTTCTCTGATAAAGAAAACATTTTCAATTAATTTACATTTAATATCATTGATTTAAATCCCATCAACATGGTACATTATTATAAATTTACTCAATTTATGATATTGGTGATATTTTATAATTAATAGAAAAAATGGACCATTTCAGATTTTTAACAGTTTTATAATATAAATGTTGATTATGTAGGATCGAAATAACAATGTAGATGCTCAATATATAAGAGGGGGTGAATTGTATACTTTAAAAATTCATTTGGAACCTTTAAAGTTGGTTATGGATAACTATGTTTTCCTTAGACAAGGAAAATCTTTGTTTAACAAAGTTAAACTAAGCAAATTTACAACACCTTTGATCACCAACTGGAGAAATGGAACCAAGTTTAATGATATAAGATTCTACCTTAAATCGTATAGAATCAAAAACTAATCAGAGTACAAGTGTAAGGAAATACAAGAATATTATACTTTCCTTACAATAAAATATGCAACGGAAACAAACAAGTAGTAAAACTACAAGTAACAAAAAATTACTCTTTTCACCCAAAGAGAAGGGTATCCAGCAACCTTGGATAAAGGTCTCTTGATTTATACTTTCATGAACGTCTGTCTTACCCACACCAGGATAAGCCCTCGATGCGAATATTAGAATCTTTGTCTTGCTATCCCGGTAAGCCCTCAACATCAAGGTAGTTGGAACCTCTGTCTTCCTCAGCAAGGAAGCCCTCGAACTTCAAGGTAGTCGACACCTCTGTCTTCATATCCCCGGAAGTCCTAGAATGTAATCACCAACATCCGAAGTCGCACGAAGAAATCTGAATGAGCAGTTCAGTATGCACAAGGCATGAAAAGCTTCTCTCTCAAGAAATCACCTAAACAGCGTGTGTTCTCTAGATCGATCAACTTGTTCATTGATTGTGTATATTGAGCTCTTTCAAATGAGCTCCTATTTATAGGAAAATTTACAACGGTCGACTCCCTCTTCCAATGGACATATTTTCAATGAAATTTGGAGGGACCTGTACACGTATAACTCAACCAATGGTTAATTAGAAATAGAATAGATGACATCGTTTTATAACAATATATGTATAACTGAATGTACGACATCATTTTGAAATTAAACATATGTAAGTAAAATATAATCAATATTTCGGAGTTCAAGCAACTTAAAAGTTTGGAGTCTAACCAAAATAAAGTTCATAGTCTATATTAAGAAATATTCGGATTCTATTATATAAGAATTCGGAGTCTGGTTTCACGAGAGATCAGATTCCGAACTTGCTGAATTCGAAGTCGAACTACTTAATAGTTCGGAGTCGAACTGCTTAAGAGTTCATAGTCGAACTTCTTCAGAGTCTAGAGTCGAACTGCTTAAGAGTTCAGAATCGAACTTCTTCAGAGTTCGGAATCAAACTTCTTCAGAGTTCAGAGTCGAACTACTTAAGATTTCGGAGTCGAACTACATAAGAGTTCGGAGTCAAACTACTTAAGAGTTCCAAGTCGAACTACTAAAGTGTTCGGAGTTGAACTTCTTCAGAGTTCGGAGTCAAACTACTTAAGAGTTCGGAGTCGAACTACTTAAGAGTTCAGAGTCGAGCTTTTTCAGAGTTCGGATTCAAACTTATTCAGAGTTCGGAGTTGAACTTCTTAAGAGTTCGGAGTTGAACTTCTTCAGTGTTCAGATTCAAACTTCTTAAGAGTTCGGTATCAAACTACTTGAGAGTTCGGAGTCTAGAATTTGGATTATAACTAAATTATAGATCTCATCCAGAATTTGGATCCTAAAAACAAAATGCTCCAAATAATTTCATTATATGGCTCCAGAATTTGGGGTATGATTCCATTTTTTGAAATTAAGAATAATATTGTTAATTATAAGAAAAAATAGGTTAAGGTAAATTTCCTTAAAGAAGAAAATTTTCGTTATGGGGGTAAAAATAATATTTGCTTAAGTATAAGGTGTTTGTGATTTTCAAAACAAAAAGGAATGGAAAGGTCATATGGAAGCCCTTATTGACTCAACAGATTGGACGTAAAATTTTCTACAGAAATTGTAATTGAGAATCTCTTATTTTTCCAAACTCAACACATCATGGGATTTATTTAATCATTATTGACAGAAAGCTGAATCGACCATATGGAAGCTTAATGGAACCTCCCATGATGAACCATGAAAATAGTTTACTGATCTACTATGTTTTGGTGTGGGGTCTATAACTCTTTCATGCTTGGACCAATTTCAATGAAATTCGGTGGATAGACACCCAATAAATTTGGTAAAAAATATTAAGAAGGCGAGGCCACATGAATTGGTCCTTTTAATAGTTATTTAAATATTCTAAATTAGAGATTGGCGACTTAGAGAGTCCGATTGGACAGAATAAATTTTCAATGTAAAATGGCAATAACTCTTGGAATACTAGTCCAAATACACTGCGATTTTGAGGGGAAATGTAGAGATAAATATGAACAACATTAAATAAGGTTGAAATTCATGAAGATGTAATTTAATGGCTCTAAATTTCATCAAAATTCTGTGAACAGATTATAGCTATAAATTTATGGGAGATACTTCCTCTCAAAGCATCTCATTTCATCTAATTCCTTCGATCACAACAAGGTGGAAAACATTTAATCATTCATTAATTTATTTAATTTATTTTCCATAGATTTTTAATGCCTTATTTTTCCCCGGTATACTCTATTAACCTCACTATCATGGGGTAATCATTTTGTGTCATTGGGGAAGGGTTGGTTTTCTATTTTATAATGCTTATGTTCTTGGATGTAATTAAATGAAATTCTATTCTTCATAAAAGTTATTTTCTATTCCATATGGGGGGTTTTATTATCAAGTGCGATCAATTTGGAATTTTAGTTTTGTTATTGTTTTTTTCCTAGGTAAAATAATCATTATCTCCCTCCACTGATTTCTTGTTTATATACGATGGAATATACTAGGGATTAATTGTGAAGTACTAGGTGATTGTCAGTACGTGTAAAAGTGGCTGTGAATGTTTTTGTCTTTTTGAGATAAACAAGACCTGATCAGGTATTTCTGATATCAATTAAGGATATTAAATAAAACAATGTTTCACATGGAAAGAGAGTTGACCAAACTGATATCTTAGTATGGTTTTATCTAAACTTGATAATTTCACCAAGGAAGTGAGAGGAATCAATTGTGGAAACACATTTTAATAAAATAAGAAAAAGAGGTTTGAATTAAATTGAACAAGGACAACATTATAATTATGAAAGTTACCCTAGATTAATCACCCTTTTAATATATTTTTTTAATCCTTTGTATTTAAAATTTATTTTCAATAATTTTGTTTTAATTTATTCTTAAAACTCACTATTTTTAGCCACATTTAAAAGTGGGAAAATATTTTTGTGTGCACTTCGCTTCAGGAGAATTAATAATGTTATTCACTAGACTAGACATTGAAAATAAAAAAATTGTTTTTCCACGCCCTATGACATTGGTAATTCAAAAATGGAACTATTTCAAGGGTGGAGGTTCCACAACCTAATTATAAATATTTGTATCTTTTAAAATTTAAAAAAAAAACACCTATCATGTTTGTTTTAAATATCTATTTCATTAATTCATGGAATGATTACCCACTGATAAAGGAACCAATTATAGACTAAACCTTTTCCCTAGATAATGGAGTTTCATATATATTTAGATAGGTGATGTTAATTGGAAAACAAATAATGATGATAAAACATTCAAAGAATTCATAGACTGACTAAGGGATGACATGAACATTGATTTTTTTTAAAGAGATGGCCTGAAAGATAACAGTGTTTTCCCAATATATTCTATAATTTTATAAAGTTTCCATGGTCCAAGAGGACCTGCCTTATTCATCCTGGATTTTTCTTTTGAGATTAAAGTTATAGTGGAGACTAACTACCTACCTCTACCTGATACTACTCAACTCCAAGAGGTGTTGTCCAGTGAAGTAGAGATCGATGATGAACAAACTCATGGAGATAATATTTTCGTGAATTCATTATTTTTTTCTTTTTTTTGAATCTAAATTGAGTATTACCTCCACTTGTTTAAATTTTTCATAATCATCCAATACATTTATTTCCTGGGGGAAAGATGATGAAAAAGAAGATTCATCTGAAGTGGAACATAAGGATATCATTGATGTTATTGAACATTTATTAGAGGTTGTTCAAGATGATATCAAAGTGGATTTTCCATGGGAAAATGAGACAAAGGTTGAATACATTTGAAGGGAATAATTTTATATTTACACATCATGATTTTATTTTTTTCCAATATTATTATACTCTGACCACGCCTTTGATTTTTACAATGATATATCATACCTTCATCAACCAATAGAGAATAAAGAAGATGTTGTAAAAGTTGAAACCATGAAAGAGGATGACCAATTCATTTTCCTAACTCTACCATGAATGTTGTATAACATTATAATGTGGGTGGACATGGTATGATATATCCATGGTGTCCATAACCAAAAAGTAACATAGCATGCTGGAAGGATGAATTTTTGTAGGTTCATGATCATGAAACCTCACCCGCCATCAGATTAGTGATAACCAATTAAAAAAGACCCTCTAGAGGCAATCAAAACTCAGGGACCACATGGGGGACTAAACAAAATTTAACCTTCTTATCTAATTCAAATTATATTTTTATTTATTTCAATAAATTTATTATGTCGTATTTTTACCATTTTAGGTTTTCAAAGAGCAACACTTAGGATCCTAACTCAATGTTGTATTTCCTATAAGTCTTGACATACCTCTCCTTTAAACATTTTTTTTGTTGTGACTCATTTTAAAATCTTCCTAAATGAAAAATATATTTGAATTCATTGAGGAAACTGTATAATTTATGTGTGAGCAATGGAACCTATTTAGTTTTTCATTTAATTTTAAGTTTGGTTTATTATTTTCATTAAAAAATAATTTTTTTGTTTTTCATATATTTGTGAGTTTATTTTAAAATTTATCTTTTTGTAAAATATTTTTATTTGAAATTATTATCATTTATATTTTTAAAACACTTTTCAATGTGTGAGGAAATCTATTCCATGAATCTGAGCATAAATGATTTCTAAAATGACTTTGTTTCAATTTCAATTCTTTTGGAATTTCATGAAAATTACTCTTAATTTTAAATCCCATGCTACTTATCACTATCATTATTTTTGAAATCAAATTCATGTGAGGATTCATTACCATTTTTGTCATATTCATTACATTCACCTCATTTTTCAAGATAACCAGACCACACTTTCTTTAAATAGAATTTGATTTATTCCTTTCAAAACATAATGGTTTGAGATAATTTTTTTAAATGATTTTGTTATTTATTTGGTTTTAAGAACCCTTTTCAAAATAATTATTTTTATTATGGCATAACATATACATTAATCATTGTTTCCCTTAAAATCCATGAACATCATGTTTGGTTAGCCACATTACAATCCAGGTTTCTCTATCAAATGAACCCATGAAGTAATATTAAATGATCTAGTTGAACTTATGTGTGGGGTAAGATGTCTTGTGGTGTAATACAACATTTGGTGATACCTTGGGGTGGAAAATAAAATGTTTAATATCTTCTGTTTCTATTAAATATTTCATTTTGTAAAAATTTGTGGCTTTCTGTAAATTTCATGATAAAAGATGTTGTGTCTTTCTGGATCATCCAATGTACAGAAAAATGTGTTCCTATCTATAACATTCATGCCAAAAATACTTATTTATGAGAAAACAATTTACTGGCGAATTGCAAAATGGTGTGAAAATTCGTTGTGTTCTCATTATTATGGATCCTATATTCTACAAAGGTGAAATAAAGAGACCATGTTTGAGTGAAAATTAGAATCTTCAAATTTTTATTCTAAAAGACCCAAGCCCTCCTTTTTTGGCCTCTAAATATTTAACATCTAAAAACTACCAACCAAAAGCCACAAAATAACAATGAAAATTACTAATGAGAAAAAATTGTCCATGACTCACATATAGTTGACAATTAGGAATTTATCAATCTTATGGTGACTCTAGTGTGAGTATAGATGTGAAAATATTTTTTTAACATTTACATTTGTGAGATGGGAGAAAATTTAGGCGAGGTTGGTGTTTTGTGTGCATGAGATAAGAAATTAAGTGGAAATATATTAAATAATATATATAGATATCTTTAAATAATGTTTTTATGAGGCATGGTATCTTTTTTCCTTGCTATGGATTTGGGTGATCTCATGGGATTGTGTTTTGGATATGATTTGATTTGATTTTTATGTTTACTTGTCCCTGAATCCCGATGCTATTTGTGGGGAAATTTATAGAGAAAATATTTTCAATTAATTATCATTTTATATCATTGTTTTAAATCCCACCAAAGTTATATTTAATGATAAATTGCTTCATTTTATGATATTGATGATATTTTGAGCTTAATAATAAAAATTAGCCATTTCTGATTTTTCACAATTTTAAATTATTAATGTTGTTTGGTCATAACGTTTTATACACTGATTAAAGATGAAAAAATATTTATTTTCCAAATTCTACACATCCAGGGATTCATTTATTTTTCCTTGATCAAAAGCTGAATCGACCATATGGACTCTCAAAATAAGCTCACAAGTTGGACCATGATAATTATTTATAGATCATCCATTTTTTGGTGCAGGGTCCCTAAATCATTCATGGTTGGCCAAATAACTATGAAATTCGGTGCATAGATGACCAAGATATTTTGGAACATCTTTCATGAAGGTGAGAACATGTGAAGATTCCATTTTAATGGTCATTAAATCATCATAATTAAGATATTGGTGATTTGGAGAGTCTGACTGGACAGAATAAATTTTCAGATTAAAATGGGTATAACACTCGGAATTATTGTTCTAATATTCTATGATTATAAGAGGAAACATCCAAGATAAATATGAAAAACATTAAAGAAGGGGGAAAATCTTGAAGATGTCACTTATTGGGGCTAAAACACATCATCTATATTGGGATAGATTCATTTTATAAAAGGAGGGGTTCTTCTCATTCTCAAAGCATCTAACCCCATCAAATTTCATTGAGCAAGGAAAGGGGGAGAAAATTTCAACATTATTTCTTTAATTTCTTTTATATTTCATAGATTTTTAATTCCTTCTTCTCCATTCATCTTGATTACCCATACTATGGTGGGTTAAAAAGTTTGAGTGATTGTGGAAGGGTTGGTTTACTATTTTGTTAGGCTTGATTTCTTGGGCATAATTGAATGAAATTTCATTCTTCTTCATGGTTGTTTTCAATTTTATATAGTGTATTTTATTATCATGTGCAATCATTATTGAATTTTGATTTCATGATTTACTTTTTTTATAAAATACTGATTAACTCAATCAACTAATTGCTGTTTTATATTTGATGGAATAGATCAGGGATTAGAGGTGAAGTACTCGACGATTGTCAGTATGTGTAAAAGGGGAAGTGAATGTTCTTGATTGGTTTGGATAAACAAGAACCGAATGGGTATATCCCATATCAACTGATGATATTCAATAGAACGATTTTTCACATGGTAGGAGAGTTGACCATACCGAGATCTTGGTTAGGTTTTCTCTCAACATCATAATTTCACAACGGTAGTTAGAGGAAAAGATTGTGGACATTCACATTAATCAACTAAGAAGAAGAGGTTAGAATTAAATAGGATAAAGATAGAATTATAAATGGGAAGCCAACCCTGACCTTATCACCCTTTTATTATCATCATTTTTTAATCCTTTAAATTTCAAAATTATTTACAATAATTTTCTTATTAATTTATTCTAAAACACACTATTTTTTACCATCGTTTAAATGTAAAAAACTATTTTTGTGTTCAATCTTTTTCAAGAGACATACTATAGTTAATCCCTAGACTACACATAGGAAATATTGATTTTTGTTTCTATAAACTATGATAAGAAATCATCATTCTCCCCACCACAAGAATTACACTAACACAAAAACCGTAATGTTTGAACAAACCACCCCTCGGGGGGTGTGCTACACGGAAACTCTAAAAAAGTGTTCAAACCCTCCTGATATATAAATGGATATATTAATAAAAAGGGACTTTTAAATCATGAGGATGAAACAATTAGCACAACACCTCCCACACCAACCGAATAAATCCCTTACCACAATAAAAAACATGTGAATTCCAAGCCCAAACTCAACCAATATCTACGAAAATACTAGGAAAAATCCACAAATCATATTAAAATGAATAGGGGGAAAGCTAGAATACTGAGATACTGGTATAGTGGAATCCCCTATAAGAACTAAAACACATTAGATGAAATCTCACTAAAAGAACCCAAATTATGAAATGTACCATGCACACAACCCATATATCTCATGATTCCCAACAGACCACTAACGAACACCATTGAAACCAAACTCAATATAATAACATGTTCATTCATTCATGGTGTAATGTCCCATAATTTTTGTGAAATTTATATTAAATTTATATATAATTATTTTGAGACTACAAGCTCTGACGGAACCTAATTCGGAGATCCAGTGAGCTCGAATTGAATTTTTACCTATTTTTATGTTTACATAAGTAAACAAACAAGAGGGTTATTCTATCAATAGAAATGGTTCATGGATCAAAAATATAATGGCATCGTTAAAATCAAAATTCCGAAATTCACCTTGAAAGGACTTAACTTCAAGTAGAAAGAGCTGAATGGAAATGTTAATTTTCGGACCCATTAGAAATAACTAAAAGAACATTAAAAATATATATTATTTCTTATCCACAAATGAAGATCTGTGACACAGAAACATTACAACACGGTGAAAGCGGGGAAAAATAATATAACTTATCAATGGGTAGTAAACCCATAGTGTAACAATGCATAAAATAATGTTTAACAGCTATGTAGTTTCATAAATGAATCTGTGTAACAGCGTGATGATGTAGCACAACCAAAATGATGTGACATTTTTTATTTTTATATGTTTAGAACGTTAGAGGAATGGGAACTAAATCATAGAAATTCTCTGATGAACCCCAAATAGGTTTCCTCGCCAATGAAGAATGGTGAATGCCATTGATGAGTAGGGATGAAATCCATCGATGAACATTGATGAATAATAATGGATCCAGAATCGATGAAGGCTCCGAGTTTCTCCCCTAAAATAGTGATAGATCCTCAATCTAGGTAGGGGATTTAAATTGTTTATAGTTATTCCCTATTATATATTTTTGTATACGAAGAACGCAGATCAACCCAAGAACTAGTTGATATGCCGATAATTATTTCATGAGGTAAGGTGACTTCATTGGAATTATTTATCCATGTTTAAAATATTACACGATTTATTGAGCTGCAATTCCTAAACATCTCCATGTTTTAGACCTCTAATGTGGAGGGTCTAGGCCGACATAGACAAGGCTCTTGTCCCTCCCCATGCGTGTTCCTCACGCATGTATCCTCAAATCAGTGGAAAGATGAATATGGGGACAATGAAATTATGGATGAGACCCGAGAGGCCTAAAAGTGTACAAGGATCAGATATCAGACCACTAGAGCTAACCCGATGGCCCACAGAAGGTGCCACTGACATGACACCACTGGTGCGACGACACTCATGTCTGACGGCGGTGGCTAACCAATGCTAGTCGTGCAGAGAAGGCGGCACCACCCCAGGCGCTGCATGTCGGGGGAGGTGGCCTGCCCATGTGTGTCACGGTGGAGGAGGCCACACCCTATCAGTCATGGAATAGGAGGACTTGGAGCAATCATAACACCATGTGGAGGTGGTGACCGATGTCCGAGATGCCAGGGTGTTCTTGAAAAACATTGTTGCTCAACCGCAGTTGGAGGGAGGCCCACGTCTGTGGGGAAGCGGAGCAGCCAGTTGCGACATCTGAACCCATAACAACCAGGCACACCACTAGTCCTCCCCTGGGGAATTAGGCATTTTCCTGCGTGCCATGCCCCCAGTGATCGGGTGAGACCCGACCCACCTCTCTTCTGGCGGAACCCTTACCACGGTCCAGACCTACACTAAGCGGGCCAGAACCACACGATGGAGGGGGTGAACCAATTTTCTGTGGGCTAGAGATGAACCGGTTGGATGAACCCGCACAATTAGGGTTGAGCCAGGCAAGACCGAGTCGTCGGGTGACCTAGTGGGCTAGACCCCTGGGTAAACTGGGCCTAAGCCGAGCAAGGACAATTGGGACTAGCCCACTGGCTAGGCCAGACTAGACCAACCAAAACATGAACTAGGTCAGGTTGATTCAGTCAAATTAAATCTGGGTATGTGGGACCCTCGTTTCGGGTTGGTCAGGTCAGTCCGACCTCATCAGACCGGGCTGAGACGCAATCGGCCCCTGTTTACTAAAAAGAAAATAATATGAAAACCAGGGGTCCAATTTACGATCCTTTTCTAGATATGGGACCATCTCTATGAAAAAAAACATTTTGTATACTTTAAGGAGAGTTTCAATGATGTTTAGCTGAAACGATGTGATTGAGGAGTTGTTCTCCGAAGCGCGCTACGTACGAATCCCAATTGTAGGATGATACCAAAAGACTGTTGGCTATATAGACTATGTGTCTTGACTATAGACCAGTGAGAAGAAACTCTATGTGACATTGTAGGACCATAGAGGGGGTGATACTATGTGACATGGAAGACCAATGGTATGTGATGGGGAGGAGTATCTCTGTTGGCCAAGGTGGGAAGCTCCTCATTTTGACTTAGCAGGCCCATAGTGAGAGAGAGACAGTGTGACTCAGCATACCCACAATACTAATCAATGATGAATACCATAAAAGTCCATGGTTAGTGGGATGAGGCTTCTGTGTGACCGGGTTGGCCCACATTACTCACAGTTTATGAGTTCCTCAACAAGAAAGGTGTTCGAGGATGTGACTAATGATTCTTTAATCACTACACTAGATGTATAGCTGGTGTAAGGTGTCTTTTAATTTATTCATGAACATCATTCTTATGCTTAATTCAATTATTTTAGGATTTCCTTGAGTTTTTATATTGTGTTTCGGGGTCCCCTGTTGAGTATTTTGTTACTCACCTCTGAACGAGCATTGCCCGCACGTTTTGTGTCTCGTGCAGAAAATCGACGCTTTGATAGAAGACTTGGTGACCTAGGAGTAGGTGGGGCCTAGTAGGATGAGTTGGACATGACATAGTACATTATATTTTAATAGATACACTACTTTTACTATTAGGTGTGGTATTTAGCAGATGGATGCATCAGTCCTTTTACCTGTTGTTTCATTCAGTTCTTTTAGTTGGGTTTGTATTTCGACCTAGTAGTTTTTAGTTGAAGTTGTATTCATCACTTGTTGTTGTATACAGGTTTTCACCTATTATTTTGTGGTCCATGGTGGGGTGTGTGTGTGTGTGCATCTTTGTACTCATTAAAATTCCTCCCACAAGAAGGTTTATGCATTTTGTGCTACTCTCCAGACCCATGCCTTCAGTAGGAAGGCATGGGGTAGTCACGACATAGGCCTGGGGGCGTGTTGTGACAAAGTGGTGTCAGGGGGATGTCAGTTCTACCTCAATGAATGAGAGTCTATTGTTTTGTTTTGGAGAAAGAATGTTAAATGTATCATGTTTGAATTTTAGATTTGGGGTGACCAATGTTTGTGCGGTGACTGACATACCCATAAAATAGGACCTTAAATTCCAATTTTAATCACTAAAAATGAATTTTTTGCCTAAGTGTATCCTTATGTTCTTTTAAATAATAGTCATCTCACTAGTTATAACATTTTGACTATCGTACATCTGGATATATCATTGTATGCCTCAACACGGAAGACCAACTAGGATCCTGATACATGATCATGTAGACTGCCCACCTTGTTTGGATGCATTGGTTAAAGGACCAATGATTTAGATGGCCCCACCTGGTGGTGCACCGGTGTTTCCACCACCAGCTGGTCATCCATTAATGCTCGTGTTACCAGTGGTGGGAATACATATACTTTGTGCCTTGCGCAATTTTTAGAGACAGAGAACTCCCAGGTTCATGGGGAAGACAGATCCTCATGTCACTGAGGACTAGATAGAGGTTGTGACATGTGTCTTCTATTTATTAAGGACGCCAATTGACTAGTGGGAAATCATTTCAGAGAACCTTTTGTAGGGCTTGATATAGAAATTATAATGTTTGATCATCCATAATAATGATTAGGAAACCCTTTCCTGGTTAGAATTTGAGAATATTTTCCCGGATGAGTTTTTACCCATGACATGGTGATCTATGCGCATTCAGGTGCGGCTTCACCTTCACCAGGGTAGCATAATGGTGACTGACTACTTAGCAAGGTACATAGAGCATTCATGCAACTCCATATACATGGTTGATGACCCTTTCTTTAGGGCTCTATCCTTTGAGGAGGGACTCCGATGAGATATTTTGTCATCTATGGTGTCACTCAGCCTCCCTACCCTAGCTGGGGTACTGGAGAGAGCCTTTCTTGTGAAACTCTTCATGGAGGATCTGATGCTGACAGTTAATGCTACCATCATAACCCAGGTGGAAGAGTCTTCAGAAGGTACCAGATAGCTAACATGATGTCCCAAGTATTCCATTTCTCTGTGGGACTAACCCCATGACACAAGATCGATAGTGTGAGGCTCTGAGACCAGAGGGAGATAGGTAGGAGGTAGAAATTTCATCATGTGCAGCTGGCATGGAATCATATCACATGACTACCCGACTCATCTTATATATGACCATCAAATGTTTGAGGGGCCAATGAGACAGAGGTAGAGGTTCATGTGAGGAGGTCTGTAGGGCAGCAGACATGGTATGGGAGTAGGCCGAGAAGCAGGCAGTGGGAGAAGGTTTGAGGTACTACCACCACCTACCCCAGGTGGTCCACCCCGACCTCAGGGAATAGGTGAAATGGGGAAATCTCAAATTCAAGAAGTAAAGGAATCTGACCACGTTTCTCCATAGATGATATGAGGCATGATATGTTTCTTCTCCACCATTGCAGTAGTTCATATATACACATCTTCAAGTCACTCTTTCCATACCATGAATTTCATTCATAGCATGGAGATTCCAGTGGATTAATTGGATCGATCCTCCTGGCTAGAGACATCTACATGAGGGGATTCTGTTATTACACTATAGTTCCTACAGTGGGATCTTACTCTGGGAGGTGAGAGTGCTAGATTGGATCTCCTTGGAATGTTTTTGAGGCCTTACAATGTCTTCTTAGATATTGAATGCTTATCCATAGTACAGGCTCAGATCGACTATTTTAGGCATACAGTAAAGTTTGTCTACAGATTTTGTACAATGATTTCCTTCACTGGTGAGAAGTAAACCCTTGTAGAATACGACCTACATTCTCAGAGGAGGTTAAAGACGATCACTCACCATTTTGCTAGCCTCGCCCTCAGTTTAGTGGGTGAGAGTAGTCCATGATTTCTAGTAGCGAAGGATGAGTATGAAGATGTTTTTCTTGAGGATGTTCTGGGACTAACTCCTCATAGAGTGGTATGCTATTCCATCAACCTATACCTCAAGAAGACACTGATATCCAAAAAAGCATACTAGATGGCTCCTTTAGAGCTTCTCAAGCTATGGGTACAGCTGGAGGACTTGCAAGAGGAAGGGTTTGCAAGGACATCATTTCCCCCTGGGCATCCAGTGTTCTATTTTCCAAGAAGGAAGATTGGCATTTGAGGTTGTGCTTGGACTTCTAGTGATGGAACTAGGTGACAGTGAATAGCAATTTTCCATAATAGATAATTGATGACTAGTTCGATGAACTGAAGGGAGAGAGGTGGTTCTCAAATATAAATATCAGATCAAGCTATCATTAGCTTCAGGTATAGTAAGAGGATGTTTCGAATACCAATTTCAGATGCCAATATAGCTGCATTGTGTTCATGGTGATTCCTTTCAGCATGACCAATTATCCAGCAGTGTTCATTGACAGAGGAACCTGATTTTTTGGCTTACCATGACATGTTTTTCATGATCATCATTGAAGACATCTTGGTGTACTTTATGTCAAAGGAGGAGCATGCTGCACATATATAGATCTTCTGGATACCCATCGAGAGAACTAGAATTATGGTAATCCTTTTAAGTTATAGTTCATGATAGATAACATCTATTTTGTGAGACACATTATGTTGGAGGTTTTAGTTGTAGTGGATCCAGCAAAGATAGAGGAAGTGCTCGCTTGGGAGAAACCTAAGAGAATAACTAAGGTGCAGAGCCTGTTGGGGTAGGCTGGTTACTATCAGAAGTTCATTCCCAACATTCCCAAATTGGCTACAACCTTATCATATTTTACACGGAAGGGAAAACCCTTGGTGTGGATATAGAAATGATACTAGACCTTCCAAGAGTTAAAGAGGATACTAACTAGTACCCCTATCATAAGACTACGAGAGGACGGTGTTGAGTTCGTAGTTTCCTACGATGCATTAGGGACATGAATAGGATGTGTCCTGATACAGGAATGAGCATTTAGCATCTACATATCAGGGGTGTTGAGGTAGAATTAGTAGATATACGTTTCCCTTGACTTGGAATTAACAATATTGGTATTTTCCTTGAAGATTTGGAAATAATACTTGATGGGTGAACAGTTTACTGTTTACTACAACCATAAGAGTCTCATGTATATTTTCTCCTAGAAATACCTAAACTCAATACAGTGTAAATTGATAGAGTTCTTCTTGGACTATGACATTGAAATATTCTATATTCATGGGAATGGGAAAGCGGTAGGAGATTCTCATAGCTAGAGGAGTAGTTTGTAGCTGGGGAGTGAGGTGACATATCGGTAAGTTTCGATAAAAATATCTTTTGGGGATGAAGATGGGGCCTCTTACCTTCAGTCGATTACTGTGACTCCACCACGTACACTAAGTCAAGAAGGAACAACTGTTGGATGTTGACTATGAGGCATGACATCCTCTGTTATCCTCATGACATGCACCTGATGGATTTTCGATAGGTCAGGAGCAAGTAATATTTTTTAGAGGGTGCACTATTGTACTAGTGGTGTTGTATAAAGAGATTTTGAGGGATTTCCATACATCCCCTTTAGCGGTACATCTTGGAGTGCCAATGATGTATCAGGACCTCCAATTTCAATACTGGTGGTATGGGAAGAAGAATCAAGTAGATAAATTCATTTCATGATGCCTCATTTGTTAGTATATGAAGGATGTTCATTAAGTTATTTGAGGCTTGATCTAGCCACTAAATGTTCCAGAGTGGAAATGGGATGGTATCTTAATGAATATAATAATTGGGTTACCACATACATCTAGAAGCTATGATTCAGTACATGTGTTTGTTTAACGACTAACAGTGTTGACCCACTTCCTACCCATTTGGGAGTACGAACCGGTACCAGGAATGGGATGCACTACGTCCAAGAGATTGTGCGGCCTCACGAGGTGCCTTTAACAATCATCTTAGACTGTGATTCATTCATTACATATTGTCTATTAAAGGGATTGCATTAGGTATTCAGGGCTTAGATGTGCTTGAGAACACCTTTGTGTCCCCAAATGGATGGTCAGATAGAATAGACCATACATACCCTGGAAGAAATTATTCATGCTTGCGCCTCAGATTTTGGTCATAGTATGGAAGACCACCTACCACTGGCGAGTTTTCATACAATAATAGTTATCACTCCACTATTGTTATGGCATCATTCGAGGCATTGTGTTGGTGTATTTGTAGATCACATATATGACGGACAAACCTTGGGGAGCCGACACTAATTGGTCTATAGTTGGTATGAGATACCACTGAGAAGGTAATGATCATCTTGGAACATATGAGGAATACACAGAGAAGGTGGAAATCTTATTCAGACAAAATACACATACCCTTGGATATTGATGAGGGAGACCATTTGTTCCTTTGGGTCACACTCCTACGAGGATTGCATAGATTTGGCTAGGGTGACTATCTATCTCTATGGTTTATTAGACCTTTTCAAATACTAAGAATCATTTGAAAGGATGCATACTACCTAGATCTTCCCTAACATATGCACTAGGTACATGATATTTTCCACGTGTTGCTAGTGAAAAGATACATACGTGATCAGTCACCCATCATCAACTGGGGAGAGATGGACATTGATAATGGGGAGACATTTGCAGTGTTCCCGGTAGAGAGAGAGGACTGACAAGAGAGGGTCCTTCAGGGGTGGTCGATTCCTCTGGAGCATGTTCTGTGGAATCACAGGAATCTCTATGAGAGAACAAGTATGAAGAAGTCATATATACATGCTCAGTACACCCATTTGTTTAATTAGCCCTTATTTTGAATTTAGAGGACGTAATTCGCTATGATATGGAAAATGTAATGTTTCAGAATTTTCGTGTTTTTTTAATTTATATAGAATTATTTAGAGACTACACACTCTGATTTAACGTTATCCCAAGACCTTGTGAGACCAGAATAGAATTTTGATCTTTTTCAAGTTTTCTTAGGCAAACATGCAAGCGAGTTTTTCTAACTTTTGAACTGGTGATCAGATTGAAAATATGGGGCAGCATAGAACACCAAATGTAGATATTTTCCTAGAAAGGACTTAAATTCAGCCAGTAAAGGCCAAACAGAAATGTTTATTTTAAATCCTTTTAGAAAAAAATAATGTATCATTAAAAATATATTTTAATTATTTTCCTCAACCGATGAGTGGCGACCCGATGACACATTGATGTGGTGATGAGGTGAAAACGATGTACATTAACGGAACTCATTAATGGATCTTAAAACCAATATGTGTCAAAACATTAAATGATGTGTTACAACTATGTTGTTTTATATGTGATAATGTTTAATGACACAGAGTCACAACATAACTAAAATATTGTGATATGTTTTCATTTTATTTGTTTGGTGAGATAGTGGAATGGGAATTAAACCTTAAAAATTATCCAATGAACCAATAGCGGGGTTACTCTAGAATGAATAATAATGAACTCTATAGATGAATGGTGATGGACACAATCATCGAATGGTGAAAAATGCTAATGGATTGAGGATTGATGATTCCTCAAGCTTCGCCCCTCGACAGCAACTGATCCTCAATCCATGTCGGGGATTTATATTTTTTAATGTTATTCACAGTTCAAATAATTCTTGAACAATAAATTCATATCCACCCATGAAATTCTCGACCCATTGATCATGCGTTCTTATGGGAGGGAAATATTTTTAGATTTTCTTATCTAGATTGAAACTATATTCTTTTTAATTGAACTATAATCTCTAAGCCTCCAGGAGATTTTATCATGTAACGTAGAGGGCATGATCTTACATGTACATGGCCCGTGACCCTCTACACCTGCGTTCTTTGTGGTTGTATGCTCAATTTAGTAGAATGATGAATTAGGGGCCAAGGAAGGGATGTGGAGACCCTGGAAGCCTGAAGGTGTAGATGGATCAGAGATCACACCACTGGAGTAGACCGGGGGGGCCTGCGGAAGGTGCCTCAAGTGTCGCACCATAGGGGTGACACCACAATCATGGCGGTGCTAGCATACGGACCTATCTAGACGCATGGAAGAGGCGGTGCCACCATTGGTGTTTTGTGCTGGATGAGGAGGTAGGCCCTCACCGGTTGCACTAGAGGAGGTGGCCTGACCATGTGTGCCACAGTGGAGGGGATGAAACCCATCATCCATAGAAGAGGAGGACGTGGTGCCAGCATTGTGGTTCATGGATATGGAGGACCATGTTTGGGAAATCAGGGTGATTTGGTGTGCCACTATTACCCAACCTTGGTAGGAGGGAGGCTACATGTCTGTGGGGCAGTAGTGTAGATGGACAGGACATCAAGCCATGTCCTGGATAGGTAGACCAACGATGTTCCCCTAGCAGACAAGGCCTCAGCTGGTCGGCTAGGCTGAACAATCTCCCTTCCGACTGCGCCAAATGAGATTGGGTCATTGGGCGACCTGGCAAGCTAGACCCCCATGAAAACTGTATTGGGCCCAGCAAGGCCCATTGGTCCATTCCCACTAGCCAGGGCGGCCCAGACCGACCCATACCTGAACCATGTCCGGTCGAGTTAGTTGAATAAATCTGGGATATGTGGGACCTACAAGGCGGGTTATTTAGGCCTAACCGGGTAGGTCTTACCGGGATGAACGCATCCTGCAACTATTTACTAAATTGGTAATAACATTAAAATGTAGTGTCTGATTGAAGAATTGTTTTTGCTATTGGGACACTCTCAATGTGTTGGATCATTTGGTGTTCTTTAAAGATACATTCATGAATGTTTAGATGCGACAAATGGATTGAGGGCTGATTCACCCAAGGGCACTATGTACGGAACCTTATGGTTGGTTGAGACCAAATTACTTCTGACAAGATATACTGTGTGAATCAACTATGGCCCAGTGGGAAGAACCTCTTTGTGAATTTGTAGGGCCATAGTAGGATCAAGACTGTGTGACTTGGTAGACCCACAATATGTGATGGGGAGGAGTACCTCAGTTGGCCATGTTGGGAAGGGCCTCTGTGTGATTTGATAGTTCCACTGTGGGAGCGAGATTGTGTGATTGAGCAAACCCAAGGTTTGCATTATGTATGAGTACAAAAAAAGTCCATTTTTAGTGATAAGTGACTTTTGTGTGACCTGACATGCCCCATATACTCATAGTGGAGGCATTCGCCTGCAACTGAGGAGTTTGATGATATGACTGGTGATTATTCTATCACTTCCATATATGTATACATGGTGTGATTTGTATTGATATTCGGGCTTTCACATTGTGCTTATTATTTTTTCTTTTCATTGAGGATTGTCTTTTGGTGTTTCCTTTGTGTTTCGGGGTCCCCTACTTAGTATTTTGATACTCATCCCTGCACAGGATTTTCGCACACGTGTTGTGTCTGGTGCAGATAATCAACAGTTCCATGGAGGACTTAGTGGCCTTGGAATACGTGGGGCCCAATAGTATTAGAAGGACATGTGATACTACATCACCTTCCAGTTGCAACTCTACTCTTACCATCATGTGGGGTTTTCTATGGATGGATACATATGTATCTATTTACTCAACTTTTTTCAGTTATTTGTGTGGGGTTTGTATCCTGGACCACTGGTTTTTAGATGTACTTTTACTCACCCCTTGATTCAATACACGTGTTTTTTTCGTTTAGTTTCTGTGATGTGGTTGATCATGTGTGTGTGTGCGTATAGGTACTCTAGAAAATGCCTCCTAGTTGTAGGTTGATGCCTTCAACGCTAGTCAAAAACCCCTAGCCTTTGGGTGGTGGGATTGGGGTAATCATAACATAGTCCCTAGGGGAGGGGACAAGACACATGAGACCAACACCCTTGTAGAAACATGAATAATTTGTAATTCACAATTGAAGAAGATGAGACCACTTAGATTGTGGATTAATGATTTCATCACTTCTACCTAATGAGGTTGATCTTAGAATGGAGATAAGAATTGAACAAGGAAGCTTTGGATATATCCATAAAAATTACTAATATGAAAATTGATCCAATGATTCACAAAACCTTGGAAAATAATGATTTCATGTGATCTTCACCCTGAGACCTATGGCTTGGGATCTAGTGGATGAAGTAACATCACCCTAACAGTCAGGTGTCATCATCCTTGGATAAGAAACCCTTCCTTGAACAACACTCCCTATGAAATTTCCCCTTATGTCCCAAAAGACCATAATGATGGAAAGTTTTCAGAACGATGAAGCTATATTGTTTAAAAATCATGAACTAACTATTCATTTTTTCCATTAGAAAATGGTCTGTCGAACTAGAAATGTGAGGCAATGAGGATATCCTTTTACATATTGGTTGCTCTGGCACCCATTCTATACCAGATATGGAACCCTCATGAAATAAGACCATCATCAACCCCAACCCAAATTCCAACGATGTTTGGACATCCAATGTACACTAGTCCAAATCTAGACCCTCAAATAGACAAAAGAATGTAAGAAACATAAAAATCATCTGAGTTCCCAATAACCCGATGAAACACTCTATTTCCAAAAAAAACACACAACTGCCACTAATAGAGCACGATTACCTCAATAAAAATGAAATAATCAAGAAGAAAAAGAAACTAAGCACAACTCATTATCAACCATAGTGACCGTTTTGGGTGATACATTCCAAAAAACAGGAGAAACTGAAACATAAACTAGCATTAGGCCAAAAAATGGCCCAATGAAGAAGCCTGAGCTCAACATAACTGGCTCGGAAGCCAAATAAATCGAAGAACAACCAAAAGAAGCCTTTTGAAAATCACATTATGAATGAAAACCCAATTATTGAAATAATTTTCAATACATTAAAATTCACTTTGAAAAAAAAATTCCAGGACTTTAATTTTAATAACCCACCTAAGGCATCTTATGAACAGTCACATTGTGTTCATCCTATCCTGCATACATCATCCACATACAAGTGGTTCACAAAATCTCCACACATACCCACACACATGTTGTAACAACCCAATAATATAATAATATATTTATTAAATAATTCATGGATCACAAAGTCTCTAAAAACACCACTTTGTTATAACCTAGCCATGTGAACAAATATATGTCACTTCTGTGATGTGAATTTCGAAAATCTTACATACACTGTTGGGATAAGTATGTTATTTGGATCCCGATAAGAAAAACACAATTTCTGGTGAATATTAACCAACCCTTTTGAATAGTCACATACCTTTATGAATAATAATATACCTTAATGAATAGTGACCTTACCTATGATAGTGTATAAATAATATTCATGTTGCAATTTGATATACTTATGTTTTAGAAAATAAATATTTTAAAACTGTTTTTTAGAATTAATTATGATTCTAATAAAATATTAAATTTCACATATTTAAAAAATTAATTTTTGAAAAATGGACTTCATTTTTGGATTCTATACGTTGAAAAATGCTTTGGGGAATTTTTTGGATTTTTCAGAAATACATGAATTTTTTTTGAATATTGAAATACCATCATTTACAATATAATCTATATACACAAAGTATAGAATCACCTACGATGTTAGATTGTTTAATCCCAATAGATTCGGATTCACATGATAAAATTACTATTCATAGACTTGTGAGACTAACTATTCCTTATATTCTGGGGAAATAATAAATCAATGAATATAAAATTGAGAAATCCTCTCTCCCCTGCATTATAACCCCCCCATCACTACCTTTTCTCTTCACTCCTCCCAAGCCTTGCTCCTTATCCAAATTATATATAAATATCCTCCCAAAAGTTTCTCCCACGTACAACAAGCCTTGGTCTCCTAAAAAAACTAAATCCTCTCCCATAAAGTGGCTCTCAATGATGTTTGGTTCAAGAGGTAAATTCCACTTTTGACATCATTTTCTTTCCATTCAAGTTCATTTTTTTTTATTTTTCTATTATTACCACTTCTTACCCAAATGTTGTGATGACTCTAGTACCTTACATGTAATGGAATTTTGTTGTGATAGTGGAATAATTTATCATCATATATTCCTTTTACATTCTTTTATATTAGTTTCAAGAACACCATGTGAGATGTGTCAACTTACCACATTGAAGGATGATGGGCTTCCGATTTCTATTTTCATTCTTGATTCTGGCCATGAAACCATTCTTATAATGGTATAACTAGATTAATATATATTTTATATACCCTATGTATGTTTAATTAATACCTTTAAAAATGGGATTATGTTATAATGAAAAATGACTTCATTGTAATCAGAACCCAGAAATTAACTAAAACAGTAATCATTAAATTACTATATTATAATTCAACCTCATCATGTGTGACCAAAATATATAAATTACCACTAACACCTATATATTGTCATAAATAATATTTGAATTCAATTTTCGAGATTTACATCCATTTCACATGAACTCCAATACCTATGAACAAGTGAACTGATTATGAAAATAAATAAAACGAAAACTACGGAAACCGAAATTTAATATAATAACTTATCCAGAAGAGAATTAATTATGTAAAAAAATTATGATAAACTAAATAAATGTCTAGAAGTATATGAAATAAGTTATTAATAAGTATAATTTCATATTCTAGGACCTTACGTTTAAGAGCAGAACACATTCATACATAATGTAAGGGGTTTCTTCATCTCACTACCATTTTTGTGAGATTTTCTATTTTCACTACTATTAATAGTGTATGTTGTATATATACTAACAATTGATGTTTCATATCATGAATATATTTATTATCATGGAATTAAATGTATCATTTTAATATTATAAATTTTTTGGAATTAGAGTTTATTAATTACTATGTGATGTAGGTTTTCCACCAAATCCTCCATTTTTCATTCGGGTTGCATTTATTCTCTATTAAACTCAATTAAATACTTATTTACTATTATTCACTCATAATTAATCCGATATTTATGTCATATATATGTGTACCCATTAGAATCCTTCTTTATTTTGTGGGAAGTTACATGTATAAAATAATGTTTCAAAAATTCTTCCATAATGAAACTTGATTCAAGGAACTTCTACAAATCATTAATATTTTGATGTTCATTGTATAATATGTTTTAAGAAATTATTATCTTTTTGTATCACGAATTCTAAATTATATTTTGGATCATTTATGGTTTCATAAAATAAAACATGGATTTTCTCTTTGAAATATATTTAATGCAACTTCTATAAAATGATTTAATTTTAATGATTCTTTAAAAATTATTTTTCATGGATTTCACTTCAGTGGGAAATCATTGATTCCTAAAATATAATTTCAATGTCCTAGTTTTTTATTTTAGGGGATATTAATTTTTATAATTTTATTTCATGGAAAATATAAATTATTTTCCAAAATATCTCTTCTTTACGATGTTAAATTTATTTTTCTCATCTCATATTAACATTTATGAGAAATATTTATTGTTCACCAATTATTTAATTTTTATGGGGTATGTATTGCACTTTTTTATATCATATCATGAGTCTCCATATTCTCATCATATTATAAGGGATTTTGATTTGAATGTTTCAAGGTCATATGAGACACTTTGAAATGTTTTAGGATTATTACCTCAAGAATTTTTCAATGGTCTCATTTAAATGTATATTAATTTATTCCAACATCATTTGATGAATCTGTATCCTCAAATATATACGAGTATTGATAAGGAAAATTTTACTTTTATTAAATCTATGTATAATGAATTTTTTAGAAATGCAGCTATGGGAAGGGATGCTATAGCCCCTCAATGCATGGACTTGTCTTATGAGACAAATTAGTTGATGAAAACACATCGATTTTGTTTCCAAAAATCAGACGAGATTATACCTACAAACTTAAACCGATTCAAAGTTATTGTGGTATCATTTCCTAGATACATGAAATACAATTAATAAGAATTATATTTATTCATTTTTAGTTATTAATATCCACGAGGATTTCACTATGGAAAAACCTATGGATGTAGTTTCATTCTCAGTTTATTAATGGTACGCATTCTTCATTTATTCACCAGGCCATAATGACTATGCTCAATTGTTTAGGATTCCATTATTATTGATTCATTCTTTTGCTATTTTTAATCCTTATTGGTCATTTGATCCCACCAATTTCATTTCATTACCATAAAAATGTTATGAATAGGAGACCATTTATTGAGTTCTCATGGATGCAATATTTTAGTTATTATTGTGTGATGTTTTGTTACAATTACGAAGGTAATATGAGTTACATGTACGTATCTAGTTTCATAAATACTAAAAAACTACTCGGTCCATCAGGATTTTATTCCTTGTAATCATGCCAATGTTGTAACACCCCGACCCCGAAATCATAGAGTCAGTTCATTAGAATTTCTCATGGGAATGATCACGAAAGATCATGTCTCAAAGGACTGCTTAATTTTGTAGCCTTGGAAGTACTAGATACATTCATAAGGATTACATTATATAATATAATGGAAAACTAGGACAACATTATTTCCATATACAACACATATATCCCATAGACTATCCCTGCATGTTAGTCATAATATTCTTTTTCGTATCCAGGGAAAAATAAAACATAGAAGGGTTGATCTTAGATGCTCATTAAGGACAAAAATATTGTGTAAATTTTTATAAAATAACATAAAAAATTAATGCAAAGTATAAAACAAAAAAAAATCCTTGTTGACATAAAAATATTCATAATATGGAAAATATAAATCAAAATAATTCCATTTACTAACTCACATGGATATTCTACTATTAGAATAATCTCTTGCAATATCAATATACACATTCATAATGACGGAATGCATAATACCGATATTCATAACCACATAGTCAAGGCCTTGTGCCAATACTATAAATAATATTTTTTCAAATCCTTGTTCCAAGACATTATTTTGTCTCAATTGACCTACCGATACATCGAGGAGCTATAGTAGGCTCCACCTGTCACTTAAATTGTCCAATGCATTCCTCATATGAAATGTTTTAAACATAACATAAAAATTTGTATTAAAACTAGCATACAGAATGTCAATACATTATCCACAAAACATGAATGGTATAAAAATAACACATTCACCATCAAACAAATCACAAAACCTTCAATAAAAATGGATGATTTTTATCACAATTAATCAACTTCAAATAATATTTAAATCCATTAAACGATGTTGACATTGTTGAAATCAAAACTGTTTGAGAGAAATACCTCATTCCATTTTTTGAAATAATATAAAGTTGCATAATTATAATAGAGAACATTTATTTTTATAATATTATTATAAGATTGTAGGGAATGCTTCGACGATGTAATAACAGCAGAATATAGCCGCACAAGCTGTATAAGTAAAAAACAATCATACCTTAATTTTGGTGAAACGGAGATAAGGTACCTTGTTTGGAAAACGATAGAATGATTCCTTTTAACCCATTTATAAAAAGTCAAACATGGGTATAACATACTATAGCCCATAGTCTAGTAAATATTACAAATGTTTTGGAATAAATATTTGTTAATCATGGATATGGATGATAAAGAGGTCCCAGTAGTTACTTACGTTAAGACAACTTCGGATAATAAAAATATTGTGAAATTCACCCTTACCTTGTACTATTCCATGGTCGAGTGTAGGTTGACCACTATTATAATGGAGAAATAATTGTTTTTAATATATACAAGAATCATAAACATTAATATTATATCATATATGGTCTTTTAATATTCGTTGTTAATAATATTTTATTACTGTCGTCGTTTCGGGTGTTACCTGATTCATTTTCCTTTATATTAATTGTTACCTTAGTAGTGTTGTTTTGTATAGGATATATCTTATTCATATTCAGAATAATATTATTTCTTTAAACATTATTTTTAATCATCTAAAAAAATTAGTCTTGAATGGATACGATGGGGAATGAATCTCACCGGGTTTGTGGAGACGGTAATCCGTATATACGCATGAGAAACAATATCATTATTTTGATATTAAAATTGTATATAATGGGATGGTATATCATATATATAGAATTAATATCATGTTATATTTTTTATTTACATCATTTATAAATAATGTTTATACCCCATCCAAATATTAAGGTATTTAATAACAACTACACCATGAAGAGGAGACGGAAAGTCGTACGTACGCACGTATGGTGACATGCCATTCAATGGATATATAGGTTAATGAATATTGTTGTATGAAATTTATAATAACATAAAACTATATAGACGATACTGGATTTATTATATTATAATGAAAACAATAAGGAATGAATAAGTGGCAGAAGAAAAAAACATGAAAGTGGTGGTGAGATATTTACATTTTCATCTTGTTTTTCATTTTTATTTGATTAAAAGGGCACTATAAGATGGCTTTATGACTAATGTACGGCCTCTAGGATGAAGGTATGAAAGATTAGAGGGTATTTGGTTAGGGTTTGGCCGAGCCAAATGGCATTTATGGTGTCAATGGGAGAGAAGTATAAGGTCCCTTTTATAAGAGTGGTGAGGGGCACCTTAGGAAAACCAATAAATATTATTTTATAATAAAATAATTTTTGGATTATAATGGGTCAAAAATGAATTATTTAATTTTTAAGGTGTGTATGGGTATAAAAACACTAAACCAATAGTTTTTAGATAGGTTTGGGTCAAAAAATTAACCATATCTTTCTGATTTAACTCTTAGTTAAATATTTTGACATTTACCATTTCTCTTTGTATTTTTATTTTATATGGTTAATTTACTTACAACAAAAATCCAAGAGAACCACAAGTGTTTCATCAATGCAATATAAAATATTATTTAATCCCTTTGTCCTAACCATTTATTTTTAGGAGAAAACACCAATTAATAATATAATATTTGTTTTAAAAACTCTTTTATGTAAATTTTGACACTTTGTCATTTGTTTTTACTAAATTCAAAACTAAATTATTACGCAGAACAAAATTCATTTAATAAATACTAACATGTCATATTAACCTATAAAATTAGGTTAATTCATAAAAAGTCTCGAATTACATTTATTTGGGTATTTATAATATCATTTATATTAATATTTCATTAAAAGGTAATTACTGCATCATCATTGTGCAATAAATAAATTAAATTATGTAATTTCAAAAAAAATTTAAATAAATATAATTATTTAGGAAATAATTGTAGATTTATAATTAATATTTATATTCTATTTTATCTTATGTATTAATGTATATTAAAAATGGTTTAGTTGTTAAACATTAAATAAAACACTTTTAACTCTTCTTTGAATTAAATAATAATAAATGTCCTTATCTAATCCAACTGGATCTAAAGGATCATATTTTTCCCCTAATATTTTTTTGGTTGATGTAAACTTATCTAATATTATTCTTACATGCGTTAGGGTAATAATAATATAATTTTTACGCTTAATTACCCAATTTACTTTTAACTGTGGTAAATAAAATAAAAACTATTCACCAAAAATTATTTTTATCTTATTGAACCACATTTTATATACTGATATCAACCATGTCATTCATATTTTTGTAACTCAACTCACAAGAAGTGGTAAAATTAAGTTTTATACAAATTCACAAATGCTTCTAGGAGAAGGGTAAAAGAGGGCAAAAAGTTCAAAGAAATTTTCATATATCTAAAATTATTATAAACTAACTCCAATGAATTGAGTTGATAATATATAGGTATTATGTATATATTTTTACCAAAAATAAATTTAAATAAAATAAATAATTATTTAAATAAAAATTTGGTTTTAAATAATAACTCAATGTTTTTCAATATTCTTATAAAATTGAATGCTTTCAGAAAACTACCAAAAATTCACCCTAAGATAATTTCGATATTATAAACCCAAAAATGATGTCCATTTTAAAGGATAAAATTTATAAAATTTCAAAAAGTGGGTAATTCTATTCATAAAGACTAGTTTGATTAGTTGTGGTGTGTTAGAACTCAAAGTTACGTACAACAAATGCTATTGTATTATTCAAAGACAAGCGTACCATGGTAGCTTGGGGTGTTATATTCTCCCCTCCTTCAAATAATTTCATCCTAACAATTTCTAGAATATTGCAGCATAAAAAGACTCAGGTGGTTCTTTATCTTATGTTCCTTAGGTTCCCACTTTGCCTCTTCCATCTTATGGTTTCTCCATTGAATATTTACCTGATGAGTTGTCCAGTTTCTCAGTAATTGTTCTCTTGTATCAAGAACCCGGACGGTCTCTTCACTATAAGAGAGATCAGGATGCAGTTCTAATTCGTTATTGGTGAATACATGCATTGGGTCAGGCATGTATTTTCTTAATAGTGATACATGGAACACATAGTGAAATATGAATAGACATGGTCGCATTGCTAAAGAGTAAGCTACACCCCCAATTTGTTATATAATTTCAAAAGGTCCGATGTACCTTGGACTTAATTTTCCTTTCTTACCGAATCTTATAACATCCTTCCATGGTGATACCATCAAGAGAACATGATCCCCTACCCAAAATTTTAAATCATTCCTTCGATTATCGGCATAGATCTTATGCCTACAGTGAGCTACTTTGATGTGGGTTTGGATTCCCTTCACCTTTTCCATCATTTACTTCATATGTTTTGGGCTTATGAGTTTTCATTCATGAACATCATCCCAACCGGTTGGTGTGCGACATCTCTTTCTATATAATGCTTCATATGGTGCCATATGTGTACTAGAATGGAATCTACTGTTATAGGAAAAGTAAACCATAAGTATATATTGATCCCACATACCTTGAAAGTCATGTGAGCATGATCTAAACATGTCTTATATGGTTTTAATAGTTTGTTCTGAATGTCCATCAGTTTGATGGTGGCAGGCTGTGCTCAAATGAAGTTCAGTATCTAGGGTTGTCTGAGGACTTTTCTAGATGCATGATGTAAAATGTGGACGAAAATCAGAAAAAATCGATAGGGGTACTCCATGAAATCTCACAACTTCATTAATATATAGTATTTCCAGACATTCAAGTGGTAAATATTCTCTTATAGTACGAAAATGTGTTGTAATGGTTTGACGATCAATAATGACCCATATTTCATCATTTCTTATAGGTTTCATTGTTAGTCCTATGAAAAAATCCATCGAAATATTATCCCATTTCCACTCAATTATGGGAAGAGATGGATGACTCCTCCATGCTGTTGTCTTCCAGCATTAACTTGTTGAAAAACCAAACAACATGAAACAATGGTTGTAATCTCCCTCTTCATGTTGTCCCACCCAAAATGTTCCTTCAAATCCTTATACATATTAATTCTACCAGGGTGTGTAAAGAAATTAGAACTATGAGCATCTTCCAACAATTCCCTTTTTAGATCAGGTATATCGGGAACTCAAATTCTCTTCCCAAATTTCAAAATTCCACCTTCATAAATGAAGTCACTCAATCTCCCATAATTCATATATTTAAACTTCTTTTTAAATAATTCACCATCAGTATGTGAACTCATTATCCTTTATAGTAAATATAGTTTAGAACCCATTTCAAACAGTATTGATGTTTCACCATCCATTGTTATCCCCATTACAACATGACTAGATCCTTGTATATAGGGTCCTTTTCCACTCTCATCTTGTTCAGAAATCCGTGATCATTTTTGGTCAAAGCATCTACCACCTTATTTTCCTTCCCCGGGTGGTAGGGTATAGAGCAATCATAATCCTTGAGTAGTTCAAGCCATCTCCTTTCCCTCATGTTGAGTTATTTATGTGAGAAAATATACCTCAAACACTTGTGATCAGTATATATCTGACATTTTTCCCCGTAGAGATAATGTCTATGTATCTTTAAATCAATGATTATAATTGGTAACTCAAGAATGGGATTAGGATAGTTTTTCTCATGAATTTATAACTTTCGTGATGCATAGGCAATAACCCTATCATTCTGCATAAGGACACAACCAAGCCCTTACGTTGATGCATCACTAAAATTAACAAAAACATCATTCCTCGATGGTAGAGTCAAGATTAAAGCATTATCTAATATTCTATTCAATTCTTCAAATAATTCTCCCCAATATTTGTTCCAAAAACGTTCATCCCCTTTAGGTGTGAGCTTTGTTAATGGAATAGTCAATCGGGAAAAATTATGGATGATATGTCGATAATAACCTACTAAACCAATAAAACTTTGTACCTCAGTAATTCATGTCGGTTCTGGCCATTCAATGATTTCTCTTTCCTTTTAAGGATCAACATAGATTCCATCCTTATAGACCATAAGGCCATGAACAGAAATCTCTTGAAGCTAAAATTCACACATGCAAAACTTCCTGTATAATTCAATCCTTCTGAGGGGCTTTAGAATAATGAGAAAGTTATTTTCATGATCTTCATAGATTTTGGAGTATACATAGATATCATCTTTAAATACCACTAAAATGTCATCATGATATTCCTTGAAAACTCTATTCATTATATCCATGAAGTCAAAGGGTGCATTAGTCAATCCAAAATGCATTACTATAAACTCGTAATGACCATACCTGGTTCAAAATGCGGTTTTCAAAGTGGGTTCCTTTTTCACAAAAACTAATGATATCGATATCGAAGTTCAATATTTTAAAAATATTATCCACCATTAGGTTGGTCAAATTAATCATCATAACATGGTAGGAGGTACTTATTCTTTATTGTTATAACATTGATCTCTATGTAGTCAATGCACAACCACATAGATCCATCTTTCATCTTAACAAAACGAACAAGGGCTCCCCATAGAGAAACAATAGGGAGAATAAATCCCTTATTACTCCATTACAATAGTGTTATCTTTATATCCACTAATTCCAGAGTGGTCATTCCATATGGGGTCATTGATATGGGCCTTGAACTAAGAATTACATCAAGGGAATCATCAATTTCTCATTCTAGAGGATGTCAAGGTAAATCATCTAGAAACACATCATCATATTCTTTCACAATAGGTACATCCTCTATTTGAACAATCCCTTCCTCACCCAAAGTTATTTAATTCTATTCCTCCCCAATAATTGAATTTAGTTGAGCAACTGGGGGTGGATCTAGATAAGAATTAGGTGGTGACATTTTTGCTCAAAATAAAAGGTGTTCTTTATCATCATCATCATAAATTTTAATCTCCTTCTTCTTAAAATAAATATTTACATCATGGACCAAAATCCAATCCATACCGAGGATTATATCATATTAAATCATGTGTATAATGATGATATCAAGAGATAAATAACATTTATATACCCTAAGAAAAATTGATTCACAAAACATTATTGTGATGATACTTCCCTAAGGTGTTTTGACTGAAAATTCCCTTGTTAATTAAAATTGAAAATATATAATTTTCATAGCAAAATGGGAAGATATGAAACAATTCAATGATTCATAATCAAATATAGAAATTTGTAATGTTGAGGAAACCATTAAATTACCTGCCACCACATCTTTTGGAGCTTCGACCTCATTATTAGTGGGAGTATTAGCTTGGCCTTGATCCCTTGGGCGTTTCTGAGGTATGTTTCCTTTTCACGTAGGACATTCATTAGAATAATTCCCCCATTCTCTACAATTGTAGAATTCAACATTGACAACCTCTTTCTTCCCCATGCAATCACGAGCTTGGTGGCCTTTTTCACCAAACTTGTAATAGACTCTCATTACCTTCAAGCAAGAACCTGGGTGATTGTTCCCACATTTACTACATGATGGATATTCATCTTTTCCATTCTTCCCCTTTTTTCCATTTCCATATTATTCAGCAGATCTCTTCTTCTCTCTCTTTGCTTTAAAGTCGTAAGACTTAGAGAATTATTTTTCTATCTTGATAGCACTTGAGATAATATATTCTTACGATGAGAAGGATTGTGATACTAATGCTCAGTGGAGAAATGTTTTTAACCAATAAAAGATATTATCAATCTTACTTCTTAGGTTACGTATATAATCTAAATCATGCCTTTCTATCCTTGTAAAGTTAGCTTCATACTTTGCGACATTCTCATCCGCCTTCTCCCTCAGACTCAGAAATTGTCTCTCCATATCTGATTAATGGTCATGAGGAATGTATTTTTCATATAAAATTTCTTTAATATCCTTCCAATCCATATTTGATAATTCATAATCTTCCTTTGTGTTTTGAATCAATTACCACATTGATCAGCATCTCCACTGTGGCAGGAAACTACCGTGATAACTTTTTCCCATTGGCTATTCCCCAAGGCGTGGAATAATTTTTCTATGGAATTTATCCAATGGTCATCTACTAAATGATTTTTATCTCCATTGAATATTGGTGGTTGTTTCCTCATGAAGTGATGTAACATTGACCCACCACGAAGTGGATTAGGGTGCTCTATACAGATAAGGTTATTATTCATAACCTGAGATGTTTGTCCCAGTATAGTGATAAGCTGATCAGGACCAGTTGTATAACCAGCTCCAATATAATTATCTTGATTTAGAGGGAAATCCCTATATGGAGTGCATGCATTGATACAATTTCCATTCCTTCCACTAGGTTCCATTTCATAACTATAGAATACACAAGATTATTTTATGAATCTGAATACAAAGTTACAAACATATAACATACCTAAAGTAAATTGAACATTTTATCGATATAATCCATAATCATAAAAATTATTTTCTTGGAGTAAGTATATAGCCATAATACCTTCATATTGGTTTGTACATAAAATGAGAATTATCCTATGTATATCCCACGGGAGTGTCATAACCAATAATGCAAGAAGGCCCATTGTTGTGCACCAGTTCCCGTTGGAGTCTAGATCAACGTGGTGTTTTCTGGTTATACCCCTAGGTACATCTGTGCCAGAGCTGCCTCTACCTGCTCGTATCCAGATAGGGTTGTATTTCTTAGAAAACTAACAAAATATCTATAGTATTAAAATTCTAGGAGGATTTTCTATACAAATCTTTAAAGTGTATCTGAGGATAATGTGATCTAATCATGGATTATCTAAATCATACTTCCATGGTTTCTACTAAACTTACTCTGATACCAACTGTAATTCCCCAACCCTAGAATCCTAGAGTCGGTACATTATTATGTATCATTTTCATGGTCACAAAAGATCAATTCTTGAAAGAAAAGTTAGTTTAGTAGCCTTGGAAGAATTGGAAACATTCATAAGGATTACGTTATATAATAAAATGGGAAACTACAAAAACATAGTTTCCATAGACAACACTGAGATCCCATAGACTATCCCTATAGGTCAGTCATAATATACTTTGTTGGATCCTAGGAAAAATAAAACATAGTAAGGGGGAGCTTAGATGATAATTAACGATAACAATATAGGTGAAACATTCATAAATAAACATAAATATTTAAGGCAATGTATAAAACTAAAACAAAATCATTTTCAACTTAAACTTCGTCATAATATGGAAAATATAAATCAAAGTAATTCCATTTACTTACTCACATGAATATTCTACTAGTAGAATAATCACATTCAATATTAATAGCCACATTCATAATAATGAAATGCATAATTCGAGACGTCATAACCACATAGTCATGGCCTTGTGCCAAGACAACAAATAAGACTTTTTCAAGGACTTGTTCCAATACACTAGTTTGTTTCATGAGACCTATCGATGCATTGAGGAGATGTAAAGGACTCCACCCGTCACTTACTAAGTCATATGGTTTCCTCATATGAACAGTTTTAAACATAACATAATCCTTCATATTAAAACTAGCATACAAAATGTCAATACATAATCCATAAACAACGAATAGTAGAAAAATAACAAATTCCCAGTCAAGAATTTCACAAAACCTTAGTACAAAATGGAATATTCGTATCAAAATAAATCAACTTCAAACAAGATTAAAATCCATTAAAGGATGTTGACATAGATTAAATTAAAACTGTTTTAAGAGAAATATTTCATTATTTTTCTTGAAATAATTTGATGTTACATAATTATAAATGAAAAAATATATTTTGAAAATATTCTTATTATATTGTTAGGGATGCTTCGACGTTGAAATACCAGCACAATATAGTCGCACCCTCCATATAAGATAAAAAAATTCTTACGTTAATTTTGTCGATTTGGTCATAAGGTAACGTGTTTGGAAAAAAATGGAATGATTCCTTTCAATACATTTATAAAAAGAAATAAAAGGGTATAAATAACATTAACCCATATACTAGTAAATAGTACAAATGTTTTGGAATACATTTATAAGAAACTTGGATGTGGATGATAAATAGGCCCCATTAGATACTTATGTAAAAAGAACCTCGAATAATAAAGAGATTGTGAAATTAACCCTTACCTTGAACTTTTCCTCAGTCGAGGGAAGGTTAAACTTCTGTATACTGGTGAAATAATTGTTCTTAAATTACAAAATAATCAAATACATTAATAAGATATCATATATGATCTTTTAATATTTCATTGTTAATAATATTTTAGTATTATCGTCATTTCGGTTGTTAACTGGTTCATTTTCCTTTATATGATTTGTTACGTAAGTAGTGCTTGATATGGATAAGATGTATATTATTCATATTCAGAATGATATGAAGTCTTTAATCATTATTTTTAATCATATAATGAAAATTATTCTTGAATGGATACGATGGAGAATGGAATCTCATCGTGTTTGTGGAGACGGTAATCCGTACGTATGCAAGAGAGACTATATCATTATTTTGATATTAAAATCATATAAAATTGGATGGTATATCATATATAATGAATCATTATCTTGTTATGATTATTATTTACATCATACATTCACCATTATTATACCAATCCAAATAATACATTATTGAATAATTACTACACCACGACGTGGAGACGGTAAGACGTACGTATGCATGTATGGTGACATGTCATTCAAAGGATGTATTGAATAATGAATATGGTTTTACCTTATTTATAAAAACATAAAATTTTATAGATGATACTAGAGTTATTATTTTAGAATGGAAACAACAAGGAATGATGTAGTGGATTAAAAAAATGAAATCAGTGGTGAGATATTTACCTCTTCTTTAGGTTCTTCCTTTTGATTTGATAAAAACGGATCCATAGGATTGTTTTATGACTAAATTAAGGCCTCTAGGATGAAGGTAGTACAGTTAAGATGGAATTTGGTAATGGGTTTGCCGATCCAAATTGCTTTGAAGGTGTGAATTAGAGAGAAGGGGATGTTCCATTTTATAAGAGGGGTGATAGGCATCTTAGGAAAATCATGAAATATTATTTTATAATAAAATTATTTTCTGATTCTAATGGCTCCATAATGAATTCTTTAAAGGTTACGGTGGGTATGGGCTGAAAAAAACTCAACCAATAGGTTTTAGAGAGGTATGAGTCACTATATTAACCATATCTTTTAGATTTAACTCTTAGTTAAATAGTTTGTCATTTACCATGTCTCATTGTATTTTTATATCATATGGTTAATATACTTATTATAAACTTCCTATAGAACCCAAGTGGTTCATTAATGACATAATAAATAGCATTTTAGAACATTTTCCGAACCATATATTTTTTAGAATAGAATACAAATTAATAATATAATATTTTTTTTAAAACTCTTTTATTTCATTTTTTACTCTATTTGGTATTATGTTTTTTCTAAATTCATAACAGAATTATTACATAGAAGAAAAATAATTTAATCAACCCTAACATGTCATATTAACCAATAAAATTAGTGTAAATCATAAAAAGTCTCAAATACCATTTATTTGGGTATTTATAATATCAATTAGTTTTTTATTTCATTAATAATGTAATTACTGCATCATCATTGTGTCATAAATAAATTAAATTATATAATGTCTAAAAATTATAAATAGAATACCATTAATTATGAAATATTCTTATATTTCTATTGAATTTTTATATTTGAATTTATCTTATATATAACCCTATATTAAAAATTTTGTATTTATTAATCATTGAATTTAACATTTTTAACTCTTCATTGAATTAAATAATAATAATTGTCTTAATCAAATCCAAGTAGACGTAAAGGATCATATTTTATTCCGAATGTTGTTTTTGGTCTAATTATACTTATCCAATAGAATTAGGCCATGTTTTAGGGAAATAATAATATCATTTTACCCTTAATTACCCTATTTACTTTTAACCGTGGTAAATAAATTAAAAAGTTATTATTCAAAAAAAATCATCTTATTGTACCACATTTTACTTACTGATATCAACCGTGTCTCTCGTATTTTTTAAATTCATTCTACAGGAGTGGTAAAATAAAATTTTATACAAATTTTCAAATTCTCTGAGGGGGTGAGTAAAAGACGGTACAAAATTAAATGAAATTTTCATATATCAAAAATTATTATAAAATGACTCCAATGTATTAAATTTAACATATATAGGTATTATGTATCTATTTTGACCTGAAATAAATTTAAATAAAATAAATAATTATTTAAATGAAAAGTTTGTTTTAAACAATATCTCAGTGTTTTACACTATTCATCATGAATTTAATGTCTTCAGAAACAAAACCACCCTAAGCTAATTTAGATATTCCGAATACCAAAATGATGTTCATTATGAAAGTTAAAATTTATAAAATTTAAAAAACTGGGTATTTCTATTCATAATGGCTAGTTTGATTAGTTTTGGTGTGTTAGAACTCAAAGTTGCATACAACACACGCTATTGTATTATACAATGAGAAACGTACCACGAAAGATCGCGGTGTTACAAATGTAATTAGCAATGCACAGACTCTGGTCTAGAGGGGTCGGGGTGTTACAGTTTGTATCAAAGGATGTTTAGTAGAATCCTTGTAAACTACACTTAGAAAATGTAGGTTAGAGAACAAAGCCCTAAGATGGTCTATGAAGATAAATAAACAGGAACATCCTAGAATTTTTGTTCCTAATATATTATATTGATATTTATAGAATAAATATCTCTGTCTGAATACAAATATATATAGGTGTCTCTAGCACAGATATACCTAGGGGTGAAAACTATGACAAGGAGATTCGGACATGACCTGGGGTATCCTGGTGCATGACAACGGGCCTTACTACATACTTTGTATGAAACTCCTAGGGGTCATGCATGGTATAATTCACATTTTATTTACCCAACATTTTGAGGTATTTATGTCTCCAATGTATCCAATGTATATGGTTCCAGGATATAAGATGCCTAAATTTTTTCCATGTGCTATACCTTGTTTCGAGTTATAGGGAGTTCATAATTTTATGAGTTAATATATAATATATATTTGAATAGATATGGAGCCTATAAGAAGGAATAAAAACATCACCATTGCCTAATATGTGAAGAGTAAGAAGGATCATATATGTAATGGTCTTATGCAATGTTTTCAAAGGAATATTGTCACCCCTGTATCCTCATCATATCATGAAATAATATCAAGTGTTAACAAGGTATGTAAAGTCATCTCTAATTCTTATAGATTTTAAGGGAAGTAAAAGAATAAGATGATGGAATAGAGATACAAGGATAAAGGGAAAAATGGAATCAATTGTTTTCCTACATGTGATAACTGTAGAAAGAATAACCCTGGTAAATGCTTAAAGGGAATGGGTGTTTGGTACATGTGTGGAGAAAAATGACATCAAGTTCATGATTGCAAGGGTATAAAAATGGTTTCCAATTTACAATGCTTCAACTGAAAAGTGATTGAGAACTATGTGAATCAATGTCCTAATCATTAAATGAATATACCCCAAATGATGATTCTAGATAATGAGCATGTTATGATGCTACCACAGAACAAGTAGAATGATTATTATTCCTAGTCAAAAATCATGCCATTTTTATATTTTTTGACTAATGTTCTAGTTTTATTAATTATTAGATATATAAGTATTCTACTGCAATACTCTTTAATTTAGGATTTGAGGATATATGATGAATGATACCATGGAAAATTGATTCAGTGTAATGTTAATCTTTTTAGGAAAAAAAGATGATTGAGGGAAAGAAAATCCTTAATATATATCTGATGTTGAGATAATGATGTAGAAATGTTTGATTCAGATAATTATTGACAACATTGTAATTTATTGTTGACTTGTCAAGAAGTTATCTATGCTATCATCAATGAATATTACAACTCTTTTTGATTTATGTAACATATCCAATAACATGTATCTTACATAAGTAATATGGAAGAATGCATGATTCCAATATGCGTTTTAAGGTAATTCAAGTTATTACGATATTTCCAGAGGATACATGATGAAGTTATTCACTTGTTTGGATTTTAAATTTTAGATATACTTAATGTTTATTAAGGGTTAATGTTAATTTCATCTTGGAAATTTGGAGGACATAATTTTAATGTGTTGAATAATTATATTTTAGAGTTTTTTAACCATTTATGAAATGGTTTAATTTGATCATTTTATGATTTTTCAGATGTTAATGTATTACTTCACCAAATGGCGTGACCCATGCTATGTGATGATGTATAGATAGTTAAACTACAATAAAAGGACGAGTTTATAAGTAGAAATGAATATTTAAACACTTATAGAGTGAAATAATTCCTTGACTCAAGGAAAACAGTATTAAAGAAAATGTTTTCCTATTATAATTATCACTTATAATATCAGTGATTGTTTTCTTTATTTTTTTAGTAATCATCATTCATTTGATCACACCCTCTATCATGTTACATCAGAACATCATAGTTAGATTTTTCTTCCATATCCATTTTTTTATTCTAACTATTGTAACCTCTTTCGAAAGCATAATTTTTTATTGTCCAATTAATCTCCATTAACACTTTTTTAGGACGATATTTTAGTAACCCTACATTACATATGGTTTTACATAAGGTAATTTTCAAGTATCAACCATTAACATTCAAAGTTCAACCTCAAATTTCGACAACAAAATTTTTCTGAGGGGATAATGTAACACCCCGTGAATTTTAAAATAGATTTATCATAGAATTCATGGATCACAAACTCTCAACAAACACCAATTTTTTATAAAATTGGCATGTAAGCAAATGTTTTTCACTTCTGTGATGTGAATTTAGAAAATTTGACATACACGGTTGTGATCAGTGTGTTATTTGGTGTTCGATAATAAAAACATAATTTTATGGGAATAGTTACCTAGCCTTATGAAAAGTAACATACACTTATGAATTTTTATATACCCTAATAAATAGTAACCTTACCTATGATAGAATATAAATAATATTCAGGTTGGAGTTTGATATAAATTTGTTATAGAATAAGAAAGTAAATGTTTTAAAACTGTTTTTAGAACAAATTTTTACTTTAAATAAATATTTAATTAATAATATACAGAAAATATTTTTTTCAAAAATGGAATTACTTTTTGGATTCTACACATCAATAATGGTAGGGGTTTTTTTATGGATTTTTTTTGAAAGACATGATTTTTTTTGAATTGTCAAATACCATAATTTCAAAAATAAACTAAATACTATAATTATAGAGTAATGTATGATGTTATACTGATGTAAGCCCAATTGATTCGGATTAACATGATAAAACCAATATACATTGTTATAGAAGAATCATTATTCCTTGTCCTGTGGAGAAATAAAAATTAATGAATATAAAATTGAGAAATCCACTCTCCCTTACACTATAAAAACCCCCATCACTTCTCATTATCTTCACTCCTCTCATGACTTATTAATTCTAAAAATCATGTCCATATATCCTCCCATCCCCCAATCCCACTTCCATCAATCCTTGGTCTCATAAAAAGACCAAAACCCCTCCCTTAAATTGGCTCTCATGGATGTTTGGTTGAAGTGGTAAAGTCCACTTTTCAATTCTTTGTCTTTCCTTTCAAGTTCATTTGTTTTCTTTCTTCCTTTACTACATCTCCTTATCAAAATGTTGTGATAAATCCATTACATTACATATCGTGGAATGTTTTCATGAAAGTGGAATAAGTTATCATCATCTCTTCTTGTTACCTTCTTTTATACTAGAAGTAAGAACACCATCTGAGATTTGTCAATTTACCACATTCAAGGATGATGGGTTTTTGATTTTTATTATCATTCTCAATTCTGGTTAAGAAACCATTATTATTATGGTTTAAATGTAATAATATATATGTTATATACCCTATGTATGGTTCTGTAATCCCTTTGATCAAATGTTATTATATTATAAAAAATAATGAGTTTATTGTAATAAAAACCCACAAATTACCTGAAATTATTATCATGGAAGTCCTATCAAATAATTCATCCTCATTCTATGTAAAAAAAATTAAAAAAATTACAAAAAAACATGTATATGTTCCTAAATAATATTCTAATTAAATTATGGAGATTTACATCCATTTAACATGAACACCATTACTTAAGAACAAGTGAACTGATTATGAAAAAAAGAAAATGAACAATACGGAATAATAAAATTCAATATAATAATTTATCAGGAATGGAATAAATGAACTAAACATAATAATGAAAAACTAAATATATGGATAATAAGTTATGAAATAATTTTTAACAATTCTTATTTCATATTATAGGTCCATATGTTCATGATCATAACACATTCAGACTTAAGGTAAGGAATTTTTTCATCTCACTACCATTTTCATATGATTTTCTGTATTCAATAATATCACTTGTGTATGTTGTATGTATACATACCATTAATTTTTAATATCATGTATATATTTATTATCATGGTATTAAATATATAATTTTAATATTATTAATTTTGCAGAATTCGAATCGATTGGTTACGATGTGATGGAGGTTTCCCACCCAATTCTCTTTTTTCATTCTGGTTTCTCTTATTCTCTGTTAAACCCAATGATATTATTATTTATTCTTATGTACTCATCATTATTTTTGTGTGAATGTACAATATATGTGTACCAGTCAGAATACATCTTTGTTTTCTGAGATGTTACATGTTGAAAATAATCTTTCAAAAAATATTCCAAAATGTATGCCTGATTCATGGAACTTCTAATATTCAAACATATTTTGATGTTCACTGTATAATATTTTGTAATCATTATGTATCTTTTTAAATCACAAAAATTAAATAAAATTTTTGTTTATTTATTGTTTTATGAAATAACACATGCCTTTGTGCTTTAAAATCAATTTAATTAAATCTCCCTACAATATTTTAATTCTAATGAATCTTTAAAATCGGTTTTTACTCAATTTCACTTTAGTGGGACATCATTTATGATTAAAATATAAATTCAACATACTAATATTTTATTTTATGGGATATTAATTTTTACAATCTGATTTATTGTAATATGTAAATGATTTTCTAAAAGAATTCTTCTTTCTAATGATAAAAAGGAATTTTCTTATCTCACATTATATTTAATGAGATATATTCATTGTTCACCAATTATTTAATTCTTGTGGTGTATGTAATGCCCTTGTTTATATCATATCAAGGGTCTCCTAATTCTCATGATATTATAAGGGATTATTATTTTAATGTATCAAGGTTCTATGGGACTCATTGAAATGGTATGTATTATTTCTTCAAGAATATTATAATGGTCCCATTTAAAAGTATCATTATTTATGTCAACATCCTTGGTTGAATCTGTATTCTAAAATATATATGGATATTGATACGTACTATTTTAATTGTATTAAATCTATGTATAATGAATTCTATGGAAATGAAACGGTGGGTGGGGACCTCTATAGCCCCTCGATTCATTGACAAATCTCATCAGACTAATCAGTTTAAAACAAACCCTTCGACTATGATTCCAAAAAATCAGACGGGTTTATACCCATAGACATAAACCATTTTGATGGTATTGTGGAATCATGCTCCATATACATGACATCCAATTAAAAAGAGTTCTCTTTATACATTTTTTGTTGTTACTATCCATGAGGTTTTCACTATGACAAAACCAATGGATGTATATTCATTTTCAGTTCATTAAAGGAATGTGTTCTTTATTTATTCCCCATGCCATATTTCTTGTGCCAAATTGTTTATAATTATTTTATTATTGATTTATGATCCCTTATTTGTAACCTTTACTGAGCATTTGATCTCATCCGTTCATTTGTTTACCTTCATCATGTTATGAAGTGGAGACCATTTATTGAGTTCTCTTGGATACAGTCTTTATGTTTTTGTTATGTGTAGTTTTTGTTACCTTTCCCAATGTAATATGAGTTACATTTATGTATCTAGTTTCATTAAAACTACTAAAATACTTGGTCCTTTGGGTTTTTATTCCTTATAATCATTCCAATATAATTTGTAATGCACTGACTCTAGCATAGAGGGGTCAGGGCGTTACAGTTCATATCAAAGAAAGATTAGTTGAATCCTTGGAAACTAGATTTAGAAAATATAGGTTTGGGAAAAAATCCTTAAGTTGGTTTTTTAGGATAAATAAACCAGAACATCCAACAATTTTGGTTTGTAATATATTATATGGATCGTTCAAGAAAATATATCCATCTCTAGATACAAATAAGTAGAGGTGGCTTCAACACAGATGTACCTAGGAGGGAAAACTCCGACAAGGAGTTTCAAGATTGGCCAGGGATATCCTAGTATAGAACAGTGGGCCCTACTACACTCTAGGTTTGACACTCCTGGGGGATATTCTTAGGATAATTCACAATTTATTTACCAACCATTGTGAGGGCTTTATGTTCCCAATGTAACCAATGAATATGGTTATAGGATTTACTATGAATAAATTTAAACCATGTGCTATACTGTGGTTATAGTTATAGAGAGGTCATCATTTTATAAGCTAATATATAAAATGGAATTGATTAGATATGTCACCTAGAAGAAGGAATTAAAACATCACCAATTCACGTGATGTGAAGAGTAAGAAGGATCATATCTCTAATGGTCTTAAGTCAACTTTTTGAAGGAATATTGTCTCCCTTATATCCTTATCATATAATGAAATAATATAATGTGTTGAGAAGGTATATAAAGACTTTTTTGAGTCCTAAGGATTTGAAGGGTAGAAAAAGAATAAGAAGATGGCAGAGAGAGATATGGAGATAAAGGGAATAAGGGAAATACATGTTTTCCCACATGTGATAATTGTGGAAAGAATCACCCTGGTAAATGCATGATGGGTATGGGTGGTGTCTACATGCATGGAGAAAAATGACACAATGTTCCTGATATCAAGGGTAAGAAATTTTTTTCTAAATTACAATGCTTTAATTACAAGGAAATGAGAGACTATGAGAATTAATGTCCTAATCATCAAGTAATATACCCCAAATAATGATTCTAGATAAAGAGAAAGTTATGATGAAACCATTGATTATGTAGAATGATTAATATCCCTACTCCAGAATCATGAGATTTTTATATTTGGTCATTAATTTACTAGTTGTATGAATTATGAGATATATAAGTATTGTACTACAATACTCGTTCATTATAGATTTGTGGTCATGTGATTAATGGTAAAAAGGATAAGTGATTCAGTGGACAGTAAAACTTTTTAGAAAAAAAAACATTATTGTCAGAAAGACATCCCTTAATATATTTCTTATGTTGAGATAATAATGAAGAAATTATTGATTCAGAGAAGTATTGACTACCTGGGAACAGATTATTTACATGTCGAGAAGTGTTCTAAGAAATCATCCATGATGTTTAAAACACTTTTGGATTTAAGGAATATAACCAATAACATGTATCTTACTTAAGGAACATGGATGAAAGCATGTATCCAATATGCTTTTTATGTTAATTCATGTTATTAAGATATTTCAAGAGGATACATGATTATTTTATTCACATGTATGGAAAGTGAATTTTAGAAATACCTCTTGTTTATTAAGGGATAATGGTAAGATCGTCTTGGGAATTTAGAGGACTTAATTATAATGTGTCGAATCAAAATATCGTGGAATTTTATTAACAATTTGTGAAATGGATTATGTTGATCATTGTATGATATTTTAAATGTCAATGTATTACATCACCAAATGTCGAAATCCATGCAATGTTATGAGGTATTGATAGTTAAACTACAATTAAAGGATGAGTTTATATGTAGCAAAGTATATTTATAGTCTTATAGATTTTAATAATTCCTCGACTCAAGGAAAATGGTCTTAAATAAATTTTTTTCCTATTATAATTATCATTGATAATATCAATTATTTTTTTAGTTTATAGTTTTAATGTAATCAAAATTCATCTAAACATATCCTCTATCATCTTCCATCAGAACTTCATAGTTTGATTTTTATTCCATATCCAGTTTTCTTTCTTTCAACTAATGTCACATCTATCGAATGCATACTTTTTAGTGTGACCAACTCATCTCCATTAAATTTTTTGAGGATATTTTACTAACCGTACTTTTGATGTGGGGTTATATAAGGGAATTTTCAAGTGTCACCCAATAACTTTTGTAGTTCAACATCAAATTTTGAGGACTAAATTTTTGTAAGGAGGGGATAATGTAACTACCAAAAAATTTATGAATAGATTTATTATACAATTAATGGGTCATTGAGTCTCTACAAACGCCACTTTGTTATAACCTTGACAAGTAAAACAATTTTCATTATTGTGATTTTAATTTCGAAAATCGGACATACATGGTTGCGATATGTAAGTTGTTTTGAGTGCGATAAGAAAAAACAATTTTTTTGGTGAATAGTAACCTACACTAATGAATTGTTACCAACCCTTATGAATAGTGATATAACTTAATGAATAATAACCTTACCTAAGATTGTATATAAATAATATTCATGTTAGAGTATGATATACCTAGGTTTTGGAATAACTAAATAAATGTTTCAAAACTACCATTAGAATAAATTATTATTTTAATTAAATATTAAATTAATAATATTTAGGAAATTATTTTTGAAAAATGGACTTCTTTTTTGTATTATACACATCTAAAATTTGATGGGGTGAATTTTTGGGATTTTTTTGAATTACATTAATTTTTGATAATTGTGAAATACCATAATTTATAAAATAAACTAAATTTTCTAATTATAGAATCGTGTATAATGTTATAATGATACAAGAAAAAATTAAACAGATTCACATTATAAAATTACTATTCGTTGTCATGGATGTCTCACAATTCCTTGTCTTGTGAAAAAATAATAAATTAATGAATACAAATTTGTGAAATCCCCTCTCCCCTCCACTCTAATCCCCCCATCACTCCCTCTTCTCTTCACTCTTCTCAGGCCTTGTTCACTCTCCAAAGTATGTCCATATATCATTTCCAACATCATATCCCACGTCTAGAAAGCATTGGTCTCATAAAAATACCAAAACCTCTACCTTAAAGAGGCCCTCAAGGATGTTTGGTTCCAAAGGTAAATTCCTCTTTTCCATTCTTTGTCTTTCCTTTCAAGTTCATTTGTTTTCTTTTTTCTATTATTACTTATCCATATCCAAATGTTGTGATGACTCCAATAGAATACATGTAATGAAATTCTGTCATGATAGTGGAATAATTTATCATCATCTCTTCCTTTTACCTTAATTTATTCTAGATGCATGAACGATATCTAAGATGTGTCAATTTACCACATTCAAGGACGATGTGACTTAGATTTCTATTATCATTATCAATTATGGCCAACAAATAATTCTTTTTATGGTTTATCCAGATTAAAAAATATGTTATATACCTTTTTTAGGTTATTTAATCCCTTTTTACAAATAGAATTAAGTTATAATGAAAAATGAGTTCATTTTAATAAAAACACACAAATTAACTAAAACATTAATCATTAAAGTACTATATTATAATTCATTCTCATCCCATTTAACCAGATTATTTAAATGGAAAATAACACCTATATATTATCATAAATAATATGAGAATTCACTTCTGAATATTTTCATCAATTTCACAGGAACATGATTACTTAAGATCAAGTAAACCGACTATGAAAAAAAATAAAATGAATACAATGGAACACTGAAATTAAATATAATAACTTTTCAAGAAAAGAATAAATTAACTTAAAATAATTATGATAAAATAAATACATGTCAAATATGTTCTGAAATAATTTATTATTAATACTAATTTCATATTCTAGGACCATAAGTTCAAGATCAAAACACATTAAAACATAAGCTAAGTGTTGTATTCATCTCACTACTATTTTTCTGAGATTTTCTATATTCACTATTATTACTTGTGTATGTTGTATGTATACTTCTCATTGATGTTTCGTATCATGAATCTATTTATTATCACGTAATTAAATATATAATTTTAATATTATTAATTTTGGTGAATTCAAATCGGCTAATTACAAATTTATGGTAATTTTCCACCCCAACCTCCATTTTTAATTTGGGTTGCTCTTATTCTCTATGAACCTAAATGTAATACTTATTTATTCATATGTAATCCTCATGAATATAATATAAATCTCCTATATATTTGATCCAATTATAATACTTCTTTATTTTGTGGGAAGTTACACGTTTAAAATAATATTTTAAAAATCCTTCCAAAATTCAATCTTGATTCAAGAACTTCAAAAATTCTTACCGATTTTCATGTTAATTGTATAATCTGTTTTAAGCTAGGTTTATATTTTTGAATAAAACATTTCAAATTCTATTTTGTTTCATTTCTGGATTTATGAAACAAAAAATTCCTATTTTCTTTAAAATCACTTTAATGAAACAGTCCTAAAATGTTATAATTTAAAGATTCTTTAAAGTCATTTCTTACATGATTTCACATCAGTTTATCATCATTTAGTCCTCAAATATAATTTCAATGTAATAGTATTTTATTTATGGGATATTAATTTTTACAATCTTATTTCATGGAAAATATAAATTATTTTCCAAAAAAGCTCTTCTTTCCAATGTTAAATTGATTTTTCTCATCCCACATCAACTTTTATGAGATATATTTATTGTTCACTGCATATTTAATTATTCTGGAGTATGTACATCCCTATGTTATATCATATCATGAGTCTCATTATTCTAATGATATTATAAGGGATTATTATATGAATGTTTCAAGGTCGTATGGCACACTTTGAAAATTTTAAGGATTATTTCTTCAAGAATATTTCCATGGTCAAATTTAAATGTATCTCTATTTCTTAAAACATCCATTGATGAAACTATATCGTCAAATATATATATATATATATATATGTTGAGAAGGAATATTATACTTGTATTAAATCTATGTATAAATAATTCTTTGGACAAGAAGTAGCGGGTGGGTCCTGATATAACCCCTAAATGCATTGATAGGTCTTATGAGACAAATCAGTTTGTAAGAAAACCTTCGAGTTTGTATCCTAAAATCATACGAGTTTATACCCACAAATATAAACTGTTTCAATGGTATTGTGGTATCATGTGCCAGATACCTGACGCCTAATTAATAATCAATTTCTTTATTCATTTTTAGTTATTACACTCAATGAGGTTTTCACTATGAAAAAACATGTGGATGTAGTTTCATTCTATGTTTATTAAAGGATCATGTTCTTCATTTATTCGCCATGCCATATTGACTATGCCTAATTGATTAAAATTCAGTTATTATTGATTCATGATTCTTCTATTTGTAACTTTTATTGGTCATTTGAGCTCACACCTTTCATTTGATTGACTTTTACATGTTATGAGGAGGATACCATTTATTGAGTTCTCATAGATGTAGTCGTTTTGTTATTATTATGTGCTGTTTTTTGTTACCTTTCCCAAATGTAATATGAGTCACATGTATGTATCTATTATCATCAGGAACACAAAACAACTCAGTTCATCTGGATTTTATTCCTTTTACTCATTCTAATGTAATTAGTACTGCATCAGCTCCGGTATAGAGGGGTCGGGGCGATACATTCGGTATCAAAGGAAGTTTAGTAGAAACCATGAGAACTAGATTTAGAAAACATATGATAAGGGAAAAAACCTGAAGATATTATATGAGGATAAATAAACAAAAAAAACTAGAATTTTGGTATGTAATATATTATATGGATCTTTCTAAAAAATATATCTATTTTTGGATAAAAATAAGTATTGGTGGATCTGGACCAAATGTGCCAATGAGTGAAAACTCCAATAAGGAGTTTCGAGCTTGACCTCGGGTATCCTGATATATGACAAGGGGTCTTGCTGAAATCATTGTTTGACACTCCTATGAGATTGTTTTAGGATAATTCACATTTTATTTACCCACCATTGTGAGGGATTTATGTCCCCAAATTATCCAACGTTTATTGTTCTACGATTTATAATGAAACAATTTATTCCATGTTCTATACCTTGTTTACAGTTATAGAGAGTTCATAATTTTATGAGATAATATATAATATGTAATTAATTAGATATTCCACCTAGATAAAATAATGAAAACATCACTAATGAATGGCATGTGATGAGTTAGAACGGTCATATCTCTAATGGACTTGTGACAACATTTCAATGGAATATAGTCTCCCATGTATCCTCGTCATGTGATGAAAAAATATCATGTGTTAACAATGTATGCATACTCTTCTCTGATTCCTATGGATTTGAATGGATATAAAAGAATAAAAGGATGGCGTAGAGATATGGGGATAGAAGGAATAATGGAAATAAGTGTTTCCCAGATGTGATAATTGAGGAAAGAATAACCTTGGTAAACTCTTGAAGGGAATGGGTGTTTCCTACAAGTATAGAGAAAAAGAACACCAAGTTCATGATTGAAAGGGTATGAAAATGGATTCCAATTTAAAATTCTATAATTTTTAGTAGATGGGAAACTATGTGAATCAATGTCATAATTGTTAAAGGAATATTCCCAAAAGGTGATTCTGGATAATGAGAAAGTTATGATGCTACTAAAAATGAACTAGAATGATTAATATGACTAGTAAAAAATTATTCCATTTTTATATTTTGATAATAATGTACTTGTTGTATGAATTATATATAAGTATTCCACTTCAATAATCATTCATTAAGGATTTGGGGATAATTGATGAATGGTACAAAGGAAAAGTAATGCATTAGAATTTTAAACTTTTTAGAAATAACATTATTGAGGGAAAAGAAACCCTTAATACATATCTGATATTGAGGAAATGATGAACAAATTATGGATTCAGATAATTAATGACTACCATGGAACTGATTGTTAACTTTTCATGAAGTGGTCAATTCAATAATCAATGTAGTTTGCAACACTTTTTGATTTAGAAAATATATCCAATAACATGTATCATTCTTAAGGAATATGGAATAATGAATGTTTCTAATATGGGTTTTAAGGCAATGAATTTTTTTACGATATTTCAAGAGAATTAATGATGAAGTTATTCTCTTGTTTTGAATTTTAATTTTAGATCTACTTCATGTTTATTACGGGTTAATGATATGTTCATAATGGAAATTTAATGGAAATCATTATAATGTGTGAAATCATTATATATTGGATTTTTTTAACCATTTATGAAATGGTTTATGTTGATCATTGTAAGAGATTTCAGATGTTAATGTATTGCTTCCCAAAATTGTGGGACCAATTCTATGTGATGATGTATAGATAGTAAAACTACAATAAAATGATGTGTTTATAAGTATAAATGTATATTTATACTCTTATAGAGTGGAATAATTCTTTGACTATAGAAAAATTGTCTTATATAAAATATTTTCCAATTATAATTATCATTGATAATATCGAAGAATTTATTTTTTCTTGTTTTTAGTTTTGTAGTAATCAGCATTCATATGAACATATCCTCTATCATGTTCAATCAGAACTTCATAGTTAGATTTTTCTTCCATATCCTGATTTTTATTCATCTAACTAATGTAACCTCTTTCAAACAAATACTTTTTTTGGTTTGACCACTTCATCTCCATTAACATTTTTAGGAGTATATTTTATTAACTCTATTTCAGATGTGGGTTTCCATGAGATAATTTTCAAGTATCAACCATTAACCTTTGAATATCAACATCAAATTTTGAGGACAAAATTTAGGTAAAGAGGGGATATTGTAACACACTAAGAATTTACATATATATTAATTATGTAATTCAGGGATCATTGAGTCTCTAAAAACACCACTTTGTTATAAATTAGCCATCTAATGAAATGTTTTTCACTTTTGTGATGTGAATTTTGAAAATCTGACACACATTGTTCGGTTGAGTATGTTATTTGGTGTCCGATAAGAAAAACATAATTTTGGGTGAATAATTACCTAACCTAATGAATTTTAACATACCATTGTGAATTATTATATAGAATAATAAATATTAGCTGTACCTATGATATTATATAAATAATATTCAAGTTGAAGTTTGATATACATATTTTTTAAAACAAGTAAATAAATGCTTTAAAAATGACTTTTAGTATAAATTATTATTTTAATTACATATTAAATAAATAATATCTAGAAAATTATTTTGGAAAAATGGAATTCATATTTTAATTCTACATGTTGAAAATTGGTAGGGGTAAATGTTTTGGATTTGTTTGAAAGGCTTGAATTTTTTATGAATAGTTAAATACTAAAATTTACAAAATAAACTAAATACACTAATTATAGAGTCATGTATGATGTTATACTGATGTATGAACAATTTATTTGGATTAACATGATAAAATTACTATTATTGGTAATAGGATACTCACTATTCCTTGTCTTGTGGAAAAATAAAAAAATAATGAATATAAAATTGAAAAATCCCCTATCCCCTCCACTATAAAAAACCCCATCACTTATTCTCCAATTCACTCTTCTCAAGACTTGTGCCTTCACCAAGTCCTGTCCATATACCCTCCCAACCTCCTCTCCAATCTATAGAAGGCCTTGGTCTCATAAAAAGGCCAAAATCTCTCCCTTAAAGTTTCTCTCAAGGAATTTTGGTTCCATAGGTAAATTCCACTTTTCAATTCTTTCTCTTTCATATCAAGTTCATTTTTTTTTCCATTACTACATCTCCTTTTACAAATGTTGTAATGAATCCAGTACCTTAAATGTACTTTAATGTTTTCATGATAGTGGAATAAGTTAGCGTCATCTCTTCTGTTTACCATCTTTTATACTAGTAGCAAGAACACCATCCAATATTTTTCAATTTACCACATTAAAGGACTATGTGATTTCAATTCCTATTATCATTCTTAACTATGGTCATGATACCAATCTTTTTATGGTTTAACATTATTAATATATATGTAATATATCATATTTATGGTTTTGTAATCCCTTTTGACAAATGATGTTATGTTATAAAAAATAATGACTTCATTGTAATCAAAACCCACAAATTAACTGAAATAGTTATCATTAATGTTCTAAATAATAATTCATCCGATTTCCATGAAACCAAATTATATAAATTACCACTAACATATATATATATATATGATCATAAATAATATTAAAATTCAATTTTGGAGATTTACATCCATTTCACATGAAATCCATTACGCAAGAGCAAGTGAACGGATTATGAAAATAAAGAAAACAAACACTACGGAACAATGAAATTATATATAATAACTTATCTAGAATGAAAGAAATTAACTAAATAGGATTATTATAAAATAAATAAATCTCTAATCAGCTCAAATATAATAAATTAATAATTATAATTTCATATTCTAGGTCCTTATGTTCATGAGCGGAACACATTCGGACTTAAGGTATGGGGTTTCTTTATCTCACTACAATTTTTGTGAGATTTTCTGTATTCAATGTTATTACAAGTGCATGTTGTATGTATACTTCCCATTTATTTTTCATATCCAGAATATATTTATTATCATTTCATTAAATGTATCATTTTAATATTATTAATTACGGGGAACTTGAATCGAATGATTACAATGTGATGGAGGTTTCCCACCCAAACCTCATTTTTTCATTCAGGGTGCTCTTATTCCCGATTAACCACAATGAAATTATTATTTATTCATATGTACTACTAATGAATTTCTATTCAATGTATTATATATATGTACAAATCATAATACTTATTTATTTTTTGGGATGTTACAAGTTTAAAACAATCTTTCAAAAATTATTCCAAAAGGCATGTTTGATTCAAGGAACTTCTATAATTACTATTTATTTTGATGTTCACTGTATAATCTGTTTTAATCAATTTTTATCATTGTTAATAATACATTTTAAATTATATTTAGTATTATTTATGTTTTTATTATATAAAACATGCCTTTGTGATTTAATATCACTTTAATGATACCTCTCTAAAATGATTTAATTCTAAAGATTCATTAAAATTAGTTTTTACATGATTTCACTTCAGTGGGACATCATTTATGTGTAAAATATAATTTAAATGTACAAATATTTTATTTTATGGGATATTAATTTTTAAAATTTTATTTAATGTCAAATATAAATTATTTTCCTATATAATTCTTCTTTCCAAACTAAAAAAATAATTTTTTTCATATCACATTAACTTATATGAGACACATTCATTGTTCACCACTTATTTAATTTTTGTGTATGTACTGCACGTTTTTATATCATATCAAGAGTCTCATTATTCTCATGATATTATAAGGGATATTTATTTGAATTCTTCAAGGTGGTATGAGACACTATGAAATGTTTAAGTATTATTTCCTCAAGAATATTTCAATGGTCTCATAATAAATTTTCATTATTTATGTCAACATCATTTGAGGAATCTATATCCTAAAATATATATGGATATTGAGATTTTATATTGTACTTATATTAAATAATTGTATAAAGAATTCTCCTGACATGCAGTGGAAGGTGGGGCCCACTATTTCCCCTCGATGCATTGACAAGTCTAATGAGACAAATCAGTTGGTGACATACCCTTCGAGTTCGTTTCAAAAAATCAGATGTGTTTATACCCACAGACAAAAACAGTTTCGACAATATTGTTGCATCATGTTCCAAATACATGATGTACAATTAATAAGAATTATATTAATAATTTTTTAGTTATCACTATCCATGTCATTTTCACTACGACCAAACCTATGGATGTAGTTTCTTTTTCAGTTGATTAAAGGGACATGTTACTCATTTAGTCAACAAACCATATTGACCATGCCTAAATTTTTATTATTAATTTATTAATGATTTATGATTCCTCAATTTGTAACCCTTCCTTGGAATTTGAGCTCACCCCTTTCAATTGTTTATCATCGACATGTTATGAATAGGAGACTATTTATTGAGTTCTCATGGATGCAGTCATTATGTTTTTGTTATGTGCTGTTTTTTGTAACCTTTCCCAATGTAATAAGAGTTACATGTATATATCTAGTTTCATTAAGATTTCTAAACTACTCGGTCCTTTGAGAATTGATTCCTTGTAATAATTCCAATGTAATTAGTAATTCACCGACCACGGTATAGAGGTGTTGGTGCGTTATACTTGGTATCAATGGATGTTTAGAAGAAACCATGGGAACTAGATTTAGGAAACGTAAGTTAGGGAAAAAAGCCATAAGATAGTCTATGAGGATAAATAAACAGGTATAAACTACAATTTTCGGAAGTAATATATTATTTTGATCTTTATAGAAATTATATCTCTGTCTGGATAAAAATACATTGAGTTGGATCTGGCACATATGTGCCAAGGAGTGAAAACTCTGATAAGGAGTTTCATGCTCGACCGTAGATATCATGTTGCACGTCAACGGGCCCTGCTGAACTCTTGGTTTGACACTCACATTGGATATTCTTAGGACAATTAAAAAATTATTTACCCACCATTTTGAGGGATTTATTTACCCAATGTAACCAATGTATATGGTTCTAGGATTCACTATGCCTAAATTTATACCACATGCTATACAATGTTATGAGTTATAGATATTTCATAATTGTATGAGCTAATATATAATATAGAATTGATTAGATATGGAACCTTGCATAAGGAATGAAAATATCAAAAATTCACAGGATGCGAAGAGTTAGAAGGATCATATATCTAAGGGTATTAAGCCATATTTTGAAAAGAATATTGTCACCCATATATCTGCATCATATGATGAAATAATTTCATTTGTTAATAAGGTAGTTAAATACTTATATGGGTTATATGAAATTTAAGGGTAGAAAAATAATAAGAGGATGGAAGAGAGATACATGGATAAAGGGAATATGGTAAAGACATGTTTTCACACTTGTGATAACTATGGAAAGAATCAACATGGTAAATTATTGAAGGGAATGGATGTTTGATAAAATTGTGGAGAAAAAGGACACAGAGTTCATGATATCAGGGTTAAGAAAATGGTTTCCAATTTACAATGCTTCAATTTAAATGAGATGGTACACTATGCAAATCAATGTCCCAATCGTCAAAAGAATATAACCCAAATGATGATTCTGGAAAATGATAAAGTTATGATGCTACTGTAAATGAAGTAGAATGATTAATATTATAAGGCCCCAGCCTTAATCATTACTTAATATTGAGTTATTACAAGAATACACATTGAGGATCTTTTAGGTTTATATTTTTAGAGAATTAGATCATAAATCATGAATTACATTCTACATTTCAACAAGGTGGTTACATAAAAGACAGTATTCAATTTTCTCATCAAAGGATACATATTCTAATAAAACATGGATTCTTTCATGACACTTCCTCGACACTATCATCACATCATGTACTTTTCCCTTGACCTGTGAAAAACATTTCAAAAACATGGGATGAGCATAAAAATCTCAGTAAGGGATATAAAAATATGAAAATAAACCTTAGTCCATGTATACATAATAATCATGGAAAACATACTTTACTCATAAACAGAAGCACTTAAACATACCACATGAAATAATATGGTTTATGAATATATCATAGAAAACATAAGACAAAAAGGTAACTTGAGGCATTCATAACATTCTTAGGTAGGGTGTAACCCTCATGGTTATGTTTGGAGTACCCATCACAATATATTCCCTAAATCTCTTCAGAGACACCTTAGAGTTTAACTCCTTTTCATTACCCAATGAATTGGAGAGATATATCGGGCTCACCCGCCCGAAGTTAATCACAAAACCACCTATCTTCATAAACAATTCCCAAGAACCATAACATAATCATATCACATAAAACATACATAAAGGAAACATAATATTTCCACATTTCAATCACAAGATATCAATACAACACATTGATAGAATCAAAAAATTATCAAAACCATTTTCACTACCAAAATAAAGAAAATTAAAACATGGTATTTATTTTTCATTTAAAAAAAATTTATGGCTTGTAGAGGAAGTCGAAACTCAAATAATGGTCACGGGGGCGGAGAAGTCATTGTCTCCACATCCGTACGACAAAAACATTCCCTTTTTTCATTTAGTAAAATTCTTTGTATAAAAAATATTCCTTTTTAATAAATGTAAAAGTCAAAGGGGTTTATACACCGTATAAAAGAAAGTTGTGTTTAAAACAAAATATGATTCAATGAATGGAGATAGAGACGAAGTCCCATACCTCATGTCTGACTTGACTCGATCATTTTTAATATCCTGAATAATAAACTAGAGTTAATTTCTACTTACTTAAGAACCTTTTTCAAGTTCATTATTCATTTTATATCACTTATTACCGTGTTATGAACATTATTTAATTATTTAAGTTAAAACGGTCGTTTTGTCGATCTTTGGTACTAGATCCAAAAATAAAATTCTTATAATTACAAGTTGTTTATGTGGTAAAATATCAATTATATCCAGAGTTACATTCAGGATGTAGATATAATATATATCATATATATACAGTATATATATTAATTTATAATATTACATATCATTTATAGGTATGAAATGAAATGCACCGTTCACGGAGATGGTAAGCCGTACGTACGCATGAACGCTACATTCATTTATATTTCATATATAATGGAGTGAAATCATAATGATATAAAGGTATATTAGAATTACGGTATGATATCATATGTAATACCATTAAATCCATCCTTTATACATCCCACATATGGCATTAACGAATCAAATCACTTTGAGGGGGCGGTAGTCTGCGCTTCCTAAAATGAATATATTGCGTTTACCCATAATGGAAAACATAAGGTATGCCATAAATGAAAAATACAAAATCCTAAGGAAAACATAGATATAATATATATCATATATAAATAGAGTGACATCTTAATGGCCACCATGAATGGTGTTAAAATAAGATTGAACAATCATCGTTTAGTGAGGCATAAATTCGCCAACCATAGAAACAATATGTTCTTTAACAATTAGATAGAGGTGTTTGTAAGAGTAAATAAGATAATTCACATAACAACATCGTAGAATATTTAGGATACTGGTGTTGTTACAAAAGAAAGTAATAAAAATAGTTTAGGGGGTTGGAGAAGAAAAATAAAACAAAAGAACACAAGTGAAGACATTACCTTTAAATCGGGTAACTCATCTTGGTTTGAACCAAAAGGGTTTCTTGAAGATAATTATACCTAATGTAAGGCTTATAGGATGAATAGAGGGATGTGGAGAGATAAAATGAATAGATATTGGCTTATTCAATGGCTTGAGATGTGTGCATAAGGTGGTAGAGTTGGGGGGCCTTTTATAAGAGGGAGGAGGGGAACTCTTGGAAAGTCAAGAAATGTTACTTTATTATATAATGAGTTTCGGATTTTAAAGGTCCCACAATTATATATTTCAGGGATATGGTGATTACGGTTTGAAATGAACCCATAAAATGGGTTTTTTAAAAGTTTATGTCTTAGATTGTACATTATCTTTTCGTTTTATTTAAATCATTCATTAATGAGGAAATCGCTGCATTATCATGGAGTCGTAAAAAATTTAATTTATTTAATGTCTAAAAATTAAAAAAAATGACTATGATGTAGAAAATATTTTTAGATTTCCAATGAGTATTTATAATCTAAGAGTTCATTTACATAGACAAAACTAATTTTTTTACTTGGGTGATACATACTTTGGTTATACTTTCCTTCTAAAAAACCTAAAATGATAAAGTGTCACTATCACCCATAAGTGATCCATGGTGTCCCCAATTTTGGCACAATGCATCCAATGGTCGGACATGACAAAACCAATAGCATTAGGACACATGTTGGGGTCGTTTTTTATTATTATGATATCATTTTATTACCCCTAACTACCTGATTACTAATTAATCATGATTATTAATGATAATTACCATCGTTACTATTGATAATGTCCAAATACAAAAGAAACTTAATTACATAATTTGGACCTTATGATTCCAAATATGGAATCCATTTTTCCAAATTCCAAACACAGAAATTGTAGTAATTAATTTAAAAATAATTCCTTTTGTAAGAACAAATAGCTGGTTTTTTAGAAACAATATCTATCAAACATTTGACAATTGTTTATGCCCAAGTTCAAATTGTAATTAATTCCAATGACCACCATTGGATTAAATGGTTACAATATATTCTATTTACATTTCAAAACAAATTAAAAAGATAATCTATCCATATAAATATATTAGATGAAAAATCAGATTTGAAGTAAAATGCAGTATTTGTCACTATTCATTAAAAATTTATCATTGTCAAAAAATACCAAAAATTTATCCAATGTAAATTTCAATATCCCAATACTGAAGAATAAGTTTATTTTGAAAAAGAGAGCTTATAAAACTATCAAAATATTGATTTAAACATGGTTCTCTATCAAAAGGCGCAAAACAAGGTTTTAAAAATATAAGAGAATTCAATGCTTAAGATTGGATTTATTCTCATTTTAATCCTCTAAAACACTATATAATTTATAAATAGACATAGATATGAAAATAAATATTTCGTTACATACCTGGGATGTTACATCCTTCCCCCCTTTAGAAAATTTCATCCCCACAATTTATTTACTTATCGAATAAGTGGGGGTTTTATCCCTCATTGCATTTTCAGATTCCCATGTTGCCTCTTCTATCATGTGGTTTTACCACAAAACCTTTAATTGAAGAATCGCCTTATTCTGCAATACGTAATCCCTATGGTCAAGAATTTGGACCAGTTATTCTGCATAAGATATGTTCTCTTCAGCCGAATTACCTCCGGACTAAAAACATAAGATTGATCTGGCATGTACTGCATTAACATTGATACATGAAAAACATTGTGTACCTGAGATAAAATTGGAGGTAAAACCACTCAGTATACAACTGATCCAACTCTCTTTAAAATTTCACATGGTCCAATGAACCTTGTACACAACTTTCCTTTCTTACCAAATTGCATCACACTTTTCCATGGTGAGAGTTTGATGAAGACATGATCACCTACCTCAAAATAGATATCCTTCCTCCGGTTTTCCGCATAACGTTTCTGCCTGCTCTAAGCTATTCTCATGTGTTTCTATATTAGCTGAACTTTTTTTACCAACTCTTCTACAAATTCCAGTCCCATAAAATTCCTATCACCCACATCATCACAAGAAGATAGAGTTCGACACTGCTTCCCATATAATGCCTCAAATGGTTCCATCTGTATACTTGAATGAAAACTGTTATAATAAGAAAACTCAACCAAAAAAAATGATGGTCCCAAATTCCCTGATAATCCATAGGACAAGCACATAGAATATCCTCCAATGTCTGAATTGTTTGTTCTGACTTCCCATATGACTGAGGATGAAAGGCTGTACTAAAATTTAATTCAGTACCCAACGACTTTTGAAGGCCTTTTCAAAAGTTATACATAAACCTGGGATCACGATCATATACAATGGAGAGGGAAACTCGGTGTAACCTGACTATATCATTAAGATACACACAATAAAGATGATCTAGGGAAGAAGTATCTTGTATATCAAGGAAATTAGCATATTATTCATGAGATCAACAATAACCCAGATTGCATTATAACCTCGAGGTGTCTCCGGAAATCCCACAACGAAGTCCATGGATATATTCTCCCATTTCCACTCTGGAACTGGTAATGGATGAAGCATCCATTTAAGTAACTGCCACTCTACATTAACCTATTGACAAGTCAAACAATTTACAGTAAAATTATAAATATCTCTTTTCATTCCATCCCACTAGTAATACTCTCAAAGATGTTTATATATCTTAGTACTACTAGGATGAACGGAAAACAGAGAACAATGAGCTTCACATAACAACTCTCTCTTCAACTGTGAATCACAAGTCACACAAAATCTATTCCCAAATCTCAAGACACAATCATTAGAAATGTTTAATACATGAAACTTACCCTTCTGAACGAGCTCCACCTTTTCTTGCAACTTGTTGTCTTTCTTCTGTGCTTGATTAATTCTGTCTTATAGAGAAGATTTCACTGATACATGAAACAAAACAGAATAACATCCTGCACCAACAACTTCTATGCCAAATTTCATCAAATCAGTAACCAATGTATCATGTTACAAACGTAACATGGTTAATGAAGCATTACCTTTACACCTCAAAGCATCATCCACATTATTTTCTTTTCCCAGATGGTAAGGAATTGTACAATCATAATCCTTGATTAATTCTAGCCATCTCCTCTGTCTCATGTTCAATAATTTCTGAGTGAATATATACTTTAAACATTTGGGATTAGTATATATTTCACAATTTACACCATACAAATGATGCCTCCAAAATTTTAAAGCGAAAACAACAGTAGATAATTCCAAATCACGTGTAGGGTAATTTACCTCATGAGTTTTCAGCTGACGTGATGCATAAGCAATTATCTGATCATTCTGCATTAGGACGCAATCAAGTCCTTTTAATGAATCATCACTATCTTTAACAAACTCACCATTCCTAGAAGGTAGTGCCAAAACTAGAGCATTCACCAATTTTCTTTTCAATTCCTAAAATCAATCATCACATTCTCTTGTCCAGACAAACTTAACACCCTTCTGAGTTAGCTTAGTCATTGGACTAGATAACTGTGAAAAACAATTTAACAATCCTTTGGTAATAGCCGGCCAAACCAAGAAAACTACGAATCTCAGTTACATTTGTGGGTCGTGGCCATTCTTCAACAACCTTTGTTTTTTCAGGATCAATAGTTATTCCATATTTAGAAAAAATATGACCAAGGAAAGAAATTTGTTTCAACCATACCTCACACATGCTGAATTTCCTATACAATTTCTTTTCTTTTAAGGTTTTCAAAATAAACCTTAAATGACTTTCATGCTCCTCTTTACATTTTTAAAAGACCAAAATATCATTAATTAAAACAACCAAAAACATATCGAAGAACTCATGGAAAATTCTATTCATAAGGTCCATGAATACAATAGGTGCATTAGTTAACCCAAAAGGAATTATTAAAAATTCATAATGGCCATATATTGTACGAAATACAGTCTTCGGAATATCTGCTTCCTTTACCATCAACTGATGGTACCCCGATCTCAAGTCAATCATTGAAAAATACTCATCTCCAGGGAGCTGATCAAACAAATCATCAATATGAGGAAAAGGATATTTGTTCTTAACAGTGATGTTATTCAAGGCTCTATAATCAATGAAAAGTCTCATAAAACCATATTTTTTTTAACAAATAAGACAACAGCACCCCATGGTGATGTGATAGGTCAAATGAAACCTTTCTCTAATAAATCTTGCAAATGCTCCTTCAACTCTAAAAGTTCAATTTGAGCCATTCGATATGGGAGTTTTGAATTGGATTAGCATCAGGAACTAAGTCAATAGTAAATTCAACTTCCCGTTGTGGTATTATTCAAGGAAACTCTTCAGGAAAAACATCAGGATACTTATTTACCACTAGCACATCATTAATCTAAACGGTTCTTTTGTTTTCAACAATGTGTGCAAGGTAACATCCATTTCCATCATTTAATAGTTTCTTATCCTCTTGACATGTTATCAACAGTAAGGGTTCATTTCTATACACAAAATGGAAGTATTTCTGAAAAGAAACTTCTATAGCTCTACAATCAAAGTTAGCATGGTAAACCGAGAGCCAATCCATACCCATGATACCATCTAACTCTACTAGATATAAAACAATAAGGTTTTCAAGTAGGTTCTTTCCACGGATACAGATACGATGATTCTTATAAATTCTTTTTTCCTCAACAATTCCCCCAGGTGATTTTACCACAAGTTAAAGAGTCATTTATTGAGATGGAATTCCCAATTTACTAGAAAATTTTGTAGATATTAAAGAATATGTAAACCATGAATCAAACAACACATTGACATAATATGAAAAAACAAACAAAGTACATGATACCACTTCATTTGATATCCCAACATCTGATGATGTAGTTACAAAGGATTTCACCATACCATTCTGCTTGTAGTGTGACTGATTCCCATCATTTGAGATCATTTTAGAACACTCATTTGCATAATGACCCATCTCATTGCAATTGAATCATTTCAATAACTGTAAATCAAATTTGGTCTTACCATCACCCGGATTTTTTTTAGTGCAATAACGAGCCTTATGTCCCGTCTTACCACATTAGTAGCACTTTATAGAATTCAAAAGACATTCCCCAGCATGATTTTTACGACATTTATCACAAAATGAAAACATAGTTTTCTTACAATCATAAGTTTTTGAAGGATTCTTCCCTTTCTCCTGCCACCTTGGTCTCTGTTTGAATTGATTGTTATAGAACACTGGATCATCGACAAACTCCATTTCCACCTTCTCAGCACATCAAACAATCTTTTAATAACTCTTGAACTCAAGAGAAGCTAATTCCCTTCGATATCTTGGCTTTAATCCAAAGTAAATATGATTGATTTTACTATCAAGGTCTTAGATAAAATTTGGAGCATACCTTGCCAATCAAGTGAAATTTTCTTTATAAGCAGCCACTGATTCGTCCTCTTACCTCAATTCCAAGAACTGCTTTTCCATCCTAAGTCAGAAAACCTTAGGAAAATATTTCTCAAGAATAATACCATTGAATTCATCCCAGTCAATATCATCAATCTCATCAGCGTCCCTGATATTTTTAACAGTCGACCACCACTGATCTGCTTCACCCTCCAAACGGTAAACAACAAGACTAACATTTTGATTTTCTAGACACCCCATGACATCAAAAATATTCTCCAGTTCCTTAATCCACCCATCAACTAGCACATGGTATGATGATCATCTGAATGATGGGGGATGTTGCCTTAGGAAATGATCCACCACTGACATGTTCCTCTACGGTTGATCTGGCTGATCTTGTGCATGGATACCACCACCATTTATCGCTTGAGTCAACTGTGCCATTACATCAACAAACTGTTCAGTTCCAATTCCGTCCATCTCAGGATGCTGATTTGGAAGTTCCTTTCCTTCTGTATGCCTTCCAAGCACTGATTCTCTATTTCCTCTATAGAAAACCATTCTGAACAAACATATCTTTGATGAAGCAACATGGTAATATTGAAATTCATTATCATTTCAATTTGACCATAAAAATTATTTTTTGGATAATCATTTAATAGAATTCTAACTCCTAATGTTATCTAAACCAACCTATGATACCAACTATAAGGCCCCAGCCTTAAACAATACTTAATATAGAGTTATTACAAGAATACACATTGAGGATATTTTTAGGATTAGAGTTTTAGATAATTAGATCATTAATCATGAATTACATTCCACATATCAAAAAGGTGGTTACATAAAAGAGAGTATTCATTTTTCCCATCAAAGGAGACATATTTAAAATATAACATGGATTATTTCGTGACACTTCCTCGACACTATCATCACATCATGTAATTTTCCCATGACCTGTGAAAAGCATTTCAAAATTTTGGGATTAGAATAAAAATCTCAGAAAGGGTTATAAAAATACGAAAAGAAAACCTTAGCCCTTGTATACATAAGAATAATTGAAAACATACATTACTCATAAACATAAGCACTTAAACATACCTCATTAAATAATATGGTTTATGAATATCTCATAGAAAACATAATACATAAAGGTAACTTGAGGCATTCATAACATTATTACGTAGGGAGTAACCCTCATGGTTACGTTTGGAATACCCATCACAGCGTATTCGCCAAATCTCTCCGGAGAAACCTTAGCGTTTAATATCTTCATGTTACCCAATGCATTGGGGAGATATATCGGGCTCACCCGCCCTTAGATTATCACGAAACCACCATTCTTCATAAACAATTCCCAAGAACCATAACATAATCGTATCACATAAAACATGCATAAAGGAAACATCATATTTCTACATTTCAATCACAAGATATCAATACAACACATTTATATAATCAATCAATTATCAAAATCATTTTCAATACAAAAATAAATTAAAGTAAAACATGGTATTTATTTTTCATTTAATAGAATGTTATGGATTGTAGAGGAAGCCGAAACTCAAATAATGGTCACAGCGGCGGAGAAGTCGTTGTCCCAGCATAAGTAGGACAAAAACATTCCCTTTTGTCATTTAGTAAAATTCTTCGTATAAAGAAGATTCCCTTTGAATAAAAGTAAATTTCAAAGGGCTTTATACATCGTATAAAATAAAGTTGTGTATAAAAAAAATATACCATAATGAAAGGAGATTTAGAGGAAGTCCCTTACCTTGTGTCCGACTTGACTCGATCGTTCTTTAATATCCTGAATAATAACTAGAGTTAATTTATACTTGCTTAAGAACATTTTTCATGTTCATTATTCCTTTTATATCACTTATTACCATGTTATTAACATTATGTAATTATTTAAGTTAAAACTGTCATTTTTTCGATCTTTGGTACTTGAGCCAAAAATAAGTTTCTTATAATTACAATTTGTTCATGAGGTAAAATATCCATTATATCCAGAATTATATTCATGATGTAGATATCATATATATAATATATATCCATAATATAAATTCATTTAATATATTACATAACATTTAGAGGTATGAAATGAAATGCACCGTCCATGGAGATGGTATGTCGTACGTACGCATGAACGCTACTTTCATTTATGTTTCCTATTTAATGGTGTGAAATCATAATGATATAAAGGTATATTAGAATTCATGTATTATATCATATGTAATAACATTAACTCCATCCTTTATACTTCCCACATATGGCATTAATGAATCAAATCACTTTAAGGGGGCGGTAGTCCGCACTTCCTAAAATGAAGATATCGCGTTTACCCAAATTGAAAACCATAAGGTATTCCATAAATGAAAAATAGAGAATCCTAATGATAAAATATATATAATATATATAATATATAAATAGATTTACATCTTAATGGACACCATGAAAGGTGTCAAAATTAGATTGAACAATCATTGTTTCGTGAGCCAGAAATTTGCCAACCACAGAAACAGAATGTTCTTTAACAATTAGACGGAGGTGTGTGTAAGTGTAAGTCAAATACATATCATAACAACATGTTAGTTTATTTATGATACTAGTGTTGTTAAAAAAGGAAGTCATAAAAATAGTTTAAGGGGTTGGAGAAGCAAAATAAAACAAAAGAACACAAGTGAAGACATTACCTTTAAATCGGGTAATGCCTCTTGGTTTGAACCAAAAGGGTTTCTTGAAGAGCTTTCCGCCTAAGGTAAGGCTTCTAGGATGAAGAGAGGGATGTGTAGAGATAAAATTAGTAGATATTTACCGAGCTAATGTCTTGAGAGGTGTGGGAAAGGTGGAAGAGTTGGGGGCCTTTTAAAAGTGGGAGGAGGGGTACTCTTAGAATGTCAAGAAATGTTACTTTATTATATAATGATTTTCGGATCTTAATGGTCCCAAAATTATATATTTCGAGGATAATGTGATAAGGGTTCGAAATATATCCATACAATAGGTTTTTTACAAGTTTAAGTCTTAGATTTCACATTATATTTTCATTTAATTTAAATCGTTCATTAATGAGGTAATCACCGTATCTTCATGGTGTCATAAAAAATTTAATTTATATAATTTCTAAAAAATATAAAAAAATACTATGATTTAGGAAATATTTTTACCTTTCCAATGACTATTTATACTCTAAGTGGTCATTTAAATGGTCAAAACTGAAATTGTTTTACGTGGGTCATACACACATTGGTTATACTTTCCTTTTAAAAAACATAAAATGATAAAGTGTCACTATCACCCAAAAGTGATTCCATGGGGTCCCAAAGTTTGGCACAAGGAATCCCATGGTCGGCCATGACACAAAAAGTATAATTAGGACACATTTTGGGGTGATTTGTTATTATTGTGATATTATTATATTACCCTTAACTACCTGATTACTAATTAATCATGATAATTAAAGATAATTACCGTCGTTACTATTCATAATGTCCAAAAACAAAAGAATCATAATTACATAATTTGGACCTTCTGATTCCAAATATGGAATCCATTTTACCGAATTTAAAACACAAAAATTGTAGTAATTAATTTAAAAATATATCATGTTGTGAAAACAAATAGCGGGTTTTTTAGAAACAATATCTATTAAAGTTTGACAATTGTTTATGTCCAATTTCAAAGTGTAATTAATTCCAATGACAACTATTAGATTAAATTGAAAAAATATATTCTATTTAAACTTTAAATCCAATTAAAAAGATAATCTATCCATATAAATAAATTAGATGATAAATCAGTTTTGAAGTAACATGCAGTATTTTTCACTAATCATTAAAAATGAACATTGTCAGAAAAATACCAAAAATTTATCCAAAGTGAATTTCAATGTCCCGATACTAATAAATTTTTTTTTTGAAAAACATAGCTTATAAAATTTTCAAAATATATATTTACAAATGGTTCGCCATCAATAGGCGGCAAAACAATCTTTTAAAAATATTAGAGAATTCAATGCTTATGAATGGATTTATTATCATTTTAATCCTCTAAAATAGTATCTAAATTATAAATAGGCATAGTTATGAAAATATGTAGTTATTTACTTATATGGGATGATACAAATATTCCTAGCCCAGAATCATGCCATTTTTATCTTTTTTCAGTAATGTACTAGTTGTACAAATTATATGATATATAAGGATTGTACATCCGTACACTTCCATTAAGGATTTGATGTCATATGATGAATGGTACAAAGGAAAAGTGATTCAATGGAATGTTAAAATTTTTAGCAAAAAAAGATGACTGAGGGAAAGACAACCCTTAATATATATTTGATGTTGTGATAATAATGTTGAAATGATTATTTGAATAAGTATGGACTACCTAGGAACTAATTATTGACTTGTCAAGAAGTGTTCTATGCTATCATCTATGATGTTCACATCACTTTTAGATTTAAGGAATATTTCCAATAACAAGTATCTTACATAAGGAATAAGGATGAATACATGTATCCAATATTCTTTTTATGTTAATTCAATTTATTTAAATATTTCAAGAGGATACATGACTAATTTATTCACAGTGACAAAATGTATATTTTAGAGATATTTTGGTTTATAAAGGGTTAATGATAAGTTCATCCTGGAAATTTAGAGGACTTCATTATAACGTGTTGAATCATTATATTTTTTAATTTTTTAACCATTTATGAAATGGTATAAGTTGATTAATGTGTAAGATTTTAGATTTTAATGTGTTTCTTCCACAATTAGAGTATCACATGCGACATGATGAGATATATCTAGATAAACTACAATAAAAGGATGAGTTTATAAGTAGAAATGTATATTTATAGTCTTATAGTGTGGGATAATTCCTTGACTCAAGGGAAATAGCCTTAAATAAATTTTTTTTCCAAATATAATTATCATTGATAATATCGATAAATTTATTTATTTATAGTTTATGGATTTTCAGTAATAAACATTCATCTGAACATATCCTCTATCATGTTACATTAGAACATTATAGAAAGATTTTTCTTCAATATACATTTTTTTTCTTCCAACTAATGTCACCTCTTTCGAAAGAATAATTTTGGGGGTGACCACATCATCTCCATTAAATTTTTTTATGAAGATATTATATTAACCGAACTTCAGATGTGGGGTTCCATACGGTCGCATTCAAGTATTAATCATTAAATTTCGATGTTCAACTTCAAAATTTGAGGTTGAATTTTTTGTAAGGAGGGGATAATGTAACTCCCCAAAATTAAAAAAAATATTTATTATAGAATTAATGTATCACTGAGTATCTACAAACAACACTTTGTTATAACCTAGACTTGTAAACAAAATGTTGTCACTTATCTGATGTGAATTGTTCAAATCTAACATACACAGTTGCGATGAGTATGATTATTGGAGTCTGATAAGGAAAACAATTTTTTTTGGTGAATAGTAACCTACTCTTATGAATAGTAACATAACCTTATGAATAGTTGTATACCCTAATGAATTGTAACCTTACCTATGATATTTTATAAATAATATTCATGTTGGAGTACAATATACATATGTTTTGGAATAAGCAAATAAATGTTTAAAAAATGTTTTTTAGAATACAATTTGATTTAATTAAACATTCAAGTAATAATATTTAGGAAATTATTTTTGATAAATAGAATTCATTGTTTATTTTAACAAGTCAAATAATTGATGGGGTGAAATTTTTATATTTTTTTGAAATACGTCAATTTTTAGGAATAGGGAAATACAATAATTTAAAAAATAAACTAAATACACTAATTATAGAGTCATATATATTGTTCCACAGATGAAATAACAATTGATTTGTATTCACATGATAGAATTACTCGTTTTTTCAAGGGAGACTCAATATTCATTATCTTGTGATGAAATAATAAATTAATGAATATAAAATTGAGAAATCACCTCTCCCCTCCACTATAAAACCATCCATCAGTCCCTCTTCACTTCACTCCTCTCAATACTTTTTCCTTCTCCAAATTATGTCCATATTCCTCCCAACCTCATCTCCCATGTACAGCTAGGCTTGGTCTCATAAAATGTCCAAAACCTCTTCCTTAAAGAGGCTCTCAAGGATGTTTGGTTCAAGAGGTAAATTCATCTTTTCAATTCTTTTTCTTTCATTTCAAGTCTATTTGTTTTCTTTTTATTTTATTACCTCTCCTTTTCAAAATGATTTGATGAATCTAGTACCTTAAATGTAATAGAATATTTTCATGATTGTGGAATAATTTATCATCATCTATTCATGTTACTTTCATTTATACTCGTATCAAGAACACCATCCGAGATGCGTCAATTTAACTCATTCAAGGAAGATAGGCTCTCAATTTCTATAATCATTCTAAATTATGGTAATGAAACCATTATTGTTATGGTTTAACCATATTATTATATTTGTAATATACCCTATGTAAGGATTTTTAATCTCATTGTGAAAATGGTATTATGTTATAAAGAAAAATGATTTCGTTGTAATCAAAACCAAAAAATTAACTGAAATAGTTATAATTAAAGTTCTGTATAATAATTCATCCTCATTAAATGTATATAAATTATATAAATTTCAATTAACACAAATATATGATCATAAATAATATTCTATTTAAAAATTTATGTCAACATCCATTTCACATGAACTCCATTAATTAAGAACAAGTGAACTGATTATGAAAATAATGAAAACGAACACTACAGAAAAACAGAATTCAATATAATAACTTATCATGAAGGGAGTAAATGAACTAAAAAATCATGATAATCTAAATACATGTCTAATAGTTTCCAAAATAGGTTATTATTAAGTCTAATTTCATATTCCATTACCTTATGTTCAAGAGTGGAATACATTCCGATTTAAGGTAAGGAGTTTTTCATGTCACAACCATTTCTGTGAGATTTTCCATATTCACATATATTTCTTGGGTATGTTGTATGTATATTTCACATTGATGTTTCAGATCATTAATGTATTTATTATCATGGTATTGAATTTAAAATTTTAATATTATTAATTTTGTGCTATTCGAATCGATTGACTACAATGTGATAGAGGGGGTTTCACCCAAACCTACATTTTTCATTCGGGTTGCTCTTATTCTCTATTCATGTCAATGAAATTATTATTTATTCTTACGTAATCCTCATGAAATCTCTGTGAATGTCATATATATGTGTACCAATCATAATCTTAATTTATGTTGTGTGGTGTGATGAAGCTATAATTTTCATATATTATATACTATTTTTCAAGGTCCTAATACCGAACATAGTGTTATTTTATGTGAAATTGTCACATTTTTAGGATTTGGTGGAATTTTGAGCTCAAATGAAAAAATGGCATAAATTTGGTGTTTAATTGTTTTATTTGTCTTCTGTATTTTGGCCATATAATTTTACACACTAAACCGAATTGTGAAATTATTTTTTATAAGTTTCCTTATATCATGGGACGAATTTAATCCTTCTTGAGGCCTAGCTCAATCAATCATTTGGAGGATCAAAATCAGCTCATAATCTGGACGTTGAAAACTGTGTACAGATTTGTATGGTTTTAATGCAGAGCTTTTATCTCGAAGCTGACCGATCAAATGGAGCTGATATTTAAAATTGAGATGGAAGAGGAATTAATTAACATCTTTCATTAATGAGTCCATGTCTGAATCGGCTGTTTTCAAGGTCTTAATGTCATGGGAAGTTGGAGTTGTGGAAGGCGAAGAGTCACTTTGGAAGATTATATTTTCTGAACTAAATCTGCAATACTTCCTTCATACGTGGACCAATGAGGCTGAAAGTTTGTGGAGGGACGCGCAAGACTATATGGAACAAATTTCAAGAAGGGACAACGTACCTATTATTCCATTTATGGGACCGAAAAGTCAATGACATCTGGAGAACATAATTTGAGTGAGTTTTCCTCACCCATTTTACCTATAAATATGTGTCTCTTCTCTCTTTTACAAGGATAACCATTTTCAAGGGGCAAGGTTGAGTATATTTGTTGTAATAGTTACTTTTAGTTTTAATATATATTAGTTTAGCTTTTCTCTTCATAACACCTTTACTACATTTATTTTATTTTATGTATTATGTCTCCGTAATTCCCTTCTCAACTCCACTAAAAATGGAGAACTATCCTCGGCGTTTGTTCGAGGGAGTGAATGGTGAGTTGATTGAGTTTTTGTACTTTAATTTCTAATCCCTTTATTCAATTATAATATTTTTGGTGGTGGTTAAATCTATTATGGTGAGCGGTCTCCCCATTTTCTCTACCACAAATATCTTATTCTTGTTTATAAATTTTCCATCCCTTCGCTATTTGTGTTGTGCATACGGTGGAGTATGACATGATTAGTGATGGTCAGCAAAGAGGTATCCGAGCTGACTTTAGGATGTGAATTAACACATATTCAGATGTCTCGGTATGTGGTGATGAAATTTAAAATGAGGAGGTGAGGTGTGACAGGTCTTGATCACCTCATTGAATTGAATTTTGCGTTTCTTTTTAAGCAATGATATCAACCACAACAACCACCTAAGAAAAACTACCTAATTTCATTCTTCTAACTTCATTCTGTATTGCATTGAATTATTATTTATTATATTTATATTTTATGTATTTCATTCCCCCCATTTATACTAATATTATATTTTTATATTAGTTATATTATAAATAGTGACAATAGGAAAATAGTGCATGTTAGCGACCTCCTTGTGATCGACCCTAGGGTGTGCCAATATGGTGCATTTTTAGGTAAATAAGAATTTAATTGAATTTTGGTTCAATAAAAACCACTCTCATCAATTTGGCGCCGTTTCCAGGGAGTTCAATTGCTTCCATAATCTATTTTTCATAAAAATCAAAAAAAAATTAAAAATTTCATAAACTAAAAAAAAGTGCATCATTGAATATCAATATTTTTTTGGTTGAGATGGATTCTTTTAGTGATTTTTCATATGCATGGCCTAGTATTGAATTTTATATTATGGAAGATGCTTTTATGATGCAGATGGAACAAGATGCTGCGATGATTCAAAATAATTTCAAAATCATTGAACAAGGAAGCATGATTGTAGCATTGTTGGCGGCTGAAGTTGAAGATGTTAAAGATCTATGGCTAGAACGACAACAACAAAATAACAAAGTTGAAGAAGAAAAGTTTAATGTTGGTCCAACTACATTTTAAGTTGAAGAACCCAAGGAGGACTTGAATAATCAACTTGAAGATCCAATCGTCTCTCATTTTCCATTGCTTGAAGAGGATCGTGAAGATAAGAAGTCAGCTGATATCACTACGGGAGATCAACATTCTTTGGATAAACATTGGTATTATATTGTTGAAGAACAAAAGGTAAATGATACTCGCATCTTTTTCAAAGAATAATCAGAACCTCTATACCTATCTCTTTCTTTGGAAGAAGATAATGAATTCGCTGCTGAAAAAGAATTCCCAGTGGCCTTGCATGAAGAGATTGTGTTTCGAGCTGACTTCCGTGAAAGGGATGTGTTTTATATTGATTGTTCATGTTTTAATCATATCCAAGTGAAATTATTTTCTAACTTCCCTTATGAAATTTTTTGAAACAACATCACATGAGCAAGCCCTGGATGTTGAAGTCGAAGTGGCCAAAGAAGTCGTGGCTGAAGAAGTGGAGGACTTATTCTTTATCCTTACCCCATATTCTAAGTTGTACCACATTGAAAAGGGGGAGGAGCTAATCTACTATATTCATGAGTTCCTTTACGGATGTGTTAGGTTGAATAGAATTGGAAGAAATGTGTTTTGGTGGTTTTTGAGCAAGAAACCCTTCCCACCATCGAATTTGGGTTAAACTGCTGCAACTGCTGGACTAGGGGCAGTAAAAACTTAGCACCCTCTTGGGGGGTCAAACCAAGCCTTATCCTTTTTTATTTCCCATTCATCCTTCTTTTCCATTACTCTTTATTTTTATTTATTATTCTTATGTTTTCTTTATTTCATGCTTTTTAGGTTAAGTGGTAGTATATAGGAGCTTAACTCAAGGCTGCCACTGTAAAATAAAGTTAGGTTGTATCTTTCCTTCCTTTTATTTGTCTACCCTTATCAATCTTTTGTTGAGCTGCAATGGGGGTAGTGAAATCTAGGTGTGTGGGGGGGGGGGTGTCAACCTACTTATATGTTTTGTGTGCTTTATTTTTATTTTATTTTTTCATATTTTTAGGATCCTTGAGCTTCAATGAATATTCTAATAATTTTTCACACACTAATTGATTTTGAGATGATTGAAATTATTTTTGATGAAATGGATTTTAAAAGATTGTTGATGTTAAACTTTTTCCTTGAAATTGATTTTCAATAATTTTTATGAGTTTGACCAATTTCTGAAATCCATTCCCATGAAACACTAACTCAATACATTTTTCCAATCCTGTGAGGTATTCTGAACCACTTTGTAATATTCTTTCTAATACCCACACATTCTTGAGAGAAACTTGGATTTTGTGTGAGAACCAGAACTTGTGATTTTTCTCTTTCGAAGCATTGGATTTAATGGAATGTTTTTGATATGATTGAGGCATTTGTTTGGCTAGAACTATTTTATCTTGAGACCTACCTTTACATCTTTCCTTCATTATCCCTTAGATTCCATGAATTTACTTATAGTTTTAAGCAACATCACAAGCCGAATTTTCCTTACCTACCCACACTCTTGGTATTTTTGCGTGGATATTTCATGTTTGAGCATGGGGGAAGGGCCTTTCATGTGCATTATTGGAATGTGATTCATTTATGGGGGATGTGAGGTGTGTGTCAACATTTTGGGCAGTGGATGATAAAGATAAAATTGGTCATGGGTAATCCTTTCAATGTGCTTTAATTGTTTCATCAAGTTATCCTTCAAAAAAAAAAAGAAAAAAAAGAAAAAAGGAGATGAGCTTGAGTTTATCATTGTAATTACTTTTATGACTCATGTACCTATCTAAATTAAAGGGAATTATTTCCATTAATTCATTGTATTCAATTGTCAGCTCATTCTAATTGTAAATAAATAAAAAAAGAAAATAATGTTGTGCCTTTCTGGAGAATTACAAAAACATGAAAAAAATGAAAAAAAGAGGAGAACTTGGATGAAATCATACATTGGATTCATTTCTTGGCTCATGTCACATGTCATAAAAAATGGATGGTGTTGTTTTTCACATTGTTAATGGGATTGAGTGAGGTTCATCCTGTGTTTTCACTTGATTATTCATTCATTGTGCTTAAGAGTCCAACCTCCCCTTTCTAGCCTTAGTTTTTAAATCATTTTCCCACCAACCCTAAGCCACAGAATTTACCTAGAAAAAGTCCTCATTATTAAATTCATTTTCATGTTTCACAATGTGGAGAGATGAGAATTTTCACAAGCCTATTGTGATACATGCACTTTCCATGTATGAGCATAACATCAGATTTAATTTCTCTTGAGTGAAGAGTGGCACAAATATCATGGTGAGGTAGGTTGTGATTGGGCCATGGATGGATTCATGAGGTTGAATAAATTTAAATGTTAGGAATTAAAATTATTGGGAATTGTTTTTCACGGAGGAGACATGATGTAATTTCATTTTGGAAGAGATCATTGATGTTTTCTCATTTTTGATTGTTGTGTGAATTTTGATTTGAATATATGATGATTGACCAGGAGTGCAATGATTAAGTGTGGAGGAATGATGAAGCTATAATTTTCATATATTATATAATTTATTTCAATGTTCTAATACCCAAAATAGTGTTATATTATGTGCAATTGTCACATTTTTAGGATTTGGTGGAATTTTGAGCTCAAATGCAAAAATGGCTTAAATTTGGTGTTTAACTGTTTTATTTGTCTTCTGTATTTTGGCCATATAATTTTACACACTAAACCAAATTGTGAAATTACTTTTTTATAGGTTTCCTTATATCATCGGAAGAATTTAATCCTTCTGGTGGCCCAACTCAATCAATCATTTGAAGGCTCAAAATCAGCTCATAATCTGGACTATGAAAATTGTGTACAGATTTGGGAGGTTTTAATGCTGAGCTTTTATCTCGAATCTGACCGATCAAATGGAGATGATATTCAAAAAGGAGCTGTAAGAGTAATTAATTAACATAATTACTTAAGGATTACATGTCTGAATCGGCTGTTGTCAAGGTCATAATGTCATGGGATGTTGGAGTTGTGGAAGACGAAGAGTCACTTTGGCAGATTACATTTTCCGAACTAAATCTCCCATACCTCCTTCATACGTGGACCAATGAGGCTGAAAGTTTGTGTAGGGACGCGAAAGCCTATATGGAACAAATTTCAATAAGGGACCAAGTACCAATTATGCCATTTAATGGACCGAAATGTCGATTACATATGGATGACATAATTTGAGCGAGTTTTCCTCGCCCATTTTACCTATAAATATGTGTCTCTTATCTCTTTTACAAGGATAGCCATTTTCAAGGGAAAAGGTTGAGTATATTTTTTTGAATATTTACATTTAGTTTTAATATATCTTATTTTAGCTTTTCTCTTCATACCACCTTTCTTACATTTATTTTATTTTATGTATTCTCTCTCCGTAATTCCCTTCTCAACTCCACTAAAAATGGAGAACTAACCTCGGCGCTTGTTCGAGGGAGGGAATGGTGAGTTGATTGAGTTATTTTACATTAATTTCTAATCCCTTTATTCAATTATATTATTTTTTGTGGTGGTTAAATCGATTATGGTGAGCAGTCGCCCAATTTTCTCTACCACCAATATCTTCTTCTCATTTATAAATTTTCCTTCCCTTCACTATTTGTGTTGTGCATACGATGGAATATGACATGAGTAGTGATGGTCAGAAAAGAGGTATCAGAGCTGAAATTAGGAAGATAATTACCTCATATGCAGAGTTCTCAGTATGGGGTGATGACATTTCAAATGATACGGTGAGGTGTGATAGGTCCTGATCACCTCATTGAATTGAATTTTTAGATTCTTTTTAAACAATGATTTCAACCACCACGACCTCCTAAGAAAAACTGCCTACTTTCTTTCTTATATCATCATTCTATATTGCATCGAATTATTATTTATTATATTTATATTTTATGTATTTCACCCCCATTTATACTAATATTATATTTTTATATTAGTTATATTATAAATTGTGACAATAGGAAAATAGTGCGTGTTAGAGACCACCTTGTGATCGACCCTAGGGTGTGCCACTATGGAACATTTTTAGGAAATAAGAATTTAATTGAATTGTGGTTCACGAAAAACCACTCTCATCAGGGTGTTAAATGTTTAAAATAATCTTTCAAAAATTCATCCAAAATGCAACCTTGATTCAAGGATATTTAAAAATTCATACTTATTTTAATGTTCACTATATAATTTGTTTTAAGCCATGTTTATGATTTTAAATCACAAATTTGAAATTATATTTTGGTTCATTTTTGGTTTTATTAAATAAATCATGACTTTTCTCTTTAAAATTTCTTTAATTAAACCACCCTAAAAATTTCCAACTCTAATGATTATTTAAAATCAGTTTTTACATGATTTCACTTTAGTAGGAAATCATTAATGCCTAATATATAATTTCAATGTCTTGGTCTTTTAATTTATAGGATATTAATTTTTAAAATCCTATTTCTTTGAAAATATAAATTATTTTCCAAGAGAACACCTCTTTCCGATGTAACAAGGATTTTTTCTCATCACACACTATCTTTTATGAGATATATTCATTGTTCACCACTTATTTAATTGTTGTGGTTTATGTACTGCCTTTTGTTATACCATATCAAGAGTCTCTTTATTCTCATTCTATTAAAAGGGATTATTATTTGATTTTTTCAAGGTGGTATGAGAAACTTTGAAATGTTTTAGGATTATTTCCTCAAAAAAAATTAATTTGTCTCATTTAAAAGTATCTTTATTTATGTCATCATCATTTGTTGAATATGTATCTTCAAATGTATACAGATATTGAGAAGGAATATTGTACTCATATTAAATCTATGTATAAATAATTCTTTGGTCTTGAAGTTGTGGGTGGGGCATCTTTTACCCCCTTAATGCATCAACTGTTTTCATGAGACAAATCAGTTGGCGAGAAACACTTCAAGTTTGTATCCAAAAAATAAGAAGGGTTTATACCCAGATACGTAAACTATTTTGACTGTATTTGGTTATCTTATGCCTGATACATGACATCTAATTAATGAGAATTCTCTTTATTCATTTTCAGTTGTTACTATCCATAAGGTTTTCAATATTACATTACATATGAATGTAATTTCATTCTGAGTTTTTTAAAGGCATGTGTTCTTAATTTATTCACAATGCTATATTGACTATGCCACATTGTTTACGATTCAGTTATTATTGATTCATGCATCATCTATTTGTAACCCTTACTATTAATTTGAGATCACCCCTTTCTTTTAATTACCTTTAACAGGTTATGAAGAGGATATCATTTATTGAGTTCTCATGGATGTTGTCTTTTAGTTATTGTTATGGGTTGATTTTTGTTTCCATTCCCAATGTAATACAAGTTACATGTATTTATATAGTTTCTCCAACAATTCTAAATAACTCAGTCCATTGGTATTTGATTCTTTATAATCATTCCTATGTAATTAGTAATGCACTGGATCTGGTCTAGAGGGATTGTGGTGTTACACATGTGAATCTCCTTAAGTAGTAACAATGATCAAACATATACTTTCCTTTTCATGTCCAAATATATAAATAAATTTCCCAAATTCACCAAACATTCTATTTTAGAAATACACTTAATCAATTTCAAAACAAATTCAAAGAAATCACTTTTTCCATTTTGATACCAGATTTATTTAAAGAATCTATATTCAATTTCAACATGCACTCACCCCTTGTGATATCAATATGAAACACAACCAACAACTAACTACTAGAATGTATAACTAGTCCCTATGCCAATCTCGGCAACATGGTGGTGAGCCATGCTCCATGTATAGTGTTGCACTATGAAGACCTTGTTTGGGCACATAGAGACCAAATGGGTCACCACCACATGCGAGGCCACAGCATGATACCGGTTCACCTCAATTTTCATCCCTCAATCGAAAACAATCCATGATAGATGGCCGAAATCTTGGACTACCAATTGTAACATGAGGATCAGTGTGATCAAGAGTTCACGAAGCTCTTTCCAAATAACCCTCCCGTGTCAGGATTTTCCTAATATCCTTATACAAGAATCCTCAAATAGAAAGGTTCTACAGTGATACATTTTTTACATAAACCAAACCTGGTTGACCATGAACTGGTCACCCGATCTGTTCCCCAACATGGTCATGGGGGCCTTCTATATTCCCACGAGATGTCAACTAGTGTCGTGAAACAAAACATACACATATGAATAATTTTTTCCCAAAAAAAGGATCAACTATATAAAACTAAACACGTATATAGCCAACAACTGAATCTCAAAATACAAAATAAAATGTTTCATTTATAGGCTAAAACTGATGAAAATGAAATAAAATAGAACAAAGATGAACTTAAAACAAAAAAATCCAAGAAACCACGAAGTAATCTCTATGTGACCACCTAGTAACCTTCATCATGAAGACTAATACTACTCCAACAATGAACACCTACTAGGAGTCCTGAACAAAAATTGTAAATGTAAAATAGGTCGGGTAAACCGACACTAAGTGGTATAGGTAGGGTGTGAGGTAACATCTCAGTTTGTAACCACACAATAATCCTTTCCATTTTTTCCTAGAATCATTTCATTAATACTAGTTTCAAATACATTCCTTATAGATAGTATTAATACATACATTTCAGTTAAAAAACCACATGATCAATTTCCATAATAATTTAAGACAAGGCACAATAAAGAAAAATGGTAGTAATATTCACTTTCCAAAAATATAAAATATAATCCCTTTGTAAAAAAAACAAATATTCAATTTTTTTAAAATAAACCAAAACCAAGAACGAAGAAAAATGTCCTACAAAATGAGGCAGATGACTCTAGTAGTACATGTAATGGTAATCAATAGAAAACATATGAAATTAGAGGAGAACCAGAACAAACACTACATGGGACTTATTCTGAAGGTTTTCCCTAATAATGATGCATAACGCCCTAATGCATGACTGTCACCCTACCTAGAATGGTCAAGGTGCCCAATACCATAGCAATAAATCCATGAATCTCCCTACTATGCGACACTACATTATATAATAATGTATAATAGTGCATCAATAATTCTCAATAAACCTATTTTCTATGATATGTTCCAAGGTATATTTCACAAGGGGGTGTTTCATTCAATTCAAACAACAAGTCATATAAATTCCATATAAACATCATCCAACCAGCATACCCCAGACTACCTCAATGCTGGTCTCCTGCAATGAACAAATAATTACTCAAGGGAGGTCCCATACCAGGGACCCTTCTATTCTCATGGATCAACCATAAGGTCAGGTTCCCAACCCAAGAAATGTTTTCTAAATAGCCATTTTTAAAATGTGAAACAGTCCTTTATATTTAAAACATTCAACCATTTTCCAAATCACTTAGAAACCATTTCCTAAAAAAAATTAATCATCATCCCTATACAAAAGTTTACAAATTATCCTTTAGCTCTACCCATCTGGGGTATATTTTTCAAAGAGAATAAAAAACCTCAATCACCATTTCCCACTATAATAAATTCTATTTTCACTATAACCTTAACAATAGGCCTTTATTTTTCAAAAACACCCAAAATACCTCACAATGATAAAAATGGACCTTTATCTCAAATACAAATAACCACAATACTATTTTGAAAAAAATACAACGCACTCAAAGGTGCCAAACTGGCATCCAACCATCTCAAGCGACAATTTATTTTCTCCAACACCAAACAATTCATAAAATTGTCCAAACAATTTTGAAACCACCTTAAGTCAATTTTTAAACCATAGAACCATGTTTCATATGTGAGGGGGAAAGGATAAAGGAGTTCTTTGAGAAAACCATGGTTCTAGAAAAGGACGACTCTAAATTTCACCATCATTTGAAGCCCCATCCATGGGTGCACTATGTGCGTACAATGATGTGACCACATCCAATGGAATACCAATATGTATTCTATTTACCTTTTGGAGGAGACTACACACACAAACACCATCCACTAACACATCAAACCATTTCAAAAAGACATCAAGTTTCATAATGCAACCAACACAGTAAAAACACGTTCCAAAAAATATTTTGACCAGAAAGAAACATCTAAAATATCGAATATAACCATTTAAATGAATGAGACGTTAGTTACAACTAATTTTAAAAGAATACACATGTGCATAAATTGGGAAAACATAAAAAAATTATTATTAATAATATCTAAAAATGAGGAAATGATACCATGAATTAACAATAATCTTTTCAATGTTGTGAAACATGTTTCCATATTTAAATAACAACCCCAAGAATTAAATGGATTGAAATTGGATGAACGATCATGGGAACACCTAGAGATCATGTGAAAAAGCGATGAGAGCCTTGAAAAGGGAATATTAGACCTCTATGAACAAACTTCCAACCATAGAACACATGAAACACAATACAACACCCAAAACCTTGAATTAGGGTTTGAGGAAGTGTGGAATAACCAAAGGAATACCGTGAAATAGAGGATAAGTGGGGAGAAAGGAGAGAAAACCACTCAAACCCCAAAAATCGTACCTTGGAAACAATGTCGAGGCACCATGGAGGGAGGATAACCAAGGGAGGTGGGGTCTTGGGACACCATGGTGCACCGATATTGATGGGGAGGGTGGAGACCAAATTTTCGGATAGATGGGGGAGATAATAAAAATTAGGTTTTATTTATTCTGGATCGTCTGCTTTGTTTGTCTACATGATCTGAAAATTGTCTAGTAACCATGTGAAACACAATGCATGTAAAGGAATGTCTTCCTGCTTACATGGGATTGACCGTATGGTTGTGAGAAAATCATGCATTCAGTTCTAACTGACATATACCTACCACATGGTTACTACTAGCTATGTGGATCTTGCATGACACCATGAAATTCCTCTCAAACATTTAAAAATTTAAAAAATAAATTGGGACTCAATCTGAACCCCGACCTAAATACCAAAGACTAGAAATAGAAAAAAAAATAGTAAAGGTGTATCTATGGATAGGGTGTGGGAATATATCCACCAAACACAGTATGTTTAATTCTTGATACATAATGAATGATTCTTGGGCCATGTAAATATGAGAAAGGTCCTTTAAAATTTAGAGTTGAAAAAAGAATGTTATAAAGTATCCACAATATTAGAGATATATAATAATCTAAGACTGGATGTATACTATATAATCATTGTTTGATGTTTCTAATAATTATGAAATCCACTGACCATGTTAACACCGAAGTGAGTCACATTCCTCTAGAAAGATTATTGGGAAGATAATTTCAAGGGGTTCAATATATGGTTTGTCACTAAACCAATACTCACTCAACCCTATAACAATAAGGGTATTGAAACATATATAAATGTCTTAAAAATTTAATTTGAATATATCCTTATGAAAATATACATATTATTCACATATTCCCCACATCAATTAATGATTCATATTAAAATCACTCAGTATATGATTTAAATATATTAGAAACATTATTTTAATTTTTTCTATAAATTCATAATCTATATATTGAGAAGATTGAAATATATAATGATTATTAGAGATTATAGTACAAATTCAAATATAATGAGTCAAATTTAAGATGATGGATAACATTATATTTGATTGATGACTATTGCTACTAAGGAGTACATGGTGGCTGATTCACTGAGTTTGATGGCTCATGCTATTGTATTATTGATGTTTATTTAAAGATCCCAAATGCCATATAGTTTCAAAGGATAGACATTGAAATATTATTTTAATGGTGGAAATTTTATAGTTCCCAAATAACTAGTCAATAATTATTTCATATGAATTCCATCAATGTACATAAGATAGATTTGGAACTATATAATAAATCAAGAAATTATTTATATAAAAATCCTGCTATAAATAGAGTAATTTGATTTGGGACCTAGATTTACATCTCATACATTATAGAATTGAGTGTGGAGATATTGGAGGATGGACATGGATGATTATTCCAAGACCTTCTTGAGAACAAAATGATCCATAAAGATCTCAATAGTTATTTTTTATTGGGTAACAAAATGAATGATATTATTGAGTATATATAAAAGTCATCATATTCCTATATATTAAGGATGAATTACCAATATCAATTGGTTTGATTAAAATATCACCCATACCTATATGGAAATGGGATAATATCATTATGGAGTTCAATAGGGACCATCTATAAACATTTATAGTCTATAATTTCATATCGATTTAGGTTTCATTTCTTATTTAATTTTTTATTTCATTAATTTTAGACTAGACATAACACTTTATTAGGATTATATGATATTCCTAATGAATGTGGTAATTAAATTTGGGGTACGACATTTCGCTAATTCACATTAGGATCAAATGATTACCATAATGTTCAACGGAAATATTAAACAATAATTATATACAAATTTGAGCTTTAAATTACATTTTTCTTCTTATACTATTAATTAATATGAAATAAATATATAATTAGTAGAGGACATGTGGAAATCCATTTAAATTAATGTTAAATGATATTGGGATGAAAACTGCCCCATGGGAAAACTCTCATATAAAAAATTCTATTAAGGAATTCATAGGTTAGAATATGAGTATTTGTATTGGGGGGGTGTAGAACTCAATCATGTTAGGATGAAGAAAGAGTGAGTAGGATAACATGACAAGTTATTTGTAGATAGTAGTTAGAAAATATTCAAATATTTAAGTGTCACATTAAATATAATAATTGTTTATAGAATACAAATACTGATCATTGTTGATTATATCTAGAGTTTAATGTTATATATAAGTTATTACTTCAAATATCACTATAGAAGTGTTTATTGATATTTAGAAATAAATTGTATTTTTATCCCAAAATATATTATCACTGTTAAAATCATCAATCATGTGGGGTGATAGTATATTTTATTTTACATCCACCAAATCTCTCCCAAGTGCATGATAAGTTCTATGTATATGTTTTGTTAATGTATATATGTAACCTCGCACAATTAACAAACTTGTAGCTAGTAACACTAGAACCTTTTGTCTTTTATGAGGTTAAAATAAAAGAAATAATTTATCATAGTGATGATGTATAATGAGACATGACTACTCACTTAGTGATTGTTCTCCATAGAAGTGATACGTTTATTGAAGGAACATGGGAAAAATATATTTATTAATGTAAAATTTACCTCATTTTTTATCTAAGTAATTCATTTTTCATTGCGAAACTATTTTAATGGGGTAGAGTGTAACTCCCTAATAAGTTTTTGGGATTTTACTTTTAAATACATATTGATTCTTTAATATCATGATGTGTAGGGGCTCCTAATTTTAAAAATACCATTTTATATTTAATTGAGATAAAATATTTAAATATAAAATAATAATTAATAAATTATGATAAATCAATATGAATCATTAATAATAATATTATAAGTGGAATTAAATAATAATAATTAAAAAGACATGGAATAATAAATCATTGACCACATGGTCGGTATTGAGGATCATACCCATAATTAAAACTATGGAAAGTTGGAAAAACATTACAAATAAAATATAAAATTTTAGAATGAATAAAATGAGTATGAGGGTTGATTATATAGATATTGGTATGTGTTGACACCAAAAAAGGTGTCCACATGATATTCCAAATGCATCCTTAAATTATCTGAGAGCGTAACCCATTTATCGTGTTTCAATATGACTGGTCGTAGATCCCGAACAGTGTAATGAATTAGGATTTATAGATATTCATTGTTGGGCTAAAAAACTGGTTCGCAAAGCCCATTCGCGAAGATCCCTCTGCGAGCACAGAATAGAGGAACTTGACTAGAGCCTCCACTGAGGTCACAGAAGATGTGATGGTAGCCTCTCTAACAATGATAAATTTGATGGAACTTGATTGGAGCCTTGGTGAGAACCACAAATGATATAACGGTAGCCTCCAAGACTTCAAGAAACATGAGGAAACTCCCTTTGGTTGTAGATCGCAACATCATTCACGGTGTCATTTTCACTTAGCGGTGGAAATTATCTCACTGCGGTGAGTTTCGACAGCCTGAATCACCTATAAAAAGTGGGATCACCCCCCCCCCCTCATAGAGATGGTTACACATCCCCTTCAATGGAAGATCTCCCATTTCATTGATCTCCAAACCACCATGAATGCCTCATCACTTTGTGAAGCATGGATCCCCATTGTGATACTAGAGGTTCTGAAATCATAAATCCTTCACAGATCACTCTCCAAATAATGTTCCATATGCTAACGTGAGTACAAGATCTGTGAGCTTCATTCCTACATGAATCTTCTTTGCGAGGCCATGCTCTGTGAAAACCTTTCCCTTCCAAATATACTTTGTGAGATCCCATGCTCCGTGAGCACCGTTCCATTGTGAATCTATTTCACAAGACCCTATTCCATGTGAGTAACTTTCCTCTCTAAGGATGCTTTGCAGAGCCCTATCCTTCACGAATCACCTACCTTTGTTCCCAATGGTCTCTACCGTAGGGGGTCGCGCCCCCGCACCCCCATTCTCGAATAGAGTCAGGCTGTGGTCTCAGCCCTCTGGGACGGTCCCTTCAGTACCGTCACTGATCCCAATGAAAACATTAGAGTCCGACGATGAACTTTTCGGGCTAGGATGATGATATTTTCCATTGCGCCATTCTGTGAACCCACCATCCACTTTTGGAATATAATGATTCAAGATACACCTCTACATCTCATGAAACACATTGAGTCGACATATTCTTCTTGGTACCTTTCTAGGGTTGTGGGTTGAGATTCTCATCATCAATTCCCCAAGTACCTAGAGTTAAACTGTTCCTCAAGAAAGTCATCCAAACCCCATCACATGACTCATATGATTGGTTGAACCAGAAAGGTCTCTCTTGTTTAAATCCCCACACAATCCATTACTAGGAGCATTATGCCTAAATGTCATATCAATATGACATTAAACTATAGTACACCCTATGTGACATTCATATGATGCCTCTTTCTATAAATAAGATATTCTTTATTCACGATGCATAAGAAGTTAATAGTAATATCTATATGACATTATACTATAGTACACCATATATGACAACCATAGGTTGCATATTTCCCTTTATAAGTTATTTTTTATGCACGAATCATAACATGTTAATTATCCTTTCTATATGAAATTAAATAGTAGTAAAACCTATGTGATAAGAATATGATGACTATTTCTCTAAACATGGTATGTCATATGCACAAAGTATAAGACTCCAACGATCCCCTCTACATGATTTTATACTCTAGTAAACACTACATATAAAACATAGCATGCCTCTTTCCCCAAGTAGGATATGCCTTATATTCCAAGCAAGAGATTTCAATAGTACTCTCTACAATAATATAAACTTTAGTACAACCTATGAGATAAAGATATGATTCATCTTGGTCCAAAAAAGGGATACCTTATGCACCCAGAATAAGATTTCAATAGTCCTCTCTACATAAAATTAAACTACAGTAAACAGTATATGAACAACATAGGATACCTATTTCCCCCATCCAGTGATTCCTTATGCGCTAAACATAATATTCCTTAAGAAATGATGATAGAGGTGTAATTTCAAGTGTGTTAGAATCCATTATAACATTCCATCACTCCACCTAACACATTTCATGACCGTCATTTGTATTTTCATCCCCTTTCAAGTTTGAATGAACCCGTTAATGGCAAGGTCCCATGCCACATCAGCTCACCTAACATTCTAGGCCAACGTTCCAAGAGACATTGGATGACACATCGATATAGGTCATGTGTTTCAATCACAGTCAATAGATGACCATCATTTGATTTTACACATTTCAGGATAACACAAAATGGGTGATTTGTTTTGAACTTGTTCAACAACTATCTCCCTTTGTCATGCCTCCCCAATTGTGTTCTGAATGACGAGAATGTGAATTACAATTTTCATCTCCCTTTTTTTGGACTAATTTCAATGTTCATGACGTTAAACTTCTTGTGCACTAGCGCATAGGTGAAAGACTCAATTACATGCCTCAACCAACTAGTGTGTTGGGATTACCTCAAGGCCAGGCATGAGATAGACATCACGGGATGCTTCCATGAGTATGCCACACCCACTATTTCCACTTCTTATCTGCACCTGAGCGGCTTCCATGCGTATTCCACATTCATCATGTCCACTCCTTAGAGGCACATGGGCAGCTTCCATGAATAGGCCCCATTAACCATTGCCGCTCTTTAGTGGCATAGAGGTAGAATTCATGCATAACCCCCATTCACCATAATCGCTTCACAGCAAAACCTGGGCAGCTTCCATTCATAATCCCCATTAATCTTCATCGGTCTTTAGAATCACACAGGAACTACACATGCATAATGCCCATCGATCATTTCCACTCCTTAGTGTTATGTATGATGTTTCCTTGTGTAATCCTCAATCCCCACCCTTCATGGACGCCCCATTCAACCATGATTGTGTGGTCATTTTTTTCCTCTTGTTTCTCAAATTGAGAATGACTCATGTGATCTGAGAGTAAACAGTGACCATGACATCCTCTTTGGGACACTTTAGTGTGTATGTCCCAGGCCCCCACGCTAGACTATGTGGAATTTGATCCTCACACCTCCCCCCTCAAGAAAGGTAATTTGGAAGCCTCTAGGAGGTTCAATCCCAACACCCATCGGTTCTATCCATTTCACATTGGTTCACCCTCATCCTGAATGATGTTAACATGTATCCCCCATTCCGAATTATGTGAAATTTGATCTTTTCCCTCTCTAGTAATGGTACGTAAGAAGCCTATCTAAGGATCAATCCCAACATCCTTTTCTTCCAACCAATTCAAGTCGATTCACCCTCATCCTGCATGGTATTAAACAATATGTCCCTTTCATCCTATGTGATGATAAACTGTACCCATTTAAATTATATGGGTTTTAGTCCATATATCCCAAACATGGTACATAGGAAGAATTTATGAGGTTCAACCCCTAACACACTAAACTATGTGGGTTTTTATACATGTATCCTATGAAGGTTATGCACGAAGCCTCACTGAGGCTACACCCCCAACACATGTAAACTAGCCTTTGTATTCCCCTTTATTGGGAATCAATTCTCAAGTCGTACAGTTTGTGTGGGATCATTCTCAGGATGCAAACCACATGTAAGCCCCAACATCATGTTTGGGTCACTGTCCTCTTCACACACCATAATCCTATGACTCAACCTAAACTACACGGGTTTTGATCCTTGTCCCCTTGATGGGGTATGTTGGAAGACTTCCTATGGTTCAGCCCCATGAAATGGAAATCGTTGGTGTCCCCTTTTCTGAGACCCACATCCTTGGTCCATCACTTAGTGGAATCAAACAATTTCTTGGGATGCTAAAAATGCATAATCCCCAACATGTTATCAGGTCAATGTCCTTTACATACACCATGATTCCATACCACATCCCAAACTACATGGACATGGATTCCTCACCACATTGGTACATATTAAGACTCTCTGAGGTTCAATCCCAACACCACCATCATCGTAACATTGGTTTCATCCCCACTCAATCTATCCTTACTCACTCCATCCATAACCATCCTGAATTTAACCCAAGGGACCTAATACCAATAAGATCATGACATCCAACTGGGAAAGGAACCATTCATAATCCCAACAAAATCCATAACCATTGAACCAATAGTTTATCTCTTTTGATGGGCCATTAACCATGAATAACCCTAGCATGTTTCCGAGTCGTTCCCTTTTGTGTACACATCGATTCATCGCCCATTCAAACAATGTGGGTTTCGATCCCTGTCATCAACACATGGTATGTTAGAAACCTCTATGAGGTTTAATCCCAAACAATGTTAAACTCGATTTTCCTCCTCAATAGGCACCCAAGAATCATCAAATCTATCATTATTGGCTTTTATAATCCTCCCATTTGATATACCCACTATGTTCTCCCTCATCAGGATATAACCATCAGATCCACTCTTATTAGTGTTAAAATCAGTCTGATCTATCTCTCCAAGATGTTTAAATCTAGGGTTTCCTTTTGTAATACATCAGATGACTAAGGGAAACATTTTAAGACATGCTTATGGCATTACTATCTCCTACAGATGTTAAACTAACCACATACATCATGTTAAACATGGGAAGCTAAGGAAAAACTCAAATACGTGCCTATGGCCTATGATACCTAGTGATAGACAAGGGATTCCTTAGGTTATACACACTATAAATTCCCTCCTATGTGGAAGAATATAGTTGAAAAATGTCCACACATCCATAGATGCACCGACATGCCTGATTTTACCACCTCCTCCAACTGAAGGTTGCATGCTTCTCAAGACCCCTTGGAATGACTAGATTGATGTTTCATAATTAAGAAACATAAAAAATTATTTGACGCTAGTAATGAAATTCAAGAACAACACCATTAATATATGTGGGAGACCCAGACTATGTAACGTGTTCCGAGGAGGAATCCACAGAAGGATTACCGACATCACATCAACGAATTTTGATCTAGTAGCAAACATCCCCCAATAAGCGACAGATGCCGCTCGACTATGGAAAGTGGGAATTCAAGGCCGCAATCACTACGTCCTCGATGGATGGATGTGAATCCCCACAAAAGCATTGAAAATAATTTTGATATATATAAGAATACATTATTATCATTATATATGGTTATTGGATACATGACAGTAGGGCATATGGTTTTTGGACATATGGTCATTAGAAATATGGTTGTTGGATATATAGTTTATGTATATAATGATATTCAAAATGTATAAATTTTTTTATTTTCTGTAAAACATTTATAGTAATATAATTTTAAAATAATAATAAATTTTGTAAGAAATATGAATAAATAATTAAAATATTTAATTATAAATATATATATATTTTTAATAAATATCATTATTATTATCAGTTAATAAGAAATATTTGATGTTTTGAAATAATTCTATTACATTTTATAGAACCTATGAATTTATAAAAATTAAATGTTTAGTGGAAAACAAATTAATTTTAGAGGCATGTGATTAAAATAAATTAATCATAAAAAACATTATTTCTTATCAAATGATTATTTTTAAGTATTCTTTATTTATATAATAATAAATTTAATTGATAATAATTAACTTTTTTATAATAAATGTATTCAATTTATTAACTATTATATTAACACTATTTCAATTTATAATTTAAATGAATAACTATAAATAACACTTAATGTAGGAAATGTAAGTTTCTAACAAAATTAATTTCTATATATTTTAATGTTTTCATTAAAAGTTTAATTTATAATAATTTAAAATCAATTAGATAAAAAGGGTTACAAATTTTATATTATAATATAAAAATTAGGTAGGATTTTCACTTTCAAATTTAGGCATCAAAATATTTAATTAAGATAAAAATAATGTTACCACGATCAATAAAAAATGTGGTCAAAATGGTTAAAATAAATGGTAAGGGATTTAAATATCATAAAAAATTATCTCCAAACTACCCTTATTATGGGAGTTATTACTTATATTAAATATATTTCTAATTTTTATATAATTTCATTTTATAATTGTAATCTTATAGCTAATGGAATGTGTATTTTTATAAATCATCATAAGAACACATATAAAATTAACCCACTTATACCCCTTCCAAAAAAAAATTCTCCATCAGTTAAATTATAAATATAGGATGTTATATCCTATCATAAATATTTATTAGAAATAGTGGGTAGGTTTTGGCACTAATATGGAGGCTTAAATCCATCAATTTTGAAATAAATCGCGACGAGAAGTAGTGACATCAACAATCTATATACCTAATATATTTCAATATCTATATCATATTATCATTTATAAATACCATTCCAAAGATTATTAATGTTATCATATCATCATTATGATTTTTAAAAAATTATAGTTCAATTATATACCTCTAATACCTTACTCATTCTCTTGTGTAACGTGTTATTATTTTTGTTTGTTTACCCACCTACATGAATGATGTTATAAAAATATCGTAGTATTTGAGATGAATAAGTATAACGGCATTAATTATCGAAATTAATGATGTTATTTTTTAATTTATGTCAAGAATATGGTTTTGTAGGTGTGATTTATAAAATTAATGATAATTATAGTGTAATTATTTGTTACTGATAAATTACCCAAATCATACTCATCATGGAGTCCACCCTCATGAACTGTAACCATAGTTCCCTTCAATTAAACATATTATTGATTAAATAATTTAAAATAATTTATTCCAATAACTTTAGTAATATGTTAATGATGAACCTTTTATTAAAGAACATGTTTTGGAATTCCCCTTATGAAACTCGTTTGAAATAATCCTAATCACCAACATCTGATGATAATCATAAAATTCAACTAACTAAAATATGTTTATTCAATTACTATAATTGGTGGGTTTAATTAGTAATATAAAAAAAATCATATTTTGAAATAATATTTTAATATTTCCATGTTTATTATACATGTGTTTAAATCATTATTTTAATGTTTCTATTGGATGTATGGTCTTCTCATATCAATTTATTTTACAGAGATATATTCCAAATTTAGAACCTTTTTGTTCATATTTTATCTAACACCCAATTAATATATTTTCATAATAATTATATATAAATTAAATATTTTAAAAAATCCATCTTAGGTACTCACTTTCAAGGGTTTTTATTGAGATATTTCCAAAATCAATTGGGCTTCATTTCAAAAGCGTATTTGAAATCGATATTGACTATGTATAAATACGAATTTTGAGAAATTTTATCTTTTCACACGACAATTTTTTTTATTTTCATCTAATAGATTAATTTTTAGGGAATCAATGTCTTATTAAACTTTTACTTCTCTTTTTTCAAAATTTAACTGACACGATTAGTTCTTGCAGAACCAACCTTATCTCTTATTTGGGTTAGGAATACTTCTCCTTTATTCACATATTTTCAGATTTTTTTATATAATTATCTACACTTATATAATTATTTATGCCAATTTTATATTATATTTAGTAATATTTTGAAATTATTTAATGGGAACATATTGTTTTGGAGTTTATTTCCATTATAAATGTTTCAAATAATATTTCTTAATATTACCATCCTCATGAATACGTCTTCCAACCATTCAATTAAATTCTATTTGAAATTAATCCTTTACATTTTTTCATATATTTCCAAGGTAATTTCTATTCAATCCATTTTCTATATTATTTTATTTTCACATAATATTTTATAAATATTTAATCTGTATTTATTGTTATTTATTGATATAAATATTCATGCTTTTAAAATGAATTTTTTGTCCATATAAATAACATTTAATGATTTTTTTACTTCCCTGGGTATATTATATAATGAAAACATACATATAATACCAATATAATACATATGACAATGTCACGTTGAATTTTTTCTAATCTAGTTTCATTCCCATGTGTTAGTAACACTGTGATAGAAATATGAATACTTTCATGTCCATGTGGACCACATTTGTATGGGTTTTCATTATGTGATTTTTGAATTCTATATATCCTAATAATTCATTGGATAATTTTTTATATCTAATTAGATGATAAAAATTGGGGAGTCAACCCCAAAACCTATGGTACACAATCAACTTTATAATGTGTGGTACCTAAATTACTGAAAAGTCCAATGCATTGGATAAGGCCTTAAATCCCTTAAACTAGCATTTCAAGGACAAGAATGTAAACAAAATCCATGAATTTATTTTCCACTATGTTATGTTTATCTTGGAAGTTATACTTTTCAAAATACATAATATTCTATGATTATATATATTCCACATTCTTTTTCGTATGTTATGATATATTCGATCATGATTATTTACTCTGGATTCAGCATTTATTTTACTCATGTATTAAGTAATGAAAAAATATTCATACCAGGAATAATAACATATGATATATGTTTAATTTAGTATGATTCTATTTTTTAATATTTGTAAACCATGATTATATTCTCATATCCACATGATAATCTTATGATCACTTATGATCTTTTGTTTTCTCTTTGTCATGCTTACCCTCATTGAACATTTTATCTCACCCGCTATCATATTTCCATCCCAATGTTATGAATATTATTATCTATTATGAAATTTCTAAAATTATATAATATTAGATGACTAGTTATTCACTGAGTAAAATTTATTTTAAAATAATTTGTTTATGTATCTAATATCTTAGGTCAGTAAATGGATAGGCCTTAAGGAATAATTTATTTTGATAAGTAATGAATAATCATGTAGAATGATGTATTATTTATTTATAATGTTAATTATATTTTTCACCCTTGTAATTATATTCCAAAATTGTTATTACTACGTATATTCTCTTATTTCAGTAATCACATCCACATGGAACATTACCCATGTATTTCTAGACTACTCCAGGGGTTACTTACATAAAAATGTTTTTGTGGGAACATGTGTGAGATGGAACACTTCTATTGTGCATATCTCTCTCTATTACCAAGTATTATAATATAAAGTTATCAAATTTTGTAAATAATTTTCTTATAATGAATATATCCATTTAAATGAAACCCACGTGTAACATTAATAATAAATATATACTTTATTCATCTTGAATGATCCCACTTAGGTCAGTCATAATCCCTCATTTGCAGGTATTCTATTAGAATAACCAACATCAAAATTATGTGTTCTCACATGATAATAGTATTTTATGTATGGATTTAGAATATTGATATTCGAATTTCTTTATTTATAAAAAATTCCTTTAATTCAATTAATTTTTTCCCATTAACAATATATTTTATTGAATTTTATGATAATGCATGAATCCCACCTATTTTATAATATAAATCAACCCTTGGAATTAAATTAAAATATAAAATATATAAATTTATCCATTTAACTATATTTTGTGGGAATATATGCTCAATGAATAACTCATGGTGGTAGTGAATATTGATTCATATATTTTATGATTTTACATTTTAATATAACCCTTTCCATTAGCTAGGTTGAATTATGATTTTAGTAAAAACAAGGTCACACACATAAAGTGATAATTAGAAATTTACATTGATCACTGCTCATAGTGAGTAGCTAGTCCTTAGTATAATCCACTGAAAACTGTGCTCAAATAATCCACTAGAACACAGTGGACCATAGAGAGAATGGAAATTTCGTAGAAGTCACATACAAGTCTCTAGAATATTTTTTTCATCTTGTATGTCATGTGAAACACAATATAATATGAAATAAAAATGAAAATAGGAAATAAATTCTTCTTCCTTATATAAATAATAATCTAGTTTTATAGTCCAATGAGATCATCTTCTTCTTATTCAATTACTTAACTATAATGAAATCCCATAAAAATATATATGGAACACTACATCTAACAAATATTTATTCCCCATCACACCTTTCTGTAGCATCACACATGCATATATAAAAACAATAATATAGAAACATCAGATAAATTTTTATTAATCAATGTTGGTTAATAGTCATTATTTATTGTGAATTAAAATATTTATGATTCTTCTTAAATATATCTAAATTCAAACTCCAAGAAACATGTAATATAGTTAGAGTAATTACTTCCACTGGAAATAAATTCTATAACTGTCTATATGGTCATCATGTCATGAATAAAAAAAATATTTATTATTATTTTAATGTATGTTCCAAAAACATTAAAACCACGAGCCTTTACCAAATTCAGGAATGATACAGTGATGTGGAAATGCAATTTACTATTGTGGAATACAGCTACTTAAAACCAAAACAACTCCAATCTCATATACATCATATTTCATGTGTAGCTGAAAAACATATATGAATTATTCAACAATAATATTTGATCAAATGTATTTTATAAAATGGAAATGATGATCATTTAGCTACAAGGTAAAATTTATCTATGTTAATTTGGTTACATGATTGAATTATCTATTTGATCTATCTATGTGATCATGATTCTATGTAATTCAGTTATATGGATGAATCATGTAAATGATCATTCGCCCCTTTTTCAAATATATGTCAGACATCCTGAATATCTTATTCTTTATGTATATTATATCTTTTTTTCTTTCACAATTCATTCAAGAAAACGTTGCATGAAAAATGAAAACTTTTATTGTCATATATAGTCACTAGAAGATCATGTAACATTATCGAAAACATTTATTCATGGTATATTGAAATAATTTTAAACCCAAAGTTTCATTTTTCATCATCAAGAGATAACATAACATTAGTAGCACCTCCATCAATCTCATTCCAGTGGTGGAACCTCCTACCATTTAATTATAATAGTAGAACATCTTACCATCTCACTCTAGCGGTAACACCCTGGTGGTACCTGGTTAGTAGTTTAACCATAGTGGTAGAACACATAGATGTAGAATAGATAAAGGTATCACCTAGAGTTAGTATACATAGAGAAGGAATACCGAATAGAAATTCACATGGTTGTATCATACACAACTGTAGAAAAATTAACAGTAGAATATCTAATAGCTATAGATGAAAAAACATTCAAGTGATAACAAAAAATGAAACAAAATAACCAAAAACAATCCCTTATTACCATATTATTTACTTCAAAATTAAAATCAATATAAATTGGACTCAATAATTACATACCTTGGATTTTTTTTTCATCAATGGAACATGAATGGATTAATATCCAACAATTCAATATATATTAAACTCAATAAATGGATTAATATCCAACACTTCTATTCCTATATGATTGTACTCGGTGTAAACTACAAGAATCATTTTTCAATAATTCAGTGTTTTCCATAAACAATTGTATATTACTAATTTTGTTATGTAAAAAAATCTTTTTAGTTAATAATATCAACTAGTATATATTGGTTCATTCATCCTTGTCAATATAGTTTTTAAAAAGATCACAATTTCTAAAATCAAAACATACCCAATTTTAATCAATCCCCAAAAATACATAATCTCCATAAATAAGTAGTTGTCATGTCAATAGATAGATTTTATTTTCATTTCTCCCAATTCACATCTATGTCCAACTAAATGAAGAGACGTGTTAGAACATACATACCATATCATTATATAAAATGAGGTTGAACCCCCATTATCAAGCATTGATTCTCGAATGCATCTTCAAAAAATGGTTTAGTGAATATATTAGCAGTATGATATTATATTGGAATAAACTGAAAAATTAATTTATTTATCTATATAATTTAGTTAGTGAAGTGAAATTTAATATCAATGTTCTTGTACAAGGAATTATGAACCAAATTTCAAGAAAATGGTTAGCACTAGAATTATCAGATCCTAGAAGTAGGGACATATTCACCCCATCCTTCAAATATCCCAACCATGTTTTCATCCACAATAATTTATCTGTTTCATGATTTGAATACATATATTCAACATATTTATTGTATAAATTAAAAAACATTACTTTTTTTGTTCCAGAACAAACATTTATTACCGACAATGAAAACGTCATAAGATCATGATTTTATGTCATTAGTACAACCTCCCAAATTTTCATCAGGATAACAAAAAAACAAAATTCCTTGTCTTCTTTCAGTAATTTTTTTAACGCTTTAAACAAACTAGAATATCTTATCCTTCCAGAAAATTTGATTATTTTTGGGAACATAGACATGTGACACAAATATTGAAAACATATAAAATGTATTGTCTTACTATTTATGGTATATAAAACCATCCAATGAACATTTTAAACCCTCAATGATTAACATAATTTAGATATTTAAATATTATTATCTTACTGCCTTATAATTTATTGATTAAGTAGACATATAACTATCCATAATAATTGCTTTGAGAGATCCAGTGTATAAATATTTAGAGAAAGAATTTTTTCCCTTTAGAGATTTGTAGATAGATAATGTACCTCATCTCTCCATACTTAGAAATTTAAAATAAATACATTACTTCATTAGTATAATTACCTCAAATTTCCTCACAATTTTCCTATAAAATGATGTTACATACCTTAAAAAGAATAATAAGATATATATATTTGGAATCTTTGATGTAGATATTATTTTTCCACTATCCACTTTATAAAATTATATCTATTCGTGTAGGTTTCATGATTATAATACCATTATCATGGGGATTGTTTCCACCAATATATATATTTCTATAACTTGTAAATCAAATTTTCAAACATTCTTATATGAATCCCATATTTTTTCAATGTAATCCTCTTCATATAAATCTCAATTGATAAATTTTGACATGATATCTATTTGTAATATAATGTAATGAAATTTTATAGAAAATTTAGCAGACAATCAGATGGTTTTAATCTTTTAAAGTATTCTAATGGTCTCATAAAATCCAACTCTTTTAATATATGAATATATTTTACACTCAAATCTAGATTTATTTCTCACTTTTTCACTTTTCAATTTCATTTATTTTGGAACACCCAATTTATCGTAATGAAATTAAAATATTTATATTAAAGAAAAAGATCCCATGAATAATTATTTCCAATTTCATCAGAACAATCCTTTATAGAACCATCCCACTATTGATTATTGAAAAAATCCTCTACACCTTTTGGTTCATCTTTAAAAAACATTGATATATTATATGTTTTCCTTTGAGTTCATTAGTTTCCACTTATTTTTCTTGATTTCAAATAATCTTATAATCTATAACATGTCTTCTTAGTCTAGGATGAATAAAATAATAATGTTCCAAATAACATGGTATTTATAAATCTTATACTTCAATCGGAACATCATCAACATTTTTCATATTTTTTTAACTATTTCTTTAAGCTATTCAAATGAATTATCCTCAAAAACAATTTTAAAAGAGGAATCATAAAAAAAAATTCTAAATAATGGATCTTCAAAAAAAATACAAAAATTATACATGTATATTTAATTTAGATGAAAATACCTCATCTATTTGTTGGGATACTAACAAAATATTCTAGTTGAACCTGATTCCTAAAAAAAGTATAAATATTCACTCTTAGTCTTGATGATTTTGTGGCTTGAAAACAGTCTAATTTCATTTAATATTTTTTATTCTTTAACAGCATATCACACGGAGTGATATCATAATTAGGTCTATAAAAAAATCTCCTTTGATGATGAACTGCTTCTATAATGACTCTTTTTAAAACTTCATGGAATTATTCATTTTTATCCACATTGCTCGAGTCATCTCTACCAAATATATATTCATCAATTTAGATAGAATATTTCATTATAGTGTGTAATGTGTATATAGTTCAGGTATAATTACATGTTTTTAAATATATGATCCAAACTGGTTATTTGAGTATTCAACACCATTTTCTATCAAAACATTATTTCTAATTTAACCATAATAATTTTCTAAGAATTTTATAAAATTATTGATCCTATTTATAGAATTTTATTTATATTTCATAAAAATATTTAATGTAGTGAGACTAAACATACTAATTATGTAAATAAAACACATATATCTATGAATCAACTACCTTGTGATAGCCCCAGCCCACGAGTGCCCAGAGCCGGTGCCCATGAGACATGATGTACCATAATTATTACATTACATTCATTTACAAATATCGCATCATGTCATATGCAACAGTGGATCGTGGGGTTCAGGTTCTGGGAAACCAACTGCATTTTGAAACATCCTTGAAGACATGACTGATAACTTAAAAATTTTCATTTAAAATGTAGGGTCAAAAAAATAATTCCAAGTAAGGGGTTAAGAAATTAATCATGAAATAAAAGAAAACAGTTAACATCAAAGTGAAAAAAATGATCAGAGTACAATGTTCTAAAATGGTAATTAAAGTGAATGTTAAAAGCATGAAGAGTTTTGAAATCTACTAAAAATACAATCTCTGAGTTCCCAATACATAATCAAAATGTTGTATCATAAACTGGTGCACATATCATGATAAACATATCCCTAATTTATTACATAATGAGTTATAAAGTTTTCTCATAAATGGACTAAGTGAAAAATTTCTAAAACATAGCATGTCAATGAATTTAATTTATCTGTGCACACAATAGGTTCTGAACGAGGCGTATCCTACTAGTCCGAAAAATATCTTGGTAGGTCACATAATAAAACATTAAGAGGATGGTATAATGACCTACTGTGTTAAGGCCTAGTTCCAAGACCATAATCATCTATGTCCGAGAATTTTACCCAAACCGTAACTATTGTCAGGCCTTGTGCCATGACCATGATTTGTCTCATGAGACCTGATGATGCATCGAGGGGCTATACCGGGCCCCACCCATCACATAATACATCCAATACAATCCACTTATGTCTTAGGGGGCTATGTATCCAAATCATCCCATAACACCTTGGAAACTCGATTAAGGTGCTGTTATTTGGGGTGTACTGTAACCTTACAAATAATGGGTTACCAGATTCATTAATTATTATTTGGGGATCATCATTTCATAAAAAACACAAAAAATTAGATATGGAATCTACTAAGCAAACACATTCGTGACGAAAAAGTGGTACATGCATAATACAATGTGATAAAAATTAGTAATGTAGACATAATTATTTCATAAGGAAAATCTTCCAAGGAGTCACATGCATCGTCTACAAAACATGGTGATAAATGGTTCATAGATGAGAGTGTATATAAATTTGAGTAATTGGACATAATTAGATAACAACTAGTACATGGTATCATTATTTTACAAAGAACATGCAGCCTTTTTGTGATGTTCAAGCTGATGCAGCAAGAATCTATACATTAATATTATTTTTATCTAAAGTTTATACACATGAAAAATTTACAAAACTCCTTGACATTGTGGAATTGAACTTTGAAAATGAAATAATGGAGTTATTAGAATGTTAGTGTATACATGTAAACGGTTTGGATCATAATTTCTATACTTGTACACAGTTTCTAAATTAAACTTATACAACATATACATGTATATATATAAATTTATTGTAACTGTTTGTTAAATATGTAAAACTAGAATTCACATAACCAGAAATTTAAACTCTTTCCCAAGAAGGGAACTCAGTATGTTCTACATAAGGTTTAGTCCTTAAAAACCTTAATTTCATAGTAAAAATATTTAATTTTACTTGTACATCCATAAAAAATTTATATCATATCTTTAAAAGAAATAAATTTTGAAATAATAATCAAAATATATTCTCTTAAAACATATGGATATTGAAAACCTGAGGGTATAACAGATGGTTAGAGGTTTTGAATTTTAAAAGAAACACCATCACCATGTATTTACAATTATACAATGTAAACATATATATGTAATACATAATCTGTATGAAATCTAAGGAGAAATTCCTTTCATAGTCATAGGATCTTTAAAACATGATTACCCTTGGAAAATGGAAGGGTTTAAACAGACATAGCATATATATATATATATGGTATGTACTTATATACATATATATATATACTGTATTTCTATATACACACATATAAACTACTTTTACAAAGAAATTACAACATAAAACACTGAAAACCAACTTATTAATTTCAAGACAGAAGGTAAGCGAGGAGATGAGGGTTTTAATTTAGAGGGTCGGATTCATATGTATGTATATATAAAAACTATATATATATATATATATAATTAATAAAAACATGGTTTCATTAGAACTAAAGAAAGAACAACCAAAATCAGACGTAGAAGCCTCAAAACAGAAGGCAGGAAAAGAATTTAGGGTATCTAAAATGGTTCAAGGTGTGGATATACATGTGTATAAAAAACTGTATATGAATTTATTTATATAAAAATTGGTTTGTATGTGGATTAAAACAAAATATCTCTTACATGTCTTATTAACCTCTAAATAAGAGGAAAAAGAATGAGGTTAGGGTTTTAATATAGTTTAACACATCCATATATATGTATTTATATATTAAAAAAATACATATATATATATAACATGGTTTGCGTGAAAAAGGAAAAGAAAACCCCCTTATATTGGTGTTAGGAGGGGCTGGATGAGGAAGACGAGGAGCAAAGGTGAACTTGCAATGCTATGGTATGGGAGTTGTGGGTGCAACTCTAGGGTTCACCAAGGTGAGAGGGAAGGGATCTTAAAGAGGATCTGTGCGACACAAGCATGTGACTCAATACCGTTCCCCCGACTAAGTGGAGCGCTAAGAGGAAGAAAATGTGGCTGTGTAGGGAGGTAGGGCAGCTGTGGAATAAATGGAAGTGGAGTGGGATTTATCTAACCCACAGGTGCAGTGCGTGGAGAAATAAAACAGAGGAGGAAGAAGATGGAAATGATGGATGGCCAGGATTATGTCATCAGTAGATCAAAAGACCCTGGGAAAACGCGGCATTTTCAATAGGATCTATGGTTGAGATCATTGAATGTCATGATCGAAGGTTGTGATTTAATTGTGCTAGGATCCGACGGTCTAGAAGCACTTCAAAAGAAAAACAAAATTACATCAACTGAATATAATGGTATTATAAAAACTTATCACCAATTTAAAATATGCATAAAAAACAACTTAGTTAACTATATATATATATATATATGTTTTAAAACATATAACATATGAAGTTAAATATTTTTATCTTTCAAAAAGAAATTTTAAATACAAACTCCTTAAATAATTTTTTCTAAAACAAATCCATATTTATGAATCCTTAATATGTATATAAAACATGCTATGAAGTGTCATTATATTACTTAAAAGGAAACTAACTGTCAAAAATGGTAAACTTGTTAAAGGTAACATTTAAACGGTCCACAAAGATAACGGTCACACAGAGGTTCCTATATATACGTTTTTGCACCCTATAGGGGTAAGCACTTCTTCTATCGGGTCATCTAGGATGGTTCTCTTCATTCCTCTATTCCTTTGCATAATGGACATCATTGCTATCGTGATATTCTACTCGGTAGTTGATCTGAAGGAGGTCTTCTACCTAGCTGGTTAGTTGGTTATCATTGGGGGTTTCATGATTTTTATAATAGGTCTTTTAGTGGGGATGTTTGGTCATTAGTTTTTTTTAAAACCTTAACTCTTTTGTTACATGTCTTTTTGGAATATAATTGCCTCTATCTGTTTAGATTATTCATTTTTATTTATGCGTTTATTGATATTAAAAAAATAGTTTATAAAGAAAACATTTATTGCAAAGGCATAAGGTTCTGGGGAGTAAAATTATCCACCACATACAAGAATTGTGTCCTCGCAATTCGATTCACTAACTGGAAAAGAAGTTCCCAGACGATTATCATCACCAAAATGAGAGATTCGGCTCGGTGAACAGAATATCCCAGTTGTTATTCAGATCCTCTGCTTCTCTGGCCCAGATACACCTCGAACAGTATGTTTTTAACTCCAGCTCATGCATTATACACTTAGGATTCCACAGGGAGGCTCGAGCAGTAAAATTTTCAGAGATGTTTGAATTGACATATTCAATGATGCCCCGCCGGACTACATCTCGCTCAAGATATTCGATTGGAATGATACAACTAAATAGACTCATGTTTAGTATCTGGAATATAGGGGATTCTCTGAGGTTCCCATCTTGGGCAGCCAATAGGTAACATTCTACGGCAGAAAAAATCTGTGCCAGAGTGAAACACTAAAAAAGACCCTAGAAGTATCTTCCCCTTCGCCTATAACATGGGAGTAGGGTAATTGCGATGAACTTGAAGAAATTGTCATTCCCTTGATAGGAAAGAAGAATATCAGGACTGTTGGATAAGACAAACATTCATTGACATGATCCTCATAGGTTGAGGAAAGAAGAATAGTCCACTACACATGTTCTGATTTTGATATCGTCCAATATCTAATCGGGTAGAGATGATATATTTGTTCGTCTAGCTATCTGAAAACATATTCGTCAGAATTCATGTTGAATGTTCTAATAAATTAAATACAGGAATGTGAAAGATAATATTTCACTAAAACATATGTTTATTACAAAAACATCAGTGCCTAAGTTCCCCTAATTACCTACTACATGAACTCCACACAGAGAAGCAAAACACCCTATCTCCTCAAACTAAACACAAGCTGAGCATCCAAGGATAAACTCACGGAGACACATGTGACGTCTATTGAGTGTAGAATGAGGGTTATGATGATGGAAGACATCAAAATACATTTATTTCCTGCAATACAGTAGGGTGGACTCATCTTTTAACATTCTGAAGTCCAACAAATGGTCCCATAAGCTGTAGTTCAGGATTTGAAAAAGATTGGTCGCTCGGTGGAAACCACTAGCATCAGCTTCTTGAAAAGTGTCGAGGGCCATAAAGCCGAAGTCCTCGCCTTCCTTGAAGACTCAGAAACATACCTCATGGTACCATCCCCGAATTACATTGGAGGGGAATTGGTCATCATCATAAGAAGATAATCAAATCATATCCCTTGGTGTAGGCGAAGCACCCGAGGTGAGTTTGACACATCGTACAAGTGTTTATTTGTCATACTGATATGGGAATTGTTACGAAAATTCTATCATCTAGCTAAAGACACAATGGTCTCTAGGTCCTCAGCATGGATTGATAGTAGAATTGTAGGAACATTTACATCTTCAATCTGAAAGTTATAATAAAATCACTTAGTAAGGTTAAGTCATAGCTATATATTCCTCTTACCTAGTTTTCTAGAATTTTCTAAACCTATCCTCTGATACCAACTGTGACAGCCCTAGTCCCCGAGTTCTTGAAGCAGGTTCCCATGAGACATTATGTACCATAATTATTTCATTACATTCATTTAAAAATATCTCATCATGTCCCATGATATAGAGGGTTGTGAGGTTCGGGTTCCGGGAAACTAGCTGCATTCTGAAACTTCATTGCAGACATGACCGATACATGAAAAATTATCTTTTAAAAGAATGGTTGAGCAAAAGAATGACCAATAAGGGGTTATGTAATTAATCTAGAAATGAAAGAAAACATTTAAATTAAACGTAAAAAACATGATCATAGTACACAGTTCTAAAAAGGGAAGTAATGTGCCAATGTAAACCATGCAGAGTTATGCAATCTACAAACAAGACAGTCTCTGAGTGCACAAGACATAATCAAAATGTTGTAACATAAACTATTAAACATGTCATGATAAACCTATATATAATTTTTCACATAATGATATTTAAAACCTACTGATAAATTGACTATGTCTGAAATTTCTGAAACATAAAATGTCAATGCATTTAATTTATATGTGAACATAATAAGCTATGAACCAGGGATATCCTACTAGTTGGAAAAATACTACGTTTGCAAACATAATAAAACATTAAGAGGAAGTTATAATTCCAGACTTTGTCAAGGCATCGTTCCTAAACCATAATCATCTATGTCCATGAATTTCACTCGAATAGTAACTATTGTCAGGCCTCGTGCCATGACTATGATTTGTCTCATGAGACCATCTGATGCATCGAGGGGATATAACGGGCTCCACCCATCACATAATGTGTCCAATATGATCCTCTTAAATCTTAGGGGACTATGTATACATAGCGCCCCATACCACTTTGGATAGCCGATTAAGGTGTTGTTATTTGGGGTGTCCTATACCACTCTAAATAACAGGTTATTAGATTCATTAATTATTATCTTTTGATCATCATTTCAGGCAAAACACACAATATTTGATATGGAAACTACTACAGAAACACATTCTTGAAGACAAAGTGGTGCATGTATAATAAAATGTGCTAAAAATAATTAATGCACACACAATTAATTCGTATGGAAAATCTTCCAAGGAGTCACATGCATCAACTAAAAAACATGCTGATAAATGGTTCACAGATGCGATTGTATATAAATATGAGAAATTGGACCTAGTATATAACAACTGGTAAATGGTATCATTATTTTAAAAAGAACATAATACCTTGGTTTGAAGTTCATGCAGACACAACAAGACTATGTACATTAACATTTTTTTCTCTAAAGTTATTACAATGGAAACATTTACAAAACTCATTGACATTGTGGAATTGAAATTTGAAAATAAAATTATGGAGTTATTGGAAAGTATAAATATACATGTTGAAGGTTGGGATCATCATTTCTAGCTAGGTACTTAGTTTCAAAATTATACTTATACAATATATACATGTATATAGATAAATTTATAGTAACAGTTTGTAAAACTTGTAAAACTAGAATTCAAACAACCAAAAATTTAAATTATATTCCATGAATTGAAATCCGTATGTTATACGCAGGGTTAAGGCCTCGAAAACCTTAATTTCATAGTAAAAACATTTAAACATACTTACACATCCATATATATTTTATATCCCAACCTTAAAGGAAATAAAATTTGAAAGAATAATCAAAAGAAATTCTCCTAAAACATAAGAATCTTGAAAACCTAAGGGTATGATAGAGGGTTAGAGGTTTTTAATTTTAATTGAAACAACATCAAATTGTTTTTAGAATTATACAATATATACTTATATATGTAAATCATATTTATAAGTGGAAAATTCCTTTCACAGTTATAGGATCTTTATGTCATGACTAACCTTGGAAAATGGAAGGTTGTAAACTGACATAGCACATATATATATATATATATATATGTTATGTACATTGATACCTATATATATATATATTGTATTTTTATATATTCACATATAAAATCATTTTGCATAAAAAAATGTAAACATAAAACACTCAAAACCAACTCAATTACTTTAAAACAGAAGATAAGGGAGGAGATGATGGTTTTAATGTAGAGGGTTAGATTCATATGTATGTATACATAAAAACTGTATTTATATATATACATTTAATAAAAACATGGTTTTATGAGAACTAAAGAATGAAAATCCAAAATCAAACTTAGAAGCCTCAAAACAAAATCCTTGAAAGGAATTTAGGGTTTCTAAAATGGTATAAGGTGTTCATATACATGTGTATACAAAACTATATATGTATGTATTTATATAAACCCTTGTTTTTATGTGAATTAAAACAAAATATCACTTACATGTCTTATTAACTTCTAAATAGGAGGAAAAATAAGGATTATAGGGGTTTAATATAGTTATACACATCCAAATATATATATATATATATATATATATAAATATATACATATATATATATATATATAATACTTGGTTTTTATGAAAAAGGATGAGAAAACCCACTTACATTGGGGTTATGAGGGGTTGGAGGAGGAAGAGGATGAGATGAGGTGCACATGAAAATCTTCGGGGGGAGGAGTGGGTGCAACTGTAGAGTTCGCCAATGTGAGAGGGAAGATATCTTAAAGTGGATCTTCCTGACACATGCCGGTGACCCAACACCAATCTCGGGATTAGGTGGAGCAGTAGGAGGAAGAAAACGAGGCTGAGTTGGGAGGTAGGGAGACTGTGGAATAAATAGAAGGGGAGAGGGACGTGGATGACCCACTTGTGCAGTGTGGGGAGAAGAAAAACGGGGGAGGAAGAAGATGGAAAAGATGGACGGCCAGGATTAGATCGTCAGTAGATCGGATGGCCCTGGGTAAACACAACATTTTCAAAGGGATCTACAGTCGAGATCAAACAATATCGCGATCGACAACTACGACTTAATCGCACCACGATCCGACGGTCAAGAAGTGCTCTGAAAGAATTTTTTTTTACATCAGCTGAATATAAAGGTATTATAAAAACATTTCCACAATTTAAAATATGGATAAAAACAACTTATTTAACCATTTCTATATATATATATGGTTTAGATCATACTACTTATATAGGTAAATATTTGTATGTTTCAAAAATAAATTTTAAATAAAAACTCCATAAATCCTTTTCTCTAAAAGAACTCCTTATTTAAGAATCCATAATCTGTATATAAAACATGATTTAAAGTATCAACATTTTAATTAAAAGGAAACATACAGTTATAAAATAGTAGCATTTTTAATGGTCACATTTAAACAGTCCATAAAGATAACAGTCACATAGAGGTTCCTATAAATAGGAGTGTGCACCACCTTTGGGGTAAGCACATCCTCTTTCATGTCAGCTAGGATGGTGCTATTCATTATTCTATTCCTTAGCACAATGGTCATCATTGATATCATTATGTTCTACTCAGTAGTTGATCTGAAGGATGTCTTCTACCAAGCTGGTCAATTGGTTATCCTCGAGTGTTTCCTGATTATTCTAATAGGTCTTTTAGTGGTGATGTTTGGTCATTATTTTTTTTAAACCCTAACCCTTTTGTAACATTTCATTATGGAATAAAATTGTCTCTATATTTTTAGATTATACATTGTTTATTTATGAGTTTATTAATTTAAAAAAAAATATAAAGAAAACATTTATTGCAAAGGCATAAGGTTCTAGGGTGTTACATTCAATTTCAAGGGATTATGAATATCTAAATGGATTAATTCCACTAGATATTAGGTTTAAATATCAACCCTTTTATGTGATGGATTAGTGACCATCCCCTTCTAATAAGTAGACAAAATCCTCACAATTTCAGTCTTCATGGTAGGTTGGTCATAAACACAATCCATTTGAGATAACATACAAATATATTATTGGCCATGATAACCAAGAATTATATTCCAAAGATAATTTTCATCTTCACTGCTTAAGTAGTATGATATAAGAGATTTTTTAAATTATAATAAAATTTCCTTTATTCTTCACACAATGTAACTATAGTTTAATCTTCAATCATTTAAATATAAAACACATTATTTATTAACATTAACTCATCCATTTTAACTGAAAATCATCAAACACATAACATTTTGTTTTTCATCCCATTAACATAATGAGTGTTAATGGATTCATTTTTCGTCAATAAAATTATATCCAACCCCTTTAATCAAGAGTGGCCAATAATCTATGATATTCTTTGTGCAATATTTACATTGTACACTATTATTAAAGAATTTAAATTTCATTATCTTATGTGAAGAGTACAAACTGTCCAATATCAATGAACATTTTTCCATTGACGGGTTACTTGGGACTTCTACAGTAATATCCCGTTCATTACCCTTTTTACAAGGCATATTATCTTATTTAGATGGTAACACGGAGATAGATTCATTTCCAAGATGATGTAATAGACCACATCATTCACACACTTCATCAAACAACATAAATATCTTTTCACTCTTCAAAATATATTTTCCATTTTATTTTTGAAATGATCTCTATATTGTGGGGTGACTAACACTAAAACTTTAACTCTATATTCTTCTAGAATCATCATGATCCTGGTATATTAACAAACACATCATTTATATATTCATGAAACCTATATATTACGAAAACATACATAAAAGGATTTGAAAACAAAATAACCTCTTAAATAATATCTCTAGAATTATATTCTCTTTCATTTATTTTTATCATTCTTGTGTCAACTGATGTGGAAAATAATTTCTTAACTTATTATCTTCTTACCTATTTCTTCATCAGTGTATTAAAGTTTGAAGTTGACCTAATTTTTTTCATTAATTCTTTATAATAAATTTTAATAACCATAATTGGGATCTATTTATTTTTATATGATTGTAGAATATATCTATTTCATATTCAATATTAGATCAACATCACCAATTAAACCTACACATTTCATCAAAAACATGTAATTTATATGTATATGATACATTAATAATAATTTTAACATATATTTATCCTTCACACAATATTATCTCTCATAATAACTTATGTTATTTATTCTGCATAAATTTATATAGGAGACATCATTTATTATTCCTTTAAATTGGTTTTAAACTCATCCTAATTTATCTTTATGCTAATTCATGATATTAATTACAATATGACATCCTAGAATTATTCTTCAAAGTAATTATTGATTATTTTTTTCTTTATAATATCACATAATTAGTCTTTATTACTATGGAATGAGTTACATTTTATATATAATTATTATCTTATTTGGAAGCTTATATATATGTGTTCATCAAAATGATTAAATCTTCTAAAACCTCATCGTTAAAACACCCCCATGAACTTGGGTATTATTAATTCAATTTCATCATATAATGTTTAATAACATTAACACTTCCTTCTTCATTAACATTTCAAAAATAGCCTATATCCCACATCATCATGTATACATTAATCAAATATTCAAATATATAGAATGTCCTTTGTAGTAGGAATGTCATTTGTGGACCATTCAGATCTATGGATTTTCTATATGAGAATTCAGCTAATTTTATCATCTATGTGGAATCTCAGTTACATAATTATCCTACTTGACCATTAACATTATTCATAATATCACATGGTATTGTGTGAGGAATTTTCATTTTAATGTTCTATGAATGTAATTCATAATTTACTCCTTCAATGAAATTCAATTAGTTACCACTTCCCTTATTTCTCTCAATTTTCATTCATGATTGAATGTAGCACTCTATATTTGAATAATATGGGTTGTTGGTTCTCCGATCATAGTAATATCTTTCTTCATTAAAATGGTCAGGAGGAATTATCTTATCTTCTGAGATCATGGTAGCACCTCATACCATTAAAACACATTGTAGATCCTTCATCCACTTAGTAAGAGAGTAACACCATCTATCACTGAGGTTATTGATAGTGTCATCTACCAAATAATATCACTTTATACTATAATATATGATTGTATCTCCCCCTACCATAGACTGGTAATATCCTCTATTGTCACTTACCAATGATAGAACCTCTTATAACTGTATTATAATGGTCAAAACTCCAACCAGTACTCTAGTAGTGGCGCAGTTCAACTATGTCGTAGTCGTACCCTTATATGTATATACCAATTTAACCTTATGTGGGTAATAAATACATGTATGTACAGTGAAACAATGCTTCATTCATTTACCCTTATGTATCCTCATAACACCCTTATACAATTCATCTAAAACTGATATTTCATATACATATGTATCATATATATTTATCTAGCTATATAGATACCCATATTCTAGTTTCTAAATGTATTGGATCCCATTTAATATTAATATTGTTCCCATAAAATAGTAATTGGTTACCATTACACTTATAAGATTATCTTACACATGTCATCATTACCATTACATGGACCATATATCTTTAGTTACATTTAAGCATTGGGAATAATACCCTTATAGAATATGCCTATACCCTTATGTGAACTGAACATATTATGTATCAATTTGGTTTCCTTGTGAAAGAAAAGTGTTGGAATAGATAAGTAATAAGAAACTTGTTAATGAGATATTGGTGATTAAATTATTTTGGAATGTAGTATTGGATAATCACCTTTTATATGTTCCATAATGAAATAACATTATATAAGGTGTTTTTTATTGTAGAAACCATTCCATAAGTAGTGGCAAAAAAATATATTGATTCTTTATAGTTTGTTTTTTGATAAATCATTTTATTATGGAAAAACTGATATACTCCAATTAATTTTTTAATTAGAAATATTCAGGTAAGAAGGATGAACTAATGGGGGGATACATGTATATAAAAATATTTAGTTTATATTGATCCATTGTGAATGGAGATAACAATTCCTTGTAATTCATTTTTAATAAAAAACCGATTTAATTGACACAAAAATAAGTAAGGGCCATAGAATAAATTTGAGGAAAAAACCATAGCTACACTAGTTGTTAGTCATTATACCTTATCACATGATGTTTCGTATTCACCATCCTAGATGGATACACTATATGTACTCAATCATATTTGTATACATTATATAATTGAATGAAAAATATAAAAAAAATATATCTTATAACTCCATATCTCAATATTAAGACATAGTAAAAGACTATAGTGGAAATATGTAACATCTATATCCTTTATTTGAAATACATTCCAACTCTGAGGATCAATACATCATTACTAATATCCAATAAAATTTAACACTAAGAACTAGAAATGATGAACAATGTGTCCTTCTTCAATGAATAACTAAAAGGGCCTCAGACCATGGCCTCTCCTCCAGAAGCATCATCATATCCTTCTTATAAACAGTATAGTGGTGTATTCTCATAAAGAAAACCATAATTAAGCACAATGTAAAAATGAAATGGGTCCCTTGATATCAACTTATGAGGGGAATCGATGTGATCATATGAATCACCATAATATGTGTGAAATTTAGATGATATAAAAATCTATCATTTTAGAACACACAAATGAATAATATCTCACAAACACCAAAAATAGAAAATTAGTTATCCATGTGACAATGTGGATCGAGCTTCAATAAGTAATGAAAATTCAATGAAATCATATTTTATGGGTGAATAAATTAATTTGAAGATAATTAAAATGAATTATAGAAAGGATATAAGTCCTATAAAAATAAAATAATCATATAAGAAACTAAATTATAAATAATTAACATTAATTACATATGAAAATTCAATACTATTCACTATTTCAACACAAACTATTATACCATATGTGTTCTCAAAACATAATCTATTGTACTAGGACTATTTTTCTCAAACTTAAACAATAAAGAATCATCGATAATGACATAAACTTTCTCAATCAATCAGTTAGGTTTTCATATGCAAGTATCATCTTGAAACCCATTGTCATAGTATCAAAAGCCTCTCTATTAAATGGAATCATAATATCAATATACATTAACCATCGATGGAAAAAATAATATTTAGCTAATTTTGGATAATTAACTTTCATAATACACATTAATATTACCACAAGATCTTGTAAATTTATTTATCATAACTTTTAAATAAATAGTCTCTTCAATATATTTAGTTAAATCAAAGTACTATACATTAGAGGTTCATAAAAAATTAATAAATTTTTTCTTTAATTTCATCAAAATATGTCCATAAAATTAATGAATAACCTAACCAATAATATATTTCATAGTAAAAAACATTAGTATTAAAATCAAAATAAATAGTTAACACTAATAATTTATCCCAATTTATATTATTTTATAATCAAATATATATGTAATAAGAAATTAATAAATAACTTATGATATATTTCAAAACAATCAAAACCAATTTTACAAGTTTTCAAGTAATCCTTCTAAAATTGAAAATCAAAGAAGAGACATTATTTCATGATAAAATTATGGCACACATAAAGATACAGACATCATCTAAATACAATTTAATCTTCAATGATTTTACATCCAACTCACTATTAGGGAATTCAGATATTGATAGATTATATTTTTTCCGAAATCCATACTAATAGGTTTGGTACAGTAAAAAAGTTATAATATTAACATCTTCTTAACATAGGCTCATGGAGAAAGATATAAAAATTTCTCTATACCAAATTTTTATCAAGACTAATATTTTCATCACATTTCATAGATCAATTTTTAAATGGTGTTGAAACTTTATATTCATCAATGATTAATCATAATATTAATATTAATAACAATATTTTCTAATGGATAAAATATAATAGAAATAATTTAATTACAATAGTTTTAATATAAACACAAGCATCATACATTATTTTTTAACCATATTCAATCATAGAGTAATTAAACATTTTATTACAGTACCTTTAGGAATAATTTATTATATTCCAAGATATTTGTATAATAAAAAAATGATGAGGTTTATATTGTATTTTGTAAAACCTCAAGAGGAATAATTTAAATATATTCATCCATTATTCTATTTATAATTTAAATTTTCATCTAATTGAAAATATTAAATTTTTTATTTTTAGTAAAATTTAGTAGCAATTAAATATATGAATGATTAAAAATATGGGAAAAAATTCACTATAATAAATTACTTCTTGTTGATGAAATAATTTAGAATCTAAATGATCCAAATATTTAATTTTCATATCTAATGTGTGGTCCTGCTTCCATTTCAAAATCTAATTGGGACCAATATAACTCTTTCATTTATAAGTTTTTTCAAAAATTCATTATCAATTTTTTCTTAATTTAATCCATTTTATCTTTAATAAAAACCCACTTGTCAAATTTGTTATATTACATGTCTAATTATGGTTTTTTTGTTCGCCACTGTTTACCTAGATAGATGTTGGACATATAGGAAGCCAAATCTAAGTGACTATAATGGTAAAGATGTTGAATGGTTTTCTAGACCCTATTAGCATGAGATAATAGTCCTTATGGTCACAATATTCCCCTTATTGTCAATAAATTTTAAAAAATGATTCACTCTAAGAATATTAGAGAAGAAAAGTGTCAAGAATATTATGTTATGAATATTCCGCAAGTTTTTACTAAACTATAATGCCCATGGGATAGAGTGTTCAAGTGTCATCAGAATATACATCTATGTTATTTGGAGAAATGGACTCATAGAATAAAAAATCATGTCTTATAATGGAATTCATGTTACAAGGATAATTAAACCAATTTCTATAATCCCTAATGCCACATGGATATATCATAAACACAACAAAAATAACGTAGAATTATTCTTACTAGATTCACTATGAGAATATTATGTATAACCACCAAATCTATGGTGACCTAAAATATGGGGAATAATAATATAAATTTAATCAAGTGTTTGAAAATTAGTATACCTAGATGGGAGAATATTGATCTAATATACTAATTAGTTGTTTATTCTACCTAAAAATAAAAAGACAACCTACAACATGATAGAAATATAATGACTTTATCTAGAGTATTCCAATTAATTTCCATTGATAAAACATTCTATTAAGGGGCTCCAAAAATTTTTGGGAGTCTCAAAAAAAATCCAAAATTATAATATTCGGAAAATTAATTTGGTAAGTACACAATACAATTATTATTACTAACGGTATATAACATTTGTACTATCAAATTCATAATAGTTTATGTCCAGTTAATCAATGTTTCATTCATTTGAGAATTATTATTAAGTATGTAAATCCATTAATTAGACTAATACTCACATATAATTATAAGAACCTAATTCCCATTACAATTTAAGGTTACTCTTGATGGTTCCATGAAATCCAAATGGACATATTTATAGGGTATGCATTTGTATATCATCCTCATAAATATGATTTTTTTTGACATTCATAAAATTGAATCCTCATAAAAGTGTATATATTTTGATGTTATGTCTTGAAACACCACTAATATACTTCGTTTTTTATACCATTTTCCTTTTTTTCTCTTTTCATCTATTTCATAACATAGTGTTATCAGACATTGGGTATATCCAACCATATCTTTCATACGTAGAAATCATATCTTATTTGATGAATATTCATTACAGAAGATTATGATCCCTGATTGAATAATTTATGTTTACTTTATTTATAGAACAGATATAAAATATTCATATTGAATGAAAGATCATAAAAATATCACATGAATATCATCCCACATAATATTTTTCTTAAAATAAACTATATATAATATCATTCATCATGGTCTTGATAAATGAATCATATTTAAGGGTATGATCAGATTCTTAGTATTGGTAAACAATTGATATTTAAAGGGTCAAAGAAGAATAACATTAGAATATGGTTTTGGGAACATGAAATTAAAATTTGGAAACCCATACCATTTATATAGTAGATTTTTATATGAGCCTTGTCATAATTCTTGTCAGTTCATAAGATAGGAATCACAAAATAATAAATGGACATGATCAATGAAGGTATAACATTGGAATATGAATGTTAAAAACAAAATGATATTACATATTATACATGTTTAAATATAAATGGAATCAATTATTAAAATCATGACATGAAATAATATATTTAATAAATTTATGGACATGAAATGAGGTGCATAAATAACCATATGGATAGGAATGATTGATCTAGACATAAGAGTTTTGATATGAAACAAGGTCCACTCATAAAAAATATAATGGAATGTTTGACAATTTATAAAATTTAGAACATTAAAATAGGTTCAGGAATCAAAAAATTACCTCCAGAGTTATCCATATTTAACAAACTCATTGAAGAGATATATAATTATTGGGATTCTTGACACATTGTAATTGTGTATTCAAATGTTCTCTACAAGATCAAATGTCATTCATCATATATAATAAAATATTGAAAGGAAATAAGTTTCATAAATATCCCTTCATGATAATCTGATCCATATATTAGAAGATTAAATATGGTTTCATTAGATTAAATTCTTATAAAAGAATAACTAAAATAATATTATGACATCTAAGATGAAAATGTATTTAAATGATCGCTGAAAAACACATTAATGAAAGTAATCATTTCATTTTGAAATCAATTTTATAAATATATAAAATTTATAAAATATTTTGTAATGTATTTGCTGTGGAATTATACTTGGAAACATGTAAATTAATATTCAATACATATTTTAGTTCGGACAGTGGGAGACCTCGTTCATGAAATCTAAGTTAAAATAGAAAATTCCTTTTACACTTTTAATAAAAAGAAAAAAACCACATTCGAATAATGATAAGAATATAAAATCAATATATATTTTTTTATAGAAATTCATAAATGGAAAATAATACATTAAAACTATAATATATTGGTAATCCATATTTTAAACATTTTATATAAAACATATAAAAAAATATATGTTTGATGGAATTTGAAAATATAACATATTATCCCTTAAAAAAATCATTCAATATCATGAGTAAACATAGGGAGGATAATAAATGAAAATAATATGATCCCACGAAATAATAAAATTGTAAAAAAATTAAAGGTATTAAAAAAATTGGATCAAAATATTTCTTCAATAGAAATTAAATAATAAATAATCCGGATTAAAATTATATTGAAATATTAGTACCTTACATAAAGTATCATTATTCCATATAGGAAAAAATACATTGTTATAAATAAAAATATATAATAAATTTATTCCATTACCATTCTCATATTTAATTTACAATTGGTGTTATAATTTTGACATCTTCTTATTTTTTATTTATAATTTCTTATCAAAATAACTATTCTGGCTAATGACAACTCCGTTTTATCATGGATGTTTTAGTTTTGAAATCATAGTCCTTATAGATTTATCATAGGTAAATAATATATATAATTTTTATCATTATATAAATATCATATATATTCATTTTATACTTATTTTGTGTCATCCATAGAAGTTAGAGTCAAAAAATGAATTACAGTGTTCATGCAGTGAAATGGCCATACATACATATGGACAATGTTTCCATTTTTCACATGATGGATGGAAATAATGGTAAATAGTAATTTACTATTAAAAAATCATTATTATATCATATATATCTTATAAAATAATTATATATATCCTTATTAAGATCCATGTAAAAATTAAATGAAAACAAATCATATCGGTTCAAGGAGGTGATTGTTTACACATACACATGAGCGACATCAGCGTTTTCCAAATAAACATGATGTTCAGAAAGAAGATAATATATTCTAATTCCAATGGTATAATTATTTCATTAATATTATATATCAATATTAATTCCATCATTATATCCAACCTTGAAATATGGTGAAGGAAAAAGAATTGTATCACTTTATTGAGAGTGTAATCCATATCCAAGCATGAGGGATATTTACTATTCCCATTTAACGTAAAATATGGATAATAAAGGATGTTTCATAATAATAAATAAAAGTAATTATATATAATATATTGAAGATAATATTTAATGGTTAACGCATAAGATTTAGAGGTGGGTGAAGAAGAAGAAATTTTGAAAATGTCTGAAAAGATACTTACCACTTCTTTGGAATTCCGTCTTTATATCCCTTTTAGGACGCTTGGAATGGTCTTAAAAGTAGAAAAGAACACAAATTATTAGATAGAATATTTAAAAGATATTTTTGTTGTGTTTTTTCAAGAGATATTTTTTAATAAGGTTTAAATAAGGCAATGGCGAGCACCCTTTTATAAGCTAGGAGAGGGGTACTCTTGTAATTTCATAAAGGATTCAATAGTATAACATCATTTAATAACCAAAACACATCCAAATTAAGTTTTTTAAGAAAATATGAAAAAGTCCCAAATATCACTACCAAATGAAATTTACAATATTTTTTTTAGTTTTTCAAACAATATCTTTTTTCCATAAGCACTTGGTTGGACAATTTTACCCCTAACAATGCTATATCATTATTTAGTCCTAAAGATTCATAATATTAAATAAAAGTAATAAATTTTAGGATAAATATTCAAGATACTATATTTTAGACAGTATCTTACTAACCATTTCCTCTTTCAAAATTATTATTATTTTAATTAAGATAATATAAATTTATTTTAATAAAAACATATTAATATCAATTTTAAACTATTCAATTAAATTTTCATTAAAGATAATAAATTAAATTTGTAATCAAAATATAAATAATAAATAAATCTATATTATGTTAAAAATATCTAAAAAATATTCAACATGATAATTTATAAAAAATATAAGACATTCAGGCCTTTCAATTTATTTTATTTAACTCTATCTTCGTTGGTTATTATTTTATCAGCATAGAATAAGAATTTATCATATTTATCAATTATAAAAAAAGTAAATATAATTTAATATTTAAAATAATATTAATTTATATTTCAAATAATACTTTTTCACTAAACATAATATTGGTCCCATATAATTTACAACTAAAAAAATAAGAGGGTGGCTGAATTGAGTTCCTAAATTTTATTTACATTAAAACACTTAATTAGAGGTATAACAGTTCAAGTAATTCCCTTAAAAAGAATAAGATACAAAAATATATAAACTTGTTATAATGATCTTGAAAAATAGATATCTATAGTGGGTTGTGGAATAAAAATCCCCTAGTCCACTCCACCAATACTCATCACCACATGTTTTGAGATTTTCACTAGGAGAACCCTTTTTATAGGTTACTAGATAATTACAAGTAGTTGTTACTTATTAAAAATGTACAAGAGCATTCATCTGGGATCCCAATTTACAAGGCCTATCTTCAACATTAACACACTCACATAGAAAGTTTGTAAAAATATATTTGAATGAACTCTAACAAATTTTTGTCGCATATAATTTCATGAAATAATAAACACTAGATTAAGATATTTCCATAGAAGATGATGATCTTCACAACCCAACTCCTGGTGAACATTAATTTCATTTAATAGACTCATAATCACATCGCATGAGAATTTATATGACATACATTATATTTACATTCACTCTTCCTTATTTTATCAATGTATTCAATTGTACATGTGTTCTTCTTCTGTTGTATATGTATCAGGGCATATTTGTCTTTCAATCAGGATCAAGTAGTTAACTCTTCCTTTTATATCTTTTCAGTTAATTGAGTACATAATAATGTGATAAAATAAGAAATCAATTTTATTATCCATTGAATATTTTATTCGATAGGCTCTTGATGGAATCTATCAATTACATTCAAATGTGGAAGATTATTCAATAAAGATGATGTCATATATCTTCTTATTATTCAGATTTTTCCATTCACAATGAAACAATACATTATTAAAATAGAAATTTGCTTTATTAGAGAATCAATGTTCAGATTCTCGCAAAATCATGAATCATATTATCAATGAATTATGGAATTGATCATGAAATTCTTCTTAATATCTCATTCATTGTAAGATAACCATCTAATAGTACTATTTTTTTGTAAAATAAAATCCTAATAGGATTTATTTTATAAAATTGAACAGGATATTATTTAAATCCTTAGACATATTGTGATCAACTTCTATAGAATAATTTACATTTTATAATAAAAATTTATTACTTATGTGTGATACTTAACACTCACAACATCATTAGATGATCACAAGATAAGCTTTTTCAAATAGATTTTTCATAATATAAAGACTTGAGTAGATAAACTCTGACTAAAATATTTATGTTGGACCATGAGGTGTGTCTGTGTATTCCCTTATTAATAAACAATACTACATCATAAAATAAAAATTTTGAATTATATTTTTCCTTATGAGTGGAAAAAAGACAATCCTTCAATAATTTTACTCTTGTAAGATGAAATATACTGTGTCATATATTGTACAATTTATTCGACATAATATAATCAGTTGTAGAAAGTGTAAAAAAATTCTATTTTCATTATATAATCTAAAACACATAAGATGAACTCAGTAGAATAAAAACATGGATTTTTAGAACTATCAAAACACATAAACAATTATATACGTTTGTATTTCATAAGTTAGTCCAACAATATCCCCTTTTTTTATTATTAAAAAACCAATAAAATATAAAACAAAAAATATGGGAAAGGGTCATTAAAATAAATTTCTATTTTTTTTCATTTTTCATTCTCTTAAACCTTGTTAATTTCAAAATCATATTTTTCATCGAACATTTTTTTTAAATAAAAAAAGTAGAACATGGTAAAAGTACCTAATAAATATTTATTTGGAATAAGTGTAAATAATTAATTATACTAAATGTGAATAGATGTAAGAATTAAATTATATTAAAAAAATATTCAGAATTGTAAATCATTATTTAATGAAAGAAAATTATAATTGAGTAATGAGAAACATAAAATGAAAAATGATTATTTTCTAGGAATATGAAAAAATATATTGAAAATATTGATAAACACATTCACTAAAAACTATTGTATTGATGAATTAAATACCAAAATTGAAAATAAATTCAATATATGAATGTATGAATTGTATTATTTTCAGGAAAACTATTCAAATGATAATTAATACCAGCATTTAGATAAAAAATAATTTGTAATGGGGTGGTAGTTATGAGATTTAAAACATAATTTTTGATAGGATTTTTTGAATTATAGTGTCTAGACATATGTTATGGAATATGTAGGAAATTGGGCATTAATAGTTTATACAACAATATCAACAAAAGTCATTAATGATTATCTAATTCTATAATTGTCATTTTTAGTGATCCTTTTAGAAGTTAAATGAATATTTAAAAATGATTTTTATAATGAAATATTATAAAAATTATCTATAGGGATAATGGAAAGCTGAGAATATGGATCATTTAAATGAAATGAGACATCTTCTAATAATTAGAAAGTTATCCTTAATTAAATTTTAGCTTGTTCAAATATGTCATTGATTCATTGAATGGTTGAAATATGATGATCCTAAGTAGGATGTCTAAGTATACTTTTCCCTTCTACACATGCATATATTTTCTTGACCAAATCATGTTTGAAAAAATCATTTAAAATTATGAAACCATTCTAGAGTATTATAGATAAATTTATGAAGATTTCTTCAAAATATAATTTCATGGAAAAACAAATAAATGGATTCGAAAATGAATAAAATTTATTTTATAAAATACTAATTTAATGATCTACATGAATTAATTATTTTCCATTTGAAGTTAATTAATACTTCTACATTAAAAATACACAAGTTCATTTTCTTCTTCCTCTTCTCCTATTGTGGATTTCATATTATGAATATTTTACAAAAAATAATGTAAATTTTCAATGTACGTCTATAAAACATAAATATTCTCTAAGGATATTTCCATTCTGTGTAGTCCACTAATAAAAACACAGGTATACCCATTAACTAATAATTAAATAATTTAAATTTCATGTACCTTTTTTATAAGTAAGGGGATAATTTCCATTTGATATTAAACAATAAGAATGATAAATCTTCATGGAAGTCTAGACAACCTTATAACTTTATCAGTCACATATCCATGAAAATCTTGAATCATTTACATTGAAACAAGCTCACATTGTATTAATGTAAAAGTTGATGTCATTTCTTCCATATCTAATGAGACTCCTTCCAATTATGATGGGATATACACCAGGTTTTTGGATTCTTTAGTAGTTTCCATTGAAAACATTTCCATCACCAATTGAACCAACATGTTCACTTCATGAACATCATCTTTAGAGAATTTGTGCTTTTAAAGAGTCCTAATCTAACTTCTCTACTCAATTAGCTAAACTTTCAATTATAATAATCCATTCAACAATCTATTTTATCTATCTCATTCTCTATATTATGCAATATACAGTTATATAGTGTTAATTAATGAACTTTTATGTTATTCATGAATAGGGAAAAGAATGTATTATTGAAATTATGTTCATAGATCTACATCAAAACATTGATTTACATTATCATTATGAATTTTTACCACATAATATAGTTAAAAATATTCTTATTTGGCTCTTAAAATTTCAACATTCTGAGTTTCACCTTCTAATACTTCTTGTTCTTATCCAATTGTAGTAGTTTGACATACGAAACCAACATTTTCTGTTCTAACTCTTTTAATAGTCTCTCCATATGGGGATACATAAAAAATAGGTATCCTAAATGAAATTTTTTATATGTTCATCCCAAGATTAAAATTATCAAACTAGGTAATGGTCGAGGCCAATTAATCTCAAATGAAATATGTTGTTATATTATAACGTTTTACTACTACAAAAGTAAGAGGTGAACTGACTTGAGGAGTAGTTACATTATTGATAAAATGACAATGAATACTCTTCTTACCCTTTCTAATAGTGTTTCTGATCAAGAATATTGCACTCATGAATGCTAAGTTCTGGTCACTCTATTGAAACATGTAAAATTGCAGGACTATAAGCTATGACATCACTAAAAATTGTCATTCAGGAATAATTTACTCTAATTATATGTGGGATATACCTATATTCACATTCATAACATATGATATAATACTTAATAAAATACTAAATCTAATAAAAACTACCTCATCACAATATGAATACCCTTAAAATCAGTATTCCATGAAAACTATTTTCAATATTATCATCCAGAAAAATGCCAATGTTATGGAAAAAAGAGGCAATATCATTCCAAATGATTAATAATGCACTAAATAGTTCTCAACATGACATATTTATATAATTATATAACATTACTTATTTATAGGATTCTCAATCATAATGAAATATAGTAACAATACATATTGAAAAATAACTACTTCAAACTCACTAGTTAATTGTGAAATAGAGAACTGGAAGAACATTATATGAAACTTCATTTTAGGATCCAAATATTTCATTAATTTTTTCTCAATATCCACTATTATGAATAGATACTTCATCATTTCTATTGTAATCACATAATGTATAAAAACTATATATATATTAAAGATTTCATACCATTTAGGATTAAATTTAAATTCTTCATCCAATTCTAGATTACTTATCAAAAAACATATATAGGTTAGATTCATAGTAATCAAACCGTCATAGTCAATGAAAATGGAATACCATGGCATTATAAACCAAAATAAAATAATATTCTAAAACAAACTTAGTATTTTTTTTGGCTAAATAATTTTTTATCATAGATGATTTATGACCATTTGAGTAGAATATTAGTTCCATATAGCAAGACGAAATATATCTCTATTCCACTTCAAAAATACCATTACATCCTTGAAAATTGTATCCTACTAGATGTAAAACAATTAGTAAATTTTTAACCATTTTGAAAAGGTTTTTTATGATTGATTGAATAATGAATTGAGATTTTGATATAAAATAATTTAAGGATCAATGTTTTCTAATGGTTTCACATGTAAAAATGACTTAAATTCTTTTCATTGACAGCAATTGAATGATTCTGTTGTGTAATGTGTAGAGTAATCATAAATGAAAATAGGTAAAATTTATTATTTTGATGTCAAAAATACAAAAAGTCTTGATTGTAAATAACAAAAAATAAAACAAAATATTTATTAAATATTAAATCATACAACTAAATAAAATTAAAATAAAATTTGTCATATTAAATATTCCATATTTGGATTTCATAAAATAAAATTGGTCTGAAATAAACTATTTAGAAAAGATGTATGATATTTTTTCATTTATGAAAATAAATTCTAGTGTGATACCACCATTATTTCAAGATCTATTAATAAATAATGTCTAAATCATTTTTCATAGTTATACATTGTTTTATTACATTCATTGATTTTTTTATAAAATTAATGTTAAAAAACATAATTGGAACACTATTAAAAATGAATAAAAAACACATTTAAGAGTGTTAAATCCAAAAAACCTCTGATTAGAAACTTCCAGCATCAATATATTCATCTTCAATAGCTGATAATGCTACAAAGTGTAGTTTCATACAAAAAAAAATAAAAAATGATATTTACCAAAAAAAATAGATGGTTTTTAATGATATATTTCTATCACTTTCACATCTAGAAACATCATAATCTAAATATGATGTTATAATAAATTCAAATATCTTGAAGAAAAATATAATGACAAATTGTACAATTTAAATATCTTAATATTATATTGGGATCATTTAAGGGATATTCTTTTGGACCGAATTCAAATATTTCACAAAGTCATAGTAAAAAAATATTTTCTTGTCTTCATATTATAATATAATGTAAACATCTAATGATTCCTCTATAATTTTTTTAGTCTACTAGTTTTCTAGCATCATATATCAATATTAATATTGGAGAGAATAAGAGTGTAATAAGTATTATAATTTCATGTCAATAGTTTTTAAGCAAATCCTATATGTGTTATCTTTATTTTAATATAAATCTTAAATTTATTTAAAAAATTCAATGTCATAGAGTGTAGATCCAATCAAACATTATACTCACTTAATATTACTTCTATATAAGTCTATAAAAATAAGTATATAGTGTTTTATTAGATACTAGAAAAATAAGATTGTCATCATATATTTATACAAAAAAAATATTAGAGGATAAATTTTTCATAAAAAATAAATTATCTCCCTTTCCTAATGAAAACACATTTGATAAAAGAAAACCCCTTAATCTCACATTATTTGTTCATAGTGTTTATTTCTATCCATATAGTGTTTTTATGACTAGAATTAGATTTATGTATGTGAGGGTCATGAAAATATGGACGTGGTTCAATGCCTAATTCCTCCATTAAAAATCCATTTACAATAGAATATTTTACATCCATCAAATATAATTTGAAAATTATATATGATGTATACACTTAAAGGTTATGATATCATATAAACAATCTAAAGGTTAAATTGTAACTTCACATAAAATTCTTTCTAATGGATTGTAATCTATTGCAAATAATGTAGATTCATTTCAAGATACTACACAATGATTATCTTTTATATCTCCAAATACATATCTTTTTATAATAAATGGATTTTCAAATGGTGTATCAACTATTTATCATAATATTTTCCTCTTAAACTGTTTTAACACTTCTTGCATAGATGATGACACCCACAATTGGCCATTTAAAAATCCACATATGAATAAATATCCAAATATGAGTATTTTTTTCAACAATGAAAAGGATTAAGAAGCTGTCCAGAACTCATGAACTAAATTACCTTCCAAAGGACACATTATCCCATGACCAACATAAGTTCATGTGAATGGACATGAATAATTCACAACCTGCTTGAAGATCATAGTAATCCCCTATAAAACATTCTACATGTTCTTTTTAAACAATAAAAAGACACTCACAGATTATATGGAAGACTACAGATGAGCACACCCAAGTTACATGTATTTATATGTGTCATGAACATGAGAAACCATCCAAAAATCCTTATAAAATAGGGGGAAATTATAGATATATCAGTCTCTTGTGTTTGTAAAACTTGTGCAATACACTCATTCATGTCACATGACACTCATTTGATGGGCCTTGGACATGTCTAGGAAACCTTGAACTACTTTTTCAACCCCAAACAAATATAAATATTTATTTTTAGGACATTTCTTACACATCACCACAATATTATTTTTTCGTCGCAAATAAGTTTCAGTAATAGTGAGAGTTGTTTTCAACGATGACACATGTAAAACCTCATGACATCTCTAACCATTGTAAAATAAACAAATAAATAAAAAGGTAAATGACTAGAGGTTATTTTCTACGGTTCTTATGATGATCTTGTTTGAATGGTTTCATATGACCCAGAAAATCATCATTGATCATGAAAGGCTCCCCATTATAAGGCATCTCAATATCTGGAAAGAACCCAGACAAGACACCTTTGTCCTGTGAACGACCCCCCACATGTCAACTCATAACATGTGTCAGCATTTAATTAGGTATCATGATCTCATGAAATTACAGGGATTGTAGGAACAACCTTATGGAAGTCCCTCATCATGTCCAAATTTTTAAAAAGACCCATTTTAATATCCAAATTACAATAAATGAGGTCCTGGAAGGATAGCTTTGGGATCACTAAAATTCATGTGTCACATATGAAGGGACTTTGAAAAATATGAGATACCTTCGTCCCACACCTAATACTGGCTGAATATATGAGATAAACTTCATACATAGTGTAATACAACCATGGCAGCGAGTTCTGTAACACACCCACCAAAAAAATATCAATCGAAAATCCCTCATGTATGAGTGATTTGGTGAAGATTTCAAAGAGCAGCCAATATCATTATAGAAAATGTTTCCCTGTAGGAAAAATATGGGGAATAATATAAGTGATCATGAATAATCCATGAGACCATAATGTGATCACTTGAGATCGTTTTATGGAACGAAAACCAATTATGTTAATAATATCTCACAAATCAGTATGATCACATAAGATGAAGATAAATTAAAAATGGAAAACCTAATGAAAATATTAAATTAAAAATAGAATAAGTAAATAATATTGGAGACTTATGAAGAGAGATATTCCTAAAACATTATGCGGTTCAAATGATTCTTTTTTCAAAGGTTACAACCTGAGGGCATGTCACTCATGTTATATGACGTCACATTGACAAACCATTAAAAACATGCAATGTACTAAAAAAATCCATGAATAGTCTCATGGAGCCCACTGAGATTGTATCCCATGTCTCAAATATCCCTATAGTCTCACCCTCTAGATCTTGATATGTCCTATAGGCATGTCACCCATGTTATGTAGTTGCACTAGTGCATGCCAGCTTGGTTTCATTGGTCTCTAGGTACCTACCAGGAAGATCATGTGTCACCCTCCAATCATTACATCTAGGTTGTGTTATTCCCTTTAGACATGTTCCCTAATTTCCAAAAATCCATCTTGGTCTCTCCTCTATGATCTCCAGACAACACCATGACATGTCAGATAGGTCATGGAATTGCCTCAAGGTCCTGTTAGTTAGGTCTGTGATGTCCTCCGGACATGTTAGTTATGATCATGCGATTACATCCATACATCCTAAACCTAATGTTATGAAATCATTTAGACATTTAAAAATGGATCATGAAATTTTAAATATCATATGTCAGGAAGATAACCAAAAATGTCAAGAACACTACCATGAATTGTCAATAAGACATAACAAGATACAATTTTCTTGTCTGGTGGGAAAATAAGTGAATCCTCCTTGTGTAATCCTCAATTAATGCAATCAATAATTACACATATTCAATATATTACTAGGATATATTGGATGAATTCCTATGGCATGATATCCACATCCATAGGTATTTTCCCAGTACATAAGTGTCGCATTTCTATGTAGTGGGACTAACTACATGTTATCCATTATTTCTCCAATGGAGAATAATTATCCTGGGAAAGTGGAGATAAAATGATCATCTAATTCATGTCAAAATTATCCTCAAATATAGGTAAATATTAATGTGTATGTCTTTATCATTGAAATAATATGAATTTTCCAACAAAAAATGGAAAAATCATTTTTTAAGTCATGATCAGTGGCATAATATGATATGCCCTGCATACAAGGGAAGCCAAAATGTCTAAGATCTGATGAATAGAACTATGAGAAATACTATTACTATGAAAACTAAGTTATGTAGGATGCCTTTATAATGACCATAATGAAATAGAAACCCTTATCAGTGTAAGACTAAACCTGTCTCTAAGATTACAACCATATGGACCTGATCTCTCTTATTTATTGATCATCATTTTACATCCACAAGTGGATTGAGAAACAAAACTGAACTATGATAAGATGAATTCCTTCCATTACATGGATAAATAGGATTCCTTACCTATGATAAAGATCTATATTAATCATCCAAGCTATTTTCCCAAGGTGAAATCCTCGCATACATAAGGAATGAGGCTGATTATATACTTTTGCTCATTCCTAACATTGAGTATAACTGAAATAGGATATACGTGTTTCAGTGATCACATCATTGGCATCATGAATATTTACCAGTGAGTGAAACATTACTGTAAAGACGCTACTTATTGTAATTATTAAACTACCCACCATAAAAGGGTATCTACTATTAGGAAATTCCCAATGGCATGACATTAATATGAGAACTCTGATTCATTCCATTACCAGGATATGTAGGGATCCTTTTTAATATATGATCCCAAAATCCAAGATCCCATGTGCCCACATATATTTCATTTCATTAATATTATTTACTGTATGGTATTAATGAACATTTTTGGTTATTATTCCAATTATAAAATGGGATATATAGGATGCCCAATAATGGATCAATCCCATCATCAAATATTAATCACCTCCTTGGATGAAAACAAACTCTAGAGTACCTAGTTATATGGATCCTCCATATAATTATCTATGCACCAATGTTAAATGGATGAATAACCTTCTATCAATATTGACAAATCCACTAATAAGACCACCATTTTATCATATATGAGGACATATCTTGTGCATATTTTTGGGTATTCTGTCTTGTATCAAGATTAGGAAGTGATTATAGAACATATATTAAATCGATATGAGAGTCTATTAGTAAAAAAAAAATCCCCAAAAGGGTGTAATTAGCCTGACCTATCCTTTTCACGACCAATGTGAGCTTATAAGAATTCTTGGGTCTGAAAACCTAAAGAAATAACTGTAGTTAGAAAGTAGTTTTGTACCCAAATATGGATTTGGGGTCCATTGGGATATTTTACTTGGTGTAAAATAATTGAAATCCAAAATTAAATTTCAATACAAATACATTGTACCCCCACTACAATCAATCCTCAAGTATAGGCCAGCCACATATTTCCAGAAAATATAAGTAGAACTTAAGATGTGAAATTATTTAAATGTGACATCTCTTAAAAAAGGGCAGACTACCCATTTCATACAAACAATTTATTTCATGTCACAAGGGTGGTTAGGTTTCACTAAAAACCTATGTGATAGAAAAATGGTCAACTTATTAAGAATAACTTACAAAGAAAAATGATTAGGATATTATCAATCTAAGCATTTTTTTCCATTTAATAAACAAAAATGGTGAAACTAATTTGAATATGTCAAATAGAATGACCAATGATAATCCAAGAATGAAGAATTTTTTTATAAAATCCTTCATGATATATTTTGAGGAACCTAACATGGATCTTATAGAAGATCCTCTATATCCAGGGTACTCAAGAAATAATTCCATCCTAACATTGTGATGTCCACATGAGAAAAATAGTTGGGTTGGGTATATAAGTACTGTTATGTTATGCATAAATATAAGATTGTGAACATATCATGCCTTCAATAGTGACCTTATTATAGACCATGTAAATTATTTTATTAATTTTTATACACTACAGGCTGAAAAACAAGACCCATATATGACATTCCATTATAAAATATTTATTATTTAAATTCATGTTCAACATTAACTTTTGCGGGCCTTGAAAAAACAAAATCCTCTCAACATCTTTAGAGTAGGGTTGTGAATGCAATTGCTCAAAAATACTATCAACATAGTAAAATACAAGACATTAAATATTCCATTAAGGGACTTCATGTGCTCAAACAAAAGAGTCTAAATATTCATAAGAAAGCATTAGAGAATCAATTTTCCCTTGTTTAGACACCCAACCACTTCATAATTTATTCTATAGACCTCAAATATCAGCAGAATTAGTAACTGATTAAGGTGGATCATGGAGAACACTATAGGTTACATCATGTATTGTAGAAAATATGGAGGGATCCTATCAACTATCATAATTGGTTCTATCCTTTTAGTTCCCTTCATTTGCCTGCTGAGTGTACCACCCAACAAACAATGACCTCTCGTCCACATTCATGGGAAAAAAGGAAGACACATCATGAATAAAATGATAGAGTTTATCATGAATGGTATCATATTACCACTTATAGTGATGATTTATACCGGTATATATTGGAAATAACTACTAATAACATTCGTATCTTCACTCAAATATATTAGTTAGGAGGAAATTGTTTTACAATAGGCATGGGGGAGGTGTATGACCCTACACCCTTGCATGAATTCTATCAGTATATTCTGATTCAAGATGGAGGAAATATGTAGTCTCATACACCTTCTTCAATAAAATATATTGTCCAATATATATAGGAGAAGGAAAATGAGTTGGATTGCATTCATGAAAAAAACAATTTCCATCACATCTTAGTATGAGCCGACGAACTTCACCGACATATTCTAGCATTGGTATAGATATTTTTAATATCACATATTTCTATCCCAATAAACAAGAAATGTAAATACTATGGTCATTATGATTAAGTTGTTTCTCCAAATAAATATAATTTTATTGCACTTGTCCATGATGATTACCATTAAATTCTGGTAATGGATGAGGCGCCAGATCATTATCATATTCCAATTCCAACTTGGTCTCATAAAGAGGGAGAGGCACATGAATCAGGACATGGTCATATCCCTTTCAAAAAAATCCAGATGAAAAAAATACAAAGTCATAGGATCAGGATAATATTATAATTTTGGCAAGGACTCACCTAGTGATAGAAGAACAAGCCTCAGTACTGGATCATATTTCTATCGAATTAGACATGTGCCATACTCCAATGCCCTATGATCAGGCTTAAATCCCCATTCTAGATATGAATCACCATGAGACAATGGTACATTAATTCAGATAGCCTCGTATTCCTCTTAGTTAATCTACAAAGAATATACAAGTAGATCAATAAATCCATGGTCATATATGTACTTCTTTCAGTGAAAAATTGGTTCAACATCCATTATGGGATATACAGGTGGAGTCTCAAATCACATGACCTTTTATTGTGGTAAATCAACAAATTCCAATGGGGAATTCATAATTATAATGGAATCATATTACCATTCTAACACTGGATTAAAAATTTATAGAAATACATGCCTTAGTATATGCTCAGATCCTTTTCGAAAATGGATTGTGGCATAATCCAATGACTCCGGATCGGGCTTATACTCCTATTAGGACTAAAGATCACCGATTGAAAATGGAACATTCCATAAGATAGGATCATATTCCTAAAAAAATGTATAATATCATTATCATAATCCGATAACTTTTTATTAGTGGTATAATACTCCTATATCACTAGATAGTTATAAACAATTTTTGAAAATCAGCATACAACTGTCTCATATCCCTGTAAAACATAAAAAAGAAGGTATCCATATTCAATTAAAAAAATAGAACAAGGCTCATAACCCTAGCCTACTCAATGGTAATATCCTTGATGTTGTTCGATACTCATTATCAACAACCATAGGGGTTGTCAACTCATCAAATGGCTTATAAGGTGATCATTTCAATGATAGTCATCTTCTTGGTCATGTGGATATGTATCATAAGGTCTCTACTACTAAAATATTTCATGTTTAAACCCCTCTTGTGATATTCTTCATTGGGAAAAGAATCCTCCCATTTCCCAGACACAATTTTATAGAGTGGTGTTAGAAACAAAAAAACCATCATATAGAGTGGTTCTTAAAACATTGGTGTCAACCCTTATTATTTCTCCATCAACATCAAGAAACACTCCAATGTAGTCTGTAGGATACCCAATGAAGTCTGTTCTATGGTATGAAGGAATGGAGGAATGTATATATGATGAAGTAGAATCCAACATTGATCTATAGAGATTATTATACAAAAAGAGCCACTGAACACGTTCTTTACCCTTTGGAATTCGGATTATGAGAAACCAGATGAACTAGAGGAGTGAATGCCTTATCTTCACCAAAATATATGGTAAAATCATCAGAAACTAAGGTACAGTCACTTCCATTATCTCGGATATGAGGGTGACATTAATTATGTCAATATACTCTATTGTTATCTAGACCTGGCCGTAGTCACCAGGTATGGGATCCAAATCCAGAAAAGAACAATAAAATTTTTAAATATTTCTTCAACAATTTCATCATAGCTATTTGAAAATTGAAATTCAAATCCATGTAATGTATATGTGATAATGGATTGGTAATGTATAGAGTTTTACACGTTAACAAACACTTATAATAGTATAACCAATAGGAAATTATTTCTTGTAATGTTAGACCGTTTAGTGAAATCAGGGTTCCTGGTAACACTCTGGCCAGTTGGTCACTACAATGAAATTATCATGCTTCAAAATTTCTATGACATCACTATTGAAAAGGGGATTTCCATCAATTATTTTAATTGGGCCCCTAAAAGCAATAGGAATTCATTTAAGATGTGTAATCCATGGATATAGTCAACATGATTGAATCTTGTAGAAACTAACTCCAATAATGGACAACCATTGCACCTATATCCTCCATGACCATTAATACATCACCTAAAACTTTCCACAATAGTATCATTCATTATATCCATCCTAGAGGGAATACAACCTGATGTGTTATGGGAATATCTTTCTCTTCCTCCACCCCTCGAATTGTTGATTACTATAAGGTTTCTAGTCAAGTCGGCAAAAGATGCAAATAATCTATAGCCCACTGGGATGGGGGGAATTCATATCTCAATCACCATCACCAGGCCTATCATCCCCATATTGGGCCCTAATAAATCAATGATGAATCTAGAACACCACCATACTACTAGGATTCATGCATTTATACCTCAATATATGTCCAATGAATTATAAAATCCTCAACCATAAGCATTATCTAAAAAAATGATTAATCAATGCTAGTGATGGCCCATGATAGTCCCCATATCATAGGACTAGGAAAATGTTTATCATCTGTATCTCCATAGAGAGAATATTTCTGATTTAGTTGAGTAGGTAAATATTTATGGTCACATTTCTATCCATTCCTCTTACTACAAGAAAACCCAATTAAATTTGGGGATTTTTTCAAAATTGAGACCAGAAACACTTTCATTGTCATGTCTCATAGGCCATGGCCGGATATGATTATGAAAAAGGTAATCTTACCCCACTAGAGTGAGAATACATCATGTTATGTTGAAAATAATGGAAAAGCTACATTTTACCAATACACCTATACAAATGTTTAAATGATAAAAATAATAGAAAATGTGTATCAATATGTAGATTCATAATGAAACAATAAAAAAAATTCCACGATATGAATTCAACTTGAATACACCAATAAAGGTTTCACACACACATAACATGAGGATGATCCAAGACCTACAACATCCAAATATCATGTCACCACCTCTATGGTAGAACACTAATAATTATAAGTTTAATGGTGTGACTATATATTCAATAATTTCCAAGAATATTTGATGTTACTTCTATGGGGGAAATGTAATAATATTAGAATGTGATTCAAAATATAAGACAACTCAATGAGGAGATTCTTACTAGAAAAAATCCAACATTGTATCATATACAGATGGATTCAAATATCCCACCTCCCATACATCTTGTAAAGAGATGACTGACCTTAAAGAAATGTCTATGTGCATCAAAACGGGACCACATCTTGGAAATCAGTCTATATAAATGATGAAGTAAAAATTCATTGTGACTTTGATACATAATAGTTGAATCCTATCTCTATCAAATGAAATAATTTCGTTATTTCACCGACTGAGAATCAATGATAGAAACAAATAGGGACCCCTCCTCGGTCCCTACTCACATTATATAGATGGGGGAAAGCCCGTACAATAGAAACTCTAGAATTTATCAACATGACTGAGTCTCTATATACTATTATTGAGCCATAGAATGGATACATGAAACTATGTATCCTGAGATGAAACCATTTATCTTATAATATAATGCTTGAATCCCCCACACATTTTATGTAATCATATGTTCTCTACCATTGATGGTGTGAGACACCTTGAAAAAAATCTCACTCATTTCATATCAGGATGTGCTCTGATGATGTGCTATGGAGATTAGAAGGAGCCAACATATCTAATTATTTTTGTACAAACTATGATAGGTCCATCCTTTATTTGGTACTATACCCTTCTAAAAGGATCTATTTCATGATGGGAGAACCATCGTATAAAATACCATTTCTAGTTTAGATCCATGATGTAGAAGACATCAATTATCAAAATAAATAAATTTATAGATAAATAAAATTGATAGTTTGTCTGACTTCATAGCTAGACCAAAACTTTTAACCACTTCACTTAGGATCTCCGTCACATTGCAATATTTGCGGGAACTCTATGATAAAAATATTCCAGATGTGCCAATAACACATCTAATTTCAATGAAGTATCCAGGTAGGTTCTGTGAGTTCAAATATAAACCTAGTTTTTGGAATATTCCATTCAGTGAGCCCGAGATAAATCACAGATCATTCCACCACCCCAAGGGACATAACTCAACAAGAAATAGACTATCACTATTACTCTATAACTAGACGCAGTACCTTTTTATGAATCTATGAATGTACAAAACCACCTAAAACCTCTTGTTGAGTGACAAAAACCACAAAACATCAAACATATAGATGCACATATAAATTAGAGTTTCTCAGGATTTGATGAACGGTTAAAAAAATAAAAATCCTTCCTAAATGAATATATCCTCAGATAAACTCCTTATATACAAACACAATAATGTTCTAAAGATACCATAACTAGAATATATCAATGAGGTAAGCATCACTAATCATTATAACTACTTCCCATTCTAGATAATTGGTGTTAGAAAACACTTAATTTAAGGTTTCTTTCAAAACCAATGTTTCTCCATATGATGAGGGATATTGGTGGAATGTTTTATTCAGGACTGGAATGAATTTCAACAATAGGATTACTCAAAAAATATTTCATCGAGCTCATGACACCTTGAGATCATAGTTTTTTAGACCAAAAATACTTTCACCACCTAAGAAAGGGTCATTATATATGTTCCCTGGAGGTGGATAGGACCATCAGATATTGGAAAAAACATAAGAGGAATAATAATATTATACTCTAACACATTCATGGACTCTTATCGATGTCTTCCCTATAACATCTGAATCACCAATATTGCCCCAGCAAATAGAACATTCATCTAAATAAAATATCATCTTGGTTTTTATTAAAATGATACACATGGAATAACAATTATTAGATGGAGAATATGCATATGATTATAAGTTCCCCACATATATCATGGATTAAGAATCAACATCCATATGAACCGAGGATATAGGGGACAACATGGGTGTGAACTAACCTAATATTCTGGTGAAACCCCCAATGATGACTCATATGAAGCTGAGAACCATGGGAAAGAAATACATCAATCCTAAAAAAAATACATGGAATTTTCATTATCCCATATAGTAGTCTAATGTTACTATTCATCTCACATTACCACCTATTAGGTGTGTGGATATCTTATCATCTGAAACCATGGGTAAGGGCACCATGAATTGTAATGTTGGTAAAATATTCTACCTCAACCTCTGCCTAAGCACTGGGTCCATCCACCTCAAAGGAAATAGCTTCTTATCCATATATTAGGCATAAAATGCACTTTAGGAACTAATAATATATGAAGAAAATGTATGAAATTCAGAAATAGATGGTTGTTTTACTAGATAAGATATAAATCCTTGATGTGCCCCATTTTTCAAAATAACCAAGGGAGGCACTCACTGAAGCACACATGAGACCAAAAGAGTTCAAGATTCTCATTGTTGCATCTATGGTCTGTCATGGGGATACCATACGAGTAGAATCCATTGTTTTCATCATGTTCATAGAGTATGATTGGGAAGATAATATCTAAGGAAAAATCAATGCCATATATGTTTCGTATAGACTCGACAATGGTGACATCTGAAGGGATCTCATATAAAATGGTTCCTGGGTCATTCTCATTCCAATTATAACCCTCTGATGTCTATTATATAATGAATGGGATTCATCTTCAACAAATATGAATATTCAAGGGTATAATAAGAGAGTGAAATGGCCAATTTGGAAGGATGGGCTCAAAGCGTATTTTGGGATCTCACGTCTAATATTGAGTACATGGTTGTATAGAAAGACACCATATATAATGTCCTATTCAAAAGGAAATATCTCTACAACCACAAGGTCGTAACTTCATCATTTAATTAGTGTCTAAAATTACCAATCAATTGAAAGGATTGTATAATACATGGTGATAGTTCCCCTTTTGATTCCATAAATGCAGCATATGATGGCGCATGGATCATCATAAGTGATGGAAAACAACTTATAACATATAATGATTTATATTTTTGATGCACCAATATCTTAGAGACCACCCATAAGAATACTAGTACTATGATCAATAGTGAATATATCCTCACCATATATCTAGCTGAGATAGTAGACCTGGTATTTGAGGTCAAATCCCCCTCTATCTACAATGAAAGTGTAAAATAGAATTAGATCTAGCATCTCTCTACAATGGATCTAGACAATGGATATGATAATTTATTTTATCCAGGATTATATTTTTCATACTGTAAATTATAATCCATGATTTTTGAATCCATTTAAAAATTCTTCAAAAAATCAAATGAGGAAGAAGAAGATAATGACTTTAGTAACTCTCCTCTCACATTTTAGGAAGGTGTTTCCACCACCAATTTTCAAATCAAAATTGATAAATTTGGTAATAAAAAAGACCCATGAACAATACTGAATAGTTCTTCCAATACACATGAAGATAAAGTGAGGTACATTATATTTATAAATAAGCACTCACATGTGTTCTCTTATAAATATAAAGAAATACCCTAGCTAAATCCAGATGTTGTTACAAACCATCTCAGAATGCCGGATGACCATCAAGGATTCATGCAAGTATAGAAGAAGATTCCCTTTATCATGCTACCATTTTTTATGTGGATATTTAAAAATTAATAAAAGCTAACATTTGTTATATGTTCAATACCAAATATATCATATCAATATAATCCCCTTCATGAAAGAGAATTGGCTGATTAGGGTTTCTATTGATTGTAGGAACCTTAATCGTCATTTACCAATGGATTATTTCCCATTACTTGTCACAAGATTCATGGTCTATGTAATTATTGGCATCTAGGACTATTTATTTATAGATTGGTATTGAGTGTACAACTAGGAAAACAAGGCTCTGTGATGATGAAGAAGCCGCAGTCTTTAGAGATCCCAAGGGATCTTCTTCTATCAATCAAGCGTGTTTTCGTAAGAAATGTCTGAACCAAATATCAATTCACTATGAATCACATAATTAATCCATTATTAAAAAGTATCACCCAATGTTATTTGAACTAATTTCGGGTAAAATATTGATATCAAGGAAATCAATTTAATGATATTAAAATATAATTTGACATGCCAAAACAACACATTATAATGATAAATCTACTGAAATGTGATTTTGGAGAAACATCATAGATGTTCCTCGTATTTTTTGTTTGCCACTATAGAATCACGGTTGACCCCAAGATGCCTATTCAAATTTTCTTAATTTCATACCTATGAAATATAAAATAAATTAGTTGAATCGAGGGACACCTCACATATATTCAACATCTAATAGCCAACATTACTGAAAAATTTATTTCTTTTACAAGGATAGTGAAGAAAGGAATCAACTATCAATGGGATGAAAATAGCGATGAATATTTTAAAAGTATCTTGCGGTATGTGATTCCCCCCAGTCTTAATTCCAATTGTAGGGGAAATTCCAATTTCTTATATTATACCTCCATGGAATGCTAACATGGTATACTCCTCAAAAAAAATACAAGGATAGATAAAATTCTCCACTATCTCATAAGAATGATGCAAGATACCAATATTTGATACTTGGATGTCAGTAAGAACTAACTCGCACTCGTCTTTGTAGTGAAGATGTGAAGGAATTACTTACAGCACCATGAATTCTATCTTGTATGTTATATTAATCCCCTAAATCACATTCTATTCATTCCTTGCTAATTAGGCATATAGACTGGTGGGTGGTAATTCTACTACAATATGACATCTAATTATTATCACATTAGGTGGTGAAATTTTAAGCCATAATTTATTTCATCAAAGAACATCCCACCTCAGAATGTGCATATGAGAATAATGAACTTCTATATGAGGAGGAAATATATGCCCATGAAAATCCTTTAACTTAGGAGACATATTTTTATAGCATCTCCCAAAGTCATATCGACAATGGTTTGGAATGGCCAATTCTCAATCACATTTTTCAGTGATATTTTTGTTTCTCTAGATAATTCTTTTTTTCAAACTCTTAATCACTACTTTGATGTTTAATGAATAATGAGAAAAAATACCATTCCCTCGTTACTCGGATAGAACGTAACCTACCACGATAGATAGATCCACCAAACACAAAAGGGGTTTCATAACTAGAGATAATGTAGATCAATGGTGAATATATTTTTATAATGGAATAATTGGCCCCTCTTACAAGCTACATCAGGAGAATAATGGTATAATTTCCATTTAATCCAATGAATCATCATGTTTCTCAATCACATAATTCTAATACAGTTGTACATAAAAATTGATCCATAGTCCTATCTAACCGTATTCATGATCATGTATTCATTGTATCATGCACTGAAGAATGGTCTCATAACTACTTTTCTGTGATTTGGGATAAATCAGTCAGGCTGACACCACCAAAGAGCAAGATAAACCAATATCCTCCCCTAAATAGATAGAATCTATAATTTGTTATCTCCAAAATGGATCTCTCTTGATAGATCATTCCAAAAGGGAACCAACTAAATTCTTTGAAGTGAAAATTACCCTAAATAATGGTCCAAATGAGAAAAAATCCCACTTCATGTGGGTATACAATGAATTACTCCTCAGATGAATTGTATAGAGAGAGATTCCTGCCATCAGGGAAGAATACCATGTGGGCACCAGTGATACTCATTAGGTTAAGAACATGTTCTCCCACCAAATCGGGAGTGTGATTCCTACTATAAATGCATGATATAAGATTTTGTAAAATTATAAAAGAAATTTCATGGGATCAAAATCCAAGAAAGCTTCATCGATTCACTCCAAAAATTGCTACATATAGAAAAAAGTTCCTATCCATTTTCTGTGTGGGGAATGGATTTTATGGATCCATATCCCCTAGTCATATATTTTCAGTTTAAATATATCCCTAGTTCTATAAATTTAATCTCAAAATGGAATGAAGAAAAATCCTACAAGGATGTCAGAATGAAGAATTCTATCAACTTCATATATTCACATAACATCACTAGGTTCATAGTACCTCAAACACTATTGATGGACACTGAAATGAAATTATATTTTATGGACCTAAACAATCTATTCCATGAGTACAAAATTGAGTCCAATCAGTCATCTCGATATCATGAATGTGTATAGTGATAGATAAAGGTGTTCAAGAAGACCTTGGTGATCATACACTAGATGATGTTAAGAAAATTCATGAGGTACTGAATGGAAAAGTTCATCCATTATTTACTAGCCTGCCATACAACAACATATACTATAACACAAGAAACCCCATTCTCATTAGAGTATAAAATCAATGCACTATTTCCAAAATAAGTCCAATTTCGCTTACTTCTAATAGAAACTTTATAACAACTCTCATAAGATGATAAATCAAAGAAGAGGATGGGTGAGGTAGAGAGTCCATGTGAGAACATGTTGTGTACATTATATAACCATGATTTCCATCATAATTGAGTCCCACTGGCCTTCAATAAAAATCTATGAATCTGTTTATTCTTCCAATGTGATCTTTTATTTTCTATTGAAACCCCAATGATACAAGTGAAAAAGACTCAAAAAAAGAACCCAAAAGTGAAGCTTGTTATATCATATATATCATCTACAATAATGAAACCCATTTATTTTTGACAATGGATGGGGAACATTCCACAAAACCCACCAATTAAATATATCTTAATAAATACTTTTCATATTTATCATCAACTACCTATCGTCCTGACAACAAGACTCTAAACTATACAACATCTAACTTCCTAACCACATGATATAAATATATATGGATTTCATCTTAATAAACTTTTGTTAAAGCATATTAAATATTTACAATGAACCTAAACATCACATGGTCTTGTGTCCATACTAAAATACACTAAAATAAGTGGAATACGTAATTTTCTCTTGAGGTTAAACAACATGAATTATTTCATCCCTGCATGACACTAAACTGCAAGGGAGGCACAAAATCTCCGACAAATCACAGTACACAAATTATATCTTTGTGAAGGAAGTATTAAATTTCCCCATCTCCATATGATAGTTATATCCACATAAGGAATATATTCATCCAAGAACTACATCTGGATTGATATCATCGATCATAGGATACATAGTTAATCCCAAACCTCTATTATTTGTCCCTGTCGTAGTATTAATTGCCTTTCAAAATGGGTTATATTCATCCTCACCACATGAAATCAAACGGCATGCATGATGTTCTTACTGCATGATTAAAACGCCATATATCCACAACATTACACTTCTTTCTTGTAGATTTAGCCACATATTTACTATTATGTGTTAAACTGTATGACTAAGGTCCTTGGTGCATGACTCTAAACTACATGGGCTTCTATAACTATGTACCACATGAATCTCATTCCAATTGGAGATATAGGGATTCATCGATCCAATATATTGGATGGAAATTTAATTTTTTTTATTATTCAATAACTTTTAAGGAAAAAGTGAGAAACCAAGAGTTCCATCAAAAAAAGAACAAACAAATAAAACAGAGAATAACCCAGAACAAACTACAATATCTGCCCCTCCCCAGCAACTGCGCCATGAAGAAGCCTCTACCAAAGCATGACCATTCGGCAAGCAGTCCCGTGCAGGAATGCACGGGCACAAAATCGATGGAAAAGCCATACCCTATCGATCTTCTAAATCCAAATGGAACGCCTCAGTGAAGGATAAGAGCTCTGAACCTCATCTGATGCAGATCCAAGTAGAATGCTAGCATTGTATCCCCTCAACATGAAATCTCATCCAAACATAAAGCTAAAGAAGAAGCGGTAGCGGAAACAACACAAACCCGTCTTCCCTAGGCCAAACAATAGAAACCAACCATTATAAGGGGTCATTAAAATGAAATTTAAGATTCCCGAAATCGGATTCCCGAAACAATTTCCAGGATAAGGATGAAACCTGGCTTCCTGGTGACTCCATCATTAGATTTTCAATCACAGATGCCAGCCGGTCCTAGGACCATATGTATTCCTCAATGCTAATCTTCCCTTTATTGAATCCTCCAACCATAATTAGGTCTTTCTTATCAATCCAATAGAATTTATCCTCATTCAGAGTCACATTTAGAGGTCTCCCCATCATATTGGCTGCTTCCTCATCAGTTGCATTAAGCAGTAGGACCTGTTTAGCAACTTCATCTTTAGAGCTTGGTAACAAATCAAAGACTGGAACACCCTGGTTACCTAAATTCTGGTGGAAAATAAGTTCAGTGAGTGTCTTCTTGTCGTTAACCTTTTTAGCAGAATGAGTATCCAAAGGAGGAGGTAGGGAGGAGTAATCCTTCCTTCCATTCCTCCTCCTCAAACTCCTCTTACTCTTCAGACTTAAGCCTTCCTCTGTCGAGTCCTCCTGCCTTCCCTTACATGAATCTGCACCACCCAAACAGACCACCTTCACATAATACACAGCAAACACGGTCTCTTCTTCTCCTTTCGTCTGCTCCATAACAGCATTTATCCCCTTCCCTTGATCCTCCACTTGAGCCTCGTACTGCTGGAGTGACCCTCCCTCCTCCCGAACACTTTCACTGTCAGGACAAGCCCGATACTGCTACGTCATGCTGACCATATTAGGCAATGAAACAGAAGACGAACCAACTTAATTCAGACCTTCAAATCTATTTCTCACTATTAAAGGATTTAAAAACTTCCCACTAGAACCTCTTGTTCCCTCCTCTCTAACAGTAATGGTCGCCTCCTTAACAGGTGCCTGCCTCACCTTGAACGAGACTCAATTTCCCGCCTACAGCACCTCATCAAAGGGAACAGGGAATTCCCATACCTCATCACAAGCCCTCTGCTCCATACCAGATGCACCCTAATCCATTTGGGACAATTCAGCACTCACCCTCAAACTCTTCACCTGAAATGGGTCATTGCAGATGCGCTTACCGCCAAGGTCCTGTTTCAGCCTGGCGAAGACTTCAGAGACCTTCGGATTACCAAACTCATCTGAGTCCTTATTCTTCACAATATCATCAGAACCCACAGCTGGTGTTACAGCCGCTGAGTCGTGGAATAGAAGACTCTCCTCCTCCTGGCTCGATGTCTGTCACTCCTCCAAACCAGCGTGTGAAGACCAAACCTTTCCACCCCGACCATCACCATCTATCGCCTTACCCGTCTGATTTAACTTTCCCGCCTCCACACGGACTTCCTCGGCCTTTCCACTGTCTCTTCCGGCTCTGCATCTAGAAGCGCAAGCACCCCGATGGAAGGTACTTGAATAGTGACCCAACCGGTTGTAGGAAGAGCAGAAATTCATCCAGTTCTCATACACCACCTATTGCTTGCACCTGTACACCTCGCCGATAGTTACCCAAACGCACTCAAAAGGGATCTTCGACACATCGATCACCACGCATATCCGCGGGTTGATAGGATGAAAGACAGACCATGTCCAACTATCAGCACACAGAAACCGTCCAACAATATTTCCAAGCAACCTTATAATAGAAGGATTTTGAAATGGGTGTGGTAGGTTAGGGATACTTACCCAGACCGCAGTGGAAGGAGGATCGCGAACCATGTAGAAATCGAAAGACCAGTGAAATAGGAAGAAATGAATGCCATTGCAGCTGCGATGAGCACTCGACCAGGCGGTGATGAGGTCCTCATCCGATGCAAACCGGACCATAATGTGATGGTTATCAATCAAACCAACAAGTCTCCCTCTCCTGCAAATTCTAGGAATTGAAGACGACCATGTCGAAGGCGTCCACCGAGGGTCACCTCTACTTAAAGCGGGCAACTAGAGTGAGGTTAAGGAGTGCTGTTGTTTCTGAAAATTCCCCAGTCGACAACTGAAGGTTGGTAAAACCATCGACCAAATCTGGAACATTAGGGCCAAGGAATGAATTCGGAAACGAAGGAAGAAAATTGGGATTCGAAAAAGGCCAAAAGGGAGACCCTAAATTGTTGAGGAGTGAAGAAGATCCCTCCCCCACCAGGGGGGGAGGAATCGGCTCGAAGGACACCATAGTCTATGATGGCTTCGCCGCCTAGGGTTCCTACCACCCGGGATCCAATCAAATTGGTAAGTTAATTCCATCGATCCAATATATTGTTCCCACCAAAACATGAAAAAATAAACATGTCTTGTACTTAGTCCCCTTTGAATTATGAGAGGAACCATTTATATTCCATGTTTGTCACACCATGAATTGCTCGTGATCTATTGAATTCTAATATGCTATTGTACCAAAGAAAAAGGAATTCCATATCGTGAAAGGTTCCAATAGGTCAAAAATTAATGACATAAAAGCCCCATTATTAGTTATCACCACATGATGTCAAACTACTTAGTTTATGACCAATTCATGACATGAAACTGAAAAATCTTCTTAATCTAGTACAAGAGGATCACTATTGTTGGTTCTAGAAACCCACTTCACCTCCATTAATGAACTATGTGAGAATTGATTCCATACATCCCAATATTTGAAGTGGTTATAAAATATTCAACCCCGGGCCCAATAACAAAACAAAACATAAAAATACTCCCTCAATGCGTGTAGAACAGAAATGTAGAGATAATATATTATTTGATGACTTTTTCTATATAGATTTCTAGTACTGATAGATACATATTGATGACTATATTACTATACATAGTCCTATCCAAAATACTAATAAAATGAAATTAATATTTTCTTTTATTATCAAATATCTTTAATAGGAGATGTTAGAAACCCCATTTCCATCAAAAAAAACCAAATAAAATAAAAAAATAACCCCAAGAAAAATAAATTTCCTACCTCTCCCGATCAACATCATCATTTAAAGGCCCTCTACCAAAGCATGGGTACTCGAAAATAGTCTCATGCAAATATGCACAGGCACAAAACCAATGTCCACACTATAACCTCTCATTATTCCACTCCATGTGTCATGTGAAATTTTATCCATAATCCTAACTTTTCACTTCGGGGAGACTACTTCCTTATCACATGAGGTTAAACTACACAGTTCTTCAAGAACTATTGGTGTCTTGATTCCTATCATCATAGTATACATAGTGATGCTTTGATCTCAAACCATGGGCCCAAATACTACAATAAATTGAATAAAGGCCAACATTAAAGTATGTTTTTCGCTTACGTCGTGTGTTTCCCAAAACAAGAACTATGTGTGGATTGATTGTTTCTCTTATACGATACATAGTGAAACCCATATCCCAAATACTTTATCCAGATACAAGAACCAATGTAAATAATGCACAATAGCTGCATAAAGGAAAAGTTATACGAGATCATTTTTCATACATATGATTCAAATTTTCTTACAACATGTGTTTGTATGTAATTTTTCTTGGATATGTTTTCATTTTGGTTCCCACATCCTTATTGTAGGATGTTAAAATGAATGAAAACAAAATTTTCCTTACAGTATGATATTTAACAGTAAAGAAAAATATCATACTTTCCTGATACAAAAATAGTACAACTAATATTCCCCAAGTAAATGATGTTAATATGTGAAAAAAAATATCAATTATCATCTAATATCAATTAAAGAAATAAAAAATACCTAATAAAAATAGGGTATATCATTATTTCATAATATTTTAGGCACATTCATTTATAAAATCAAACATCATATCTTGAGAACCTCATGTTTTCACAAAGAATTCATGGGCCATAGAAAGAAAAATCACATCTCTTCATGACCATGATATCCTTACATAAGGGATCAGATTTACCAATGAATGAAATGATGTTTCTATATAGAGGTATTTATGATCCTCATGAGCCCATTGTCACTGTAGTGTAACTCAGTACCTGAGGGTGTTTCGGTCCATCATTGTTATGATTATTCTATATCATTACTCATGAAATTTAATCCTCGATCCATGATTTAAAACATTTTGATCTCCCTCCCATAAGGATGTTTGAGTGGTTTTGACCCTAGGTATCCTAATTATGCTATAGCATAACATAAATAAATGATGAATAAATCTCATGACATTTTATTGTAAACTCTTTATCTATAGAGTTTGGTAAAAAAATAATATCATAAATAAATAATGATTAAAACTCATATGGCATACTTTTTGGACCTTGTAAAAGTGATTGATAGGCTCACTGGACACCCTCATTTAGAAAAATGTTAGGATAATTACTTGTCACATATACTCATTGGGAGAATATGTTCTCTAGGTGGTGAAACAACAATTAGGCTTGTCAATCACTTCTTTTATATTACACATTACATAAATCAATCTATATGATTTGTCTTCCTTAGATCACTATAAACCTACCATGTCCCTTGGAAAAAAAGATACCATAGTTTATGGGAACCATTTTTTAAAATTCATGTATGCATATGGATCCCGTATATGGGCCTATGTTCATCTACCAAATATATCACTCTACAAAGGGTATTTTAGATCCTTTTTATTACTAATGTCATAGTGGAAACAATTAGCACCTTGGTTTGTTCTATTACATTACTAATAATAACTATAGTCCATTATTTATAGTCTCCATAAACATACAATCCAATTTTATTTGACATCCCCGATGTTATGTCACATTGTTTTGCACCCATTCTCACAAAATGGAAAACAATACACCATTCTAGAACCTTTTGATGCCCCACACAATGTGACTTAAATCCACATGGCATTATGATCGAGCATCATAGTTTAAGAGCTAAACTACTATAGGTTTCTAGAACCCTTCTTGGATATATAATCCTCTATACCAAACATCATATTCCAGAAACATTAGCCTTCCCAATTCTTTCTTTGCCCTCAAAAAAGGGTGAGGATGCCTCTGTTTTACAAGGCAGTCGATGAATAATGTCTTTTACCTACCGATCAATTGTATTTACTCCTTTCATGAATGGAAGCCTAATCATTTTGATCCCTAGTAATGTTGTGGAATAACCCATCAACATAGGTTGTTATGGTTATTTCTCAATATATCATCCTCATCCCATATTTCATGATTCAAAAAATTGGATTATGACTTATATTACCACATTATTACTATATAGGTGGACTTTGGATCCCTAGTATTTCTCCCCATCCAATATTACCCCATATATATTCCATAGAACTATAATAATATTGGAAGATTCTATTTTTCCCATTCTATAAATGCATAAGGGTTTTGACCTGCCAATCAGTATCATATCCTCTTTACATGAATGGAACTCCAATCCTATTGTGCACTATAAACACCACAAGAGAACATATATGCTTACAGTGTCTTGGGTCATCCAAGGAATATATACTGTATACTCCATATCCAATAATATAAGTTCTAATAAAAATTAACATAAACTACCTCAATAGAGGGTCTCAGCTAAATGACTGTAAACTACAGTGATAGATGGTCTGATCTGAAAGAACATAAACTACATCGATATATGGTCTAACGTAGTAGAACATATAATATAGTAATAATAGGTTTAATATCAAATTACTAAAACTATATCAATAGAATTTTTATGATAAATGTCCATAAACTAGATAAATAGATGGTACTAGGTCAAAGTCCATAAAATGATGTAGTGGAAGGTCAGAGCAAATAGATCCAAAACAAATGCAGTGAAATGTACGAACTAAAAGTCCATAGACTAAAATGATGGATGTTTTGGTATAATATATTGTAAATTACAATAATAGATGGCCTAAGATAAGAGAACCTCATCTATCTTAATAGAAGGTTTGAGATAAAATAACATTATATAAAATGATAGATGGTCTGATCTAAAAGTTGGAAAACAACAACAATATAAGCTCTGAGCTAAAATACATCAAACTAAAATAATAGATGGCCCACACTAGAAGTCCATAGAACTACATAAAAAATGCTATGTTAAAATGACCTTAAAATTCAATGATAGAAGGTCCATACTAAATTACCCCAAACTATGGCTACAGAAGGACCAAGCTAAATGCCCCTCACTATGATCATAGAAGTAATGAGATAAAATAACATAAACTATAGATAAATAGTAATAGACTCTACAATATTTGTAATGATACAAATATTTTGAGGCCCACTATAAGGCCTTACCATAAAATAAATCTATACTAACCAATCATATTATCATTGGGAAAAGATATTTCACTATCCCTTCGAGAAACGTATTCAACCCAAATCATCTTTCCTTTAATCATGTAATCCCATTTTAGCTGCAAAAGACTAATCAATGATGAATCTCATAATCATGGGAAATCCTATGTAGTTCCCTAGATGAATTTGTTATAATTCCAACACCCAGCTCTATGAATTCTTGATTACGTGATATTATGAAATGTATGGGTATCATTGTTGATTTATGTAACATCATATCATTAAAATGAAATATAGATAAAATAAAAGAAAACATGAAAAAAAAAGAATTTTTAGTCATTCCATTCATAGACAGTATATATGACGATGTATATCTGAATATTAGAGTATCTCATAGATATATACCAAAAAGAGAAAGGGATCAAAATTATAAGTACATCACAACTCCTTCTCATATGATTATGTGAGTTCATCATTCCTCTAGTGCATAAGGTTAATGGGTTAGCATAATTAATCAACAATTTTGGACACTATCTCCACAACGTTTTTTGCAACTCCTCTACCCAAGAAACATATTCAAGCCTTGCCTTCTTCACTATATTAAGAAGTACTTATTGCTCGAGCACTATCTTCATTGATATTTGAATTAAATACTGAAACTAGGATATATTTTGATTGATATGGCCAATATCAGAATATAGTTGGACAATATCAATCATCCTGGAAATGAACACATCTAGGTCTGGTGTAGCCTTCAACTATACTTGGAATCTTCCTTTTATTCTTTTTCCCAACATTTCTTATCCAAAGTGAATGTCTCAGTGAATACGACCTTCATCTAATTGGTACATTTCTTCTCTATAATAGGGAAAAATTCCTTTAACTATCTAATATGAATGGTAAAATCAATACTATCATAACCACTGGAGTAAAGAATAAATAAAGGAGACCGAAATAGTCCTTTAGCCCTTCTAGTGGGGTATTTGAAACCAAGGACCATATCTCCCTCTTCATTTTGAGCCACATATTCTTGTAAAATGATATAGACCCTGATCTAAGAAGTAATAAAATCTTATTAGTTGTATTAAATTCTTTTAATAGGCCACTCAATGAAACTATTGTTCTCACTGTTTTGGATGAAGTAGGAAGGGAGACAACATCTACATTGGACGACTTAGTCAGAAGAACCCCCATGAGAGAAAGGACTGGGAAATATATTCGTTAGGTAGAAGAAACTTCAAAAAATGGCTTGGGGGTTTTTAATCCAAAGGTTAAATAATATTGTATCACTATGTAAATATAATATAATAAGGATTTTAGAAACATACCTTTCTCAGTTACATCAATGGAAACATCAACTTCCCCAACTCCATCCTCTGGTGAAGAGGAGACACCCTATTAGAATTATGGGATTCATGAATCTTCTTGTGGTTTCTCAAAATAAATTATTTTTTCCACAGCCTTTAATAATTCAATAAATACGGATAATGTAAAGGAATACAACATGATGTAAAAAAAGAGTCCATTTTATAAATAAATATTCAACGTCTCCCAAACATTCCATCATAAAGGTTTAATGAGTAGATGATTATCTAACTATATTAGTGCAATCCAAATTCACATTATCCAATGGAGTGAATACTGGGACATCAGTAGATGAAAATTACCATGATTGAGTTGGAACCTCTTCCACCATAACTTCTTTATGTGTTTGACCCAATAGTGAAATACTTGGTAATGAAACCAAATATCCTCTTATATCCTTATGATCTTATACATTATCTACTTAGAAGGCTCAATCAGTACATGAAAATTTCTTAATATTATTTATTTGTTACCATGATAATCTAAAATAAGAGAAGAGTGAAATGTCTCACTTATATGGGAGTTCTATAGAAGATGAACCTAAAAATCGGTATTTCTTATTTTCCCATCCCTTTCTTGGTAGGGTATCAAGATGGTGTTGATGCCAAATTCATTAATTTTGGAGACGAAATATCATAACACATATAGCGAGTTGACCTTAGGATGTTTTATCATCAGTTACCCAGTCAATATAAACATCATCTCCAAAAAAAACACCCATGGAGAATATTTGGGGGATATAAGGATTGGTTAGACTTCTATAGCTCCCCAAATTATAAAAAAAATAAATTGTGTAATGTTTCAATACAAAAAAGACTCTATTATGATATCATATGATTCAACCATACTATTTCCTCTACAGTGGGATAGCTATGTTTATCCGTGTTCATTTGTAAAACTCCCAGAAAAACAAATTTGTGCAACGGATGCTAATAGAAAAACAGATCCTTGAGGCTTTACAAAAATTGTCCAATGTCACGGAATAAGGGGCATGCCTATTTCTGTATATATTGTAATGTTATACCCAATGTGGTGGTGAATTGAGAAAAAAACACATCAAAGATAACTCTGTTTGGCAAGGGATACCCTAAATATCATCTATATAGTTCAACATTCTTTAATTTACCCAAATATGAGATGTGACAGGAAATAATAACACAAATTCAGATTTACTCTTATAAATTACACTCATTGTGGCCAATTGATGAATATTTGGGATAATTATTTATTTTATCCTAAGTTTCATCCCTGGTAATCATTATCCAAAAAAGTCATGACACTATTAAATACACCTCGTATCATTCAATAAATTGGGTGAGGGAATATTGAGTAGACACAAATAAATTGGTTAAAAAACATGGAGGGTGTATAACATTCTCAGAGATGGCCCCCATTTATATGGGTGGAAGGGACAACATTTTGATGTGAAATCATATAAGACTGGGCCTCAAAAGTGAACTCACCATTATCAACAATACCACCAATAAGGACTATCCATTAGTGTCTGAAAGAGAAAAGGAAATAATAAATCATAGAAGCCATGATATCTCAATCCTTCAATATTACAGGTCGTACCCCATTGATACAATGTAATAATTGTTTAAAGTGAATATTGGGGATATCATCAATTTTTATATATTCATATCCACCATGATGAGCCCCCACATAAATCCATAATACATGAAAGGGGCACGAGATCTTATTAGGGGAATTGACTTTGTAATGATGGTGTTGAATGTGATATGATTTCAATCAAAAGGATGGATAGTTCTGATACAATCCCCCTACCATGGAGGTCTCCATCATATATGTTGAAAGTATAGCTCCACCATATACCTTATATAATTTATGTACCCACTCAGGTACATGTGAAGAAAAAATCTAGAGGAATATACTTGTCAATAATGGGGATATCTTTCAATCATAATTATATAAATTTCCCTCATTTTCCTATAGTCCAATAATCATTTGTTGTACTATGTGAGTCTTCAATAGGATAAGACTTCGAAAACTTTGATTACGGACCAGAATAGGATTTTGTGATGAATTTTCTCAGCCATGTATTGAATGGGATATCTACCTCCGGAAGAGGTTCCTCTTAGAGGGACTTTCCAACAATACTAATCATATCCAGAGTTAGGGGAGGAGTCATATCTACATCAGACTACAAAGATGATGGAGAAAAAACTCATCATACATCCATAATACTATAGTAGCATCCCATATATGTTCAATATCTCTGAGTTTAATGCCCACCATTCTATGAATAACATGAAAAATGTTTATATATAGACTCCAATGAAAAATCACATTCATCATTTGATGATTTTCTAAATTAGAAAACATCTATGAGATCTATTAATCCTCATCCTACCCAATTTCAATTGACTAGATAGAAAACTCATAAGATCTTAATTGAACCCAAAATTTCCATCCCCAATTAATTATATAGCTACCATCAGAACAAAATCCCAAATTTGGAACCCACACAATCTTTCGTTTAGATGTATACTTCATCATTGCCTAGAGGAAAATTTGAACCTATGAATCATGTATGTAATTTTTTCCATAAATGTCAGTTGACATGAATTTCTGTATATGCCCATATTTTTTCATGCCCTATAAAATAATATATCCCAAGAGAGATAGGTTAACATGTAAGGTGTTTTTCATTTTTTGAACCCAATTAGAGGGTATGAATTATGACTGTGGAAAAGAAATGACATTTTTATTTGAAAGAACAAACCCATAATGGGGAATAAAATCTAAGAAGGATTATCCCCATGTTTCGCTCCATTATCTACACCAAACATAGATGAAGAGACCCCAAAACAATGCGGGAAGATGCATTCTCACGTACTAGGACAACATCATATTGAGGAATCACTAGCACATAGTTTATCTTTGATTCCATATATGAACTATGATGAGAGCCTAAATCCATATAAATAATGTAAGTTGAATATATCAAATAGATAAAAATAAAATATTGTCAAAGGAATGACATGAAAATCTATAATCCTCATGAATTTCACATGAATCATCAAATGGAATCATTATCATATGAAGAATTCATGAATCACAAAGATCATGAAGATATCGTGTATTATATAAACAACGAAAAAATTATGTGTTTGAAATATCAGTCGCAATACAGATGATTTCATGACCACGAAATGGTCACATGATCCACATTTTTCTCAAATATTCATGTGATGAATACAGAATATCCCCCAAAACCATCAAATAAAATAATTATTCCTTAATTATGATGTTCAAAAAATTATGGAAATGATGTTTGTGGTTGATTTGGACAACCTCTGAGGAATGAAATCTTTCAAATCATTTCTCGAGAAGAGGTTCTTAAAGAATGATCTCACAATCAGTTCTTAGATGAGGATCTTCCAGAATGATCACATAAGGAAGGTAGGTCCCTTGAACTCTCAAAGTTGTGTAGATGGTGAATAAACTTCTTTGCACATCTCTATTAATAAGGATTTCTATGAAAATCCAAATGTCACATTTAAGACCAATTATCCTCAAAGACCAAAATTGGCATCAACATCATATCCTACCACAAGAATTTATATTACTTAGAAGAAATACCCGGTCCCCACCTATGTCACTCTTTATATGGGGGATTTGTTGATTTCCTCCAAATGAGAATTTATAAATCCATAAAAGCTGTAATATATGAATATTGGAATTATTTTCCATGCAAAGGAGATGAAGATGTTGTATACTATATCATATGAATCACATGACCCTAAAAAGTACACATGATTTCATGACTATAAGAACATCTGGAAAAAGAAATGAAAATTTCACAAGTTTATAGAAAAATACAACCAAAATGCATTGTAAATTATTGAACCTACCTAGAATGTATGCATGTGTGATTTAAAGGGATGAAACAGAAGAGGATAGTTAGGATAATTTATAACGAACCAGTTCAATGAAAAATAGAAACCAACCACAAATAAGGTAGGAAATAGCCACAAATTTAACCATAACACCACATTTGGGGTCATAGTATGTGAATAAGTATCAGCAGGGGATGTACTACAACACAAAATATGAACCATCGATGGAGGATGAATGATGATGCATGCATTATGATTCAAGATATAGAACATGGAGTCACTGAACATAACATGTTAGATCATCACCATGTCATTCCACCATGTGCATCTGAACTCAAAAAATAATTAGGAATGTTAAAAAAGGACATGACACTATATCCTCTAATGTCCACCAGGATAGTTAAATCAATCCTCTATATCATTTCCATGTTGAAAAGATTGTGACGTATCTTATATACAGAAGGATGCAGAGGATATAGTAGTAAAAAATAATACTATATATGATTATAAAACACTAAATGGTGAATAAGGATGGAAGAGAGCATGGAGGGAGAGGGAAGGTCAGTGGTAGATGAAACCATTGGACAACTAAGAGTGGGAGCACCCCATTAGCTATAATTTAATAGATTGTGTGTGGATCCCAAATTTAAAAGACTATAACTGTTGAATGGTTTAACTCCCAGAACCATCTTAATAGTCATAGTTCACTCCAAATATTATAATAGTATAAAAGGCCTCTTATTAATCCAGGATCATTCCCAGTTCAATATTTTTTATATCACGGGGTATCAATATTTAGAAAATTCATCATAGATATATATATGTTGGGACCATCACATAACGATAATCATACATATGTGTTCCAAAAGACCATAAAATATTCATAATATAAAAAACATGGAAAAAATTTGTTTCATAATATTATCCTTAGAGCATAACATTAGAAAATGAAATAGGTATGATAATCATTTCATCGTTTCATCACAACATAACCAATGAAAAAAGAAGTAGGTTTCAGAAGAATTATATCATGGTTGAACCAATATAAAAATATGCAGTAATCATAAACATAATTTAATAATAAACATAAATAATTAGTATAACGAACATCAATGGAATCATTGTATATATCCACAGTAACGATTATGTAACATCATATGATTTCATCAAAGAATATAAATAATTTTAAAATATCACATTGAATATTAATTAATGAAAATATAATTTCTATTTTGAATTAACCTTTTTAATGTGTAAAAAAATTTAATATTCCTTTTCTTGTAAAATAACCTTGTTTAATAAGAAAGGATTCATTAAAAATCATTTCAATCATTTCTTAAATAATATATAACCTCAAATTAAAAAGATACATTTTAAAACATTAATCATTTTCAAAATCCCTTATTATTGAATGTATCATTTAAAACATATAACGGATACAATGTAAATAATGTAAAAAATTTCTTTGGGAACATAGTCATTCCACATTGAATAGACATTATAATACACACACAAAAATTCAAACTCATTTTCTGATACAATAACCATGAAATTTATAAAGTATGATTTAGTTAAAATTTGAAAACCTTCGTGAGGAAAATAATCAATCCACTTTTAAAAATAAATTTTCAAACAAAAAACATTATATAAAATCATTTTGTTTTAATAAATACTATAAATCATATAAAAAAATATCTAATACACTAAGTGGTCCTGAAATCAAAAATTTATGTACACATTAAAATTAATATTTCTTTCAATTTTTTTGTAAAATCCAAATGGGCATTGTTAAAAAAAGACTTGATGAATCCTTTTACTAATTTATCAAAAAAATAATAAATTCATACAATTTATTTAATTAATCTTTTAGTTAATGCAAGAAAAATATAATTTTTTTTGAATACCTAGATGTAGAAGAAATGATGTGTTTGAGTGAAGAGAGGAACAACAACAATTTTTTTGAAAAAAACTTATTTTCAAATATTGAGTTCATAAAGAGTGGAAATTAATGGAAAATATGTGTTCCTAATGAATTAATTATGGGATTAAAATTATTTAAGTTTTTTATAGATAAATGTTTTTATTTTGTCATTTAATTCATGTTCATAAGCATCCCTGATAAATAATGAGATTATGACATCATACATTTACCTCTTTGGTAACATTTCAATCATAAGCCAAATTAAAGAATAAATTCAACTAAAATATTAAATATATATAATATAATGATATTCAAAATATAAAATTTAAAATGGTTAGTATATACTCCTCATAAAAGATGATTTGTGCAGAACATGACATATGTCTCAAATAATCAAAATTTTGACAAAACCCCTTACCCCTTTAGTAAATGCTGATCTATAAATCCAGGAAAGAGAGATAGTAAAATGGTTATGTAATTCCCATAAATTTATTTATAATAATCAACAATAAAATTAATGGATATTATATACCCCATATAAAATAAAATCATCGTTAATATGTAATGTGTTTAATAAAAAATAACAGTGAGACGAAAATTCCTTACCTCGCGACGTCAAATACATCATACATGTTCAAAAAACATATATAATAAATATTAATTTTTAATAAATCTATAAAATATCAATAAGTTTATATATCATACAATATATGGTTTATAAATGACTTTTTATTACCATTAATTTAAAATTTAATTCTAAATCAATGTTATAGGGAAATAACTACTTTATTTTCATGTATGTTTTGCTTGGTAAAATTTTTGTCATATTACCATGATTTTATTTCCATCATATAAATATTCATTTTAATTAGATAAAGAGAATATATATATATAGATAGTATATAATTATTTAGGTTATACCAAAATAGTTTGGGAACGAAAAATAAATACAGTGATCTAGGAGATGGCATGTCGTACATGCGCATTAACTCTATTTTCATTATCTCAGTGAATCTATGGAAGTAAAGGTAAATAATATAATAAAATTTAATAATTATTTTAATTTCATATATTTATATAAAATATTTTTCTTTCTAAAATCATAATTATTAAATTCCATGTAAATCTTGGAAGAAGAACATCTCTTCATGTGGCGGTAGTTCGCTGTACACACGAGCAATGATATCGTATTCCCACATAATGGAATTTAAGAAGGTATATGTGATATAATAATTAAAAAGTGTAAAAATATGATAAATATTATATATAAATATTTAATACGTTATTATATCCCTTCATAAAATATGGTAATGAAAAAAAGAAAAACATCGGCTCACGAGTTGGTATTCTATCGTACACAGGAATAATGACTTTGTAACTCGTTTGTTGGAAGAGGAGATTGTTTTAGGTAATTGATGTAACATAAAATGATAAAATATATGATATTTAATGAGGATAATTTTTCAGTGTGTTTTAATAATAATTTAAGTAGTTTCAGGATGAAATAAAATAAAACACATAGTTATGTACAATACCTCTTATTCCAACAAACTTCTTTTGGTTTGCTCAAAAACCCTTCCTACGATGGGTTTCTAGAAAAATAAGTTTTTTATGACTAAATGATAGAATGAAATAATTTAATATGTTATTAATTTTACCAAATATTTTTTATGTGTTTTGTGAAGAGGATATGAGGTTTCCTATTATAAGTTTGGTGAGTGGAATAATTGTAATTTTTAAAAGAAAAACTTGTACACTGGTTTTTCTTATTCGAACCCCCCCCAAAAGATTTTTCATTAGTGAACATAAGATGTAAATATCTCATAATTTTACCACCCAATAGGTGTAATAAATATTTATAGGCCATTTAACACTTTAATATATTATTTTAACCACCATATTCACCAATTGTTTCATCATAATAAGTAATTTTTACTATTTTTACTATTAAAAGTGGTAAAAATTATGTTGACCATATTAGATTGTTTGTATAATTTCTATACAAAATATGATATACATATTTTCAAATTAAATTTAAATAATTGGGAAATTTTAATTAAAAATTAATATACTAAATGCGATGCAAAAATAGTTTTTAAAGGGAAAAGTTACAACAATTTATAATGTTTTTACATAAAAATTAAAAAATAAATTGATTCCTATGAACTAAATTAAATTAATATTTATATAATTGAATTTATTTTACTTTTAAATTATATTTTAATAGTATATATGATTTCCATTTTTTAAAATAAATGAATTTTATGAATAAAAACTAGTATTTTTATTTATTCATCAAAAATATTATATTTCCATAAATACCCAAAAATTAACTCAAGAACAATTTGAAATTTTGATTGAAAAATGAATTATATTTTATAAAATATATTTTATAAAATTTGTACACATTCATTTTAATATAATTTCGAAAATGGGGAAAAAACAAGTGTTTATACAATTATATGTTTTCCATGAAAAAATTATTTTTATTATTATTCATTTTCTAGAAAACACATCAGAAGAAGGTATATTTTTTTATTAAACCGAAAATATAAAAATTTCATTAAAATCATTAAAAAATTTAATTTTTTAATTTAGTTTTAGAAAACTCATTTCTCGGTAGAAAAATTATTTTTCGGAAAAATATTTTCTTTATTTTGAAATAGTTTTTATTTTCATTTACAATTAATTTTTAACAAATTAACTGATTTTATGTTCAATTTTCTACCATATATTTTGATAATTTTTTTATTTTTATTCATACACACTATTCCAACAATAGTCTGATCACTATTATATTATGTATTAATATTGTAATAGTATGTCACATTCATTTAAACATTGTCTTTTTTTTGACAGAATAAAAAATTAATTAATCATGTCATGAAAGATAAACTCTATGTTATGTGTAATGCAAGATAAGATATATTTTTTTTATCAAAAAATATGTAAATGATTAAATTTTTGTGAGGAATATATTTCAAAAAAACAATGTGCAAAAAATTATACCCCATAAAAAGAATCTCTCCTATAAAATACAACACTTATCCAACAATATATGAGGATATTATTTCCACATTACATCATCAGGTTGCCATGTAAATTCCTCAAAATTGTGGTTTATACACAAAATAAAATTAACAAATCAAGTGGCCATTTTTATATAACACTCTCGGTAAGATACAAATTATCAACTGATTTTTATTTATAGGAACAACCATTCCCTGATGTATGACCACTGAGTTTAGAGCATGATTGGATAAAATATGTACTACCTCAATAGAGAAACATGAAAAAAATATTATACCTAATAGATATTTACTAGATGTAATAAGTGACCAGACATAGTCTCAATACAACCAATAATTACAACGGGACCGATATACCTTGGGATTATTATTCCCTTCATTCATCCATAGATAAATTAATAGATACACATTCTCAAAAAACTCGAATTATAGGTACCATCGATGAATATAAGAGTAACCATTCAATCCAATTTTGGCTTCCTATATGTGTTTTTGAATATCATTAACGTTCTCTTCAACCTCATCAGCTAGCTTGGATCATAGTCATTTTTTTATAGAACCTAATTTCATAAAATTACAGTACTATAGTCATTTCAATTTATTTATTCATAAGGATCCATCTTAATTGACGATGACAAGAAATTTTTTATGAAAATTCAACTTAATGTAATGTGTTTATCGAAAGAACCTTGGTAATACATAACACAAGATCATAGCATATTGTATTGGATTTGAATTTTAATCTCATACTGGTCGTCTTTTAGGGGAAGATATGTAATGATGAAACAGATCTCAATATATTGTCCCTGGTGAAAAATTATCTATATCACAGTGGTAAAACATGGATCCATATTAGATATTTAATAATATTGTACTCCCTAAAACAATAAATCATCATTAATGTATATCCTAGAAATCGTATACAAAGATAAATCTTCTCTGATAGTGATGAATTGTGATAAATATTCCAGGCGATCGACTATAACCCATATATAATTAGGCATTTTCATGGTTTTTAGGAGTACAATGAGAAAATCCACATTGTTATTTTACTATTCCATTTATGGTATTGATAATGGTTGTAGAATCTTTTTAGAACTTTGAATCTCATCCATGAGTTTCTTACATAGAAAGACTACCGATAAAAACTGAAAAATATTTCTCTTTATCCAATGACACAATTAATAATATTTCTAGAAGTACATTTGTAGGCACTATACCCTTATTTTACCTTATTTCTGGGTTAAGTCCTCGTTGCCTTTTTGGATATAACAGGTTGTCTCCCAATATGCCAGATTACATATTTCCAAAACTATAATATTAAAAACATCTAAAATTACATTAAACTATATTAATATTAAAATCAATGATAAGATAAATTATAATGGTTAGTGATTAAATTAATCATCTTCCAAAAGAACTGTAATGTTATTCATTCTTGAATACGTTTTACCTGTCAAAATATATCCAAAGATGAAGGGTTTTCATTCCATAATTATCAACCAAAAATATTTATATTATTGAAAAAATCCCTTCATAAAATGCCTCAAAATATAGTTTTATGAAGTTGAACATATGAGGAATATTAAAATTATAAACCAATTATGATGCCAAAAACACTTATATTAATTTTTTATGGAGTCATATATTCTTCTAAAATTGACTCAATCCCTAGATATTTAATTATTCTCACAACTCAAATAATAATGGTAAACATACTTCTATAAATAATACATGAATCCAAATTGAAAAAATATGAAAATAATTTTAATTGAATTATTGACATGGAATTTCATTCCTATCTGTAACCATTAATTCATTGTTTAGAGGATTTAATGGGATAATGTCCATGACCCTCATGCATAAGGATCTTAGATCCTTGATAATTTATCACTCTATGGTTTTATTTACCACATATAAAAATATTCCACCCCATTATAAATATTTATATAGATTATGTTTCCCACATTAGTTACATGTAAAAATATAAATATTATTTTCTATAAATTCATTACCACATGAAATTTTATACTAGTTCATAATACTTGAATTCAATGCTTTAGAAATCCCATTAAATTTCATGTTGTAAATCATATATCATGATAGATTATTAAGAATAATCAAAATATACACCCCTCCAATCACATATCATAGTTTCTGCTCATTTTCACTTTATTTTAATCAAATATAGTGGGTTTTCTCAATACCAATGGGTATTGGATGTTTGATGATGAGAGGAGTGGGGGTGGCATTTTATAAGTGAGGTGACTGGAAAACATTTAATTTTTTGAAAGAAAAAAGGTGAAACCCTATTTTTTCACATTAAAGAAGGAACAAAAATGGGAAATTTAAAAAAATTATAAGTTATAAGGTTGAAATTTGTCCACAAAATGGGTTATGAATATGATAATAGGTTGTTTTACTCAATATTATTTTTGACTAACCCATTTTAAATATGTCATAACTATTAATAAAATAATTAATTTTTACAATTTTTATGATCCATTATTGTAAATCCTTATGTTAAATTATTAGATATTATAAATTATAATGTTTATAAATATTTAATCCTTTTTATCAAATACCATTTATAAAATTTTAAAACATTAATATATAATTGATCCCACTGCTAAGATGAAAAATATTTATTACAAAGAGAAAATATTTAATGTTTTAAAATGTTTTTCAAACAAATTATATAATTTATTGATCCTAATTACCTAAATGATATTAATAGATATATTACTGAATTAATGTTACCTTTTAAATCATATTAAATTTTTGTATGTTTTTAATGCTTAAATAGAAATGAAAATTCTTAATAAAACTAGAATATTTTATTATTCATTGAAAATTTATATTATTATAAATTTGATTAAGAATTCAATTCAAAAAATTTTCATATGTAGATTTCGAATATGAGATATATTTTATCAAAATAGATTACAAAAAATTTAAAAATATATTTTAAAATAAGTCACCAAAGGTGAGAAAACTAATTTGTAGAAAAATACAATTTTAAGTGTAAAATCTAATTTATTAATATATATTGTCTAGAAAACATGTAATATGATTTTTAACTATTTATTGAATATATAATATATGATTTTTATTAAACAAAATAAAAATGATATTTTTAAATTTATTAGTGTAAAACCTGTTTGTATTCATAAAATTAACTTAAAAAATATACATTGTTTTAAAATAGTTTATATTTTTATTTATAATTAATATGTCAAAAAATAATTCATTTAATATACATGTTTAAGAAATATTTTTCTAATAATGATAATTTTATTCGTACCCTCCATTATAATTTCTAGGTTATAAATAAAATATTTAGTAACAATACATTTATAGTATATCACATTTCATTTAATCTCAGTGTTGCATGTATCACATGATGAACTTAGTGTTGCATGTATGAAGTGAGGAACTAAATATTTCTTTTAATGAAATATATAATTACTATTTCATGTAAGCAATAGTAACAGAAATGTTTTATTTTTTGAAAAAAATATTTTGCAATATATCAGGGGGTTATAGGTTTATATATTTTGTTTACTAGATACACAATACTATTGTTTCATGAAATATATTCAAAATCCACCATAATGAAATTCCGACATAGTAGTCTTCATATATATAATATAATTAAGACCATTTTTTATGAACATGGTAAAAGAAGCATAATAATGGTTGAGATGAGATGCTCGGTAAGGGTAAACAAGGATGGTTCTAATGATTACATAATCGAAACATGAGAATAAGGGTATGAGAACATTATATATTAATTTGAAAAACCATATCCATTCTATATTAAATCATAAATATGATTCCTAGCATAATGCCTCATAGATAATAAGACATAAATAATAATGGAATCAATAAATATAATCCATGAGAGCATAACATTGTCATAGTAATGTGGAAAAAAGTATAATAACATTTTTAACTTTTTTAAATTGAAATAGGTTAAGTAATGAAATTAAGGAAATGAAATTCAAACATCATATAATCATAATGAAATGATATAATTTCCACACATAACATTACAAAAATAAAATCTAGGTATACATATAAACATATGATCATGAAACCATGTCCCTTAATAAAATTATGGATATGAAAGTTTGCCCCACAACTAAAATTATGTATATAAAAATATGTTCACATATGATATAATTAAATGATAAATTTTACATATTAACTAAAGAAATAAGATGATCATATAATTCTGGACCTACCATTAAACGATCATAATCCATTCAAAAGTCTTCCACAAGATTGTAAATCATTAATAACATATTATATATCAAGGAAATGAAATGGGTTTAACAAACATCCCCTCATCATAATATTGTAACATTAAAATAATGATAATGTATTCTATAAGTGGATTGTAACCCCATTAATGCATAAGTAATATCATTGGATGTCATCTTAGTAGAAAAAATCTTTAAAATATCATTGGATGATTTGTGTAGAAAAATAAAATTTTCATTTTAGAATATCTCATATTAAATGTGAAATATTAAAATTTATTATGGAAAATATTTTCATTTAAAGTAGACTTGATATTTTTTAATAGAATACTCAATTGATAGATTTATCATGATGGAAGTAAATTTTATCCATGTAATAAAAGTTTTTAAGAAATTTTTCATTCCCCACATTAATTATAAATGATTAAAAGTAAATTATTTATAAAATGTTTTAAAATATTATTTAAAACATTTATATAGAAATATATTATTTGTGTAAAATTACATTATAAAATTTTAAGATAATTGTAAAAACTTTTTTAAAACGTTTTATACAAAACAAAGAAAAATATGAATTTTGACCAAATAGTGAAACATAGTATGTTTTCTTTGAAAAAATTATTTTGATATATTGAGATTATAATGTGAAAAAAATGAAAGAATTACATGTGTTATACAAAAATAACCAACAGATAAAAAATTTAAAGGGACTCATTAGATAAGGAGAATAGGTTTTCCTCAATGAAAATTTAAGAAAACCCAATCCACATTAAAATAGTATTGTTACATAAATTAATAACCTCAAGTATCATATTTCATTGTAGGTGTTAAATATTAAAATATAATAAATATATAATTATTATAAATTTCTTTTATTATAATAATAATGTATATAATACAATTTATATTTACATATGATTTCTTTTCCCCTTCTACTAAAAATTGGTTATTAATACCACTATTTTAGATGAAAATCGCACCGTTTTTCATGCATGTTCCATTTTAATAATCATGGTCCTTATACATTGTCCATGGAGATATAATATAAATATTATATATATATATATATTATAATAATGTGTATTCATTATATTAATATTTATATTCACCAATAAAATTTCTAAATATAAAAATGAATTACATCGTTCATATAGACCATCGGTCATACTATACATGAAAATTATTTCTATTTATGATGGATAAAATACATGAAATTATATAATAATTAAAATTTTACTAATCATTATTATATCAAAAATTTCATTATCCTTTCCAATATATATCCTTGTTACAATCCATGTAATTATAAAAGGAAAAAAATGGATCACACTACTTTGTAGAGGTAGTAGTTCACAAATACATATGAGCAACATTATCATTTTCCAACAAAGGGAAATGTTATAAATTATATCAGATAATATTATTATACAATAATAATAATTTCAAAAAATTTAAAATTATGTATTAAATATATCATTATAAACATCTACCAAATGTGGTGATGGAAAATGAATCACATCACTATGTCGATATAGTAAGTCGTTCAAACGCATGAATGATACATTCAATGGAAATTTGATTTAAAATATTGTTAATAATAGTAGTATTATTTTTTTGTGAAATGTATTATATTTTATGATAATATTTTTAATATTTTATGATGAATAGAATAGTTTCAATTAAGGAAGTAGAATAAAAAAATTGAAAGAGATTGTGCAAGATGATTGCTTCCTCTTTGGTAGGAACCCATTATTTCCCTTATTAATGACATTAGGAATGATATATTAAAAGTAACATAATCTGTAATTTTTATTTGGAGCAGTTGAGAAGATATTTCATCAGGGATTAGTTGACCTGTATTTTTTAATAAGGTTTAATAAAGGGAAATGATAGGTGTGTTTTAAAAGTTTAGAGAGGGGAACTATTTGAATTTCATAAAGGATTAAAATATAATAAATTCATTATGTTACAAAAATGATTCCAAATTTATTTATATTAAAATAAACATATAATAATAAACAAATAAATTCATCTAAAAAAATAAGAAAGGTTTTGAGAAAATTTTAATCCATGTATTTTTCATTAACCCCTTGGATATCCAATTTTAACATTGATCACTATAATGAATGTTTCATTCTTAAAGGGTCGTAAAATTACTTATATGTTACCAATTTTACCATAAATTCCCAATATATGAAATTTTAGATCATATCTACTTGACCTTTTCCTATTTTATGATTCTATTATTTTTAAAAAAATGACTGAAGTATTATTTTCCAAAAATATTATAAATGAATTTTTTTAAAATATTCATTTAATATGGCATAAAATACATAAATAAAAAGTTTTAATTCTAATATTTTATTTTATATCATCCTTGTTATTAAATAATTATTTTATAAAATAGTATAAATTTATAATTCTTTAAAATTATAGTACTTTTAACAATTTTAAATAATTTATTTATTTTTTCTATTAATTTAATATATATATATTATGTCTTCATTGCATAAGAATTTTCGATAATCATTAAATTTTAAAAATTACTCTATTAAATAAAATAATATTACATTTCAAAAATTCCTTTATAACAAAAACAATTTTCATTATTATGATTAAATGGTATATATATTAAATTCAAGAGAGTGACATTTGGTATTTATTCTTTTCATAAATTAATATAATATTCATAATCAAATGAATATGGAACCAGATGGGAATATATTCATGAAATGGCTAACTAATTCTGTTATCCACCCTTAAAATAGTATAAAGGAAAGTGATAGAGAAAATTTGAAGACTAATACTAATGAAATATCCTTATTATACATGTTTCACCATTATAGAGGTGGAATGAATTCACTATAGTTATTATCCACATTGAAAAGAATGAAATGGACTAACTCCCCAAATTATACCCTTAAAATTTCATATATGGAATCTATTTATTAATATTAAATTTATATATGTGGTATAAATTATTTTTAAAATAACATCATAAAACCTGATGATTTTAAAAAAAATATATTTAAAGCATATAATAAAATAAATATTATATTTTAATTACATGATAAAATATAGGTTAAATATTAATATATTTTATTGAATATATAGAATATTAATTTTTTTAAAATAATTTACCAATAGTGGTAAATTTTATTTTTATGGAAAAAATAGTTCACAACTCAAAATACATCTCCCATTCATTTAAATTTTGTTTATTTTTATTTCATGTCAATTTATAAACAATAAATTTAATTCATACCAGACATTTATAAAAAAATTAATGTCCTATTAAAACCCTTAAATTTTTTAGTTATGATATAATGGTATACTATATTATAGTATAGATACATTCAGGTTTGTTTGTATCATAATCTATCGATCAAATCAAGTTTATAAATATACCATAAAATCTCAGGATATTACACAGTGAAATGGGTAATGAATAAGTACTTCAAATTATTTTATAAACTAATTCATAGAACCCATTATGGAGAGTTCCACTCATAATGGAGAGGGGTTTTCCACATCCTAATATGTCTAATATTTTTCCTAAAGATGCATCCCTTATGGTCAAACACAACTAATGAAATATGATATTGTATTAATCTTCATACCAACAAAACTCATTTTGTGTTTCCATTGACCCATCAATTATATTTAAGTAATCCAAACCTATACTCGTGATTCAAAAAATCATATTTTTCCTTTTATACACATCACCACACTAGACATAATTTAAATATGAGATGAATTCTTACTTTTTAAAAATATAGAATGTGAATATATAATTATGGACCTAATCTTACGAAATGTCACTCATAGATATATTAAATAAAATAATAGTTTAAAAAATTTTATTCACCAACAATGAATGATCAGTTATTCAGTAATTACTATTGTTCTCCTGAAATATTCTCTTAATATACCTAGGATGATTTCACTAATAGAACATCACAACTCTTTTATATATTTATGTTAAATTTTTGAAGACTTACTATGATCCCAATTTTTTTCCATTAAATTTATTTCAACCTCTCATATTAAGTCCCTCAAAAACTTATTAATAAAATTTTTATTTTTAATGTTCTTTAGATAATATGATAGATTTAACTCCTTAATTAACTATAGTACCCTACCCATACATCAGTGAATCATTAAAATAATTATATCAATCATAAACTGATTTCAATTGATTATTAATATCGAAATATAAATTAGATAAAATGAAATATATATTTCTTCAATATTATATATTTACCTTGATTGTTGTTCAAATGTGTGTCATGAGGTTATATAATATCATTTTCATATAAAATTTCTCAACTGCGTATTAATTATTTTATATATCATCATGAATATACTATATCTTAGTAACATCATATTCATAAACATACTTCTATGAAACTTAGCATATAAATAAAATAACATAAGAAAAAAATATTTACAATGGAATTAGAAAACACATCAAATTCAATAACATCATATTATCCATCAATTAAATTTAGTGTTAACATTCTATTTTGGATCAAATAATGATTTTAAAAACTCATTTTTTCATGATACACACTTATTTTAATACTCTATTGATTAAAATAATTTTCCTCACTAAAGATATCTCTTTTAATCATATTATAACCCATTATTGTGTGTTATAACTCAAAAAAATCAACGGTTAGTGGTTATATTTTGATTTAATTCTCTATTTAAACAAACATAAGACAATGATTTATAACAGACCTTCACAATTTGATTGAACTAAATTATTATTTTTATTTATAACATTAATGAACGATAATGTGCAATATCAATCTAAGAAAATTTAATGTAATAAATACGAATTAAAGGGAGATATAATAATATAAAAACAATTAGTTCATTTCTAAAACTACACATATAGTTCAAACTCAACATGCATGTTATTTATTATGAAAAATTAATGCATCAAATACAAAATACTCAAATTATAGTAAAGACTGAATAATATTTCATAGGAAATTATACCTAGCTAAAAAATGTTTCTATCCTCAAACTAGTTAAATGGAGTTAAAAATTCACGTTCTGATTTGGATGCATGCTATGCTATTAATAATGGAACAATACTTCAAAAAATAGAAATATAAATAAAAATAAAAACTAAATAAAATATAGTTGAAGGACTCAATAATTAGACCTAGTAAAAAATTGAATTTATATATTTATCCACTATCTCATTGTAGTGAATAAAAATCCCACTATATGTATTGAGATATCATTGTTGATGTCCCACAAAGTATAACATTGTGAACTATCTATCTCATAGTATCTTTCTCACTTGGTTGAAGAACTGGATCCCTACTCCAAATGGGATGAATAGAATGAACCATTATATAAATCCAAAGTGGAATTATTTTATGTTTTAATGTGTTTTTTTTAAAATGTGTCCCGAATTATTTTTTTAAATATATGAATGAAGTATATCTAGTGGAACATTTACATCCCCTGGATGCCATACCTGAATCAGTTATGTAGAAAATGATGTCTGGGGGAGATGTTTGCCTATGGTACAAGGAAAACGTAGTCATGGGTGTGATTTTTTAAGTTAATATCCTATAAAAGTGTTTCCACCCCTCATCCTCCTCACATACAAACTCACCATTTTCTCTGAATTCCAATAAATCTCTCTCTATAAAATGGTTTCTTCTACACATTGGATATTTTGGCCAAATAAAGGCATTGATTTATTGGGAAGGAGTATTTAGAGGTACTGTTTCTTATTGAATTTAATGTTATTAATTAATTTAACTGAATTATTTTTAGTTAGTTTCAAATATGAAATATAATAAGAAGATTATTTAGTTTTATATAATTTAGAGATATTAGTTTTTATTATTAATGATTAGGTTATGATTATGTAATGAATATATATTGACTAAGTATTTATTCAGTTGTGATTATTTAATGTTTAAAGTTTTATTGTGGAATGAATAAAGATGCAGTGGTTCACTATTATTTATATAATGATTAATTGTTACTTTAATAATGACACACAATTGATTATATAATGATGAAATATTAATTAGGTAACATTAAGTACTGATTAATGGATAATTAATGAATGATTAATAAGTATTAAAATATTATTAAGTGATGATTAAAATATTAATATGGGATGATTTAAGAATTATTATGGAATTATTAAACAATGTATAACTAATGGTACTAAAATTTATAACCAATGCATCACTAATGATAAAATAATTGTTAACTAATGATGAAATTATGGGTAAATAATGATTAAACAATGTTCATCTAATGATTAATGATCCATATTAGGATATTAGAAAACATTCTAAATTTTTTGGTAATATAATGATTACCTTGATATCTAATAAATCAAATCCTTATATAGATACAATCAGGTGGATCTAGATTAGGCACATTAATACCTAGGGGTAAAAACTCCAAAAATGTGTCACGGTCTTGACATGGGGTTACCCGGTACATGAAAACATGCCTTGCTTCATCCTAGATTAACAATCCCAGGGGATTTGCTTTATATGATTCATATTTTATTTATAAACTACTAAACTTCCTTTAGGATTATTAAAAACTATTCAATGATACATTATTATCATAAATTAGTATATAATTAGATAGTATAATATTTTAAAATCATGAAGTATATATGGTCGACCCTCATTGTAAATATACAAATAAAATGTTTTTGAAATTGAGGTAAAAAAAAAAGATAACATCAAATCAGTTTTGTTATCATTGATAAAATGACAATTATGATCATATAATGTGAAATGGAGAATAAAAACTGTATTCAAGGACACATTTATTTATTACAACATGTATGAATTATCATGACATTTTTTAATATAATTATTTTTTTAATGAGATGAGCCTCAACTCCAAAGTGAGGTAATATCCATCTTTTTTTCAAGTGGTATCTTAATTACATATTAATAATTTATGTACTTAACATTAGGATATTAAAAATCTTTTGACCTTATAATTACATATACGCCAAAATCTATGATATGTAATTATAAGGTTGATTTATTATCAAATTTCCCATGTTAATTACATCCCCTGGGAAGAAGTTATTAATCTACAACTTGAAAATAAGATGGATTTTACCTCACATCCGAAGTTAGACACATCTCATCAAAACTCTCTTCTATTGGAAAATGTGAAGGTATTTATATTTTATTGTAAATAATTAATGTGTTTGTTTTTCTCCATTTCACTTTAAATGATAATAATTATCATTTTTTAAATGATAATTAAACTAATTTTATGTTTTATTTTCTTTTTAACCTCAGTTTCCAAAACATTTTGTGACATATATTATAATAATATTTTATATAATGATACATTGGTATCATAATTTAGGATATAAAAATACATTATAAACTTTCTATAAAATAAATATTATATGATCAACCACGATTTTCAATATTAGTTACATTATCAAAATCATGATCAAAATAATATTTTCACGTACAAAGTCATGTGTTCATATGTGTACTGCTACAGGGGGTTATTAATTCTAATAAAAGATATTCTTATTGTACACAACAAACACCAGTGGATAGAACAACTGATTATATATCCATAAGTGAGCTTTAAGAAATAATTCATGGTTACTTAAATCTGGGTCCCAATCAAGAAATCATGTCTTTGAGCTAATACATTTACAATTGTCATCTAAACAATGACTTCTAGATTGTCCATTGGTGGATGATGCGCAGTGGTTACAAGAAATAAATTATTTTCCAAACATTAATATGGTATCATGAAGGATTTATATGTTGGTGTTTCTACTGTACAACAACAATATCCAATTGTATGATGAAATAGACATAATGTACTGGTTGATGTTTCACCCCATGAAATTGATCATATTCCAAATTATGCATAAGAGGACATACTAGTTGATATCTACATATAAATTTCAATCTGAATTCTAGTGAGGATTTTCTTAATGATGTAACAGATGCTGACAACAGTAACGAGTAAGAGGGAACAAGGGATGTTGTCGATGATGTTTGTTGAAATGCATCTTTTGCACAACATTCTCCACCGACAATAAATTATCCACCACTCTTTGAATCTTGTTTAGAAGCAATAACATGTGTTATTGAATTCAACAACAATGTTATGACTCCCATATCTGAGTTTCTAGGGGTTTTAAAATACAGGTTATGTGGGTTGGAAAATACATATACATTTGAATGGATTTTCTAGGAAAGGGTGCATAAAAAAGTACACTAAAGATATTTCATAACGAATGAAACTATAGAAATATTGTTAAAAAATGTGTCCATCAAAAATACCTCATACATTGTGAAATGTATGGGGATGATTGTGGATTCCACTTTTGGGTGATTCTTGACATTGCATTTGGATGTTGGAGAATCTCAAGGATTGAGGCAGCTCATAAATGAATTCAAAAAAATATGTCATAAGATCATACCTCATAATATACTAAATTTGTGTCATCCATTGTCATTGAGATAATAAGGACATTGAAATATATTTTCATAAACCTCTTTCAATAGAGGATACGAAAAACATTCAGTTATAATATTTCCTATAATTAGAAATTGATGTAGAAACAGAAGGTAATTATAGAGTATAGTGACTGGGATTAATCGTATCGGGTGTTCTATAATTTCTAGCCATACTGAGACATAATAACCATGTTTTCTTCCATCTGTATACAAATTAACATGAATCTATAGATAAACATTGTTATCCATGTAGTGTTTAATTTCATCAATTGTTATGGGCATTCGGCCTCTTTATCTCAACATATTATTTTAGAAAATTTTCATATATATATTGATGGAATATTTCTAAAAATAAATTAAAAGGGTGTATTTTTAATTGTAGCAACCCAATATGGAATGAATTCACATCATTATCCTTCCATTTACATTGTGTGGATGTAAAACTATGAATCAAGGAGTTAGTTTCGGCATGTATCATTAACCATTTAACCAAAATTTAGGGCATATATTTCATATCTAATCGGTCTCAGCCAATCAAGGAATAAATCTATGCGGTCCCAAATACATGGAAACATGTAAATACACATCCTCGATACTTCATTAGAAATATTTCAAAAAATGTGATAAAAAAAATTCATAACAAAACTATGAAGAATGAAATCATGTGGATAGGTACGCAGTTCCTTTTTTTATTTTTTTACTATTGAAACATAAGGTGAAAATCAATTTATATGAAATGTGATCACCTATCTATAGCATTTAATCTAGATCAATGAAGGTTTGAAGAACATGTGAAAAAGTCAACAAGGATAATCAAGAAGATTATAATTATATTTTGTAGATTCCTAATGAAAAATGGACATTGGAATTTGAAAGGGGTAATATGTGTGAAAACATGACCACAAACATATTGTACTGCATCAATTATGTCTTCCAGTGTTTTCACAGGTTGCCTATAACTACCCTGGTTAAAGAGACATTGTATCTGTGCATTAAGTACTTCCTTAATAAATAAATATTATCCATAGATGAGATTCACCATGGTCTATGGTATGTAAATAACGTTTAATGATATATTGAAAATAATACTAATTAAGCTTATGGTTATCTTGTCAGCATTTTCTATCAAAAGGGTATCAATTTGATGTTCAAGAGCTTTTAGAACCCATCAGAAATAGCATCAGTGAAACAATTATGGTATTAATGAATGTGAGGAAATCACAATGTCTATTATTCTAGGCCTTAATGATTCCATGTTCTTATGCCATTGCATCATGTGCATCTGAGAACATATTTGGTGAACCATATGCCGATCTAGTGTACCAGAAAGATTCCATTTCTAACTATTATGCTTCACCCTGGAAACCTATTGGGGAGTTTTAATATTTCACAATGTTCAATGGATAGCTGTCCGTGATACATAACTTAAAAAATTTGTGTAATTGAGGGTTACTCAATTCCTCCAAGATAAGTAATGATATGAACTAGCCTCAAGAACAAGGGAACAATTTTAGATTCCCCATACGTTATCCAGAAGGTCATAACATGAATAATGCTCTAATATTACTAGATGGAATGTACACTCTCATCCAAAATGTTGTATTGTCTCATATGTAGTACTCTAATATTTTTAATTGTATAATGTTATTATAATATATTTTTAATTAGTATAATTTTATGAAATTTTCAAATTCATTTTGCAAACAAATAATTACAAGCCTCTCATATTCACATTAAATGGAATCTTACAAGTGGACTTGTGGTGACATTTATTCATAATCAATTTTTACATTGGTAAACCATATATCAAACATGTGAGAAAATAATCATGAAGCAGACCATCTAGTGGGAAATCATATATAAATTTAAAATTACACAATTTTAGAATAACTTTTTATATAATGAAGATAAAAGTTATATACATATAAATATATAAAACTCTATCATACATAATACCCACTTATACTTAATAAAATTTTTCTCAAAAACAGTTTAGTAATATGCTTCGAAAAACATTAAGACATTTCCTTTTATTTTGGTATGAAATAACAACATAATAATGAGAACAAACATTGAATTTCTTAAATTGTACATGTTGTTAAATTTTGATGTCTTTATCATTATAATTAAATTTTAGACTTATAACTCATTTATCTTTTTACAAATAGCTAGAGGATACCAAACTACTCAATGATTAGAATAAGCATGTATCCCCGGTTGTGTTAGATGGTGGTAAGGTTGATAGATCTTGTGGTGTTGAGCACACTATTTTCCTCACTAACCACTTCCACATACCAATATACAATAAATGCACAATGATGGCTTCTATTGAATTACAACATCAAATCAAAAATTTATTGATCATCAACATATCGTTTCCCTCTAGGGGAACTGTATACCAGAGACACAGACATTCCCCCTACCTAAGGGAGAGATGACCATGACCCTTCGAGATGTAGCAGTTCTTCTTGGTCTTCCTATCCATGTAGAAACCTTTATTCTAAAAACCTATTCATATGTTACTCACTATGTTTAGTGATTGTTAGGTTTTGATGTTTTGGCCGAACGTAGGGCTACAAATTGCTGGTCGAAATCTATTACCTCACTTGATGAGTTGTTAGCTAATATACCTAATGACATTTATGAATGAACAATCTAGGTTTATGCTTGTGAATATATATGGTGTCTAATTTGAGGTACGATGTGTGATGATCACTTGGGGTTGCACATGCACATGATGTAACTAGGCCAATATAAGCACATTGATCAGGTTGGGACGTACTATTGGGTACTTTCTTTCTTGGCATACACATTTTGATCATTATGCACAGTATGGTGCAGAGACCACATAGATCTCAAGGGATGCATCGTCCTTATTTAGATCTGGGCATGAGATCACATCCCCCCATTCTAACCTATTCATTTTTGTACACCACTTCCCGTAGACGTGTTGCATGATGCTATTCATGGTCGCCTGTATGATCACTCAACATTATTTTTATTTTATTTATTTAAATTTATTGAATATAATTTCATATTATATATCAATTAAATATGTTATTTTATATATGGAGGTAGAGACACAAATTATTCACAGTTCTGACACACCATTTCGGAGCATACATCCTCAATTTGGATAGTATCCTACCTTACAAGGTCTATATATACAATATACCACTATCTAAAAAATTTAATAACAACCTGATATTTGTTATTTATTAAGGGTAACTTTTTTCAAAAGGTCAGATTTCATTTCATATTTCATGGATTCCATACAGGGCTATACTGGACCAGTTTCCAGCATATTGCATTACAAAACTTCAAGATGATTTAGTAGTAGTTCATCAAATTCTCTTACATATTTTTTAGTGGCAGTAGCCTGATAGAGTTATGTGATAGTTTGGAAATTCATAACCATTCCATTACTAGCAAAACAGATATGAGAGCTTCATCGCATGAAGATGATAGGGAGTCCAGATGTGGATGGGCAATGAAGACATGCTGAGTTTTTCGAACATTAGGCCAGATGAACAAAGAGTTATATTCAGGGTGTACGTATGATTTTATTACATATTTTAGAGAAATTAATATATGATCCATATATTTTACTATTGTATATACTATATCATACCTGAAATGGAAGAGGGATTCATGACTTGGTAGGTAAAAGAATTTTCATTATTATTTTTTTGATGAACAATTTTCTAATTAATTTTTAATATCTTTAAAACATCCTCACACTGGGAAGATTATTCACATGTGTGATCTAGAGCAGGATGGGGTCATTATTAGAGAAATGATCTATGTGAAAACGGTTGAGATAAGGTCATATTATCATGCGATTAATGATATAATATTCGAGAGTATACCCTATATAGTGGAGGCTCATACCCAATGGAGGAGGTTCCTGCTCAAGAAAATCCTCTAGTAGCTACTGATACTGAGGAACCATTATGATGATTATATAGACCACATCGTGATTCATGTGGGGAATCACCTATTCTACAGGTAGAGGACATCCCTCTAGTAGTCATGCCTCATTGGACTGTAGATATGCATCAGGAATCATGGTATCCATCTTTCTTGACTAGATATCCATAGTTTTCCCCTACATGGGGTCAGGATCCTTCACAACATATATGGTTCCCCCAAGAGATGATGATGGGTCCTTCTATGACACTAGTGTAATAACAATCACATGTGTATTATGCCATCCAGTTGACACATCTTACCACTGACACACTAAAAGATCCTATGAAAATCAATATTCTATTGTTCATGGATCATCCCTATCCTGGTTATAAGAGTCCACCCTAGCATGGAGCTTGGCAATCTCGATATGTACGTCACATTCATAGATCACTATGTGGGGAAACAATATCCCCATATAAATTGACTGTACTCAATTATATATCTATTTTATGTATATTGAAAGGAAGAAATTTTTTTTATTATTATTCTTCTTTACATGTTCAAACAATGTTTAATGTTTAATTTTTATTTCAGTCATAATTTATATTTTTAAATATTTCAAAGTCGACTAAATGAAACATAATAATGATATTTTAATTTCAATGAGGAAACATTAAAATCATACAAAATATACTCTATAAAATCTATCTATATAAAAGTTAAAAAAAGCCTAAATATCTAAAACAATTTAAAAAAAAATGAATTTCATGAAACTAAATAATAAATGAAAATGAATGGAATTTATAAATAATTATAAATAAAATTATAATGGTTTAAAACTATTATAAAATTTATTTTTAATATAATTTTAATGAATTTGGGACATTTTATATTCAATCTGTCCCCAGATAGTCAACCATTCTAACATGAATACTTTATATGAATGTAGAATTATTTTTGATTCAAACATGGAAACAGGAGATATGTTTTCATTGTATCCAATGGCTTATCATTATTTGAACGCTTTATTCATTATCCATTCTTTATATCTATTCATATTAACTCACTTGGAAATTTTTTACTTAAAGAACCATTTTTACAATATGTTATTTATATCAACATTGAGATCAACCAGAACCCATAATTAGTTTTAATACATGGAATCCATTTTTTAATTCATATATTATTTCTCCCTTGCAGATTTCAAGCTATATATTTCATCCTTATAGGAAAGAAAATTATTATTTTCAACCAATAAAAAGTCACCATAGTTAGTAACCCAAATTATTTTCTCAAAAGGATTATATATATAATATCATTTATTTTTCTTATGATATCCTATAATGATACACATAATTACATAGGCACTACTTTTATTTCAAGTTATATCCTTCAAAATGTCTCAAATATATATTCACAAATGTTTGATAAAATATATTCTTTCCTTGTTTATTTATAACAGGTATGGGATACAATTTAAAATTATTTGGTTGAATGTATAATGTGTATTTTGGAATTTTTAATGATTATATCTTGAAGGATAATGAAATAATTACATGAATCATCATTGACATCTATTTGTAAAAATTCTAGAAGCAGTATAGGGCTTTTTCCATGTCCTAAAAATAGTGGTTGTGTTATTCATATTTGTAAAAAATTGTTAACATTTTCATTTAGTGTTATGTCAAAAAATATAACTAATCATCTTCATAAAACTTTTTCAAATGAATATTGTTCACATATACAATACACTGATGCCACAATTGGTTCTAAAATAATTCTTGAAAACATAAATATTTATCAATTTCTAGTACTTGGTTTTCATAACTGAATATATAAACACCATTATTGAATTTTTATATACCATGAGAAATAATATTTTTATAAAAGTAGAATTTTATATTATAAAAAATGAATATAATTCATTCCATGTCATGGGAAAATGGATATGATGTTCTTGGTTATACATGGAATATAATAATAGTAATATAAAACCAAAATATGACATGTCATAAATATGTGGTGGTAAGTTCCAATTGATATAAAAACCAATCTCCTTCTATTAACAACATGTAAATCTACAACTCGTTAGGGGATCTTTGAAAATCTACATGGTTTCTGTGTTTGAATACAAATATTAGTGCCACAAAATTTATGGCTTAAAAACATTACATTTTCACATTGAAGTATTAGGGGAATAATTATATACAACATAAAACAAACTCTATATATAAATTTCATAATATACAAGTTAATATATTTTAAAATATAATAACATATATATTTAAATTATATTGTTTTATTTTTTCTAAAAGTATGAAGGCCCACTAACTCATATAAATACTAAAGAAAGGTGGTGGATGGATTTCAACCTTTCATGCATAGTTTTAAAAAGGAATTAACATACACACACTTATGAAAAGATAAAAATCATTAAAAACTCATCCAAAGGGGTCTAGACATTTCATACCAGTAGAATCAACATGAGCATATACGGAACTAAAAGGTGAACCACACGTGGTTATATTAGATGAAATGGGTTGTTCAAAATTACCAAAATGCATAACAACTCATGAATATATATCCGCACCAGATATCCTATTGACAATTTATAATAGAAATCGATCATGTGAGATAAGGGAAACACACTCAATGAAGAATAAAGGGAACAAATATAGTCATCCAGAAAAAATGATCAAATTATTATAAAAACCCAATTAATATACTATTTAAATAAGAAATAATATTTCCAAAATAGTTAATAGTTATGAATAATTAAACCAATAATATTACCAATTTCTTGGATAAATAAAATTAGACTATAGAGAATGTACCACCTATATAATATGTGTGAAAAAAAGATAACTGGAATAATGGAATAATAATCTTAATTACAAACATTATAATTTAGTCACATATAAAAATTCACATAACAATCTTTAATATGATATTATTTAAAATTTGACAGTCAAATCTTTTATTTAAATTCATAAAAAAATGTCAAATATCATTATTTCAGAGTAATTATATTATCTATAAATGATGGATTATTTAATGTGTATACTGTGAATCCATTTCTCGATAATGATTTCTCTTTTTAGAATCTCGTACTCATTTTCAATTGTGGTATGAAACTATAATATCGTCTAGTAATATGAATATTTCAGATGGTTTGATTCATTATTAATGATAACCCTTATCATAACTTCTAGTATAATAAAAATGATCATGCCTCCATTAATATTATTAAAAAATAAACATTATTATTCTAAATGAAAACAACATTTACTAATTTTTTAGATAATATAATTCTCATAAATTAAAATTATAATTTATTTTACAATGTAGGATAAACAGAAACCTTCTACAACAAATCAAAGGGAATATATTTCTATTTCTATTTATATTATTTTATTTATGTCTTAACATATACTTATAATAAGTTTGATCATTTATGCATTTTATATATCTAAATGAAGATATAAAATTATATTAGATTTTAGTTATTCTTTAAATTTTTTTATGATCACCTCCCCTAAAATGCATGATTATTTTTTTGAACTCCACAATCATTTTTATCATATTCTTTGATACTTAATTAATATATATAAAGGGATTCATAAGATAAATTAATGATGAATTTAATTTTCAATGGAAATAACATAGAGAATAGTTAAACTCATCTAAATTGTTTCTATAACATTATCCCATATTGCATTTTCAACATTCAAAACAATTGAATGAAAATTTAGTAATGTGGTTGTTCATTTCCCCCTAAATAACATTCTCCGCTCATATATCAAAATTATCCAAAAATTAATATTTAACATTTCATTGAAGCCCCCCCCCCACAAAATTATTTTTGAAAACCCCCTATAAATGTTATCTATCATCATAATTCACCCATATTAAACCAAATTACCCGTCAGTTTTAAATGGAATAAAAATGGGATTCCACATACCCTCCTAGCTGGATCCCATTCTTCCATCTATAGTGTAATCTTAAAAGAAAAATTCTCCCATAAATATATAAATCATGTATATCCAGGAATGAATTTTCTTTAAATATTCATTGATAATATTACATCCCAATCAATGATTAGAAAATTTATTATGGTGAATTACATTAACTTAAGAATCCAAATTAAATATCTTATTATAATCATGGATTTCATGGAAATTTTATAGGATTGATACATTAGGATAGAGTGTAGGGAACCAAAGGAAGATCTCTAATAAGTTGAAAATGAAAACCATTTAAGGGAACATAAGAACGATCATGAGAAAAATTTATATTAAATAAAGTGCCTGATAAATCCATGATTGAGATAGTATCTTCTTTAAAAAATCCAGTGGATATAGTAAAAAATCACTATAAATAATTAAGTGATTATAACAATGTGAATTCTATATAAAATCAATAACTACAAGGTGTGTTCAATTAAATATTTATATATTATTGAGTAACCACTATCGAGTATCATACTATAATAATGGTAGTGGTGAGCCAAAAATGATGAGAAGGAAAAAATATTGAATAAATGTGGGTTTGTCGGAAAATTGTATGATCCTTAGATCCAAAATTTGATTATAATGTAATTGAATTGGATGAAACTAAAGATCATGAAATTATTTCTATTGAATAATTCATGGGGAATATAAAATATTTTATAACTATAGGTGAATTGGTTGATAGATAAAAAATAAGTAGAGCACGCCCTGTAATAAATATTTTTACTCAATAACTCTAGATAAGATAAATATGGGAAATTTCATAGTGGATAAAGAAGAGTACTCCAATGATTATAATTTTATCCAATAGGAATGGGTTAAGGTGGATGTTATCCGAATCATTTAGTGTGTGGATATAAATATTATACTATATGAGGATGAAGAAATAGAAGATGTGGATGATTCAAAATTATCCAACCAAGAATGAAATGAATAATTCAATGATATAAATTTCACAATTATAGACATTATAACATTAAATATTAGAGTGAAAACCCTTGTAGAATATCATTGAGGATTCTGATATCCCAAGAGTGGTGGATTTTACCAGAGATACCATTATTTTGATCTACATACATCATCATGAAATAATGGTATGTGGTATCTTCAATCTAAAGATAGAATCTATATTAAATTCTAGATGAATGTTTTTGAAAACCAGAATAATTGGGTTAAAGGTGATATTTAATTTTTAGATACTCCATGACATATTCCCAAGGAAGAGATGATATTAAAATTAAAAAAAAATTGGATATCGTGAAATTATATCGACTTCCTACTATATGCCTGATAAAAAGACAACCATATATATTCTGAGATAATTAGCAGAGAATTTTATTCTCATTATCCTATAATAATGTAAATGGTTATCTTCTATATAAACGGATGTTTGGTTAAAACATTACTATGATAATAACCACATAATTATTCTTTTACCACTGTGTTTGTTGGTGGTACTTGATAATAAAAATTAGGTAAGGAAACTTTAGTTGATATATTTAATTATTGACTGTTAATAATTATTAATAATTTAAGTGGGGTTTAATGATAACACTACTAATTTAAATATAAAACAAATATAAAAATGTTTTGATTATTTTTATAAACAAATAAATTACTTTGAAATAATGAAAATTTGAAATCTAGTGCAACAATAGAGTTATTTCATTTATATGTGTTTATTCCATTAGATGTAAAATAAAATGTAAAAATAAGGTTGTTTATTACATTTATTTATGATTATTGAATTAAAATGTGGAGATACATTCTAGATATGGAGTTACAAGTGTTTACTTTCATTAAATAATAGATAGAATTTGGTGAAAATTAAAGAAATTATCTTATATAAACATTGTGATTTGATCAAGGTGGTTTGTACACAATTTTTATATTTCGTAGAATTTATAGAAACCTACAATTTGACGTGATTTTATTTCAGTCTACAAAAAATTAAACAATAGAGTTATCAAAATAATAAATGGAATTATTTTATACATTCAAAGAATTATGGTAAATGATAAAGGAGTGCACACTCATTTTTGGGATGAAGCAACACAGTATGTGTACTATCTACTAAATTACTACCAAGAGAAAAAAATAAATAATATTCATTATATGAAGCCTATTTTACTCACAATCCTAGTGTATGCCATCATAATGTTTTTATTTTTATTTCCTATGTCTGTATCCTAAGAGAAAATTGAAAAATATCAAAGGTAAAGGAGTAAATTGTGTCTTTATAGTATAATGAAATCGAGAAGTGGGATATTTCATGTACGATCCCATCACTAATAATATGTTATTCAATAAATATTTTAAAATCAATGAAAATGATTATTAAATATTTGATCATGAAGATGATTTTTGAGAGGTAAAACCCATATTTTAGAAATAATAATGTATTTTATAAAAAATAATGGACGTACAAGGATTTGATAGAACAATGATATCATCAGTACATACATCCACATTAGAATACATTGGCTAATAAATATATGATATACTACTCCAAAATGGTTGAGTTATTGTAGAAATATATTATAACAAAAAAATAATAAAAGAGAATGTAATATTGAAATGTTTCTTAGAAAATTATTATAATACTAAATTTTAAGGATATTAATCCTATAAAAAGAGGGAGGAAATTAATGTATGAAAATATTCCATTATATAGTGAAGAAAAAACATAGAAAATGTCACACATCCAAAATAGGAAAAACAGTTACAGGGATGTGGGCGTTAAAAACAAAAAATATTTCTCAAGGTAAATTATATAGAGTAAAAGATAGACTCTTAAATAAATGATAAATGAAAAACGAAGTAATTAACTATGGTGAGGTATTTTTACCCATTTCATGGATATTCATTGTCAAATTATGAATCCTGATAGTTTTACAACATAAATATATGATCCATCAACAATATGTTATGTAATCATTTCTAAATCGATTTGTTAAGAGGATAGATATATTAGTAAAACATATAAATATATAACAAAAGGTGTAGAATGAATGATGTAAAAGGTTGAAAAGATTTTCTATGGACCTACGAACTCACTAAATGTATGGAACACAAGAATTAATAAAATGTTTATTCTAGTGGGTTTTGGATGTGTAAATAAAAATACACTCTCTATTTTATAATATAGGATGATATAATCTTATTATTGGATAGTCTATAAGTGTTTTATCATAAATTATGTAGAAATAAAATATTAATGATATCATACTTTATTTAGAATATTATAAATCTAATTGAAAGAAATTATATTAAATATATATTCTATTTCATTAGAAGATATGTTTTCCAATGACACTTTAGAATATTTATTTCATAAGTAAATTAATCTATGCTATTTTAAAGGTGTTTAACATGGAAAAATCTAATAATATAGAAATCGTGTTTGATGTAGTATTAGGATTATAAATAAACGATAAAAGCGATGTTGATCCTTCCTATTGGAGAATCCCAGTTAGAATCATGATATATATGACATGAATTATTCTTGATATTCTATATACATTAAGACACATTATTATATATGTAAACACTTCTACCTAGACACATTTGAATTATGTAAAATAATTTTTTGTTACATTAAATGAACAATCAATGATGGTATGTTCTATACACCCAATAAATAATTCAAGCATGATGGATATTTAGGTATTGGATAGTCAAGAGACCATGATGAAAGAAATAGTATGAATGGTATGAAATTATTTATGGAGACATGAAATTCTCATGGGACCCATGAAATATTACATTGTGATGTTATCGTAATTTAATATTATGTTTGAAACGACCAAATAAGTATTGCATCATATCACATGAAAAAAAATAATCTATGACATTTGGTTTATACCCAGAAAAAATATGATGTGATCTGCATTGATTATCATTCAGAAATATATTTACAAAAAATCATGTTTATCATAATTTAAGAAAAGATATTAATATGTTTTATAATTTTATCAATGGGTATACGATTAATAATGAATTTTAGATTTATTCCTAGAGAACAAATGAAAAAGTTTAAAACATCATTATTAAACCATTGAATAAGGATGTATTTTGTATGATTTATAAAATTCATGGGAAATGAATAATGTTTATGAATTTATTTTGAAAAAAATATGTTTATTTAATCATTATGGAAACAACTTGTAATACTATGATGGAGGATAGAATACTTAAAAGTTTTTAGTATGGCATGTTTATTGCTGAAGGATTGGGCGACACCATATACAACAAATCTAAATAAATATTTCTATCTATATTTTTATTATTTTATTTTATTTATGATTTTATCCATATAATAATTTTATTATATTATGGATTTTATATATCCGAGTAAAAAAATAAATTTTGGTTTCTTATTTCATCATAGTTGTAATTTTTTTATGATCACCACTACTGATATTAATTTATATTTAATTCAAAACATACCATCATGTATAAACCATATCATAGAAGATGATTTTAATATTATTAATTAAAAAGATAGTTTTTGAAACACCATAACAAACCCCTATTGTAAGTGGTTGGGTCCGGGGAGACACCACAAATAAGGACCTAGAGTTAAACATTACTTATTATTGAGATATGTTAATAATTTGAATTTAATTCACTTCGAGGATCATTTTAGTTTTAAATATTTATAGAATTAGATCATAAATTATTCAAAAAATATTGAATATTAGAAGTAGAAAGTTCTACTCACTATCCATTTTTTTGTAAAATAATAAATCTTTAAAAAGAAGTATGGAATTATTTCATGTTTTAAAATTATAACTTTCCCTTGATCCCATCCTTGACTCTATTCTTCTTTAAGTCTGGTGAAAAACATTTCCAAATATTGAATGAGAATAAAAATTATTAGTAAGAGACACATAAATAAAGAAAGTGGTTAGTCTTGTTATAACATGAAAACCATGAATACATTGTTATAAAGTATTACAATTCACCTATAAGAAGTGGTAAATATACTTCACTAAATATTTACTAATTTCTTACCCTTTATATAACCAAAATATTACCATAATACCAAAGAAAGTAACATATAACATATAAAGGTATCTTAGGACATAAAAATATAGAAATGAAATAATGATATGATCGACTTCCATATATATCACTAAATGGATTAGCATAATGGTTGACTTTGATACCCAGTGCATAGGAAGATATAATTTAACCACCCATCCTTGGTTTATCACAGAACCACCCATCATTTTGTTCATCACATCACCACATGTGATTGGTTTATCACATAACTAGTCATAAAATGTCCAAGTGCTATTATTTAATCATAACTCATAAAATATTGAAAATATGTACATTTCACTAATAACATTTCATTTGAAATAATAATAAAAAATTTCAAGATATTTAAATACTCATTCAATTTCAAAAACCATTTTCAATACAAAAAAAATTGTGAATATAATATTTCTTTTCCCTTTAAAATAATTTAGGTGTATAGAGGAATACAAATATCAAATAACTATTTTGGCAATATAGTGGTTGTTGTCGCCTCATACATTAAAAACATTCCTTTTGTCGTTTAGTAAAGCTTTATGTAGTAAAAATATTTACTTTGAATGAAATCAAAATTCAAAGGGTTTTATTATACAATTTATAAATTAAGGGGGAATATATTATCAGAAAAAAATTTAATGAAAGGATATTGAGAGAATTCCCTTACGTTGTGTCTGACTTGTCTTAGTTTCTCCTGCTTCTATCTATAATTGGGTAAATCTGTTTGGTTTATGTTGAATTCCTTCATGAGTTTCCTTGTAGACAAGTTAAGGCTTATAGTAAAATATTGTGATGTGGGTTGACTATTTTGGAAGAGTTTGGATGATCCAAGGGTCTTGATATTTTTTATTAAATTGGTAGAGGTGATGGAATTTTATAAAATGGAGGAGTGTCTCTAGAGGAATATCATGAAATATTTTTTAATTATAGATTTAGTTTGGTTTTCCTATTGTCCGAAAGTCGTTTATTTCATTGATAAGATGATTTGGGGTCTAAAAATTCTGAAAAATTGGTTTTCAACATGTCAAGGTCAAAATTTACCCTTATCATTTAGATTTAACCATTAGTTATCTATTTAGACTCTTACCATTCCTTCTGGTATATTCATACTATATGGTTAATGAAGTTACCATAATATATTCATCATACATCATATAGTTATTCAAGGATAGGTTCAAAATTATCAAATCCATTTCGCCGAATCATATATTATTATGATTATTATTTAATTAAATAAAATAGTAGTTGTTTTAAAAACTCATTAATGTCATTTTTCATACTTTTCGTGTTTTTAATTTTTAAAAAATACATAACATCATTATTCATTCTAGGAAACATAATATATTCAATTATATCATGTTATAATCATCCCTAAAATTAATCGATGGAATAAAAAGGTTCCAATAATTTTTTTAATCTTTATAATTTCATTTTTAAATCATTCATTAATTAGGTAATCACTACATCCTCATTATGTCATAAATAAATTTTTATTTGTTATCTAGATATTATAAAAAATACTATAATGTATGAAATAGTTTTATATGTCCAATAATTATTTATAGTTGAATATATCACATATAAAACCCCATAAAAAAAATTTTACTATAAGATACATATTTATGTTATATTTTCTTTACATTAAATTAATTCTTATAAAATGTCATTTTCACATCAATGTGGCCCCATGGGGTCATCAAATCAACCTAAGGATGCCCATGGTATGACATATATTATCTAATATTATTAGACCACAAGTTCTGATAATTTAATATTATTATAATATTATTTTTACCATTATTTACCAGATTTACCCTTTAACCATGGTTAATCAATAAACTACTATAGTTACTATTCATAATATCTAAAAAAAGTACATTTTTTTCCCAATGCTTAATTTATGATTCCAAATATAAAATCCATTTTTTCAAATTCAAAACATAGAAGCTGTAGAAATTATGTTAAAATTAATTCTTCATGGCAATACAAAAAATTGTGTTTTTAAGAACTAAATACTACCAGAAGATTGACATTTGTTTATGTCCAATTTAAATGTGAAATTTTAAAAAATAACCAAAATTGGATTAAATGGAAAAAATTTACCAATTAATCATTAAAAACAATTAAATATAAAATCTAACTATATTAATAATATACATTAAAAATATGTTTTGAATTAAAATGTTGAATTTTTTATTATTCAATAATATAAACTTTATCATAAAATTACTATAATTTCATACGATGTGAATTTTGATTCCATTTTTCTAATATAGAATTTTATTTTTTCAATTAGAAAATATAAAAGTGACAAAAAATGTTTTAAAAGGGATTCTCCATCAAAAGGTGGTAAATTGACCTTTTAAAAATTATAAGATTATTTTATGCTTAAAATAACATTCATTCTTATCTAAGACTCCAAATGTAATTGGATAAATCTAAATACATTTAACAAAAATTTATAATCATATTTTAGTTAGTTAGGTTCATTCCCTCCAACACAATGACTATGCATTATCTACAATTTAAAATAATAATAATATATTTTTTTTTCGGTATAAATCAACGTAGTGTGCAGTGTAAGATTTAGGAGCAACCCGTTGTTTCATGTAGAGTATTCTTTCAGACATAATATCCCATTTATTTTTAAATTAATATTTAGTTCACAACTATTAATAAATATGCAAATAATATTTTTTATTTACCTAGGATGTTACATCCTTCCCCCTTTTTAGAGTTTGTGTCCCCATAATTCTATTCACTTATCAAATAAGTGGGGGTATTTGACCATCATAAAATTTTCAGATTCCCATGTTGCCACTTGAACCATATGGGTTTTCCATAAAACATTTACATAATTAATTACGTTTTTTCACAACACTTTCTCTCATTGGTCAATAATATGGACTAATTATTCCTTGTAAGAAATATTCTCTTCCAACTGAATAACCTCTGGAAACAAAACATGAGATAGATCCATAAAATACATTCTTAACATTGAATCATAAAAAAATTGTCTCCATAGGATATACATGGAGGTAAAGAAACTATGTATGAAACTCATACAATATTGTCCAAGATTTTATAGGGTCCCATAAACCCTCGGACTCTGCATTCTCTTCTATCCAAAACACATCACACTTTTCCATGGTGAAACATTGAGAAAGGCATGATCACCATCCTAGGAAGAAATATCCTTCCTCCAGTTATCTCCATAATTTTTTTACCTAATCTATTATTTTATGATGTTCTTTGGAATCAATTGAAATTTCTATTCCATCTCTTCAACCAATTCTAGACCCATGACCATCCTATCACCCACGTCATCTGAAAAAGCTACCGTTGAACACTGATTTCCATATAATGCCTCAAATGGGGCCATTTGTATACTTGGAATGAACAATGTTATTATAATAGAACTCAACCAATGAAATATGTTTATCCCAACTTCCCTAGTTATCCAGTGAAAAAACATGTATCATATTCTCCAAGGTCATAATTTTTCATTCTAACTGCCCATCTAATTGAGGGTGAAAAGTTGTACTAAAATATAATTAATTCCAAATGAATTTTAAAGGACATTCCTAAAGATTGATGTGAACTGATTATCATGATCAGATACAATTGAGATGGTATATATATGTAACCGAACTATCTCTGTAATATAAAAATGAGAATGTTGATCGAGATTTACAATATGTCGAATAGGAAGTAAATGAGAAGATTTTGTCTATCGATCAACAGTAACCCATATTTTAATTGTTACCTCAAGATGTTTTTTGTAACCATACTATGAATTACATCGATACATTTTTATGTTTCCAATCAGGCACTAGAAAAGGATGAAGCATCTATTTCATTATCATCTGCTCTTATTTAACCTACTGACAAATTAGGCAACATCATTGTAAAGTCATAAAAATCTATTTTCATTCCATCCCACCTTAAATAATCCTTAATATCAATGTACATCATAATATTTCCAAGATGAACTAAAATCAAAGAACTATAAGCTCTAAAAATAACTCTTTATTCAACTGTGAATTACAAGGAACACATAATCTCTTTCCAAACCTCATAATATAGTCTTTATAAATGATAATTTCACGTAACGTACCCTTCTGAATCAATTATACCTTTTCTGCTACTCATTGTATTTTTTATGCATTTTTTAATACTTTATGAAAGATATTATTTTACTGCCACATGAAACAAAATAGAGGATTTTCTTACACCCAACACATCAAATCCAAAATCCATTAGATCAGAAAGTAAATGGTCTCATTCCAAATGTATCATTACTATTTTTAATCAACGTCGATGACACGTTATTTTCCATTATGGGATGGTAATGGATTGTGCAATCATAATCCATTACTAATTCTATCGATCTTCTTGATCTCATGTTTAATAATTTCTATGTGAATATATACTTATATATTTTGAGATTAGTATATTTTTCACACTTTAGGCCATACAAATGATGCCTCAAAATTTATAATGAAAAACACACCAGTAAATAATTCCATGTATTGTGTACGGTAATTTAACCCATGATGTTTCAAGTGATTGATTCATAATAAATTACTTGATCATTTTGAATAAGGACAAAATAATTTCCCTTCAGCGAAGCATCAAAATAAATAAAAAATTAACCATTTCTGGAAGAAAAGACTAAAACTAGAACCTTTATAAATCCAATTTTCAGTTCTTCAAAACCATCATCACATTTTTTTTTCTAGATGAACTTAAATTCATTACGTGTTAACATAGTTAGTGGGAAAGATAACTGACTAATTATTTCAACAATCCTTCTTTAATAACCTGCTAATCCAATAAAACTACAGATCTCTGGGATTTTGTAAGGTCTTGGCCACTCTTCAACAACTTATTTTAGAAGGGTCAATAGTTATGCCATCCTTATAAAAAATATCGCAATGGAAATAAAAATATTTCAACCAAAATTCAATTTTTTTAACTTTCCATATAGATTATTTTCTTTTAAGGTTTGAAAAAGTATCCTTAATTAACACTAATGTTCCTCTCAGATTTTATAATATACCAAGATATCATCTATAAAAACAACCACGAATTGATCTAGAAACAGATAAATGACTCCATTCATGAGATTCATAAATATAACAGGTTCATTATATAACCCAAGGGGCATAAAGAGAAACTCATAATTCTAATATATCATTTGTAAAGCTATTTTTTAAATTAAATCCTCCTTCACCTAGATCTGATGGTACCCAGACCTCAAATAAATCTTCGAAAAATACTAGGCTCTCGAGAGCTGATCAAATAAATCATCAATATAAGGGTAAAAGTAATTTTTCTTAATATTGATGATATTCAAGGCCCTGTAATCAATAAAAATTCTCAGAGAACCATATTTCATTTTCACAATTGAAATAGAAACATCCCATGGTGATGTTCTAGGTCAAATAAAACCTTTATAAAGTAACTCATTTAATTGCTTCAATAACTCAAAAATTAAAATTTGAGCTATTTGATAAGGATGTTTAGAAATAGATATTTCATCATGCAAGAAAAAAATATTAAATAAAACTTCCCCATTTGGAACAATACCTGACATTTCATCAGGAGAAATATCTGTGAATTCTTTCACTAGTGGAATGTCACCAATCGAATCTATTTCTTTTTTTCAACAACATGAGCTAGATAAAATTTACTACCATCTATAATAAATAAATCCTCTTCATGATATGTTATCCAAGGTATGAAATACATTAATAAAACATTCTTTTCATTACGATATATTTTTTCTTGATAAACTAAAATCAAATCCACACCAAAAATGCTATTAAATTACAATATGGAATGTTCAACATGATTTTCAATAACAACTACCCCACTAATGCTAATAGGAATATTTCAATAAATCTTTGATTAAGTTTTACATACACCCAGAGTTATTACCATATTTTATATATCACTTTCATGAGCTTCTAAATCCAATTTATGTGCAAATCTATATGAAATGAAAGATTGTGAATATCCTGAGTCAAATAGAGTACTGTCATATTTTGTATAAATCTATAAAATACCGGTCACTTCTTCTTGTGATGGAACCACATAAATCATATTAGGTGAAAATGATTTTTTGACCCCCTTATGATTTCTATCAAGCTAGTTCCCACCCTGGGTAATTAAATTTGGACAAACATAGGCATGATGTCCTAACTCATTACAAGTAAAGCATCTTATTACTATTATTTCATTGTCTGATTGATCATCATTATTATAGTTATGAGATATATAACCAGTCTAACCACATCGTAATCACTTGCTGGTCTCTGAGATACATTATTAATGTATCTTTTTACCATACATCTCATAGGATGGAAATTTGGTTTTCTTACATTCAGGCTTCATTTATAAATTATTTCCCATTACCTTCCAACTAGATTGCTTCTTTTTTTCTCTCATGGAATATATATTCTTCAAAAAACACTATTTCTACCTTCTCAACATGTCAAAAATGTTCCTCATAAATTTTAAAATCACATGATCTTAATTCCCTTTGATATTTTGGCTTCAATCCTGAGTAAAACTGATTTATTTTACTATAAATATCACGTAAAAAATTTAGGACATTCCTTGACAAAAGGGTGAATTATTTTTCCTATGAAGTCATGAAATCTTCGATCTTTTTTCTCTATTAAAATAATTTTTTTCCATCATAAGTAGAATAGTCTTGGGGAAAATATTTCCTAGGGAATATATTCTTAAATTCATCCTTTTCCATGGAATCAATATCTTCACATCCTCTAATTCTTTTAATCATTGACAAACATTGATCAACTTCAACTTTAAAATGATAAACAAAAATACCAAATTTTTTGATTTTTTGAGCAACCCATTATATAAAAAATCATTTCTAATTCATTAATCCACCCTTTAGCATGGACACATGAGACGATCCTGTGAATGATGGTGGTCGTTTCCTCATGAAATTCTCTATGATAAAAATATTACTATGTGATTGGTCTAGTTGATCTCATAAATGAACACCAATGCCACTTATCACCTAAGTAAACTAAGCCATTACTATAACAAACTATTCAGTTTCAATTGCCACCGTCTCTATATTTTGATTTGGTTGGTTATTTCCCTATGTATTCCTTCCTATCACAACTTCCATATTTCCTCTATAGAAAACCATTCTGAACAAATATATCATAGATGAATAAATGCAGAAATATTAAAATGATAAATCATTTCAATTTGATCATAATGTGATTTTTTGTTATTAATAATAATATTTTACCTTCTACATTTATCAAAACCAACTATGAGGCCCTACCTTTAAACATTACTTATGTGTGAGATAATTTAATAATTTGAATGTAATTCAACTCAAGGATCTTTTAGGGTTTACATCATTAGAGAATTAGATCATAACATAGACATAACATCATGAATATTACAAGTAGACACTTAAACTCACTCTCCATTTTTTATGAAACAAAATCTATTTAGAAATAAAAATGACATTGTTTCATGTTTTAATAGTATAATTTTTCCTTAATCCCATACTTCACACTATTAATATTTATGTCTTATGAAAACATTTAAAAACTAAGGATGTGTATAAAGACCACATTTATGGATATATGAAGAATGAAATATTTTATTCTTGGGAAAAAAACCATGAGAACTTTATTATAAAGTAATACTTTTTTCCATCAAGTAGTGGTAAATATAATTCACTAAATATTTACTCATTTCTTATGAATTCTGTAGATTAAAGATGACCAAAATCCCATATAAAGAAACATATAATATATAAAGGTAACATGAGACATAAAAAACTAAAATGGAATAACCATACAATTGACATTCAAACATATCGCTAAATGGAATAGCCATACAGTCGACTTCCATACCCAATGAATTGGTGGTTATAACATAACCACCCGTCCTTGGATTATCACAAAACCACCCATATTTTCATTTATCACTTTTCCACCTATATTTGGATTATCAGGTAACCACCCATTAATTACCCAAGAACCATTATTAAATCATAACACAAAATATATTTCAAATATCAACACCTCACTTATAACATTTCATCTTCAAAAATAATTGATAATTTCAATATATTGAAATAATTAATCCAATTCAAAAACCATTTTCAATACCAAAACAAAAAAAATGACATAATATATTTATTTTCTTTTTAAAAATATTAAGGCTTATAGAGGAATCCAAATATAAAATAATGATTTCAGTTGTGGAGAGGTCGTTATCACCACATACATTAAAAACATTCCATTTTATGTTTTGTAAAACTTTTCATAGAAAAAATAGTCCATTTAAATTAAATTAAGAGTAAATGGGTTATTATTATGCACCTTAAAAAAGATTTCGGTGTATATTAAAAAGATTATGGCTATATAAAAGTAAATTTAGATTATTTCCCTTGCCTTGCGTCCGACTCGTCACATTTTTTCCATGTTCTTCATCAAATCGGGTAACTCCTTTTGATTAATGACAAGATGGATTCTTAATTGCCTAATGCACAAGGTAAGGATTATATGAGGAATATAGGGATGTTGGTAGCTTATATTTTTTTTGATATTTGATGATCCATGGGTTTTGAGTGGTTTCAATAAATGGTTTTAGGTGATGGCCATTTATAAGAGGGAGGAGGGGCACATAAAGAATATCTTGAAATGTTATATAATTATAAATATAGGTTCGGAACAATATGATCTCAGTGTCATTTATTTCAACAATTCGAAGGTTTTGTGTCGAAAATCACAAAAATAATAGGTTTTAGACAATTCTAGGTATAAAATGTACCCTTATAATTTTGTTTTAACCCTTAGTTAACTAATTTGACTCTTACCATTCCATCTTTTATATTCGTACTATATGGTTAATATAGTTACCATAAAATGACAATAGAAAATAATGTAGATAATTAGTGACATTTTTAACATTATATATGTCATTTGGATGAATCCAATACTTTTTAGGAGTATTATATCGTTTAAGAAAATTGTATTTTTTTTGAATTTTCTTTTATGTTAATTTTCATACAACTCATATCATTAATTTTTTTTAAAATATATAAAAACATGAATCTTTTGAAAAAACATCATTAATTTAAAGATAAAAAGTCATAATCATCCCAAATATTATTTTATGGCATAAAATTCTTCAAACTTAAATTAAATTTTTTATTTATAATCTCATTTATTTATATCATTCATTAAAATGGAAATAACTACATCATTATTGTGTCATAAATATTTTTTTTATTTCATGTCTGAAGCCTAAAAATGAAATACCATGATGTAGGAAATAGTTTGATCTTTCAAATGACTAGTTATAGTCGAATAGGCCACTTATATATCACTATAGAAAAAAATGTACTAAAAGATATATGCGTATGATACATTTTCCTTTAATTTAAATCAACTCTTATAAAATGTCATTTTCACATCAAAGTAGCTCCATGGGGTCCCAAAATCGACCCAAGGATACCCATGGTCAAAAATACCTCATAGAATAGTATTATGACACATGTTACGGGATTAAAAATTAATTTTAATATTATTTATTTTACATTTTTTTGTAAGATTTACCATTTAACCTTGGTAAATAAAATTATTACCGAAGTTACTACTAATTATGTCTAAAAATAAAAGTGACATATTTAGCCAATTTGGAGATTTTAATTACAAATATGGAATCTATTTTTACCAAATTAAAAACAAATAAGTTTCATAAATTAATTTAAAATTAATTCTTATTGGGAAAAAGCGTCTTTTTAAGAAGTAAAAACTACCAAAAGAACGACATGTGTTTTGGTAAGATTTAAATGTGAAATTACATTAAATGAAAATAATTGTATTCAATATTAATAAATTATTACAATTACCCATTAAAAAAATTAAAATTAAAATATTACTATAAAAATAATTTAGATTTAAAATGAAAATTTGAATTAAAATGCAATATTTTTCACTATTCATAAAAATTGACCTTTATATGAAAAATTCCAAAATTTCATCCAAAGTAAATTTATATTTCAAGAATCCAAAGTGGAATTTTATTTTCTAAAATAGAACATAAAACATTAACAAAAATAGTTTTAAAAAGGGTTCTTCATCAAAAGGCAGTAAATCGACTTTTTAATGAAGGTAAGATTATTTCATTCTTAAATTTAGATTCATTCTTATTTTAAGCATCAAAAAGTTATTGAATAAATTTAATGAAATTTAATAAACATATATAATCAAATTTTATTTACTTATGTTCATTCTATTCAATGCAACTACTATGAATTTACTACCACTTAAAATAATAATAACTTATTATTATTTTTAGCAATAACTCAATGTTGTGTGGAACATAAGAATCACAGGAAACCCTTTATTGAGTTTTGAGTACGCTATCGAAAATATCATCCAAATTAAATTAATATCAATATTTAAATCTCAAATATTAATAAATATAAAAATTTTAAATTCTTTATTTAACCGGGATATTACACAATTATAAACAAAAGAAATTATATTACATACTTTTCATTATTTGATGATATTACATGTTGAATTCATGATATCTGGCAAAGAAAAGACTAATACATGTGGCTTCCAATGATTTTTCATTTTTCCTTTCATAAAAATAGCATTCCCAATAATATAAATTGTTAGAATATATTCATGCATATATTTTAATGAATTTATATTGAACTGTGATAATAAAATAGAAAACTTATAGGCTATATGGAGTGTCACTACATATGGTTCAGGGACTGTTTAATTTTTCGTATTAAAGGTGTTGGGTAATAATATATTAGGTAAATCAGTAGGGAAATAGTTTCATCATGTTGGGTGGTGCATTTATCTATCATAGGAAGCTGGTCAGATCACATAGAGATTTTGGGTGATGTTCTGAGTTAGATTGATATATTTTTCAACATAAATCCAAGACACATATGAGAGTACTATAGACTAAAATATATTTAGTGTAATTATTTTTCATTATTAAAAAATATATAATACTAGTGATAATTATAAAAATTATATTGAAATTAACTATTACAATCATTGAAAACCCACATATAAAAGGAAAACCTTCATTTTCACTTTTCTACAGTGGCTAAAGGTCACCGTTATAAAATATTTTAATAGTAATGATAAAGGAATCAAATTCTAATAAATGATTTATAACTATTTCTGACCATCATGAATAATATAATTTAATTAATTATATAAATATTTATTTAAATATGTTGTACATAACCGTAAGTATATATATTTAATTAAAAAATATATATATTTAAAGTTATGTTTATTTGTAAATATATATATAATTTTAACTATATATATATAATAAAAGAATTTATATAATATTATGTTTACTTAAATTCACATAGTTATTATTATATTATATAATTAATAATATAGAAATATATTTAAAAATATATATTCATTTGTTTTTAATATACATATTAATATTTATAATGTTATGTATTCATATATACTGATATTTCATCAAAAGCACAGACATGCACAAATATATACAACTATATATAAATGTTTTTTGGAACCCCCCCCCACTAATACCCATATTGGGTAAAAAGAGAACAGATGGGAAGATCCCTAGAGTCCCACCTCCTTTACGTCCATGATGAAGACTGCAATTATGGGTATATATCACAAATAGGGGATCATGACCCTCCACTACCCTGTAAATGTATAGAAAATACAACAACCTAGACTCCCTAAATGTTAAACAATCCAAAATCATAGAAAAAACCCCAAAAATTCCGGAAGATAAAATAGATACAAACATATCCAAAATAAATGAATTCCAGTAAAATCATGTGGCAGTAGCCATAATAACACTATGAAATAAGAAAGGGTTATCCATCCTGATGACTAAACTCATCATAGAAAACTAAAAAATAGATTTTATATACATTGGGTGATAAAAACACGTTTACTCAATAGGATCATACCTAATGCCTCTCAATAAAATCTGAAAAAGAATAACAATGACCCATTGAACACACGTATGAACTATCTAGTGCCAGAATATGTCAACCAGTACCCTCATCCACAAAAACGTTCTCTAACCAAATAAAAAATCTAATAGTTATATATTAATTTAATATGAATATTGATTTACATTCCCTATATTGAATTCCCCACTATTTCAAAACTCTCACTAAATGTGAAGACATCAGTTGACCTCATTCATTATATATACTCCAAAGAAAGCACTAATTTTATATCAAGTATCACAACACTATCCACACATCACTTATTGTGGAACTAAAAAAATATAAAATATATCATAAAAATATTAGTATGGTATCATTAATGTGTAGTACATAATCTTCATTCCCTCATCCCACAACACATTATTCTGACTACATATCTCTTCATCCACCACTCGTATCAATTGTTTCCATTGTTTATGGAAGAGCATGTAATTTTTTTTCTTCTATGTTTATCCTCCATATCCATGATATTAATAAAAACACCTACAATACCCTTGAGGTATATAGAGGTTATCTGAATAGTGTTGGATGAATAAGAAAAAAAGAGGAGAATATAAGTTATAGAATAGTATCAAAAATGCTTACAAAAATGGGTTCACAAATGCAACCCAACAATTATATTGATATTATTACCATTTAATACAATTTAATATTTCTAGGAATATTTATGATGCTATGGCCTAAGTCTGAGATAAATTTAGGGTTTTGGACAACCTCAGTGTGTTGATAATAAAATATTAATATATTTTACTAAACTTCTATTGATTGTTTAATTTAAAGTGGTTATCCCATTATTTAATGACTTGTATAGGATATCTGAGACCATGGTTTATTTAATAATGTGGGGTTTAACATATGCAGGATCTTATATTGTTCAGTGTTGGAATTCCAGTTAAGGGACCCATTGTTGGATGCATTTAGTATAATAAATAAATAATATATATATATATATATTTAATTAAATAACTTAAAATGGGTCCACATTAACTATAATTTATTATAATAATTATTCAGGGTGATACATATAACCCATAAAGGATTTGTGATGAAATGTAGTATTCTTTATCATTGGCGGATTGATGTTAGAGAATAAAGGGTTATCAGATTGTTGTGGATAAAGAGGTAATGAATGTAGTAGGTCTTCTTCGTCCCTGGAAAACTAAATTTCACAAAAGAAAGATCACTATTTGAGATTGTGAATCTTATGTAGGGAATTATTCCCTATTTTATTTATCCATAAAGGATTTAATTATATTTAATTTAAACTATGTTTGATTATTGTTTCGTGGCCCCTATTGTCATTATTTTGATTTATTTGACTTAGTTAATTTTTCTTGCACCTTTCATTAACACATACATATATTTTTTCTATTATAATTATATGAGAGTTTCTATAAAATTATGGAATGAATTTTTTGATCCACATATCTTCCCAAAATTCTTTTCATTTATCTCCATTGTCCCATGAGTTCATGGTTCAAAATTGTCATGGTGGGTTAAAGAGAGATCAAAAATAATATTCTCAATGGTTATGAGAATAACATTTAGTATGGATATTTTAATAAGGATTGTGGTGGATTAGGGGTGGGGAGTGATATCGCCAAGGATTTTGGATCTTTAGTCGTGACAATAGTGGTTCGGTATGATAGGTGGGGTCGATTGGGTTTTGGAAGCCCGAAGTATGGCCTATGTTTATGGATTGTGCATAGACGACCCCATATATGAGATCGATGAAACTAATTATGATGGAAATTTTGGTGGATAAGACAATTAATAATGACATTTTTGGGATTATAAGAAATTCGATACAGCATGATGTGTAAAATAAATTAATCATGATGTGTTATCCTTTGACTATAGAAGCTAGGGTTTGTGTATAGATAAATATCACTTTTTGAGTATGATGCAATCAAACAGTATGATATGGTGGTGGAATCTCAACATGAACATAGGGAGTACAAGGGATTAGTCATGGTAAAACACACCAATATAGTAAGAGTACATGTGAATAGTTGTCCACTTGAACTCATGAATGATACTGAGACAGGACCATGTATTTATGTATCAGATAGATGGAAATGGGAATGGATAAAATAGATAAGGAAAACCATAAACCAACTATATATGATTCATATTATTAAATGTATTATAAATTATTTTCTATGAGATAAAATGAACATGAAATAAGGTGATATCACAGAGTGTGTGTCCCAACATATCAGTCATATATTTATCCAAAGAACAACAAATAGCTTATTTCTATCCTTCACTCTCTCACTTGACCCAAGAGTATCTTATCCGAATTATTTTTTAACATATAACACATAATCCTCTATTTATGTATATGAAATATGATGAGATATTATCTAAATGATGTTATTATTTAGGTGATGCCTGATTTGTAGCATTGATCATACATGATCATTAGAGGTATGTCACTGACGGAACCCCCCATATTTTACAATAATATAGACCCCCCATATTCATAACCAGATATTACTAGAAACCATATTACACAAGGCAAAAGGTAATATATCTAAATAGTATCAGACCCCCTATCACACTAAGGGACAGTTCCTCCCACTGTTGAGTGGAACCCCCATATTGCACCAGGGCACGTGTCCACTTTTTATAGAGTGGAAACCCAAATCACTCAATGTTTTAGGTATAATATTTATATAGTGGAACACCCCCATATAACTCCATGGTGAATGTCTTATATATATGATGTGGATCCTCTTGTGGCATTGGGGCATGGGTCCTCTATATATCGAGTGTCACCCCCATTCACACAAGGGCGTGAGTCCTCTATCAAATACCTGGAATCTCCTTATCTAACTATGAAATGGTTCATATACATATTTATAGACCCCACTACCCTAAAGAAACTATATAGTATGTCCTCTATTATAGATTATTCCCCCTTGGTATGTGAAAATGTGGTGTGGTTTAGGTCCTCGAAAAATTTCTAATAGTTTTTGAATGATTTCTGGACAATAGATTGTGATCCCATAGATGTGATGAAATTTAAAAAATGGAGATCCCTACCCATAGTAAATAATGTGTTTATGAGGTACAACCATTGGAGATAGAAAACCCTAAATTTTTTATATAATTGTAATTGTGCGGGAACTCCACATGAATGTTTGTTCATTTTCACATGATTCTGGGTACCAAAGATGTTCCCTTGGAGGTATCGGCTAACTAATCATTATTAATTGGGAAGTAAAGATAGAGATCCACTTTCATCCTCAATTAGGATTCTTATTGATAATATCTATGGTTTTTTATTATTTTACATCATGCATTGTTTTAAAGGCTATTATGGTTTGAGGTGACTTTTTTATATACCTCCATTGTTCCCCTTCTGATTTTCCATCCTTCCTACAGGGTATGTATATACTCACCCCTTCAAAATATTTTATGACATGTATGGTCTCTAATGCAGATGAAAAAATATTAGTAGTTATTTCAGTGGAGATTCTTGATTTATGGGAGTATTTTTCTAATATTGTGTATAGACATAGAAATTTGGAGGCGTACTATCTTATTTTTCCATTCATGAATATTTTATTATTTTGGGACTTCATTTTTGGTTTTTCATGTACTTGTTCCCTTTTACTCATTGGTTTATATTTTGGAAAATTGTTGTATTCCTTATAGTTTTCTACATTCACATTCTTACTCTACATAATATTTATTTTTCTTCATATACCTCTTCACATTCATGGAGATAATGGTGTACAATCATATAGGTACATTAGTAATATATCTCCAAATTTAGTTATACATTATTGGAAATTTTTTCAACCCATAACCTATTATAGATGTTCTTGTAATTGTCTCATCAAACCTTCCACCAATCTGGAAGACTCTATTGGGTTGTATTGAGATAGAGTGGTACTTGAGGTTGGTAATCGTTGGGTCTATGTGATGATGGACCCATGGTGATAATTGGATGGGAACAAAATTTAATAGTTTCAAAGTGTCGTGAGAGTATATTTATTTCTTGGGAACCTAATGATAGAGTAGTGGATGACATTTCCATACAATATGACTCTAAATACCTACATTCTAACATTGAATACTAATAAATTAGGTATGGGGAACATTGGTAGTTGAATCATATAGGACTGATTCCATTGAATTTATTTTTTAATTCATCACCCAAAATATTCACTTTGACCCTGTAATATGTTTATAACCATAAATATTCCTCCTCGATGATATCTAGGTAATATATTGAGATAATGTTGTAACAAATACCAGTTGATTGATGAATCCATATTCATAGATATTTTGAAGATATTTTTTCACTTTCATGACACTGAACAAACAATTCCATAATTGAGAAGTCCATGGACACACCATTATTGGTTTACGTAGATGATCATACACATGTTAGAATTCTATAAATCCAGTAATATTGGATTATGGTATTTGAAGGAATATTTCTTTGCAAGTGTTCCTATGATGGATACCAATACATATTCACAGTGAGACACACCCTTAGTAGATGGAGTTTAAACTCGAAGAAATGTTTCTGTTTTTCCAACAATCAAACCACAATAGACAAGATTATTTTACCCGAAACTAGTCAAAATCATGGAGTATCAGTTCATTTTGGTGGTTCCAGTAAGGTAGATTTTCATCATAAGTTCAATATGTAGATATTTACTCGGTTTTTTTGGTGATCCATAATCCTCATTCTTGTGTTGTTGAGGAGTAGAGAGATCCTCTCATGTATATTCCCAACATGGGTAAGATGGATTTGGATGATTGCCCTATCACTGAGAAATCTATAGGATAACATATGGAATTTATAGATACCTTTTTGGTTATTTTTTATTTGGATTTATATATGTATTAAAATGTGAAACACCCCCGCAACAAGATGTGATATTATGACATGTTTCAAAACCATGCTATTTAATTAGTGTCCCACAAATAGGACAGTGTCATGGTGTGGAGGGCATGCAATTTTGACTGGTATTTTTAACGTTGATTGATATTCGAATGTGTCATAGAATTCCTTAGTTAAATTGAATGTGTTTAAAATGGAATGGATATATTCTTATTTTAGGATTATTTATCTATGAGGATTTGAGAATTTTTTAGGTATAATAAGTTTCTCCAATACTCTACTATATTTTTAGCATAATGTTGTAAGAAACATTTCCCTAAACAAAAAAACAATTAGAGGCCAAAAATTATGAATAAAGTATTTTTTTTCTTTCATGAAATATGCATTAGAGGCTCTTATATAGTGGATTTGTAATCATATTCTTTTAATGGTATTGAGATCTAACACTATGGGGAGGCACATGCCCACAAGAAATATTTCTACAGAGGTAGTGGGAAACTATCATGTTTTACATGGTATAGAGTATTTTTCTATCATCCAGGTTATAATATTAACTACTAATTAGATTTTATATGTTCCATGTTATTGGTATGTAATTTTTCATCTTTGGTGAGAATGATTCACATGAAGATTATGATGATATCTTATGTAGGAGAATATAATCAATTCAATATTAGATAACTCATATGAACCTTCTAGTAGTGGATGCAATGAATTTCTATTTACTATATTTCTATAGAGATAATAAGAAAAATATTATAAGGATGTACCGATCATACATCTATCAGGTGTTTTTTTTTTGATATTTAATTGGACAACATATGGATAGATATATAAACTATTATATTTGATGAAATAGTATAGAAATGAGAGTAAGATGTGCAGTTGGAGGAGTTAGTAGATACATGGCCATGTTAAACAAAGTGTGATCCTTTGGGAAGCCCATTTTTTCACATAGGAGAAGAATTATAGGTGGAGGTTAGTTATGCATTGATGTTGCCTATATCAAGTTACTAGTGAGGATGAGTATCCTCCCCTAAGAATTGATGATTATGTGCCCAAGGATTTGTGTTGAATTGGTTCGGGGAGTTTCTCGTAAGAATAGGTTGTCCCCAGCAATAGGTTTGAGAGGATTATGTATTGATCATATATTCTTTGAGCTTCTATAATAGGTTTGAGTTCTTAATGATATTGCATGGTTTTATGGATTACAATGTTGAATTTGTGGGACTTATGACCGTCATAAATGGACCTTCATGGACCTATTCATGGTATTATAATATGATGAAACCTTCATGTACTCTGTGGTAGAGGTTGAGAATGAGATACAAAAGTGGATGGTATTATACATTCAACGAGAGAGAAATATTTATGGAGGTATACCATATATTTTATTATGGATTAGTGTTTTCCTCTTATTTAGGATATTACTTCTTAAACATGTGTGTGATAGTTGACCTTGAAAAAGTGAGGGTTGAGAAGGCATCAAAGTTACCTGAAGGTGTGGGAATGGAAGTAAGTGATAATAAAGATTTCATTCATCAACTTGTACTGAAAGAGGATACAATTTAGTATAAATATTTATAGTTAGACCATTATGATTAGGATGATGTTTTTTACCTCTTGTTAATTAGTATAACCATAATACTTCTTCAGGGTGCTAAGGAGGCTTAATTGGAGAAACCCATGAAGATATCTTTCATGACCATATATCAATTATACATGATCCCATTATTTTAAGGTGGTTAGTACATCATATGTTTTAGAGGATGTACAATGACACATATCATGTAGTGAGATGATGTGCTGAGGAGGTTTCATTTCTTCCATAGTACACCAAGGAAAAGGGTGGTTGATATTTGGTCCTTCATAATAGGGTAGTGTGGTCAAAAATGTTGTAACATATTGATAAGTTTAACATTGTTTTTCTCCAATTCATGTAGGTGGTGGAAGATTTTTCCAGATGGAATTGGATTTGGGAAAATATCTTTATTGTTTTAACGATTGATCTTCCATGAAAATTGATATGTCACTGCACTATCCAAGTGATTGTTGACCAAATCACCTAGTAAACCAACATTCTAACCATTAAGGAGAAGATCGTAATGGAATGTTTTAGAATACGTTGAGATAATTAAGGATTTAAAATTAATTAAATTACATTGATGGTTGTTGAAGACATTGAATGTTCACATTCTTTCACAATTATGGAGAAGATATAGGATTATTTTGGGGATTATTTTCGGTTGATATCATTGTTTTTACTCAATAAATAAGGATAACTAAAATGGACCACTGAGGTTTTGGAGAATATTATTTGAGATGCATGTTGTATTAGGTAAATGTCAAGGTAAATAACTTACCCTTAGTGGTGGTTTAGTATCACAATAGTTACCACTCCATCATTGTTTTTGAATCATTTGAGTCCTATTTTTTCGGCAAAGAGATTTCGACAAGGAATCCTCCTCTAGGTATATCTATATTATTCTGATGGATGATTTTGGGTGGTTTATTTCTCAAAAATTTGTTAATATTGGGTTATCATTGTCACTCTTTAATAGAACCTCCCAATGGTTCCAAAATCTATAACTACGTAATGACATTATTTCAAAAGTTTGGTAGTCACCAGATATTTTTAATATTAATGTCACTTAGGGACTAACATTCTTCTAGAGGATGGGATGTCATAATCTCAAATATAGGGGGGCATTATTGACTGATTCAGGCACTATTACATATTGAAGATACATTAGTGAACTTCTTCATAATACCAATACAAAACAGGTGTACCTGAAAAAACAAATATGTGTCAAGTCACTTTTGTGAAGAATATATCATTTGTGAGTCAATTTTTATGTTACCTAGGTTGTTCATCTATTTACCTTATAATTTATAGATAATTATTTCATGAATCCATATAACCAATAGATTAGGAATTTTATCCCAATCAAGGAGGACTCCAATATTCCACGATGGTGATTGAGCCATAGTGAGAAATCCTACATGAGATGGTTATTGAATGAATCAAACCCATATAGTTCATTAATCCCGTGATGCTTAGAATCATACATAAAGGATATATATGTGTGGACTCTGACACTAGATATTCAGGTCCGAGTCTAAAGGGGGGGAATCATTTGTATCTTGGTTATTGTGTGAATCAGAGATAGGATAACTAATTTGATTTCTTAGTTCACTGACAGGTGAGTTAAAATTATCATACCATGGGAATGATTAGGTATAGATAGTTGAAATGTCAAATAAAATTCAAGAACCATGCAAGGGTAGTTTTTTATTTGATCTATAACCATTGGAAGTTATCATATATGTCCTTATCATCATTAGGAATCGGTGTTCTTACAGTTCAGTCACACCTAGTGGAATATCCCCAAGGTAGATTCCCTCGTGCTAGTGAGGTTATATTATTCCACTCATTGGGAATTATATTCCAAAATTCTTATAGCCGGTGGATTCTCATAAATCGAATTATATAACTATTTAAAATTTAAATTACTTAATGATCTATTCTAAGTGTGGGAAGAAATGGATTAAAAGTAATCAGTCTTAATGTATATGGATGTGAGGCATATGTGATGTAGAGACACTTTGGATATTTAATATGGACACCATGAATTATAGAGGTTTTCTATTTATCAATATTATGGTAGGAATCATAGGCATAATAGTTAATTTTAATTTTTTACACTAATGTATGATATAGAATTATCCCCCCATGTGAATGATTTGACCATGATGGTTAAAATTTAAAATATATGTTGAGATCCATACAAAGGTGGATGCCCATTCGAGCTCAAGCTTTGTACTTAGCAAGGAATCATACATATTATAGTTACAAAATTAATATGAGTTCTCAATGTAAAATTGATCAAGGCTTACATAATGACATTACCCTTGTCATTTTGTAGGTTTATGGTATAGATGACATGATTATATCAAGTCGTTATTCCACCTTGAGCCATTCTCATTTTTATAAACAAGGGATGGAATATAAAAAAAATTTCTTATGGGTGTGGGGATTATCCAATGGGACTTCCCATGGGAGATTAATATAGGGATCGAACCATAGAGAGGTGTCCTACATATCCGGGTTTTGACAAGAATGATAGTAGTCATAGTTCTTTTGATTGTGGTTTACACACTGTCTTTTAACTTTTATTTGGGGCTCACACACTAAAGATTGGAAAGGTAATCCAATCCATGAATGACTTTTCTAGCATGAAATGTTTTATTTCTTGAACTATTCTTTTTTTCAAATTTACGTGACCTGATTTCATGGTTTATTTGTAGGATATTTTCTACTATACATGTCTAATGACAAGTGTACGATCCCGTGGACTAGTATAGAGTACTTTGCATAATTTCATTCGAATGTATAAATGTTTTCACATGATCAAGTATTCCATATCTAGATTACATCATTATACATTAATGGTTTACCTTGTAAGTCATCATATGATCATATATGATTTTCCTAGAAGTTGTCACATGATCTATAGAATATTCCATGGTGTCATCACAAGAGTTGACTCGAATAAATTGAGAAAGTCATGAGTGTTAGTGTGACATTTCCTGAATCGTGTTTCACGTCCTAGTTGACATTTTAGTATTTCATCGCTAGACATAGTGGGAATACCTATTGGGCATTGAGGGATCCATTTTACATCCCAGGTGCTACCACAAGACTATTATGGAAACAATTGGTGCCACCATATGAGTCTTGAGACATGTATGAAGAACACCATGAGGCTTGAATGGTGAGCTCCAATTGTTTCACAAAAAGGTCTATAATTCACATGGGTAACCATGTGACTTGATTTATAATGTTCAATGGACATCACATGACCAAAATAGTATAATAAAAGAGTGTCGTGAGATTTGAGCGATATGTCCTGGTGTTGTAGTGTGTCTTATGTGGTTCAAACGAAGCACATAAGTGTCAAATTACGTGGAATTTTTTTATGTCTCCAACCATTTATATTTGACCAAGCCACTATATTTCCAATTACATTGATTATTTTAGTATAAATTTTTTTATGAATCACATTTTTTATTAGATGTGTGGGGTGTCCTTCATGTGTCCAACCATAAGGTCATTTCCTGATCTAATAGTGATCATGTGAATTTAATAGGCATGCTTCATAGTTTCTACAGTTTTCTAGTATCTTACCTAATTGAAAACTGTGTAGTCATGAGGTACACTAATCCAAGAAATATGTTCATGTACGTTGTTACAAAAGGGATAAATGATTTTCTTGTGGATTTAAAGTGCATTTTTCGTGATGGTTTTGGGAATTTCTAGGTCTCACCACCCCAATTGTTTTATTATTTTCATGTTGAATATTGTTTGAATCATGTATGGTGTCAGTGGAGGGATTATACATCACATTTCCTCATGAGTCTCAATTATAGATCACTCTGAGGGAATCAACTTATTTTTAGCATACCTCATTCCATCCCATCAGGGCCTATATTATGTAATTATTATTATTTAATATGGGACTTGATGAATCATGTGGGTATGTTGAACGACACCAATATTATCATATTGACATGTTCGATGGTCATCAAAAGATCAGGGCACTTGTTAACAGGCAGTGGTGTGATCTTAGGTGATTATTCTGATGAAGGACCCCCAAACTCCCTGAGAGGGGAGGGGTGAATCAGGGTGTCAAATTTTTCTTTTAAACATTATTGATCATATTATCACATTGGTATCAACCTCAAAAACCTATTAGATAAGTATGAAAAGTAAGAAGACAATCACCTGCAATGAAATTACACAATAATTTTACTTTATTCACCACTAAGGGATACATCTATAGAGAAAAAGTCGATAGTATGTCAGTCATATCAAAATACACTAGTCATCACATGTTTTGTAGTACAAACATTCGGGCACCATCACTATGTACTGGGCACAACAACATTACAATGTTTCAGGGATATCTCACTATATTCCTTTGATCACCTCCATTGAATCCCCTTTTTCACTTCCTTAAAAGAATATCTACTCATTTTTTCAACTTGAAGGTCACATAAAAAATTTATCATTAACTAATGCATCCTAAAATTTAAATAGATGAACTGTTGATGTCCCTTTATTACTCCTAGTTGTAAATTATTTTCCCTCTCAATGACTGTTTTGGGAAATTAATTGTACAAACTGATATGGAAAATTTTTAGGCTTTCTTGGGTGTCCTGCATAACACTTAACCTCATCATCGTACGAAGTAGCGGGTATGGTTTGTGGATAACCTCCCCCATGTACCACTATAATTTCTTTGTACCTTAAAACTCCATTGTATACATCCCTACTCTGACGTGTAATGTTTTGCTGCATGTACTCCAAGATCTTCCTCCGCAAACCACATTCCCTTATGTGGTCTATTTTTTCCTACACAGATTCTTCTCTCTGCATACCATCTTATCCACTACGAACCACTTTAGTCATCAAAAAAATTTTCCATTGATTTTTAATCTCCAATAAAACACTCTAGTGGCGCAGATTTCTATTCCTTATATTGGAAAAATTGTACTAAAATATCTGTTAAGCTGAGATTCAACAAATCATTTGCATCGCATCACATTCACTAGAACAGAACCATCCATGAACCGAAAACCACACCTCAAACCATTTTCATTTCAGAAGATTTTCCCACTTACAGTTTCTTTCTATGTAATGCATGCCTCCACCACAAACAACTTTTTAGTTTCATGAACCACTCAATATACCATTCCCACTGTCTCTTATGCGGGCTATTAACCAGTCCCGAACATGGTATGAAGTCCATGTCCCAGGACAAATAGTTCTCTCCTTTTTCAAAATTCAATATCCATTCTTCATTCCATACATTCCAATGAAAAAATACATAATTTTACGGTCCAAAATTTTTGCAAGAACTCTTAAATATCATCAATGTCAATGTTGATTTCAGTATCACTCGTAAGACCATGTACCATAAAAAATCTATAATCATCCATGTGAACAATAAAAAACACAGACTAGCCTCCTTTATAATCAACAAACTACCCTGGGTCCAACAATCTCCCCCTTTCAATTTGATATAAATCTGCAGATAAATTCTCTGAAGCTCCATCCATAAACAAAAAACTATAACATCAAGAAACAACATATAGATCACTCTCTCTACGTGATAAGTTCTAAGTGTTGAAAAAAGGGAGAGTACATTAATTGTGTTCTCATGTTTTTATATTCTCCCTCATAGTTTCATTTTCACTTTCTCTGTTCTCCATGAATCATGTATTAGTCAAACAAACTTCATAATATTTCTATGAGAAATTGAATTTATCCATTCTCCCGCATTGGTAATAAACCCAATGAAACAAATATAGGTTTGAAGGCTCAATACATACTCCCCATGGTTTTGTATCTCCCCCATAAACCTACATTACTTCAACGAAAAAATTAAAAAAGATAAAAAACTAAGGATATGGGAGTTTCATTACCTACTCATGAATTGGGAGGTGATTGAACATTTAGGCTATAATTATTTTTCCAAAACATAGCCGCTACCAGTGGCTTGGATTAAATATAAACCACATTATCATTAGTTCCTACATGATCAATTGTAATCCCCTTGTGTTCAACATTTTCCTTGATGCTGTAATATTTTATTTCAATATGTCTCATAAGTGAATGTTGAATATGATTCTTCTTAAGATTAATTGTGCTCTTGTTATTATAGTTAATCTCAATTGGTAGTTTCAACTCATCACACATATTTATCAGTTGATGATTCATCAAAGGTAACTAAGTGAGAGCCTTTGTTGTAAATATATATTCCGCATCAGTAATACTAAGATAAATACATTCCTATTTCTAACTCAAACTTCCCACATATTTTTTCCAAAAAATAATGATCCACCACTTTTGGAATTTCTATCAATCAAATATCTTTCCAATTCAGTGTCAGAAAAGGTACAATGTTCATTATCCTTCCTAGGAGAAATGTGTAAACTATAGTTATGTGTACCATGAATGTACTAGTATTCGTTTAACTTCTTTGATATATTATTACATAAGATTACATAGAACATGGTCTACTATGAATTTTTCATAGACAATATCTGACCTTGTTGTAGTTAAGTATGGAATGATTCTAATGATCCTCTCATACATTGTGGGACAAAAAGATGATCCATTCTCATGCTTTCATAATTTCACTACATCTACAATCAGAGCCTATATTGGTTTAGAGTCTTGAATATTGATGTTATTAAGTAACTCTCTTGCCTACATTTTCATCAAATGTATAGGGTATATATTTCTTCTAAATCTCCTTCAGTCCTAAGAAATATTTTAGTTCACCAATAATAAACTTTTAAAATTATCATTTAATGTGATTGGAAATTCATCCACTAATCTATTCCTGCTTCCACTGAAAATATTATCATTAGCGTAAACAAATATCACAAACTGTTATTTCTAATAATTCTTCACATAGATATTGTGATCCACTCCCCCTATATTCAATTTAAACTTTTTCAGGAATGAATCCAACCAATAGTAGCATGCCCATGGAGTCAATTTCAAAATATAGAGTACCTTCTTCAGTTTCCATTCCTTCATTTCATCATTTCCAAGAAGAAATACCACTAGTTGATCTGTGTAAACATATTCTTCATGTACACCATTAAGTAAAGTAGTTTAGACATTAATTTGATACACTTTGTATCTTCGTTTAATTGTCATGGTAAGAAAAAAATTGATTGAATCTAGTCTATCCACCACCTGGGATATAGTTTCTTCAACATCAACACCATCTACATGAGAATATACTTTACACAACAATCATGCCTTGTTTCAAACCACATTTACCTTCTCATGTAATTTATTCTTTAACATCCACTTCGTAACAATCCTATTGTGATTTTCGGATCCCTTCACTAGATCCCATGTTTTGTTCCTTTCAGTCTGATATAGATCTTAATTCATGTAATTAACCCATGATTCATCATTTACAGCTTTTAAAAATGAGGACGGTTCTACAACATAATGGAATAAAGATTGTGCATTGTTCCTCATTATATTCGTTGGTGTGGGATTGGTCCTATCCCCAATGATATTTGATTGATCAATTTACTCACTTCGATTTCTGCTTTGACGTTCACCAGAATTTCTTCCATCCATGATTTTATCTTCTAATTCTAATTATATGTCAATATAATGATGAAACTCCTTAGAGTTTGGTATGTATTCATCTACCACTATATTTGGGACTATTCTAGGTTCAATTTATTCTTCACCCTCTATCACATATGTATATGTATTCCTTGAGGCATTTGTGGATTTTTTTTCAATGATCATTACTTCACTAATTTCCACAATCCTTAGAAGATATTTATTGAAACAATTGTATAGTTTTCCCTTCAAAGATTATCCCTGGAATATTATTTCATCTTCTACATCACCATACTTACCATGATTTCTATATTTCTTTTGGACAATCATTTACTTCTGAAAATAATAAAATTATTCTATGTGGGATTCCATCCAGGCCACAACTCATAGGGTTTCTTGGATTCCCCAATATAATGTACTTTTATGATTTGGATATAAAATGATTCTTGAACAACCTCTTTCAAATTACGATGAGAGATGTTACTCTCAATCAGCGTAGTTCTACCTACACTGTTTACCTGTCAATTTTGGTGATCAACAACTCCATCTTATTGGGTAGTTCCAAAAATATCCACTTAAATATGTATTCTATGATTCTCTATGTAATTTTCAAATTCAATGGACATATATTCTCCATAATTGTCTGATTTTGTAACATTGACTCTCTGTCAATTATCATTCTAGAGGATTTGATTGTATGTCTTCATAAAATAATTAACTTGATGTTTCTGGTGTCTTACGATCCCACATTTTATTATATTGTAATCATATATAAAAATAACAAAGTAGAATTCCTCATAAGTTCCAGCAACATTTATCAGACCACATACGTTTTTATGCATTAGGTTGGGAATAACATATTCCCTTTTAATCTTTTGACGATATAAACTGCACACCAACATTCATCAAATACACACATCACAAGCCTTCTCCCATTCACATTTCAGATTTGGGATATCCATGACTATATTAATAATTAATATATTTTCCAACTTCTGTTTATTTATATACCATAATTATTGCTGCCAAAAGTTTTCTTCATTCCAAACAGTCATATAGTAAATGATTTCTTTACTGAAAAAATGATATTATTTTCATAATATTATACATCCTTTCATTGGAGGGTTCTATTTCTTCCCTTTTATAGTGAACCCATTCTGATTTAGTGACATTATATGTCTCATGTCATGGAGCTAACTCACAATGAAGCGATTTCGATGTAAGCCATCCACATAAAAAACAATAATTTTTCTTAGTTCCACATTGGCTGGTTCGGTAGTTCCACATGCCTTTGTTCATCAATGAACCATCATTGTCAATCATGAATGTACCATTAACCATTTTCTTAACAAATGTGTATAAGTTAGCATTACTGGTCATATTGGAAGAGCATCATCTGTCAAGAATCATAATGCATTTTTGTAACACCCCGAGATTTTATGAAAAATATTATTTTAATTTCATTAATGTCTTATGTTGTATTCTACACCAAGATTAGCTTGCGCTATACGCAACACCGTATTAGCTTACAGTATACGCAACACTATTCTTGGACCGTGTTACACATAATTTTGATAATAGTTATTCTACGCAACATTGAGTATATATATATATATATACTAAATGTATAAATGAAATATGGTTGGTTTCTGTTATACGAAACAATGAAGGATTCTTTCACAACACGCAACCCTAACTTGGCTTGCATTACACGCAATCGAGACCTTCCTCGATAGCATGTGTTGTACGCAATACCGGGTTTTAATAAACAATGTTATATTATTATAATATTGTCATGAACTAGCCGTTATGAATAGTATTAACTAATTTTGAATTTTATAACATTATTATTCATCTTACACATTTCTAGAACATGGTATAAGAACAAAATAAATTTTTCGGGTAAAATAAGTATTTTTCAAAAAATGCAGTTTTGCCGCCTTTGGATGGCGCACCCACTTTAATTCTGGTTTTTGACATGTTTATATGTTCAATTTGACAAAATAATATTCTTCTTCTGAATCAGGATATTAAAATTTTAATTAGATAAAGTTTTGATATTTTTTCGATAACTTTCATATTTTAATGAATAGTAAAAACACGCTATATTTTAATTAAAAACAACTTTTTTCATCATAATATCTTATGTGGTTAAATTATATTATTTAATGGTTTTAATTTATAAATAGAATATATTTTTACCATTTAATATAATGTATGTCATTAGCATTGATTTTACCTTGAATTCGTAGGTTAAATCAATTCAATCTTTTGCAATGTTTTAAAGAAAAACCCGTTTTCTTTCGACAACGGGATTAATTTTAATTTAATTTCTGCATCTTTTTTGTATTTAATTTTGAAAAATGGATTCCATATTTGGAATCAGTGGGTCAAAATTATGCTAATAAGCTACTTTTTATTTTTGGGAATTATGAATAGCAACTACGGTAAATTTTATTTACCATATTTAAAGGTAAATCGGGTAATTAAGGGTAAATATAATATTCTAAAATTACACTAACAAATGTCAAAATCCTATTGGATGACTAAAATTCGACCCATATCACCTAAGGGTGGAATTATAATCATTTAATGGACATTTTTCTATGAAAATAACTTAATTATTATTAAAACCAAAGAAAGTGACAACATGTCAATCTCTTAAATCTTATAAGTATATTAATTTTAATTTAGTGATAAACTTCATGAAACTTCGAACATGAATAGTCTCCAGAAAGCTAATTAAATTATCTACATCATATAAATTTATTTATAATTTTTAGGGATTAAATAATTATCATTAATTATGAAACAATAGTGATGCAGAAATTGTTTATCTAGTGAAAAATAAAGAATATTGTCTTTATTAAACTAATAGTGACCATAAAATGCACAAATACCTAACCAAAACTTATTGTCCATGTAAATGTAAACCATAATAATCCAATGGTCGAATATGTGACCATTTGGAGCCTTATAAAAGAGATTATGACCCTTATATTATTTTATTTTAAATGATGCCAAAGTTGTCACCTTCATAATTTAATAAATATAACAATTTAAATATTGTGATTTTAAGATGATAAATTCTAATAAAAGTATTATTGTGAAAGGTAATATATTTATCTTCATCATAGGATTTTATTTTAAATTTTTATACAACAAATTAGTATATTAAATAATTATACAAAAATGATGTAGTAATTATTTTATTAAGAGATAAACCAAATAAATGGTTTTAAAAATAATAAAATAAATATTATATGAACTATTTAATGTGATACACTAATTTTATAGATACATATGAACTTTTATTAATATAATAAGGCTTTTAGTTCGAACATATCTTCTGTATATATTTTATTTAAATTCAAATAAATGAATAGTGTCAAAATTGACACTATTGTTATTTTACAAAAATAACATATTATAAAATTGTCTAGAAATCACAAAAATATTTAAAAATTATAAATTTATATTTATATGGTCTATAATGTTATAAAGTAAACAATTATGGAAAATTCAGAACAAATAAGTAATTACTTGTTATAATTTAAAATTTAGAATTTTATTACCACAAATAAACTTAAATAGATTAAATAAGGATAAATCAAAATGATAAGGTTTAAAATAAGATCCAAACATGTCTAAATTTGATTGTTTGATGGGATTACAACACTATCTCATCTAATATTCGAATATGAGTCATTTATTGAGGTTTTTAAGTGGGGTTAGATTTATTATAAATTAATATTTTTAAGAATTCCTAAGGTGCCCCTCTCCTCCCTTATAAAAGGACACCTCCTCCCCCTCCTCCTCACACCAATTTGAGCACTCAATCTCGGCCAACCCCTGCCAAAATCTCTTCTCCACTTCCATAGAAACATCCTAGAGGTTCAGGTCTTCCTCAAAGACCAATTTTAGTGCCCTAAGAGGAGGTCTCAAAGAGGCGCTTCAAAGAAGAGGTAATTACCGTTACCAATTCTTTCATCTTTATTTCTTCTTCCACTTCTTCTTCTTAGGTTGTTTCATTATGAAGTAATAACATCAGTATTACTCATATACTGATATGTTATTATAAGTATGAAACAACCCTATTTCACAATCTATCCATCCTACGGAAAAAGAAATCACCGCGCGTGCGTACGTACGGAATACCGTCTCCACGCCGTGGTGTAATCTATTTTCCACCATCACCTTACATGGATGGGTATAATGATGTAAAGAATAACTATACATAGTTATTACAACATCATATTTATTCTGATATATTGTATAATCCACTCCACTCCAATTCAATATTTATGGAAATGATATCATCGCTCGTGCGTACGTACAGACTACCGTCTCCACGACGCGATGAGATTCATTCTCCATGTTAACCATTTAAGAATGATTATAAAGTATATATAAGAAATAATAATGAAATATATGACATTATAAAGCTACTGGATTTATGTATATATATATTTATGTCATCTACTTACTTCCATTCAAGACAATAAGGAAAGGAAAACAACGTTCATGCGTACGTACGGACTACCGTCTCCATGAACGGTGTTTTTCATTTCATTTATCTATCTATTATATATATATATATATACTGAATATATATGATATATAAATCATATTTTATATTCTGGAAGTAAGTAAATCATGATATAAGTAATAATAATTTCAAGAACAACAAGTCAAAACACCTACGATAAATGAAACGATTTTACCCAAACGCTTCTTTAACATGGAATTTACAAAAGAACGGGTAATATAATGTCATAAGTGAACCATATATGATATCATAACAATGAATATGATTCTGTAATAAGTCAATGAAATTATTTAAATCATTATACAGGAGGTTCGGACACATACGAAGCAAATCGGACCTAAGGTAAGGAAAATATCACTATCCCATTTTTATCCGAGATTGTTTATTCGTAAGTATTTACTGGGGTGTATTTTATCATCCACATCCATGTTTCATCAATATGTAATATTATTTCAATCCACCTACAATTGTTTAAATCCATTTTTACCCTTTGGTGAGTTTTTAGTAATATGTATGAAAGGAATCTTTTGTCATTTTTCGTACGAGGTACTTTTTGACTTTTCCGACAAAAGTACGAAGAATGTTTTTTTTAACTTATACAGCACGAATGGATTTTTAAAAAATTATTTTCAAGAAGCTTCCTTTACAAGTTTTCAAGTTTATTTTTAATCATCTTCTTTTATTTTAAAGTCGTATGACATGTTATGAAAGGAAAAATGATTTTAAAGTAGAATGGATATTTTCCTCAAGAATGGAGTTCAAGTATTTTATCAAAATTATTTTCCATCTAAGACAATAAAAGGGTTCTATTTTTATCCCTATTATTACATGGATTTGATTATGTTGTGATGGAAACATTTTTATGAATTCCTTTATCTTATATGATTTGTTTTATGATGTCATGTTGTTTATGAATCCCATTTTTATTATGTGGGTTACGCTATGATGTATGGTTTATGATTATGTGGCACACATAAGAAAGGATTCATTATGAGATGGGTGGGACCTATATCTCCCTCCAATGCATTGGGTAAAGATTTTATATCTCATGAGATAGACAGGGCTGGAATGGTAGGTTATACCGGTTCAGTAAAACAGGACTGAAACGAGGGTTACTCGATTCAGAAAGGGACTTTGTCCACTAAGATAGTCTTGGCAATGAGTCTTGACTAACAAGAAATGATTATCTATGATTATGTGTGAATGCCACAAAGTTTCATGTTTTAAGTTATGATTATTGTGATTACATTTCACTGCCATGATTTATCCCATGTTATGAATTTATGCTCTCTTTTGCAGGTTAAGATTTCCAAAATGTTATGTTCTTATGAATACGATGTGATTGATATTTCTTTTGTTTACCCTTACTGAGCATTTGAGCTCACCCTTTTATGTTTTCTTTTCCCCAGGATATAAAGAAAGGTTTTAGGTAAAAAAAGGGGAGATCTTTATAGGAGATGTTGAAGATCTTTCACCACGATTAGAATATTACGTTCCGAGTTTCCAAAGACACTAAACTATTACGATCCTTGTGTGTGTGTTTTTGTTATGTACTAAGTATTCCGCAAATGTAATGTAATGTCAACGTACGTTAAGCTACGGGCCACTACAGTTGGTATCAGAGGAAAGGTTTAGTCAACCTTTGGAAACTAGGATGCGAAAACGTTAGTGGGATCCCTAGAGATATTTCTAAGGTATGTCTAGGGATGTCCCTAAGGTTAAGTATACGTATAGGTTATAGTACTAGAATTACGCTAACGACCATAGAATTAAACCTAAGATGTTAGATATTGAAGGTACTCCCCCTTTATTATGTTGTTTTCCCTAGCATGATTTTTGCCTCTCACACTATTTTTTTTGGGTTTTAGAAAATGGCTGGAAATAAGATGATTTACGATAATGGAGGATATGATGGACAATGGAATGATATTATTCATAATGAAATGGGATTTGGAAGTCCAAACATCATTATTATGCCGAATCAGCAATCTCATAATATGATCAATAAAGTAAAATTTTGTAAGTTTCCTGACTCGACTAATAAGAGAAAGATGGAGTTTCATGATGATCATAGAGGAAAGAAAGTTCAATTTCCCCTATGTAAATCATGTGGGAAGAGGCATCAAGGGGAATGTTTCAAGGGAACTGGAAGATGCTTTGGGTGTGGAAAATAAGGACACAAAGCAAGTAAGTGCAAAGGAAAAGGGTCAGTTAACACCATGGATGAGGATAATGGTATTGCTACAACATAAAAAATGGTTAAGTGTTTTAAATGTGGAATGTATGGGCATTATGCAAACAAATGACCTAAGGGAAAGACTAATGAAGAGAATCAGTATGGTCATATGGGTAGTATTTATGTGGATGATGATGAAGAGACAACAAATGATATGTGAGATGAAAGAATTTTTGATGCTCGGTCAATGGTTTAAGAATGTAGTGGAATGATTACATGTTTATCATGTGTAATTTTTTATAAGTAATCTCATGCTACTATGGAATAAAGAGACATCTATGGATTGTTACACTGTTGTCTTTCCTTGAGTTTTGAAAGTGTACGATTAATGTTACCAGTATCTTTGAAAGGTTATTCAGATATTTTTGGAATGTAGATGATATGCGCATAATGAAGGGATAAGGAGAAAATTAAATGTTTGATAGTATTCATGAGTTCATGACTGATATAAGGAGAAGGTTATATCATGGTGTGAGTATATAGAATTTTTGGATTTTGGTATGTGGAAAGTGTTAACATTTAACTGCATTCATGTTTTCACTAAGGTTCAATGGGTATTTAAGAGAATACATGATTAAGTACTTTGAATGTTTGGAATGTGACCAACAAAACATATCTTATGATATATGGGGATCGATGATGGTGTTAAATCTCTTGTAATCGTTTTTACTGTGTTATGAGAGTGGACTGCAGTATTATGGATAAGCCTAAAGATTGGAATGGATTATGTTGAACATAAGTTAGTATTGTTTAAGGATCGAAGTTTTCTCGATATTATTGATGGGATGTTATAGTAATATAGTTTTAGAAAAAGGACAACCTGCAGGACGGGCGACAACCCATCGCTTCGGACAAGGCTGTGGGAATCGAACCCACAACCGAAGTGCGACTGGCCTTTATCGCCTACCACTGGCCTACAGGAAGTCCCTGTTTAGTAGAAACTAGTTTTATTATATTAAGCAGTATGATATATGAAATATAAGTCCATTTTAGGAACCATATATGATTAATCTCACTATAGATAGACTTATGTATATAATTTTTGCTAACCTTTTGTTTGAGACAGATGGAATGATCCGTCATTCTATCACATGATCTGATAACACTTCACGAATAACAAATTCAACTTCATTTATTTAAGAGATGAAGTGGAAATTGTTCAAGGCACGAACAATAGTGCGACTGTACCAAAATAAAGTAAGTATTTATTCTAATTCAAATTCTTCAACTTTAGGCAAATGATCTTGAAAACCAAAAATGTTGTCCTAGTGATCTTATACCTGATGAATCGGATGGTACCTTAGATCGTCACAAATTTATGGATTTGTGATTGTTGGCTTTTCCATAGCCATGTTCTCTACCACTCTCCATCAGAACATGATGGTTAGATTTCTCTTCCATATCCATATTTTCACCTATGTAGAAACCCAGTGATTAGTTTATTTGGGTAACTGTTACGTTTCATACTTTTGTTTTTAAAGATTGGTTTTGGTATTCTTTTTTACGATGTGGGTTTCTATCAAAGAAACTTTCAAATAGTAAACCATTTATAACCCCGACGAATTTCGAGGGCGAAATTCATTTTAAGGGGGGTAGAATGTAACACCCCGAGATTTTATGAAAAATATTATTTTAATTTCATTAATGTCTTATGTTGTATTCTACACCAAGATTACCTTGCGCTATACGCAACACCGTATTAGCTTACAGTATACGCAACACTATTCTTGGACCGTGTTCCACATAATTTTGATAATAGTTATTCTATGAAACATTGAGTGTATATATATATATATATACTAAATGTATAAATGAAATATGGTTGGATTCTGTTATACGAAACAATGAAGGATTCTTTCACAACACGCAACCCTAACTTGGCTTGCATTACACGCAATCGAGACCTTCCTCGATAGCATGTGTTGTACGCAATACCGGGTTTTAATAAACAATGTTATATTATTATAATATTGTCATGAACTAGCCGTTATGAATAGTATTAACTAATTTTGAATTTTATAATATTATTAGTCATCTTACACATTTCTAGAACATGGTATAAGAACAAAATAAATTTTTCGGGTAAAATAAGTATTTTTCAAAAAATGCAGTTTTGCCGCCTTTGGATGGCGCACCCACTTTAAATCTGGTTTTTGACATGTTTATATGTTCAATTTGACAAAATAATATTCTTCTTCTGAATCAGGATATTAAAATTTACATTAGATAAAGTTTTGATATTTTTCCGATAACTTTCATATTTTAATGAATAGTAAAAACACGCTATATTTTAATTAAAAACAACTTTTTTCATCATAATATCTTATGTGGTTAAATTATATTATTGAATGGTTTTAAAGTATAAATAGAATATATTTTTACCATTTAATATAATTTATGTCATTAGCATTGATTTTACCTTGAATTCGTAGGTTAAATCAATTCAATCATTTGCAATGTTTTAAAGAAAAACCCGTTTTATTTCGACAACGGGATTAATTTTAATTTAATTTCTGCATCTTTTTTGTATTGAATATGGAAAAATTGATTCCATATTTGGAATCAGTGGGTCCAAATTATGTTAATAAGCTACTTTTTATTTTTGGGAATTATGAATAGTAACTACGGTAAATTTTATTTACCATAGTTAAAGGTAAATCGGGTAATTAAGGGTAAATATAATATTCTAAAATTACCCTAACAAATGTCAAAATCCTATTGGATGACTAAAAGTCGACCCATATCACCTAAGGGTCGAATTAGAATCATTTAATGGACATTTGTCTATGAAAATAACTTAATTATTATTAAAACCAAAGAAAGTGACAACATGTCACTCTCTTGAATCTTATAAGTATATTAATTTTAATTTAGTGATAAACTTCATGAAACTTCGAACATGAATAGTCTACAGAACGCTAATTAAATTATCTACATCATATAAATTTATTTATAATTTTTAGGGATTAAATAATTATCATTAATTATGAAACAATAGTGATGCAGAAATTGTTTATCTAGTGAAAAATAAAGAATATTGTCTTTATTAAACAATTAGTGACCATAAAATGCACAAATACCTAACCAAAACTTATTGGCCATGTAAATGTAAACCATAATCATCCAATGGTCGAATATTTGACCATTTGGAGCCTTATAAAAGAGATTATGACCCTTATATTATTTTATTTTAAATGATGCCAAAGTTGTCACCTTCATAATTTAATAAATATAACAATTTAAATATTGTGATTTTAAGATGATAAATTCGAATAAAAGTATTATTGTGAAAGGTAATATATTTATCTTCATCATAGTATTTTATTTTAAATTTTTATACAACAAATTAGTATATTAAATAATTATACAAAAATGATGTAGTAATTATTTTATTAAGAGATAAACCAAATAAATGGTTTTACAAATAATAAAATAAATATTATATGAACTATTTAATATGATACACTAATTTTATAGATACATATGAACTTTTATTAATATATTAAAGCTTTTAGTTCGAACATATATTCTGTATATATTTTATTTAAATTCAAATAAATGAATAGTGTCAAAATTGACACTATTGTTATTTTACAAAAATAACATATTATAAAATTGTCTAAAAATAACAAAAATACTTAAAAATTATAAATTTATATTTATATGTTCTATAATGTTATAAAGTAAACAATTATGGAAAATTCACAACAAATAAGTAATTATTTGTTATAATTTAAAATTTAGAATTTTACTACCACAAATAAATTTAAATAGATTAAATAAGGATAAATCAAAATGATAAGGTTTAAAATAAGATCCAAACATGTCTAAATTTGATTGGTTGATGATATTGAAACACTATCTCATCTAATATTCGAGTATGAGTCTTTTTTGGAGGTTTTTAAGTGGGGTTAGATTTATTATAAATTAATATTTTTAAGAATTCCTAAGGTGCCCCTCTCCTCCCTTATAAAAGGACACCTCCTCCCCCTCCTCCTCACACCAATTTGAGCACTGAAGCTCGGCCAACCCCTGCCAAAACCTCTTCTCCACTTCCCTAGAAACATCCTAGAGGTTCTGGTCTTCCTCAAAGACCAATTTTAGTTCCCTAAGAGGAGGTCTCAAAGAGGCGCTTCAAAGAAGAGGTAATTACCGTTACCAATTCTTTCATCTTTATTTCTTCTTCCACTTCTTCTTCTTAGGTTGTTTCATTATGAAGTAATAACATCAGTATTAATCATATACGGATATGTTATTATAAGTATGAAACAACCCTATTTCACAATCTATCCATCCTACGGAAAAAGAAATCACTGCGCGTGCGTACGTACGGAATACCGTCTCCACGCCGTGGTGTAATCTATTTTCCACCATCACCTTACGTGGATGGGTATAATGGTGTAAAGAATAACTATACATAGTTATTACAACATCATATTGATTCTGATATATTGTATAATCCACTCCAATTCAATTCAATATTTATGGAAATGATATCATCGCTCGTGCGTACGTACGGACTACCGTCTCCACGACGCGATGAGATTCATTCTCCATGTTAACCATTTAAGAATGATTATAAAGTATATATAAGAAATACTAATGAAATATATGACATTATAAAGATACTGGATATATGTATATATATATTTATGTCATCTACTTACTTCCATTCAAGACAATAAGGAAAGGAAAACAGCGTTCATGCGTACGTACGGACTACCGTCTCCATGAATGATGTTTTTCATTTCATTTATCTATCTATTATATATATATATACTGAATATATATGATATATAAATCATATTTTATATTCTGGAAGTAAGTAAGTCATGATATAAGTAATAATAATGTCAAGAACAACAAGTCAAAACACCTACGATAAATGAAACGATTTTACCCAAACGCTTCTTTAACATGGAATTTACAAAAGAACGGGTAATATAATGTCATAAGTGAACCATATATGATATCATAACAATGAATATGATTCTGTAATAAGTCAATGACATTATTTAAATCATTATACAGGAGGTTTGGAAACATACGAAGCAAATCGGTCCTAATATAAGGAAAATATCACAATCTCATTTTTATCCGAGATTGTTTATTCGTAAGTATTTACTGGGGTGTATTTTATCATCCACATCCATGTTTCATCAATATGTAATATTATTTCCATCCACCTACAATTGTTTAAAACCATTTTTACCCTTCGGTGAGTTTTTAGTAATATGTATGAAAGGAATCTTTTGTCATTTTTCGTACGAGGTACTTTTTGACTTTTCCGACAAAAGTACGAAGAATGTTTTTTTTAACTTATACAGCACGAATGGATTTTTAAAAAATTATTTTCAAGAAGCTTCCTTTACAAGTTTTCAAGTTTATTTTTAATCAACTTCTTTTATTTTAAAGTCGTATGACATGTTATGAAAGGAAACATGTTTTTAAAGTAGAAAGGATATTTTCCTCAAGAATGGAGTTCAAGTATTTTATCAAAATTATTTTCCATCTAAGACAATAAAAGGGTTCTATTATTATCCCTATTATTACATGGATTTGATTATGTTGTGATGGAAACATTTTTATGAATTCCTTTATCTTATATGAACTGTTTTATGATGTCATGTTGTTTAAGAATCCCATTTTTATTATGTGGGTTACGCTATGATGTATGGTTTATGATTATGTGGCACACATAAGAAAGGATTCATTATGAGATGGGTGGGACCTATATCTCCCTCCAATGCATTGGGTAAAGATTTTATATCTCATGAGATAGACAGGGCTGGAATGGTAGGTTATACCGGTTCAGTAAAACAGGACTGAAACGAGGGTTACTCGATTCAGAAAGGGACTTTGTCCACTAAGATAGTCTTGGCAATGAGTCTTGACTAACAAGAAATGATTCTATATGATTATGTGTGAATGCCACAAAGTTTCATGTTTTATGTTATGATTATTGTGATTACATTTCACTGCCATGATTTATCCCATGTTATGAATTTATGCTCTCTTTTGCAGGTTAAGATTTCCAAAATGTTATGTTCTTATGAATACGATGTGATTGATATTTCTTTTGTTTACCCTTACTGAGCATTTGAGCTCACCCTTTTATGTTTTCTTTTCCCCAGGATATAAAGAAAGGTTTTAGGTAAAAAAGGGGAGATATTTATAGGAGATGTTGAAGATCTTTCACCACGATTAGAATATTACGTTCCGAGTTTCCAAAGACACTAAACTATTACGATCATTGTGTCTGTGTTTTTGTTATGTACTAAGTATTCCGCAAATGTAATGTAATGTCAACGTACGTTAAGCTACGGGCCTCTACAATTTTCTCTTAATAGCATTGAGAACTAATTATGAAAGGTTTGATTTCTCAGTATTATTATTTTCATTCCATGAAATATTGGATAATGTGTAGGAAACTGATGGAATTTTAAATTGCTCCTCCACATGTATAAGTTCATCATACTCATATTAATATTCTTAAGGAGAAATCTTAATTGAATGAGAGATAAATCCAGATTGATTATTATTGACTTGACTCTGAGTTTTATCAAAATTGTCCATGAACATCCATTGCCTATAATAAGAAGATTTATGGCCAGAGTTATAGCAAGGAAAAAAATATCCACAGAACTAATAATTTCTATAGGTAGTAGGATATGAAATTGTTCTCATTGTATGAACCCATATCTCTTCCCCATTCAATAATCTTCTTGCCTCATAACAATATAACATGGTATGACCTAGAGAGCCATAGAGTAAAAATATAATCAGAGGAAAATGTTTTCTCTTCTATTCCATCCCTCGTATGGTTCCGTAATATAGTATTATGATTGCCTATGATCTCCTTATTTCTGATAATAGTTTTCAATTATCATTTTTGTTTGAATTGATTGATTCTGCTTCAGCACTAATGGTCACTTTTCAACAATTACACCATTTAGCATGCATTTACATAGGCTCATTTTACATGTGTCATTTGATATTTCACCATCACAACCAATTCCACAATTTTTAGGTGTTTTTTTTCATTGTTCATTCAGAATAATTTCATCTCCAGTTGAACCGCGTTTATCTCTCTCTAGCCGCTTTTCTTTTGAGAACCGTAAAAACTATATTTTGTTATTTTTATTACGTTTGAGTTTTCTATAAATGTAACAACTTATTCTTATAAATAGTTAATAGTTAGGGACTTCTCTTACTGTTTGGAGGTAAGGACATTGATGACCTTTTCCTATACTTCAATTATCATCTATAGTTCCACTACATTTTTAATGCATTCAAAGATTGATGAATAAATTAATTACATTGAACTTATATAGTTTTTATATATCAGTTTTTACTTAAAATGAATTTAAATAAAATAAATAATTATTTAAGTAAAAAAATCAGGTTTAAACAATAACGCAGTGCTCATTACTATTCTTAAGAAATTGAATGTTTTCAGAAAAATTCCAAAAATTCAACACAAGTTAATTTTGTTATTCCAAATTAAATACTGAATTCTATTTTACCAAATACCAATCATAGATGTTGCATTAATTAATTTAAAATTAATTCACACGGTCAAAACCAAAACGATGGTTTTTATAAAAGTAAAAACTATCAAAAGGTTAAAATGTTTTTATGAAACATTTAAATGTGAAATTACTTATAATGTCCTAAATTGTATTAAATGATAATAATATAATATAATTATACTTCTAAACCATTAATATGTATAATTAAACAATATAAATTATTTTTATTATAAAAAATGTTTTCAATTAAAATTTACTGTTTTTAATTATTCACCAAAATATGAAAGTTATCAGAAAAACAAAAAACATTTATGAAAACAAAATTTTTATGCCCGATTTCTAATGAAGAAGTTTATTTTTATCATATTAAATATATAGAATAATCAAATATTTGATTTAAAAATGGTTCTTCAATAATAGGCGGTTAAATTTATTTTTCTGAAAAATAATTCCAATATCTAAAAAATTGAATTTTTCTTATATTATGTCCATGAAACACTTCATATAGATGTTAAATTTTTTTGGAGTATATAAAATTAAAAAATAAGTTAATACAATTCATAACCATTTTTTAAAAGTCTAGTTTGGTAAGACGTGATGTGCTTGAACTTGGTGTTCTGTGTAGCTCATGTTATTGAATTATTTTAAAGAGATTAGATAATATGAATTCATGGGGTGTTACATTCTCTCAAACATCAATAAATGTTTTCCTCTCAATTTGATGTTGTTATTCAAAAATAAAAGGCTAAAAATAGTAAAATACCATTGTGTAAAACCCACATCAGAAATTGGGTTGATAAATTTTATTCTAAATAAGAGGGAATGCAAAAGTCACCACCAAATTATGATCTCAGTTAGAAGAACAGTGGTGGAAATTAGAGAAACACAATTAGATTAAAAATGAATATATTTATAGAGATTGATTGAGGTCATCAACCAAAAACAACTGTAAAATTGAATGCCTCAAAGCCATCAATCTATGATGATTAAAAATAACATCGCTTCGAAAAAACATAAGGTATTAGGATAAACCATTTTTGGTTTTAAGATCACTTCCCTAATGATTAAGAATTAATTTATTTGTAGAATAAGAGAAAAATAAATATACTTTATAAATATACTATCATCCTTCAACTAATTCCTAACAAAAACTCATCTTTCACTTCAAAAGATAATAGAAATCAAAAATATTCTATTTATCCTAATAGTATAGGGTTCCAAAAATAATGAATTTATAATTTATTTTTCAGACTATTTAACAAGACAACATTATACAAACTAGTACATCACGCAGTCTAGTGGTGGGTGATGTACCCTTGTCGCCCTTCAGTCATGGGTTCAAGTCTCACAGCCATGCCAGATGCAACGGATTATCGACTAACCTTCGAGTTATCATTTTTATAACAATCCAAAAATAATCTTATGAAATGATTTTACCTTAAAAATAGTATCCATTTTCAAACATAATCCATTACAACCTTTAGAGTTATCCAAAATACTTATGTCCAAACTCAAAGTCCAAAATTTATAAAGAAGGTAAACATAATGAAGATATTTCATTTCACGTAATAACACGTGAATACCTTCATCTTGTATTCTTATGAAACACGGTAACATTCTGAAATACCATAAAACCTTCTTGATTACATTCATGCACCCTTATTCCTCATAGAATTCTATATATATTATTTATATCATACAATTATTAATAATACAACAATGATGGAATAAACAAATCAATATTCATTTCCATGGTAGTTATGAATATCCAATATAATTTATCCAAATCAACCATATATTATTCTAAAATCACGATATCATTATCAGTAAAATATTTAGATTTATCTTTCCATTAACCATGTATTTTCTAAAATGGTTAACTTCTTTTTGAGTAACTTTTCATAGTACCATATAATCTCAAATCATTAATGAAATAGAACTGCAGTACAATTATTATTTAATTTCATAAATAGAATAACCTGAACATCGTTGATACAAGACTCAAAGGAAATAATTCATTAATAACAACATAAGAACACTAGTCATTCCTCTTAATCTTTGGTAGTATCACAAATTGATTATTATCCAATTGAATCATTTGGGGCATACTCGGATGATTTGGATACTGATTCGCGTAGTGACCCAAATCCTTGATGATGAAGCATTGATCATTTTTTCATACCCTTGAAATCAGGTATTAGGTTTCCATTTTCTCTACACTTATAAAAAACTCCCATTCCCTTCAAGAATTGACCATGGGGATTCATTCCATAGTTATCACATATGGGAAAATACTTCATTCCCCTACTTTCATTATCCATATTATTCTCTAAAATCATTTTCTTTTCTTCCTTCACTTCAAATACATTGGACTCAATGATTTTTTTACTAATCTTGTTATCATATGATACTATTTCTTCATATGATGAGAATAATTAGTATATTATTTCCCTTTTAAATTTTTTCTTAATACCATGAATGATATGATAATTATTATCCTTTAGGCCATGCATATTATTGGAGTTTTAATTTATTCTATAGGGAACCATTTCTAAACAATGGAAAACACTATGTTAGTTTATGAATCACAATTCATAATTCAAAACTTGTAAAATACCTATCATAAATTGAAATTATTATGCATATAATCTATAATCATAAAAAAAATTCTTTGAGGATGTTTTTAGTCATATATTCTTTATAATGGCTTGTAAAGAAAATTTGAATTATCCCAAGAATATCTCCCGGTAGAGTCGTAACCAAGAGTGCAGCAAGGCCCATTGTAGTGTCCCACGATACCCCGGGTCATGCCCAAAAATCCTTGTCAGAGTTTTCACTCCTAGGAACATCTGTCCAGGAGCTGCCTCTACCTGTTTGTATCTAGACAGGGATGTATTGCTTGAAAAATTCAGAAAATCTCTACATTACCAAAATTCTAGGATGTTCTTCTATACTAATCCACAAATTCTATCTTAGGGTAATGTTCTCAAATCAAGGTTTATCAAAACCTCTTTTCTATGTTTTTTGATAAAATTCCTCTGATACAAACTGTAATGCCTCTATCCAGGAAGCCTAGTTTCGGTGCATTATTTTAATACAATGGCATGATTATAAGGAATCAAGTCCTGAAGGACTGATCAGTTTAGTAGTATTGGAAAATAGATTGGATACATAAACATTACATTACAATTTCTTACATAAATTTAAACATAGGTAATTCGTTTGAGAATTCCACTATCCTTTTACCTAAACCTACATATAAATCATTATACACATTGTGGTATCCAAGAAAAATGAATGATAAGAAATGTGTGAGCTCAAATGATCACTAAGAGTAAGAAATATAGTGGTAATTAACAAAAACATTGAGAATTGTGAATTTTTGTAAACAGATTACTTTACAAATAATAATCATGAAATAATTATGTAAGGAAGATGAACTGAGTAAATAATGCCATAATAAAACATAGTCATGGGTATTCCACTAGTCGATTAACCACAAGAACCATCAGTATTATTTTCATAAAGAGGTAATGTATAATGCAAGAAAGCTGGAAACATTTTTTCAAGGCCTCATCTAAGACGTCACAAAATGAATATGGCCTCGGCCAAAATCATATATAAACATTGGAAATGCCTCGGCCAATTACTGGTCTAATTTTCTCATTAGACCTACTAATGCATCAAAGAGATATGGTGGGCTCCACCCATCACTTACTAAGTCTAATACATTCCAAATATGAAATGGTTGAAATGTAACATAAACACTCTTATTAAAACTAGCATACATAATGTCCATTCATTAACCATAAACCCTGAACGGTATAATAATAACAAATCCAAAGTCAAACATATCACAAAACCTTGAAAACATTAAAGAATATTTGTATCATAATAAATCAACTCTAATCAAATGTTAAATTTATAAAATAATGTTGACATGGATGAAATAAAAACTATTTTAGAGAAATATCACTTTCTATTTTGAAATCATTTAAGCGTCACATTATTATATAAGAAAAACATTTATTTTTAAAATATTATTATAAGCATGCGAGAGAAGATTGTATGATTTTATAACTGTGGAAAATAGTTTCACACACCATATAAGTTAAAAAAACATTCTTAACTTGATTTTTTCATAATTGACATATAGTAAATTGTTTGGAAAATGACAAAAAGGTTCCTTTTGAAATAGATAAGGTCAAATAAGGGTATAAAGGACTTTATCCCATAGTCTAGTAAATAGTAAAAACATTTTGAAATAAATTTTTAAGAAAACACATAAATGGATGATAAAGAGGCCCCATTATATACCTATGTATTAACAACCTATAATAAGTAAAGAGATTTTAAAATTAACCCTTACCTTGTACATTTCTTTTGTTGATGTTACGTTAACCTCCTTTTCTTTGGGTGTTTTATTTTGATTTGATTAAAATGTCTCTTTATGATTGCTTTATGATCAAGATAATGAATCTAGGACTAAGAGAGGGAAGTTGAAAGTATATTTGAGGTGGGTCTGGCCAATCCAAATAGCTTTTGAGGAGTGATTTTTAGAGAAGGGGAAATACCCTTTTATAAGAGAGGTGAGGGTCACTTTATAAAATGCTTGAAATATTATTGTATTATAAACTAATATTGGGTTTATAATGGTTACAGCTGAATTTATTTCGATCCATTGGTTGTTATGGTTCGAAATCCACTCAACCAATTGGGTTTATACAAGATTTGGATACCATTTTAACCTTATCTTTTATATTTAACTCTAAGTTAAATAGTTTAACTTTTACAATGTCTTCTTGTATTTTTATAATACATGGTTAAAAAGGATTTTATAAAATTCCAAGTGAACCCCAGGTGGTTAATTAATGACTAATATATCATTATAATAGCCCTTTGGCTGAACCATAGATTTTTAGGACTAATATATAATTTAATAATATAGTATATGTTTTAAAAACTAATTTATGTCTATTTTGACACTATTTGTTATTTTTTTTGAAGACATAAAAACATGATTAAATTTAACAAAATACATTGAATCCACCTAAACGTGTCATATTCAACATGAAAATTCGTGGATGTCTTCAAAACATTGAAATTATATTTATTTTAATATTTATAATACCATTTATTTGATTCTATTATAAATTATGTAATTACTACATCATCATTGTGCTATAAATAAATTTAATTATTTAATGTTTTAAAATTACAAATAAAATAAATGATTTAGGAAATATTTTTCGCTTTCTGTTGAATAATTATAGTCGGGTTTATCTTATGTAAACCCTATATTAAAAATGTTTAAGCTATTACAATTTGAATTTTTCACATTTAACTCATCTTAAAATAAAATAATAATAAATTTCCTAATCAAATATAAGTGGACCAAAAGGATAATATTTTATTTGTAAGGTTTTTTGACCAAAATACCCTTTTTCAGTAGAATTAGGACATGTGTTGGGGTAATTATAATTTCATTTTTACCTTTAATTAGCCTAATTACTTGTAACCGTGATAAATATAAGTAAAACGTTACTATTAAAAAAATTATTTTTCTCTTTTTGAACCACATTTCACTTACTGATGCTAATAATTTCTCTAGGATTTTTAAAATTCTATTCACAAAAATGGTAATATTATGTTTTATGAAATTTTACAAATTTGCATAGAAGGTGGGTAAAAGATGATATTAAGTTCAATAAAATTATATAAATGTAACTTTATTATAAATTGATTCCAATTAATTACATTTATCTTATAATTTTATTATGTATCTATTTCTAATTAAATAAATTTTAATAAAATAAATAATTATTTAAATAAAGAGTCATTTTTAAACAATAAAGTAGTGTTTTTCACTTTTCATAAAAAATTGTATGTTTTCAGAAAAATACAAAAATTTCACCCTAATAAAATTTAGATATTACAAATTTGAAAATGAGTTTAATTTCACAAATTCATAGCATAGAATCTATATTAATTAAATTAAAATTACTTTTTGTAGTCAGAACCAAAAAGTTGTTTTTTTTAAAAATAAAGACTATAAAAAGATTGACATTTGTTTCTGTAAAATTTAAATGTGAAATTACTTATAATGATATACATTTTATTAAATGATAAAATTATAATGTAATTATAATTTCATATGATTCAAGTGTATAATTTAACACTATAAATTATTTTGATTTAAAAATTCATTTTCAATTAAAATTTAGTATTTCCCACTATTCACGAAAATATGAATGTTATCCAAAAAACACCAAATATTTATCAAAACAAAATTTTTATGTACCGATTCTAAAGAAGAAATTTATTTTGTAAAATTGATTATATAAAAGTTTCAAATATTGAATTTAAAAAGGGTTCATCATTAAATTGTTGTTAAATTGAATTTTTTGAAAAAAAAATTATCTGAAAAATTGAATTTGTTCTTATATTATGTCTATGAAACACATAATATGGATGTTAAAATTATATGGGGTATAAAAGATATAAAATTTAGTTAATATTATTCATAACCGTTGTTTGAATGACAATATTGGTAAGATGTGGTTGGCTCAAACTCAGTGTATCATGTAGCACAACTTATTGAATTATTTTAAATAGATAATGTATTATGAAATATTTGGGTGTTACATGCAGTGAGTTTGTTATGAACTTTTGTATCTATATAGTGAATATTTATGTCAGTTTTAGTCATTGGTATCCCCATCGGATCAGTGACTTGTATTACATATATAGTAGAAAAAAGGACTTCCATTCTAATAGATCCTAGATGATATCTCCTCCTAATCTTCCAGATTTAAAAGATAGTTATATAAAAGAGTTGGACTCCCATGACGTTGAATAAATTATCATTGATAGATAAATAATTATTTAAGACTAGTAACCTTGAAATGATACAATATGAAGGTACTTGTAAGACATTGAGAGAGGTAGTGTGAATCAGGGTGTCAACTTTTTCTTTTAAACATGACATATCTTCTTCCCACATTGGTAAGAACAAGTTAAACCGGTAAAAAATGTAAGATCAATAAGAATAAAATCACATTAAATGAAAAGTCTTTGAAATTTTACTTGGTTCCCCACTTAGGTTTACATCCAAGGATTAGATTCCAATAGTGTCAATTATACCAATATCGGAAAATATTTACAATTTATGAAGTATAAAATTTAGGGCATAGGTACTCTATACCAGGAACCCATCCTTTACATATGTTCATGGATATATCTCTACATCCCTACGATCACCTCTATTGACTCACAATGTTCACTACCATAGAAGAATATATACTGAATTTATCGACAAAAATTTTTGTTAAGTGGTTTAGAATTAAATAATGCACCCTCAACTGGAAATTGATGATCTATTGAAGTCATTTTATCACACATAGATATTATTTATTTTCCATCACACTGATAGTTTATAGAAATAAATTATACAAACACATTTTCACAATTTTAATGCATCCATGGGAGTTCCACATAACGCTTTACCTCCTCGGTAAACTGAGTAGTGTGTGTGGTTCGCAGATCACCTCCTCTATATACCTGTGTTGTTTCCACATACCATCTATCTCCACCACATACCACCCTTATCTTTCAAATACATCCCTTCTATCCATATTTTTATGAGATTCTTATGTTAACCACACTCTCATCCATGGATTATTTTACTTAGGTATATTGTTCTCTCTCCATACCATCTTATCCTCTTTGAAACACTTCAAACATAAAATATTTCTCCTTGGATTTATAATCTATGATCCAGCTCTTAAATGAAAGGGATTACTGTTCCATAGATTGGGAAATGGATCAAAAACTACTAAACCCATATTCACCAAATCATTGATGTGGCCCAAAATTCAATGAAAACTGCTCCATTCCCGAAGTGCATGCCTCACTGCCAACAAATTTTATTTCACTAACCATTCCCACATATGGTTTCTTTCTCTATATCACATTCCTCTACATCTAACAAATTTTCTATTATGTGAACAGATTCACATACCTTTCCTGCAGCCTCATACATGGTCTTCCAAAAAAATATAGATATTGTAATCAGTCCATGTCCCGGGCTGCACAGACCATGTCATGGGCTATCGGTCCCTGTCCCAAACTATGTGGTTCTGCCCCTTTTCTGAATTCCTTCACTATTATTAATTCCATACCTTTATATGAAAAAAACAATGTTTTTGAGGCCCTAAAATATAGAAAACATAGGAAAATAGTGTCACCTTTAATACTACTTTCATCCACACTCATTAGACCACATTATTTGTAAAATCCATAGTCATACAAGTGAATATTGATAAACAAACAAAATCTAGACTCTATTATTATTAGTGAAGATACTTGTTCCCATCATTAGAGGCATTCTATGTGACAATGATTTCCTGACAGGGGGCCTTCTTCGGATTTGGATAACATGTTAAGGGGTCTCACGTGACCATGTTATGGAAAGTCTTAAAGTGACCCAAGGGGTTTTTGAAAGCAATAGTATCTCACCAAATATAATTATTATTTCCTATATTTATTTTACCATGTTTTTAAGTCATACAATATTTTATGAGTAATGTCAAATTTAAATACTCTACTAATTAGTGATAGGTCATGTGACTAAAAAATCCCTTATGGATATGCTCAATCGTTTTAGGGATGATTCCATTTGTTTTCTATTAGAGAGGAAAAGTGGGATTTTGAGCTATCCTAAATATATATAAGTCTATTCACGTGATTGGAAGGATATGAAAGTGGGATTTAATAAGGCGATGAAAACATGATACTGAGATCTCGTAGTGTCTTTCGGTTCTCTAGGGTTGTGTCACCAGATGTTTATAAACGTGAGTATCTCTCACATATTCCACCTTTATTTCCATTGTTTATTTTACAAAGGCTTGGGATCTCATGAGTTTAATTTATCCTTTTCAAGGATTGTCATTTTCCCCAAAGGTGATCCACCATGTGAGTCTTGAGACAACTTGAGGCCTCCACATTTCAAAAAATTTCCCATATGGATAGTCCAGTGACTTCAAGCTGAAAAATTGTATGACCTAGGGGAAATCATCTATCCACCACCAAATGATCACTGATTATCTTATGTGTTTTCTCAAGAGAAAATACTCTTATCAAATGGAATTCACATGATCATTCATGGGATATTCACTACACACAGTTCCTTCAGATAACCTTATGATGGTCACATCATTTCATGTCTCATAGAATCTTATGTGATTTGATATTATTGGACACTTTATCCATAAATTTTATTTTTATAGGGGAATAATACACATATTCATGTATTTCTTCATTTCTGAATTTCTTGATTCTCCTTTAGTGGGTGTAAACAAATGGCCACACACATGACTGAAATTCATGAGGATAATAGATTATTTCAAATGAAAATAAATTCTATCTTGAGTATTTGGTGTTGTTCTGAAGCGATGTCTTTGGAAATACTTTTCCTGATTTTTTATGCATGGTATTCTATGATATTACTAATTAATATGGGGTTAATATCCATTAATTAACAAAAATACAATTTTTCTAGATCGCTATCACCTTTCTTCCATCATGTTCCTTTATCACAAGATCCTTTCACAAGAACTTATTTTAATTCCTTTCCATGAGCCTACAATCATAAAGACCATTCTAAAAATCTGATTTTTCCCAACTGCTTATTCAAAACAACTATGATCTATACTACGATAATTGTTTTAACATTGACTGTGAGAATGATCCTTCATCTTTATGGTTTTATGGGATTTTCCAACATGAACATAAGATCCATTGACTATAATGATGCTCAAGTGACCAGGCTTGGGTCGTGTTATCTGGAGTTTGTTAGTGGTCATGTGATTTCATGATTCCCAGTGGAGTTATGAATCCTGCATGATATTTGGGAGTTTGGAAATTAAAAAATTCCTTACACATTTTGTGAATGCCTATATGATTCAAGGGATGTGAATTATGTTGCTGTTTTATTAAGTCATTTCTCTAAAAATATTTTTATTTTATATCTCTCACATATGAAACATACTTCTATTCATATGGCTTCTGACTATTGCCAAGGTTTCTCAACTATATCCAATCAATGTGCCATGATTTCCAAAAAAAATATAATTTTACTGCAAATATAACATTCATTCTTATAAAAATAATCAGAATAGGTTCCTCTCATCCAAGATTCAAAATTATCCCATATCTCATAGAACTCCTCTATATTGTTTTAGATTGTTGAAGGGTTTTTCCATTCATCCCTTGGACGTCACCATTAAATATCAATGGGTGTTAAAGTTGTCACACTCTATTAAGATAAAAATATACATGAATGGCCATATTTCCATAGCTCAAACCCAGGGATTTGATTATATACTGACAAAAAACTCCAATGGGTCGGGATAACTATGATTTCACTCATTATCCTATCACTAAGTAGTACATGGGTATATTTTCCTCTTCTTTTTTCATTATTAGTAGTTGGGGAAGCTTATAATTAAATCTCAATCACATATTTAATGGTTTTAAAAATTAAAAATATTCGTTATAGGTGTGACAATGCTTCATAAAATTTCTTGATCAGTTATAAAGGGTCCATATTAATAATATTGTGTGTATTTTCTAATTATAATTCTACCACCATCCCAGTATTCTTTAATAACTTGTTAACCAATACTGCCCTAGTACCATCACATTTAATTATTTAATTACTAAAGTGTTAATCACCCTATTGGACATCTACCATCAATGTTAGATTACCCCTATCATATAGATGTATGATGAGTTCCTCCCTACTTGATATGCTTGGGATGATCCCGTATAGACACTAATTTTGGTGGTGGAAATGATCACCATTATGATGGAGAAAAATAGAATGGATATGATGATGATATCAATCATCTCTTCTAAGGACTTGATCTATTTTTTTATTTACTGTAGTAGGGTTACTCCAACCCCCATAAATTTCCAGATGTTCCTTTCATGGTAGGATCGTGATAGTACTAGATTATATTGGGATATCACTGATGGTGGAGAGTATGCATTGTGGGGATAAAAAGTGACATAGAATTTCTATTTGATCCTTATGATTGTAGGCTTTATGGAATTTCTTTTTAATAGATGGATTTTCCTTGTTGGGGATGCAGATTTTGGGATCCGTGTTAGAACGATGGTGATGACGAAATGGATTATAGATGAAAATGAACACAATTTGGTTGTTCCATTCCATATGTTCCATTACCAAATTCTAAGGGGGTCAAAAGGGTATAATTTCATACATGATCGGTGGTCCCCTCCAGCCCTTGTTTGATTGGATAGGGAAACAGTTTCATTATCATGAATAATAAAATTATACTTTTAATCTAGAAGAATTATCACATTACAAACTAATGAACATATATTGGGTTGGAATAATGCTTCTAATCTATACCAAATTCATGGTTTCATGGATCTGATATGATTTCATTGAGATTATCCCTTATTGTGCAATGGATGGGTCATTTTTTTATAACAATAGTTGTTCCCTTGATGAAAGATCATCTATTCTCTCCCTTTAGGAAACGTTTTTACAAATATGGTCAAAATGATAATCATTGATGAACCATGTACATTGTATCAATTCACTGATCATTTTTGTAGCACAAAAATGTTCGTTCCACATTATTTGGATTGCATACATTGAGTGATACATCAAGGGAAAATCTTCCAGTTTTAGATGATGTTATCACTTGATGATACTATGGCTGAGACCATAATCATTTCATCTGATTTTCCCACATTCTTTACCCTGGATTTTTTCCAAACAATGGTATTTTCTTATATGGATGGTGTGATAAGCTAGATGGTTCATCATAACAACAATAATTTCACGTCACAAACCCCTATGTACTTATAAATGACCGAGTTGATTGAAGCCTTTGGTGAGACAACAGGGAATCTACCTACTTATATTGATGTCTAAATTTATAGTGAGATGAAATTTTTTGAACACATTATTCCATCAACACATGATTCGTATGATATGCCTATCATGATTAGAGTATATTGTGCGTCCTGTAACAACCCGATATTTTATAAGATATATTATTTTTAATTTTATTCATATCTTATGTTGTACGCTACACGAAGATTATCTTGATCTATATAGAACACTGTACTAGCTTGTAGTATATGCAACACTAATCTTAGATCATGTTACACACAATTTCAAGTTTGTTTGATAATAGTTATTCTATGCAACACTGAGTGTATATATATATATATATATATTCAATTTATAAATGAAATATTGTAGGATTTTGTTATACACAACAATAAAGGAGTCTTTTACTACACTCAACCCTGACTTGGCTTGCATTACACGCAATCACAACCATCCTCGATAGTGTGTCTTGTACGCAATACCGGGTTTCACTAAACAACGATATATGGTTATAATATTATTATAAACTAGCCATTATGAATAGTAATAACTAAATTTTGAATTTTATATCATCATTATTCATCTTAAAAATTTTCTAGAACATGGTATGAGAACAAAATAAATTTTTCGGGTAAGATAAGTATTTTTCCAAAAATGTAGTTTTGCTGCCTTTTGATGGCGCACCAACATTATATTCAGTTTTTAAAATGTTTGTAAGTTCAATTTGACAAAATAAAATTCTTATTTTTAATCAGGATATAAAAATTAACTTTGGATAAATTTTTTATATTTTTCTGATAAGTTTCTTATTTTGATTAATAGTAAAAATACGCTACATTTTAATTGAAAACAACTTTTTTCATCGATATGATTTATATGGATAAATTATAATATTGAATGGTTTTAAAGTATAAATAGAATATATTTTTACCATTTAATATAACTTATGTCATTATCATTGATTTTACATTGATTTCATATGTAAAATTATTTCAATCTTTTTCAATTGTTTAACTTTTAAAACTCATTTTCTTAACAACAGGATTAATTTTAAATTAATTTCTGAAACTTTTGTGCATTGAATTTAGAAAAATGGATTCCATATTTGGAATCTGTGGGTACAATTTATGTTAATAGGATACTTTTTATTTTTGGGCATAATGAATAGTAACTACGATAAAGTTTATTTACCATAGTAAAAGGTAAATCAGGTAATTAAGGGTAAATATAATATTATAAAATTACCCTAACACTTGTATCAAAATAATTTTATGCTTATATTTCTTCCTAAGAAATATTTGGGTCGAAATGGAATCCATTGGAACCCACTTGGCGGTGATTACGACCTTTAGTTTATTTAATTTAATGGAAAGTAAAATATGACTCACTCAACTTTAATAATTAATGTATTTTTAATATAATTTTATACAGTATATAAATTCGTTTATAAATACTAATTTGAAAGATAAAATGTTTTTCTTTATCCTGGTAATCTATTTATAATTTTTAAGAGATATTTAATTACCTTAATAGCTTATACATTAATGATGCAGAAATTATTTATTTAGTGAAAAATAAGTAACATAGTTTTTACTGAAATAATAATACCCATTAAAAGTATAAAAAACCTGAAAATGTTTATTGGTAATGTATATATACTCCATAATCATAGAATTACTGAATATATGACTGTTTGGAGTCTTATAAAAGTGATCAGGACACTTATAGTCTTTTATTTTAAATGATGATAAAATTGTCACATTTATAATTTAACAAATATAACATTTTAAAAGTTGGGAGTTTTAGAATATAAATCCAACTAAAAGTATTATTATAAAATCTATGCGATTCATCTTAATCCTAGTATTTTAATTTTAATTTTTAAGAATCAAATACATATATTTAATAATTATAAAAAAATGTTGTAGAAATTATTTTATTAATAGAAGTATCAAATAAATGAATTTACAAATAGAAAAATAAATATAATAAGAACTATTTAATGTTATAAACTAATTTTCTAGATGCGTATGACATGTTAGGAACCTATTAAATATTTCAGTTCGAATGTATCCTCTGTTTGGATTTTATTTAAATTCAAATAAATGAATAGTATCAAAATGGACACTATTGTTATTTTATAAAAATAAAATATTATTCAATTGATTAAAAATCATAAAAATAAATACAAAATATAAATAGAAATTTTTATAGTCTAAAATTTCATAAAGTTTCCAATTATGGAAATTAAACAACACATAAGTTATTATTTATAACCATTTAAAATTTAGAATTTTATTACCACAAATAAAATTAAATATATTAAATAAGGATAAATCAAAATGATAAGGTTACAAATAAGATCAAAACATGTCTAAATTTTATTGGTTGATAATATTACAACCCTATCTCATCTAATCTTCGAATTTATTCATTTTTGGTGGTTTTTATTTTGCGTTTGAATTTATATTAAACTAATATTTTTAAGGATTCCAAATGTGCCCATCTCCTCCCTTATAAAAGGGCACCTCCTCCCTCTCCTCCTCGCACCATTTTGACCCTTCAACCTCAGCCGACCCCTGACCATTTCCCTTCTCAACATCCTTAGAAACATAATAGAGGTCCTGGTCTTCTTCAAAGAACAATTTTAGAGCCCTAAGAGGCAGTTTCAAAGAGGCGTGTCGAAGAAGAGGTAATATCCGTTACCGATTCATTCAAATTTATTTCTTCTTCTACTTCCTCTTATTTAGTTGTTTCATTATTAAGTAATAACATCAGTATAAATAATATACTGATATACTGCTATAAATATGAAACAACCCTATTTCACCTTCTATCCATCCTACAGAAAATGAAATCACCGTGTGTGCGTACGTACGGAATAACGTCTCCACATCGTGGTGTAATCTTTTTTCCCCCACCACCTTACATGGATGGGTATAATGGTGTAAAGAATAACTATATATGATTATTGTAATGTTATATTGATTCTGAAATAGTATACATGCACTTAAATTCAATTCCATGATCATTGGAACGATATCATCGCTCGTGCGTACATACAGCCTACTGTCTCCACGATGTGATGTGACTCGTTCTAAAAGATATTCATTGAATAATGATTATATAAATGAATTGAATGTATAAATATGATATATATATATATATATATATTACAGTAATACCATTTTATAAATTTGGTACCTAAAATCTAAAAAAAATAATAAGAAGTTATTCGACAAAACATGCATAATAACATAAAGCAATAAACACCCGAATAACAAGTAGCAATGAAATATTACTAATAAGAAGATAACAATATGATCATATATGATATCATAATAATGAATAATATTCTGTAATAAGTCAATTACATTATTTCAATCATTATACAGGAGGTTTATATACGTACAAAGAAAATAGGACGTAAGGTAAGGGATAGTTTTGCAATCTCATTTTTATCCGAGATTGTTTATACATAAGAATTTACTGGGGTTATATTATTCATCCATGTCCATAAAATGTTTTTCATAAATTGTTTAATATTATTCCATGTATGTTTGAAGTCATGTATACCCTTATATTAATTTTAATTTGTGGTAAGGATGGAATCTTTCTTTTGTTTACCATAGATGGAACTTTTTGTATTTTCCTTTAAAAGTACAAGGAGAATGTTTTTTTAACTTATATGGCATGAATGGATTTTTAAGGTTTCATAAATCCATATTATAATGAATCATAGTCTACTATAGGTCATGATTATTTTCAAAAAAATCCTTTTCTATTAAAATTTCATGGCATTTTTTGAAAAGAAAATGATTTTGAAAAAGAAAGGATATTTTCCTCAAGAATTCATTTCAGGTGTTTTGTGAAAACTATTTTCCATATAAGATGAAATTATTTAGTATGATTATGTTTCAAGTATAATGTCTCTATGATTTACATGGTTTCAATTTTCTTATGATGAAATGATATCCATTTATTTTATACGGATTATGTTATTATGGGATGATGTTTATAAAACCCATTTTTATTCTTTGGGGTATGATGAATGATTTATGTTTATGTTGTGTAAAAAGTAAGAATGTTTTCATTATGAGTTGGGTGGGACCAATATATCCCTCCAATGCATTGGGTAAATATGTATATCTCATGAGATAGATATGGATGGAATGGTAAGTTAATCTGGTTCATTGTTATAGGATTGAAACGAGGAGTGAACTCGATTCAGAAAGGGACTTCGTCCACTAAGATGGTCTTGGCAGTAATGTCTTGGATACTATTGAAATCATATAAAGTGCTTAATGGTTTTACCCAATTAAATTTATTATTCCAATTTTATTTTATTATGATTAATGTTCCTTTATGACCTATGCCTTCGTACTGCCAAGATTTATTTCACAACTCAAGATTTTGATGTGTAAACATTATGTTCATGTTTTGAAGTTCAAATGTATATGGCTTGTTTTATTTTTTCCATTCATACCCTTACTGAAAATTTGAGCTCAGTCTTTTTATGTTTTCTTTTCCCCAGGATATAAAGAAATGTTTTAGGTAAGAAACCCAAAAGGGGATGATCTTTGTGGGAGATATTGAAGATCTTTCACCATGATTAGAAGATTACGTTCTGAGTTTCCAAAGACACTAAACTAATATGATCTTTGGGCATCTATTTTTGTTATGTATTAAATATTCCGCAAAAGTAATGTAATATCCATGTACGTCAAGATTTGGGTCTCTACAGTTGGTATTAGAGTGAAGGATTAGTTAACCTTTATAAACTAGGATGCGAGAACTTTCGTGATATTCTTAGAGATATTTCTAAGGTATGTCTAGGGATATCTCTAAGGTAAATTATACGTATAGTTTATAGTCCTAGATTTACGGTAATGATATTAGAATTAAACCTAAGGTGTTATATATTGAAGGTACTCCCCCTTTATTATGTTGTTTTCCTAGCATGATTTTTTCCACATACACTATTCTTTTTGGATTTTAGAAAATGGCTTGAAACAGGAAGATTCGCAATAATAGAGGATATGATGGACAATGGAATGATATTTTTCCTGAGAAACCAAATGAAATTGGATCAGGAAGTCCAAACATTGTTATTATACCTAATCAGAAATCTCAAAATATGATCAATAATATCAACTTTGGTAAGTATCCCTGACTCATCTAATAAGAGAAAGATAGGGTTTCATGATGATCATAGAGGAAACAAAGTTCAATTCCCCTCATGTAATTCATCTGGGAAGAGGCATCAGGGAGAATGTTTCAAAGAAACCAGAAAATGATTTGGGTGTGGAAATGAATGACACAAATCTAGTAATTGTAAAGAAAAATGTTCAGTTAACACCACAGACAAGGATAATGTTATTGAAAAGACATCAACAATGGTTAAATGTTTTAAATGTGGAATGTACGGGCATTATGAAAACAAATTCCCTAAGGGAAAGTCTCATGAAGAAAATTAGCATGGTCTTATGGGTAGTATTTATGTTGATAATGATGAAGAGACTACAAATGATATGTGAGATGAATGAATTGTTGAAGCTCTGTCAATGGTTTAATAAGGTAGTGGAATGATTACATTTTTATCAAGAGTGTTTTTGTATAAGTAATCTCATGGTACTATGGAATAAAGAGACATCTAAGGATTGTTACACTATTGTCTTTCCTTGAGTTTTTTAAAGTATATGATGAATGGTACCGGTTACCATGAAGGGTTATTCAGTTGTTTTTGGAAATTACCTAATATGCACATAAAGAAGGAATAAGTAGATAATGAATTTTTTGATAGTATTAATGAGCTCAAGACTTATATAGGGACAAAGCGGTATCATGGATTGAGTATATATAATTTTTGGGATTTTGGAATATGGAAAGAGTTACCTTGTGACAGCATTCATGTTTTCACTATGGTTTAAGAGAATACATGATTAAGGTATTCACATGTTTGGAATGTGACCAACAATATATATCTTATGATATATGGGGGATAAATGATGGTATTCACATGCTCGTTTGGTGACATTTCTAGTAATTGTTTTCATTATACTATGAGCTTGGACAGAAGTATTTTGGATAAGCCTAAATATTGGAATGGATTATGTTGGATAGAAGTTAGTATTATTTAAGAATAGAACATTGTTTTTATATTATTGATGGAATGTTATAATAATGTAGTTTTAGAAAATGGACATCCGGGAGGACGGGCAAGAACCCATCGCGTCGGACAAGGCTGTCGGAATCGAACCCACAACTGAAGTGCAATAGGCCTTTATCACATACCACTAGCCTACAGGAAGTCCCTTGTTAGTATAAAGTTGTTTTATTTTATTAACCGGTATGATAGATGAAGTATAAGTCCATTTTTGGAATCATATACGATTAACCACACCATAGATGGAATTATATGTATTTGATAAATGTTTCAAACAATTTGTTTGAAATAGATAGAATGACTCATCATTCTATCAAATGATCTGCTAACACTTCACGAATGACAAATTCAACTTCATTTCTTTATGATATGAAGTGGAAATTGTTCTTAGCACGAACAACGGTGATATTGTACCAAAATCAAGTAAGTATTTATTTTGATTCGAAAATTCTTCAACATTAGGGAAATGATCACAAAAACCAAAAATGGTGTCCTAGTGCCCTCATATATGATGAATCAGATGGTACCTTAGAACATCACAAACTTATGGCTTTGTGATTGTTGGATTTTTCATAGCTATATTCTCTACCACTCTCCATCAGAACTTGATTGTTAGATTTTTCATCCATATCCATATTTTTACCTATGTTCTCCTATATGGAAACCCAGTGATGAGTTACTTTGGGTAATCGTTATGTTTCATACTTTAGTTTTTAAAATTAAGTTTTAGTATTACTTTTTATGATGTGGGTTTTAATGAATAGTAAATGATTTATAACCCCAACGAATTTTGAGGGAGAAATTCATTTTAAGGGGGGTAGAATGTAACAACCCGAGATTTTGTAAGATATATTATTTTTAATTTCTTTCATATCTTCTGTTGTAAGCTACACTAAGACTATATTGCGCTATACGCAACACCGTATTATCTTGCGGTATATGCAACACTAATCTTGGATCTTGTTACACACAATTTCAAGTCTATTTGATAGTAGTTATTCTACGCAACATTGAGTATATATATATATATTCTATGTATAAATGAAATATGGTTGGATTTTGTTATACGCAACAACAAATGAGTCTTTCACTACACGTAACCCTTACCTGGCTTGCATTACATTCAATCACAACCTTCCCCAATAGTGTGTGTTGTACGCAATACCGGGTTTCACTAAACAACAGTATATGGTTATAATATTATTATAAACTATCCATTATGAATATTATTAACTAAATTTTAAATTTTATAACATTTTTATTTATCATAAATATTTTCTAGAACATGGTATGAGAACAAACTACATTTTTCGGGTAAAATAAGTATTTTTCCAAAAATGCAGTTTTGCCCCCTTTTGATGGAATACCGACATTAAATTTAGTTTTTGACATGTTTATAAGTTCAATTTTACAAAATAAAATTTCTATTTTCAATCAGGATATAAATATTTACTTTGAAATTTTTTTTGATATTTTTCTAATTAGTTTCTTATTTTGATGAATAGTAAAAATATGCAAAATTGTAATTAAAAAAAAATTCATCAGGTTGATTTATATGGTTAAATTATAATATTGAATGGTTTTAAAGTATAAATAGAATATATTTTTACCATTTAATATAACATATGTCATTATCATTGATTTTCCATTTAATTCATAGGTAAAATCATTTCAATATTTTGCAATGTTTTAACTTTTAAAACTCCTTTTCTTAACAACAGGATTAATTTTAAAATAATTCATGAAACTTTTTGGTATTGAATTTAGAAAAATAGATTCCATATTTGGAATCAGTGGGTCCAAATTATGTTAATAGGATACATTTTATTTTTCGTCATTATGAATAGTAAATACGGTAAATTTTATTTACCATAGTAAAAGGTAAATCGGGTAATTAAGGGTAAATATAATATTATAAAATTACCCTAACACTTGTATTAATATAATTGGATGCTTATATTTTTTCCTAATGAATATTTGGGTCGAAATGGAATCCATTGAAGGCCACTTGGAGGTGATTAATACCTTTAATTTATTTTATTTAAAGAAAAGTGAAGTATGTCACACTCAACTTTAATAATTAAAGTATTTTTAAAAAAAAATTATAAATAATATAAATTCAGATAAAAATATTCATTTGAAATATAAAAAGTTTTTCTTTACCATGGTAATTTATTTATAGTTTTATGTGATATTTAATTACCCTAAAAGCTTATACATTAATGATGCAGAATTTATTTATTTACTGAAAAATAAGAAATATAGTTCTTATTGAAATAATAATACCCATTAATAGGCTCAAAAACCTGACCAAAACATATTGGTACTGTATATATACACCATATTCTTACAATGACCGAATATATGACTGTTTGGAGTCTTATAAAAGTGATTATAACACTTATTGTGTTTTATTTTAAATGACGTCAAAGTTGTCACCTTCATAATTTAATAAATACAACATTTTAGAAGTTCGGTTTTTTAGAACATAAATCCGACTAAAAGTATTATTATGAAATCCATAAGATTAATCTTCATCTTAGTATTTTATTTTTAATTTTAAAGCTACAAATAAGTATATTTAATAATTATACAAAAATGTTGTAGAAATTATTTTATTAAGAGAAGTATGAAATAAATGGTTTTACAAATAGTAAAATAAATTTTATATGAACTACTTAATGAGATCCACTAATTTTATAGATGTTTATGATATGTTAGGAACCTATTAAATATTTTATTTAGAATATATCCTCTGTGTTGATTTTATTTAAATTCAAATAAATGAATAGTGTCAAAACTTAAACTATTGTTATTTTATCAAAATAACATATTATTAAATTGATTAAAAGTCAAAAAATATTTAAAATTTATAAATTGAAATTTATATTGTCAAAAATTTCATAAAGTATCCAATTATGGAGAATTAACAACACATAAGTGATTATTTATATCCATTAAAAATTGACAATTTATTTACCACAAATAAAATTAAATAGATTAAATAAGGATTAATAAAAATGATAAGGTTTAAAATAAGAACAAAATCTGTCTAAATTTTATTGTATGATGATATTGAAACCCTATATCATCTAATATTTGAATTTAGTCATTTTTGGAGCTTTTTATTTGGGGTTTGAACATGTATCAAACTAATATATTTCAGGATTCGAAATGTGCCCCTCTCCTCCCTTATAAAAGGGAACCTCCTCCCTCTCCTCCTCACAACATTTTGAGCCTTCAAGATCGGCCAAACCCTGCCCATTTCCCTTCTAAACTTCCTTAGAAACATACTAGAGGTCCTTGTATTCTTCAAATACGAATTTTACTACCCTAAGAGGCCGTTTCAAAGAGGCGTGTTGAAGAAGAGGTAATATCTGTTACCGATTCGTTCAAATTTATTTCTTCTTCTACTTCATTTTATTTAGTTGGTTAATTATGTAGTAATAACATAATTATAACTCATATACTGATATGTTATTATAAATATGAAACAACCCTATTTAATCTTCTATCCATCCTACGGAAAATGAAATCATCGCTCGTGTGTTCATACGGAATACCGTCTCCACGCTGTGGTGTAATCTTTTATCCACCACCAGCTAACTTGGATGGGTATAATGGTGTAAAGAATAACTATATATGATTATTGTAATGTGATATTTAATCTTGAATAGTATACATGCACTTAAATTCAATTCCACGATCATGGGAACGAGATCATTGCTCGTGCGTACGTACGGCCTATTGTCTCCACAATGTGATGTGACTCGTTCTACATGATCTTTATTGAATAATGATTATATAAATGAATTGAATGTATAAATATGGTATATTTATTACACTAATACCATTATTAAAATGAGGTATCTAAATCCTAAAAATAATAATAAGAAATTATTCGACGAAATATGCATAAGAACATAAAGCAATAAACACCCGAATAACAAGTAGCAATGAAATATTACCAATAAGAAGATAAGAATATGACCATATATGATATCATAATAACGAATATGAATCTGTAATAAGTCAATGACATTATTTAAATCATTATACAGGCAGTTCAGATACGTATGAAGCAAATCAGACCTAAGGTAAGGGATAATTTTGCAATCTCATTTTTATCCGAGATTGCTTATACGTAAGTATTCACTAGGGTTATATTTTTCATCCATGTCCATAAAATATTTTTCATAAAGTGTTTAATATTATTCCATTTATTTTTAAAGTCATTTTTACCCTTATTTGACTTTTACTTTGTTTTATGGATGGAATCTTTCTGTTGTTTACCTTATATAGACCTTTTTGACTTTTCTGTTAAAAGTACGATGAGAATGTTTTTTTAACTTATTTGGAATGAATGGGTTTTTACAATTTCATAAAGCCATATTATCATGAATCATACGATTCTAGATTTCATGATTATTTTCAAAAAATCCTTTTCTTTTAAAATTTCATGGAATTTCGGGAAAAGAAAATGATTTTGAAGAAGAAAGAATATTTTCCTCAAAAATTCATTTCAAGTGTTTTGTAAAAACTATTTTCCATCTAAGAGGAAATTATTTAGTATGATTATGTTTCAAGTATAATGTATCTATGATTTACATGGTTTCAATTTTATTATGATTAAATGATATCAATTTATTTTATATGGATTATGTTATGATGGGATGATGTTTATGAAACCCATTTTTATTCTTTGGGTTATGATGAGTGATTTATGATTATGTTGTGGCAAAAGTAAGAATGATTTCAATATGATATTGGTTGGAACTTTTAATCCCTCCAATGAATTGGGTAACGATTTATATCTCATTATATAGACATGGCTGGAACGGTAAGTTAATCTGCTTCAGTGCTACAGGACTGAAACGAGGAGTGAACTCGATTCACAAAGGGAATTTGTCCACTAAGATGGTCTTGACAGCAATGTCTTGGCTACTATGTAAATCATATCAAGTTCTTAATGGTTTTCCATAATTAAATTTTCTATTACCATGCTATTTTATCATGATTAATGTTCCATTATGACCTATGCCTTACGAACTGCCAAGATTTATTTCACAACTCACGATTTTGATGTGTAAACATTATGTTAATGATTTGAAGTTCAAATGTATATGTTTTGTTTTATTTTCTCCATGCTTAACCTTACTGAGCATTTGAGCTCACCATTTATATGTTTCCTTTTCCCCATGATATAAATAATGGTTTTAGGTAAGGACCCCAAAAGGGGAAGATCTTTATGGGAGATTTTGAAGATCATTCACAATGATTAGAAGATTATGTTCCGAGTTTCCAAAGACACTAAACTAATACGATCTTTGGTCGTCTGTTTTTTTCATGTATTAAATATTCTGCAAAAGTAGTGTAATGTCCATGTACGTCATACTTTGTGTCTCTACACCTCCTCTTCCACTTCATTATCAAATAAAATCATTATTCCTCCTACATTACAACCAACTACATTAGTCACCGAGGATCAAATACAACATAAGATGATCTAGAAATAGATCCACACATTGATTACATGGACTCCTTGAAGTATTTTGTGACCAAGGGAAACAAATAAGTCATCTTTTCATAAGGGAAATGTGTTTTTGATCAAAAACCATTATATGATATCATAAGGAAAAATATTCTAACGTTTATGTATTTTTCCAACATTGAGAGGGGATTCATGATATTAAGGAAGAGGATCTGCTTTTCGGGAAGATGAAGGAGACATAGGAGTCATTGGAGTAGGGTCAACAATTGATATATAAGATGAAATAGTAGATGGATTTCTTAACAATGAAAATTAAGAGGATGATGAAATATTATCCCATATTAGCACTAAATTTTCAAAATCATCATCCTTAATGTAAAATGATCAAAATAGATTATAAGTCCTATCTTCTTAATCAATACTCTCAGTCCTGGGGAAAAGGTGAAAGAGGCATGGAAAGATATGATTACACCATGATTCATTAATTCATTATCACCCTTAATTCAAAATGTTAAACTAGTTATGTATTAATAATTATTATAAAAATATTAAATATCACTTCATGTTTTATCCAATTATTTTTTTCTTATCACTATTAAATAGTGAAATTTTACATGTTTTAAAAATTCCATTGAAGTTGGAGGTGATTTGGAGGGCCCATGATGAAGTCCAAAGAAACGGACCAAGATTGGTAGGATCCGTGGACACCAGTTTACTAAACCACATTATTCTACTTCTCCATTAATCCATTAAGTCATATATTTTTTCAGATGTTCAAAAATTCAGTGGTATACAGTTCATATGATGGAATCCAATGTTCATTCATCAATCTGTTGGCCTAACTGACCTGATCTGTATTGCACACCGAATATGCACCAAATCAAAACTGGTGTGATGTGATCTTTCCATATATTAGGATCCAGTTGTCCAAATAGTTCCTAATATTCAAAGCAGAAATTAATTTTTTAGGTGAATATGTTTCTAGTTTTTTCCAATGAAATATTCTACGGTCTAGTGTTCTAAACCCATGGTCTAAATGGTTTTACACTATATGTTCTCACAAAACCACCTTCCACATTACACATAATATAGAAGAATGGGATTATCATTTTCATCTTGAAAGAAGAACCAATGATATTAAATTTTAGAGTCCAAATGGTATATATCCTCATTTTATATGTTTTTGGAGGCCCCTATCTTCTTAGGTTGTTCAATAATAGAGAAGGAGTTCTTCCTGAGATACTTCCTCCTCCCGATGTGGAGCTAAACAGTGGGCATTCGTTGTGAGGGATTTACACACATTTCAAGGGACTTATTACGCATATATTTTCTACTAGAATGCTTTAATTTTTTTTATTTAATAAAATAATTCCATGTATTTAACATTATTTAATATTTGAATGAATTTTTTGATACAATATATTGTTAGGCTCTTAATTAATAACTGATCAGTGTTAGGTTTTGAGTGCGTGATTAGTGTGGTTCTTTTTGGATAGCACAAGAATCGTTTTCAAACCAACCTACTTGATATTTAAATCTTTTATGGAATCTCTTATTCCATTCACTAGTGATGGGCCATGAAAATATGAGTGTTACGTCACGAATAGGTTTTTTAAACATTGAAATAAAATCATAGTAATTAATCAAGTTTACAATTAATTTAATCAAAATATTTACTCCAAACATGAATGAATTTCAAGATCAATGACCATTATATGTGTGTACTAAAATACAAAATTACCCATTTATCTAATATTTTTGAAAACTCCATCTGGTCCTTCAACATTCACACTATTTTGATAAATTTATTTCCTTTAAAATGATTTCAATATCAGCTCGACCTTTTGTAATATTGTTTAAAAATACATACAATAAATTACAAATTCATTATGAGAGACGACCTAGGGTGTTCTTGATACTATTAATAAACCGTAAAAAACTATAAATTTGGTATGTCCTATAAAAGGGGTCAAATTTTGGAACCATTTCTGGGGAGCGCTTTGGGTTTTAGTGCATGTTTTTTATATTATTTTTTGTAAATTTTGACAATATTTATTTGTTTCATCTTATACCATTCTGTATATTTTTGTTTTTTTATTTATATTTTATGTTTTTATCATAAATAATTCTATTCAATGTGCCTTACCACCTTTCAAACCCGAACGGGAGATGATCCTACATCAGTGACACATTTTTGCACAAGACAACCCTTTGATGGAGTACACACAACCATATAAGTATTTTCAAAACGCCTCATTTTCTAGAACCAAATTTGAACATGAAATTAAATAGTATTAAATTGATGAACATATTCACACATTAAGGAATTGATGGAATGGCTCGCGAAGCGCTCAACGGGCGACTCATCGGGCGACTCAAAACCCTAGCATCTGGCCTGTTCTTCGCTGATTCCTGATGATGGCTAGTTTTGATCCGACATGGGAACTCCCTCCTCCTGCTCCGGTTTCTACCGAAGCAGACTCTTCGAAAATTGAAGTGGGAAAAATAGAAATCCCTCTTCGCTCTGCACCCATCTCCTTTCGCGATGCCCTTCGAGGGGCCGATCCTCGCGATGTGACGGTAAGTAAACAACCTCTCTTTAAGAAGCTTGAAGATGGTTGTTTTATGGTTGATGCAGATCCGGAAGCTCTGAAGCAAAGGATACAGCTCTGTAAGTACTCTATTTTGGGTCGGGTGACATATTCCACAGGTGATCGACCCTGGTCTCTCCTGGAGCTCAAGAATAGAATAGCCCACTGCTGGGGCTCTTCGAAATGGAGGATGATCCCCATCGGAAAGGGGTACTACCATTTCCTCTTCGGCACACAGGATGAACTGGACCAGGTAAGGAAATTCGGTAATTTACAACTCAAACCATGTTATCTTAGAACACTGGATTGGGATCCTAACTTTAATCCATCCACACACAAAAATCACTTAGCTCAAATCTGGGTTAGAGTTCATGGACTTAATTGGTTCTATTGGCATCCGAAAATCCTAAATGATATTGCTTCCTGCATAGGGACTCCCATAAAAATTGATCATAGAACATTGAATGGGGAATTAGGGCTCTATGCTAGAATAATGGTTGAGGTCAATCTAGCTATTGAACTGCCTTCCAGCATTATTTTCAATGCCCCAGACTATAAATTTGAACTCAGAATTGAGTATGAAAAGATGCCACCCTATTGTGAAGTATGCAAATTGATAGGTCACAATCTTTCAAACTGTAGGGTGGTTAGAAAACAAATGGACCCTCCAAACACTAAGGATTGGCAAGAAATAAAACATGCCAAAAAGGGGCCTACTACCTCTGCCAAACAGCAGCCCCCCAATAGAGAAAAGTAGGACACTTGGGTTAAGAAATCCAATGTACTGTCAGCTCTGCAAGGAAAATCCTGGGGGGAGTTAGTTGAGGAAGAGGAGACCCTCCAAAAAAATGATAATCCTGTTATAGTTTTGCATGATTCAGTGGCTGTAAGTGGTGGAATTAAACACACTTCGGCCACTGATGCTTTCCCCTCACACTCTCTTGCTTTGGTTGAACATGCAAGTAGGGACTTGGGGCCGGATGCTCTTACCCCTGCGGATCTCATTGCCAGCCCAGAGGTCTCCAATGCAACAGCAAGTGATTTGCAAAAATCTGCACACCCAGGTTCTTCGAATCCCTTTACTGCCCCGGTAGTGAATAATATGATGATGGATACCGTTAACACTGAAAATGATGCAGCTTACTCTTCTTATATTCCCACTATCACTGCACATAGCACCTCCTCTGTTGATGATTCTATACAACCTGTTACTACTGCCCAAACTGCTAGTAATTTTCCAGTAACAGGGGTTCTGGCTCCCCATCTTACCAATTCTGCTACCTTAGTGGCCAGCACTTTATCTAACACAACACACACTTCTGATTCTGCTCCTGCAGCATCTGTTTTTAAAATTACCCTTCCAGCATCTGCTTTGGATTCCGAAAACCTGGCACCTAATGCTGTCAACTCTGGCACTGTTATGGCCGGATCTTCCTTCAGCGTTACTCCCGATCCTATTTTCCCCCTTGAACCAACTCCTACTGAAAATTATAGTGCCGAATTGCAGACTCCCAATGTTGAAAAACCTGCATCTGCAACTGCACATTTTATAACAGATCACTCTGTTGTCCAAGCTGTTGGTCCTAGCACCACAGTTTCTGAGCATAAACCTGTCACTGATTCTAGCAACGACTCACCTTCTAATGCCGATACCCTGACAGATAACTTAAAATCTTCTTCCTCTTCTATGGCCACTAGATCCCAAAGAAAGAATGACTCTGAAAAATCCCAAAAAAAGAAGGGTACCAACCCTAAAAGCAAGTAGAAATGAATTTTCTATATTGGAATTGCCAAGGTCTAGCTAACAATGACACCTCCACTACAATTAGGAGGCTTATATATTCTCACAAACCTCAACTCTTTGCCATCTCTGAACCCAAGGTTAACTTCAAAACCAACTACATGAGACTTGGTGCTCCTATGTATAACTTTCTTGGCTCGTGTAAACATGGAACTCAAACTGACTCCATGTGGATTTTTTATCATAACTCCCTTCAAAATGTGCACATCAGTAAAAGCACAGATCAACAGATTACATGTGACTTCTCATTGAACGGTCGTCTCTTTTTCTGTACTATGATTTATGCTAATAATAGATACCAGGATAGAAGGTCTCTATGGCTTGACCTTTCCGACATGGCCTGCTCTATTAAGGAACCTTGGGTCGTAATGGGGGATTTCAATGCCATTCTTAGCCCTTGTGAAAAAATTGGCCCCTCACATCTTACAATCTCCTCAAATGAGTTCAGGTCAGCTATTGATGATTGTAGCCTATTTGAAGTTATGCTTACTGGTGCCAAATATACTTGGTACAGGAAGCACCACAATAAAATGGTCGCCAGTAAGCTTGACAGAGCTTTTGTCAACATGAAGGCCCTTGATACTTGGGATAATCTTTCTAGTATAACCCTGCCTAGAATCAACTCTGATCACCATCCTATCTTAGTGAGCTTTTGTATGACCGCCCATAAGAATCTTCTCCCCTTTAAATTTAATAATGTGTGGTCCTCAAACCCGGATTGTGTAGATCTTATTCACCGCACCTGGAACTCTATGAATCACCTTAAAGATTCATTTGCCTGTATTTTTAAGTTGAAAATCCTAAAACAGGCCCTTAAAGGTTGGTGCAAAGCTACTAGCTCTCAAATTGATCTTGAAATTTCCTCTCTCGAAAATGATCTTAGTCGTGCTCAAACGCAAAACACTATATCTGATTTCTGCTTGGATCCTCAACTGGAAGCCAACCTTGCCCTTAAACTTAATTCTCTGCTTACCTTCAAGGATAACCTCCGTAAACAAATGTTTAGGATTAAATGGCTTGTTGATGGAGATCGTAACACTAAATTTTATAATACTCTTCAAAGAATAAGAAAAGCAAATCGTCCTCTTACCAAGCTTATTCATGAAGATTTGCTCATTGATACTGAAGAAGCCATATCAGATCATGTCACCTCATACTTTTACAACACTTTTAATGGTCCGGATATAAATATTGACATCAGGGATAACATTATTCCCTTACTTGTTGATGATAGAGACAATGAAACTCTATTAAGCACACCGCTTTACCAGGAAATCAAAGATGCTGTCTTTGGTCTCAATCCAGACAGTTCACCTGGTCCAGATGGGTTCAACAATGGAATCTATCAAAAGCATTGGGACATTATCCAAAAGGATGTTTGTAACCTTGTTAAAACCTTTTTTTCCCATGGTTCTCTGCCTCATGGTATTAATTCTCAATTTTTAGTTTTAATACCTAAGGTTGAAAATGCTTCGGAGATTCATCAATTTCGACCCATTGCCCTCATTAATACTCTTTATAAGATCATTACTAAAATAATTGCGAATAGGATGGCGCCCATTTGTGAGAAAATAGTCTCATGGAATCAATTTGGTTTCATTAAAGGCAGGGCCATTCAGGAATGCATCTGTCTGGCCTCCGAAGGTACTAATAGTCTTTATAGGAACACCAGAGGGGGGTGTGTGGCCATTAAACTTGATATTAGAAAGGCCTTTGATACTATTGACTGGAATTTCATCTTCAGGGTTTTAAAAAACTTTGGATTTCAGGATCCCTTCATTGGAAGACTGAAAACCCTATTCAGATCTACCTATATTTCTATTCTAATCAATGGCTCTCCTAGGGGCTTCTTCAATTGTTCTAAAGGTGTCAGGCAAGGTGATCCCCTATCGGCCATCCTCTTTGTCATTGCTGAGGACTACCTAAGCAGACTCCTAAGTAGCCTGGTAGCTCAAGGATCTTTGAAGCCCATTCAAGCTTCCAGGAACTTAAATATCCCTACCCACCTCCTATATGCTGATGACATCATTCTTTTTCTTAAGGGGGATCAAAGGAATATTCATGTCCTAAAACATGCTCTTAATCATTATGAGGAAGTCTCTGGTCAATCGATATCTTGGAATAAATCACATATCTATTTTGGAAAGAATTTTCCCGTCCGAAGGAAAAATGCCACTACTTCCTACCTTGGTATTAAAGAGGGTCTCCTTCCTTTCGTTTATTTAGGTGTCCCAATTTTTTGGGGTCGACCTAAGGCAAGCTATTTCACTAATATTACTGAACAAATTGTAAACCAACTCTCTACCTGGAAAGGAAGATCCCTCTCTATGGCTGGCAGGATCTGCCTGGTCAAATCGACCATTGTTTCCAAGATGGTTTACACTATGATGATTTACAAATGGCCCGCCAGTACCATCAAAAGGATCAATACCTACATCAAAAACTTCATATGGACAGGTAGTATTCTTGACAGAAAACTTGTCACTATTCCCTGGAAAACCTGTTGCAAACCCCTAGACAAAGGTGGCATTGGTATAAAAAATTTAAGGATGTTCAATAATGCTCTCCAAGCCCGTCTCACTTGGCGCATTATCAATGGTAATTCCAAAGCTTCTGATTTCTTGAACCATAGATTCCGCACCAAGCTCTTAAGTGGGAAGCTCAAATATGTTAATTCTTCAATCTGGCCCTCGATTAGAGACTCGTTTCAGAAGATCATGGAGAATTCTAGATGGATGGTTAGTGCTGATTCATCCATTAATTTTTGGTGTGATAAATGGTGTGGTAACCCTCTGATATCACTGCTACCACCTAATATCACCCCCAATGACTATAACCTTTCCATAAGGGATGTCTTACAATATCACAGACATGCTCTCCCTGACAATATTGCGCAGATCATTGATGAGCATCACTTTTCTCCTATTGGTGATTTCCTTGTTTGGGAACCTGCCCCGAATGGCATTCTTGACTCCAAAAACTTCTATCAAAATTACTTTTCTGAAAGTGATTCTATTCTACACTGGGTGAGCCATTTTGATAAGCCGTGGATCAAACCCTCTAGACTTAATCTCATTTGGCGAATTGCCCATAATAGATTACCCACTGAAGCTTGTCTACAATCCTTTAGCATTCAACTTTGCTCCATTTGTCGCTTGTGTAATCAACACAGGGAAGATGCGAATCACCTTTTTTTGTCGTGTGCGACGGCTTCTGCTTTATGGAATTATGTTTTTGACCTTTTTAATTGCAGATGGTCCTTTTCTGATACTATTTCTTTATTCCTTAACAAGTGCACTAGTTATGTTTTCTCTCCTCAGGTTAAAAATCTGCTGCTTACGGCGGTGGCAGAACTGCTTCATGTGATCTGGTATGCTAGAAATGACATTATGCATAATAAGCGCTCATTTAGTTTAATTGCAGGTAAATCTCGAATTCTTATTGCGATACATGAAGCGGCGTCAATTCAAAAAGAATGTTGCACCAATTTAGTGGGCGATTTTGAGATCCTTCGTCACCTTCGTGTGCCCGGCGTCTATCCTCGAACCAAACGATCTTTCGAAGTTTTCTGGCAATCACCGATGTCAGGTTGGATCAAAGTGAATGTTGACGGTGCCTCCAAGGGTAATCTAGGCCCGGCTGGTTGTGGTGCTATATTTCGCGACTCGGCTGGTCTTTGTCAGGGATGCTTCTACGCTGGCTGTGCCCATTCCTCTTCCCTGGAAGCTGAAATGCTGGGTGTCATTCACGCCGTTGATTTTGCCCTTCAAAGAGGCTGGAAAAAACTCTGGATTGAAAGTGACTCTACTACTATCATTCGGGCCATCTGGAACGGTACCCTTCATCTGGCTTGGTCTCTCACCTCTCTTTGGACGAATTGTCTCAACGCTCTCCAAGGGATAGACTACATAGCCACTCACACCTATCGGGAAGCGAACTATGTTGCAGATGCTCTTGCCAACAAAGGCATTCATCAGTCCTTGACTTGGCTGACCTCTTTACCTGCGGAGTTCTCATCTTTGCTTGATAGAGATTGTAAAAGAATTCCATCCTTCCGCCTCTTGTAACTTTTTTTCTTATCAATAAAATGCCTTTTACCCTTAAAAAAAATATTCACACATTAAAATAACTTTCATCGCAAGATGCAGATATCCAACCCACCTATATTCAAATACATAGCGAGGTACCCAATTTTGATGTAAAATTCGGGTTAATTCGCTTATCTCCAAGATTTCATGGACTTAGAAGAGAAGGTACACATAAAAACATCATATTATTTCTTAATTTGTGTTCTTAATTAAATCTTGTAAATAATGATGAACAAAAGTAAAGCTCAAATCATTCCCAATATAATTATGAGACACTTCAAAATGTTGGCTTAACTATGTTATTTCACCATCTAATGGCTGCGTGGACATGAAACACCTTTTCATGAAAAAAAATTCCAATCCTCTTGAAGTGCAATTATAATGAATGAAATATTTGGTATAATGTAATCAAAAAGGTAAACGTTACATGAATATTGGGAACACAATAAAATGTTATGTTCAAGTGTACCACACAACCAAATAAGTGATCGAATTTTAAATTTTAACTTTTATGACGGTTTAATTCTTGTTGATTGAAATATGATTGATGATGTTGTAGGTGGTGCACTAGATGATAAGAACCCAATTTCTGCAGGACCATTATAGATAACATGGCACAGAACCCTCTACAATTTGGTTAAATGTCCAATATACCAATTAGAGGTGTTCATGTGGTGAAACGTACCATATTTGAGAATAAATTGGACATAATGTTTGAAGAGGTTAGTACCCTTCATTTAAAACAATCACTTTCCCAAGTGAAATCAAAATCTCCTCTTCCCATACATTTTGTTATATGTTATTCTAAAACCCAGTAATTTTCCCAATGTCCTCAATTGAGTGAAAATATTTAGAGTTTGGAGGCAGTCTTTCCCGGACATCCCTATAACCAAGACTTTAGTCAAGAACAATACTATCCATCCAATCATGGGTTGAAATACAATTGAGGATATAGGAAATGGGGTAGTCAAAATAACCTCAACCAATGTGGAACCAATAGTGTCAGAGTAGTCATCCATCACAACCACCTAGTAATAGTTAACCAAAAAAAGTATTTCAAACAACCACCTACAAAAACCAAGCCTAACATAGAATATATGATGACACAAATGGATTCCAACAACCTCCAATTTCTATAACCCTCACATGCTTCGATACTAGCCTTAAAACAAAATTATGCTAACTAGAAACATTTGTGGGGGAAATTCAATGTCATGGGTCGAGGAAACTACCCTATCAACCATTTTCAACCCTAGTGATAAGGTAAATGTCACTAATATTAGCCATAGAACTGGAACGACACATTAAATCCAAATTAACCCAACAATAGATTCATCTCCTCCTGAAGAAACCGCCAGCCCACCCCTTGAAAATGATTCCAATGATGAAAAATCATATCCTGGGAGAAGCCCCACCAGGGGAAATAATGTGTATGTTGATGAGTTGCCTAGTTTAAACATTCATCTTCCATTTCCACAAAGAGACACCCAACCAAGGATGAAAAAGAAAACATAATATGATAAGTAAGTATTGGAAATTTTTATAAAATTGTGAATGAAACATCCCTTCATTTGGTGTCGTGAAAAAACATCAATGATACAACATGTTTTTGAAGGAGATTTGTACACACCAAAGGCTACAATGAGGTGATGAAAAAGTGAAAATGAGGGGAAATGTCTCTGCATTGATAGAGCCTTCACTTCCCACCAAATGCAATGATCTAGGAAAATTCTCAATTCTGTGCACCAAAGGGGAGTATTCATTTTCCAATGTTATGCAGGATTTGTGTTCTTCGGTAAAAGTGATGCCACAATCTATTTACCCTTCATTGCTAGTCGGGGAACTGAATCCCCCATGATTTTTTGTAAAACTAGAAAACCAGAGTACCACAAACCCTTCAGGTCTTTTAGAGGATGTTATTTTGAGGGTGAAAATTTTAATTTTTCTTGTTGATTTATATATACAGAAAATTAAAAATGATAGGATTAATAAAAACGTCCCAATTATATTTGGGTGGCCATTGTTAAAATACACAAAAATCATAAATAATGTCCACTATGGTACATTATCTATATATTTTGGTACTAAAAGAGTCCATCTCAATATCTATAATTTCATGAATCACCCCTAATAAGAACACTCCTCTCTCTATATTAACTATATAGATGTACTCCTTTCAGAAAAAAGCACTAATGTTTCATCCATATATTCTATTTATGAATATACATCATTGATTTAAATTATATGAATGAATAATTCTTTTATTATTGTAGTGGTTTAGAAATATTTTGTGCTTTTTTATTACTTTATAATTACTAGAAATCTGAGGATCCAACGACCATCGATGATACTACTAATCTTGTAAATTTTATTTCCTCATATCAGGATGATACCATTGAGTAGTTATATGAGAATAGTGACTTATCACATTTACACTCACTCCCATAACTCCACATTCTCCTTATATTTGAACTGAAACAATTGTGTTAGGATTTAAAATATTCATATATTTATAATTGGAACATGTTGTTTGTCATAATTGCTAGTTAACTCACTCTTGTGCATCAATTTTGTCATCATGATCTTTTGAGGGAGTATAAACAAGCATTGGGAATGACAATTATGGTTATTCTTGGATTATACCATCAATTTGTACATGGTATATTTTGTTAAATGATGAGGCTAAACTAGTGGGTCAGGAAAAACATCGACTAAACCCAAACTTCCTAGAGGTTTTTAAATAAGAATTAACAAAATTACTAGCAGTTGGAATCATTTTAACCATCTCTGACATACAATAGGCCAGTCCTGTTCAATTAGATCCTAAAAAACTGATCTGAAGGTAATAAAAAAATAAAAATTAAGGAATTTTTTTTCTAAACGTGTGTAGAATAATTGGTGTGTCCCTTTTCACGTCCCGACTCAGGATCCACTAAATGGTTCCCTGATATGGTTGGCCCAATGACATAAAGTGTTCCTCCCCATACACCAGAGGGTGCCGACTAGCATTGTGGTTCTAGTATGTCAGACATGGGGAGACTATACCCACTTCAATAAGAATGAAGTACCAATAAATAAAATAATAATAACCATGTGCAGATGTGTATAAATTACCAAAAAAAATACAATGACATATGAAAACAAAAATAAGAAAAATATAATACTCAACTGAATGTTAAAACATGATATGACAATACATGTGTCATGTGTATACAATGTAACAAAACATAAAGACATAATGACTCCCGAACGGGTCCTAAACAACATACAGTTCCCTCTTCCATTCTCTTATCCCAAACAACAACCTATCCCTTGGCCTTGCCCTTATATTTTCCTTTAATAACAATGACTACTCAAGTACTGACCAGGCGGCACAAATAAGGTCTGAGAATAACATAGTAGGTCACCACCAATGGTTTCTAAAACAACTGCAGTCAAAAGACAGTGAATGCAGTTTTATGATGAAATTAAATATAATTCATAATTATAATGTTATCGCTTTGTCATTTAATCATTAATAATCCCATTGGTCTGAATTTTAATTCATGTTTTCCAATTGAATCATCATTCATTATTATCATTCATTTGGTGTTGAACTCCACGTAAAACACCCCAAATCTTATTACTTTGGGTCTCCATACCTATCACTAGATATCACATTTGGTGTAGGTCGTCATGCCTAGAACCCCATAATCTAATTATTAAAAGACTATTGGGGAGGAACTCTATGTCCATACTGCACATTATAATTATTCTAAAATGTCAGGTCTAGCTCCAAAAAAGCTTCAACCATTTAATAATTCTTTATTTCATAAGAATCATCCACATCATTCCCTTACTAATATGATGATTTATTAACCATTTTGAAGGTCATTACGTAAATCAACAACTATCGAAGCAAATAAAACATCAAATTAGTAATCAATCAACACAATTCTCATTCCGTAATTAATTCTTCACTATTAATTAACCATATCATATATCAACATGTCATAATTATTTCTCAAAATTAATTATCTTTAATCGACATTAGGGAACATAATTATTTTTCATAATTAATTATATTTTATAGAAAACATAATTTCCTATTTAAATTTCCCAAGTTAATTATCTTAACTTAATCAATTTTATATGATAATTACTATATCTCAACACATAACCAGTTTCTAAAACATGTATCTATTTTGGAAACACCCCTTTGTTTGTATCTTAATTCAATTATCAATTAATCACTACGGAAAATCACAAGTGAACTCCAAAATTATAATTACTTCAATTAATGAATTATTTTAGCAAAGAAAGCCAGAAAATCATAAAATTACATTCAAAAATAAAAACCAAGACTATGGGAATTCAATTCAGACCAACTACCTTGGTTTTTAAAAGAGGTTAGACAAATAGAAATCCACAAAATCCGAGAATCACAACATCATCAATGAACTCCAGATATAAATCCCTAATCCTGAAATTGAGATCAAACCATCATGATCTTATATATCTAGATGTAGTTCCACAATCATAGATCTAGATATCAACCAATAGTTTTATATCCATTGGAATTGTAAAAATCTTCCATGAAAAAATCAATGAAAGTTTGAGGAATGAAAATGAGAAGCAGCAAGACAAAATGTATATAATTGAACAACAAGAGATCTTCTATCTATGCTTTCAATCTTAATAAATGGCATTTAAATTGCCTTGGAATCGCTTTGGTAGGCTCTAATATCACCATGAAAGTTTCAAGCCCGAGCATAGGTCGAACTAGAGTGGTTTTAGGGTTGTAGTGGGTTTTAAACCAATTTTTAGATTAAACTGCTTCCTGTGCACGATTTCAACTAGGAGGTCACACCGCTCGATGGCACACTACTAGGTAAACATTGAACCACTCGTGCCGACCTCCACTATATTCAGGGTTAGCTTGCGTACATTTTTGGGAAAACCGTTTGCAAACCATGAAGAACCCCCTTTCATCCCATGTTCCTTAAACACCTAACCCCAACACACTGTAGGTCATATACCAACTCAAAGGTACTTAATAACAATAAAAACTACTTGAAAACACACCTGATATTGCACTAAATATGGCTAGGATCTTAAAACCTGTACACCTTATAATATCTCGTCCTTGAGCTGCACACCCAAACATCTCTAAGAAACTGAGCCATAAATATTGGGCCATTATGTCGTAATGTTTGATTCCCATTCCCATGTTTCATCTTATATATGACCATGCATCCATAACCCATGAACTATTGGCATAGTTTTCTCCCACATCACTTTCTCACTATTATCTAGCATACATATCAGATGCTCCTCAACAGATATATATATGTTGAGATCAACCTATTCAACATCTATCACATGATAAAGGTTGAGTGGATACCACTGTAGTTGTGACACATAGAAACTTCATGCATAACATCAAATTTTTGTTGATGTCCTAATCAGTACGCCAATGACATGATTCTCTACAAAAACTCAAACAACCCTACAATCCTCAATGCCAACTTTCAAGCCTCTATATCCTATAGTAACTCAATATTACTGACACGTGATGGAATATACAATCTCTATCTATAAAATCTAGTCATCATATATATCTATCATCATACGACTTATTCAGACTCTGAGTTGTATCCATATTTTTGTTAATAAACATCTCCTACTCCGATGTCTCTGGAATTAGACTCAGTCCTAGTAGCTATGACTCTTTCTCATCTAACCAACATAGTAGTGATTTATATGGTATACCTTAAAGTACTCATAGTTTTACATCTATATAGTTGTGTGATATCTATTGTTATAGGAAAAAATCTAATAAATCCATGTGCCTCTACCAAGAACCACAAATGACATTCACACATGCTCGCAACATATTCTCTAACACCTGTATTGTAAGCTCAAACTACCCATCAATATATAGATGGAAGGTTTTACACAAAAGAATCATTTTACCATGTTATTCATTGAATGTTATCCAGAAGAATGATGTAAGTCACCAATCACGAAGTGAAACTATAATATGTGTCACCCCATAGAAATGAATTATCTCTCTTATGAAATGTTCTCCCAAATATTTTACTGTAAATGATTCCCTGATAGGAATGACATGTGCTACCTTTTTTAGTCAATCCACAATGACCCAAATAGCATAATTTATTCTTAGCCTATTTGGATGTACTACTACAAAATCCATAGTCACTTCGCCAAACTTCCATTCTAGAGTGGGTAATGGCTGCAGTAGGCATCTACGTCATTGATGACTTGGCTTTACCTTCTTATAGGTGAAATATCTTGTTAGACCCTTGCTATCCCCCATTTCATTCATATCCTCCAAAATAGTCGTTGAAGGTCACGATCCATTTTTTTCACCACTGTATGTTCCACACACATTGAGGCATCAAATTATCTCATGAGTTACTCCTGAATACCAATAGACACAACAACCCATTTTTTATATAGATTATATCATCCTCATCTACTATCCAGTCTGAAAGTGTTTCCCCACCTTCAATGCATTCTCTTATGGCTAAACACTTCAGATCCTCATTCTTTTTCTCCATGATGCATCTAAAGATTTTATATTCCACTACTACATCAAATCAGGGTCATATTATCCCGAATATCGTGAAATAACACATGGATTTCATCTATCATAGATATCTTCTTCTACTATGCACTCAACTCATGTACCAACTGAGTCTGAGTTCTCATGCTCAAGGCATCAACCACACTATTCCCCATTTCAGGTGTATATTATACCTCAAAATATAATGACTACATATACTATACCAATGTGCTCTGTAGAAGATTCAATTCATGATGTTAAAAGATAAACTTCATGAATTTTTATAGGTAAAAAATGTATACATCACACCCAAAAGATTGTGTCAGCATCACTTATGATCAGAAATAACTGCCGAAGACTCGAGGTCATGCATAGGGTAATTATGTTCATGCATCCTCAACTAGCAAGACCCATAAGCAACGACTTTATCCACTTGCATCAACATAGCTCCATGTCTGATCCAAGAAGCGTCCAAATACACTATTTACACATCACCTGACCCAGGTTTGAAAAAAATTGGTGCTGATGTCAAGGGAATCTTCAACTCTTGGAAATCAATCTCCCATTCTCTTGTTTAATCAAACATTAGTCCTTTTTTTCAAACATGTATGTTGTTCTTACAATAGTGAAATGTTTTGGATGAACCTCATATAATAACCAACTAATCCCAAAAAAATTGTATATCAAAATCATTCATGGGATTCCCCTATGAAACCACTTCATGTACTATATTTTATGGTTCAACTTCCACAACTTCATTTGATATTATATACCCCAAAATGTGTAACATGTTAATAAAAAACTGACTTTTTCATATCATGGAATATTTTTTATGCTCTCTCTGTGTACCCAGGATGATGTCACGATGTTGGTCATGATCTTCATGAGTGTTAGACTACAATAAGATTTCATCCACAAACCCCACAACAAAATGATCTAAGTATGGATGAAAGATTATATTCAAAAAGGCCATAAATAATACTAGATCATTATTCAACCAAAATAATTTAGAACAAACTCATAAAGGTTGTGCCTACTTCTAAAAGCAGTTCATGGTATATCTAAGGTTCGAACCATCACCTTATGATAACCTGATCTCATATCGGACTTTGATAACAAAGATGACCCCTTCAGCTAGTTAAAAATCATTGATATAATGTAGATGATGTCGGATCTTCATAGTAGATTTATTCAACATCTGGTAATCGACAGACATGTGTAAAATCAAATTGGAATTCCTTGAAAACAAAATTAGTATCCCTAAGGTGACATACTTAAACGAATAAACCATATATCCTCCAACTCCTGCAACTGCGTTTTGAGCTCTTGATGCTTAGATGTTGTCATTCTGTAATGTGGAAAAGATACCGGCTCAGCCCCCAGCATGAGCTCATTTGTGAAATCCACATCTGTATGAGGTGGAAACCATGAAAGTGTTCAGGAATGTCATCTTGAAATAGTTATAAAAATTGATGAAGGACACCTTTATTGCCACACTCATTGTCCAGCAATAAACTAGCAACATGGGTTGTGATCTCTCCCATTTGTTGAGTAATTGTCCCAACTCTGCATGTATGGATTTCTCATTCTACATGATGAACATACTGGTCACCCTCAGGATATACAAAGGTCACTCTCCAATGGAAAAAATATATATGGGATCATTAATCGACTAGACAGTACATAGCCATAATCATTTTTATGCTCGTTATATCAAGGACCTAGATATCCCAATGGAAATGATACTCTATGATCTTTAGTGATAATTCCTTGCATTAATAAATATCCATAGTTTTTGTTCCAAATGATGTATAGATATTCATCATACCACATACGTACTCCACCTATAGGATCAATCCATAAAAAGTAATTGAAAATATAAAAGAATGGGATAATCCAGTTTCAAACAAAGAAGTGGATAATGTCGATGAAAATAGAATAGTACCTTTCACTGTCAATGTCCCCGCCTCACTCTCCAAAAGTGTAGGCTTCACTATAGGTAACTGTCCTACCTCTCTTCTCTTTGTTTCCTTATGACTCCATTGTGTAGCACAACTCACCTGATATAGGTTCTCATACCCATTAAAACCACGCCCACTACCACTAACCCCTCTGGCCATAGTGCTCCATCATCCTTACCTATATGGTGTAGAAGACCCCCTTCCCACATACTGAATTTGAGAATCTCCTCCCTCAGTAGCAGCATGCTGCTACATCCTATAGAACATCTTTTGGTGTCTCATCATGACAAAAAAACAAGAACTTGACTGGGGGTCGAGGATAATGTCTATGATAGTGTCCCTACCTACTGCACTAGTGGAAAAGCACTTGAGTACGATCCAGTGAAATTGTTCCTCATGACTGTCGACCATTATTTCCACTGTCCTGACTAAGATTACTGTGACAACACTTTCTTTTCTCGGTATGCACACTCCTGGATCGTCCAACTACCTATCAAGAATTAGAAGCACCATTCAGGTTCGCCTCGGAAATGAGAGTCTAATTAACCACTTCTGATAATTTCTTCATGATAATGATATGTACCTGGGAAATATTTTTACACCTATGTCCAACCTAAAATCTTTTTTCAAAATAAACCTCATATTGAATCAAAGCCAGAGAAAAATGTTTTATATTTGTGAAAAATTCATCATAATCCATTATGCACATGCTTCCTTGGGTCAGATGCATAAAATCTGATTCATTCTCTTATCTCTATATCTCTTGATATGTGTAACAAGAACATATCCAAAAATTCCTTCCATAACATATCATCAGTCTGTCCAGATCATACAACAATGTCCCCCCTGTGCTTCACTAGACCCCATAGCATATAAGCATCCAAAATGATTCTCCTCCTAGCCAGAGTCTTCAAAAGGTCATGTATCATCTCTATGGATTCAATAAAAAATTCTGCTCTCTTAGGTCCGCCCTCATTAGTAAAAATTGGAGGGTGGTGTAGGTGAATGTCCCTTTTCAACTCAAACATGAATTTCAGAACCAGACATGGGTCTCACAACATAAATTTCATGAAACATGAAGAGTTATATCAAAACTATTCTCCTATATCCTCATATTGAACCAATGGTGCCTCATGTTCTTTGTCTGGAAGTTCATTCTGGCCCCTTCCCCTCAGTCACTCCCTCAACAACTGTTAGGGGGGCATATCTCTACAAATCCAAACACATTTATTATGTATCAAAACACATCCTTATAGTTTTTATGTAAGAGGGAAACCTAACACAACATGTTTCAGTATGTCGTTTACCCTTCTTCGTGCCACACAGTCAACATCGAGGCCTTATTACTACCCTTAACTACCCTAATCCAAGGTCTTAGTAAACAAGGGTACATACATTCTCATTGTATAATTAAAACATAAATTGAACACATTATTTCAAAAAAATATTTCAATAACTAATTATTTACTAATACTAATTTCATCAATAATGTCTCTAATTATACACCCATTTATTCTCATTTTTCATCTTCATATCAATATCACAAAAAGGAAAAACAGTTTATGTTAAACAACATACCCATAACCCATTTTAATATGAGTTCCTAGATTGATGCATGTCAAAACTTCCTTGAGTGCCTAGAATGAACCATGCCGACTCATGTATTGTGCATCTTTAGGACACGAATCAAAATTCAATAACTATCTAAACTAAAATAACATCACACCAGAAGTTCATAAACTAAGGTGAAATAATATCCAACTGTTACCACAAATAACAATCACAATAATCCCACTATGAGTACTTAGATTTTCCCTCGTGCATGGGTTTGTATCTCCCATGCATAAGATCTTTACCAAGCCTCAACTCTTCCTTGTATTATATATGCCTTTCGAAAAATAGTAATACAATATATGGAAAATGAAAAGAAAACCCCTTTTATACAACATTGGGATGTCCCATCCCGAATTCCACTAAACAGTGCCCCAAGCCTGTTGGCCACTTGTACTCAAGTGCACCTCCATGTATGCCAGAGAGTGGTGACTAGTAGTGAGGGTTTTGTAAGTCAGTCTTGAAAGACTAAACCCTATTTTATCAGAATAAAACTCCAATGAAATAAAATATAAAAAACAATGTGAGGAACAGTATAAATAACTAGAACAATACATGTAAAATGATAAACAATACATGAAAATACAATACTCAACCGAAAGGTAAAACATACTCTGAAAATGAAAGTTTCAAGTGTCTAAAATGAAACTGAAAGTAAAGAAATAGTTACTCTCAAACGTGCCCCAAACCATGTTTGGATCCCTCTCCCATGATCCAATCCCAAACAACAACCTATATTTTTGTATTTTCATTATCCTAACCTACAATAACAATGTTTAATCGGGCACCGATCATGTACCATGAATAGTGTGTGAGTAAACCTCATTTGACCACCACCAATAGTTTCTTATATGTGCCCAGTATAAATATTAACTATTCAATTTTATGAAGAAACCAAATATAATTCATAAATAAACAGTTATCACATATTCATTTAGTATTTAATCATCACATTAAGCATAGTTTCAATTCATGAATTCCATTTGATTCGTTAGTCATTATTATCATACATTTTGTGCTGAATTTCATGTCAAACACCCCAAATTTGATTAGTGTAGGTCTTCGTGCCTATCACTCCATATATCATTCGGTGTTGACCAACATTTCTAGCACCCCATAATATCTTGCTTGGATAAATGTGTGTGAGGAACATTAATTTGGAGTCACAAACTCTAATTGATCTATAATTCCATGTATATAAAAAAAATCAAAAATTTATTCACTAATTTATTCAAAATAATTATCCACATAATTACATAATAATCCAAAAATTAGTTAAACATTTCAAAGGCCATTAGTTAACTCATCAATTAACCAAACATATAACTTGTAAATTAATCCATCAATTAATTAATCAATAAAAACAATTCTCACTTAATAATTAATTATTAACATTTAATTATCCATATCAAATCCCAACATGTCATATTTATTTCTCACAATTAATTATATTTAATCAACATCAAGGAGAATAGTTAATTCTCACAATTATTTAACATTCATAGCCAACATCATTTCATAATTAATTTCCCCCAACTAATTATCTTATCACAGTCATTTTTATATCACAATTATGATATCTCAACTCATAACCAATTTCCAAAATAGGTATCTATTTGGAAAACCCCCTTGGTTTTTCAATGATTAAATTATCACTAAATTACTAAGTAAAATCCAATGTTAACTACACATTCTTAATTACTCCGAATTAGGAATTCTAGTATCAATGGATGCAATCAAATCATGAAATCACATTCAGATATCAAAAAAACGACTATGGGAGTATGATTTAGACCACCTACCATGGTTTATTGATGAGGGTATTCTCAATGGAAATCCCAAATATTCATGTGACACAACATCGTCAATAATACTCCAGATCAAAATACCTAATACAAAAATTGAGATAAAAACATCACGGTCTTATGAATATTTATCAAGATCCACAATCAAATATCTAGATATCAACTCATAGGTTTAGATCAAATGATAAAGTGATGGTATTCCATCAAAAGATCATGGAAAGGCAGAACATTGAATGAGAGATGCTACAAGATGAAATTTATATACATGAACAAGAACGGATCTTCGATTCAGGATTCTGACTCAATGAACATTGTTAAAATTTAAATGGAATCCCTTCAGAAGGCTATTAGATCCCCTGGTAATTTTCAAGCATGATTCTAGGTAAAACTAGATATTTTTTGGGGGTTCGGGAGGTATAAAAACTGATTTTCTGATTAGAAATATCCATGTGAATGGTTTCACCTGGGACGCCGCATAGTTATGAAAATCGATGATCGAAAAATGCGTCCATTCACTACCCACATGGATTGATGGTGCATGGTTATGAAATCGATGCACCAACAGTGTCAACCTATTCTACCTACATGGTTAGCTTACCTATGGTTTGGCCAAACCATGCGCAAACCATGAACAACCCCCTGTGTCTTGCAATCTTCCTTAAAAAATTCACCCAAACATAACCCATGTCATATCTCACCCCAATGGAACTTAATTAATACAAAATGTACCTGATAAAATGCATGGGATTACTCCAAAAAAGGCCTAGATCATACATCTGTATAGACTATCAGTGATTAAATCAACACCCTAGGTAACACCATTTCCCATTTCCATTCATTGACCAAATGCTAGAGAGGCTAGTAGGGATGTACCATTACAGTTTCCATTATGGGTATTCTGGATAATTTCATATCCATATTTCCCCCTACGATCATAAAAAGTCCACCATTAATTTTTTCTTTGGAAAAATTTAAAAAATGATGATGAAATTTGGTCTGTGCGATGCTTCGAGTACATTCTAGCGATGCATGGTTAGTGTTTTTTGGATTACATGGATAATTGAATTGATGTATTCATGTATGACTTAAATATTTATGGCTGCACTTTTGATAAATGTTTCATTAGTATTGATTCAGTCCTATATCCATATATTGAAATGAATCTTGCATTTAATTATGAGAAATACCATTTCATAGTTTGGAAAGGTATAGTTTTGGGACATGTAATTTATAGGGATGGTATCCACATTGAAAAATAAAAAGTGGATGTCATTTCTTCCTTACCATTCCCAAGAAATTAACAAGATGTGTGGTATTTCCTAGGTCATTTTGGATTTTACCATCATTTCATTCATGAAATTAGTAAAATTGCACTCCCTCTCTCCAAATTACTCTAAAATAAAAAGGAATTTGATTTTGATAATTAATGTGATGAAGCATTTAATACGTATAAATTGAGTCTCGCATCATCACTGGTAATCAAACCAACATTGTGGGATTTTCCATTCTATCACATGTGTGATGCCTCAAACTATGTAGGTAGGGCAGTCTTATTACAGAGGGTCGACTGACCTCCACAACTCATAGCTTATGCCTCATGCACACTAGACCCTCCCAAAGAAAAAATATAACACAACTAAAAAAGAATTTATTTCCATTGAGTTTTCCATGGTTAACTTAAGGTTGTCTCTTTTAGGGACCATGGACACTGTGTTCTCAAATCACGAAGCCCTCTTATATCTCCAAAAGAAACTTGAATCCAAACCACATATCATTCGATGGATGCTCCTCCTTTAGAAATTCAATTTAAAATTGGAGATAATAAAGGTTACCTGAATGTGGAGGATGAAAATATCATTATGATTCACCAAACCTACAAAATTGACATACCCACTATATTCCAATAAATGACATGTTTTTAGATGATAAATTGTACAGAGTGCAAGATGTTATTCCTTGGTATGATGAAATTTTAAACTATATTGTAGAATCTTTCATTCCATTTAAATTCAATAAAAACTATTCCAATACTCTAAACCATGAGTCCCTTGGGAACATTTGGGATGAACCCTGCCTTGACAGAACATGTAATGATTAATACCTCAGTATTTGTGATCACAATAGTGAGTTTCAGTCCATCTGTATGTTTATCCATATTATTTCGTGAGGAGGCCACATTGGTCCCAAATGGACTACTGGTATGGTCCTTGATTCACGTATCATTGGGACAATAATTTTTTGAGATTCCAAAGATTTATGTAAATCTTTTCCTCATTTTCAAATAATGGGGAATGTATTTAAAAGAATGAAAATTCTACAACAACCCATTCTCTTCCATGACATTTTTGATGTTTGGGGCATAATTTGTGTGACCATTCCCCAATTCATTTGGGAACTTGTAAATTCATCTTCCAATAGAATTTTTTTCAAAATGTGTGATTCAAAAGTTAGAAGGATGGATGATTATAAGAATGTTGTTGAATTTTTGACAACCCAAATATTCTGTAAGATTCTATTACCTAGGTTCAACATCAGTGACTATAGTTCTTATTTTTGTAACCGAATAATGAAATCTCTTTTACAGCACTACAGGGTCGGTCATAGAGTGTCTACTTCATATCACCCACAATCCAATGGTCATACTGAGGTGTCAAATAAGGAGGTAAACCAGAATCTTGAAAATATAGTTCTATATAATAGAAAAGATTGGAATCTTTCACTCGATGATTTCTTATTGCCTTATTATACTACTATCAAAACTCCAATTGGAATTTAACCATATCATCTTGTATGTCTACTGATTTCTCACCTCCCTATTGAGATAGAGCACCGAGCCTAATGTGGCATTATATGAGGTAATTCTAATCTTTATGGTGCAGGTTATCAAAGGAAGCTACAAATTCAAGGGTTGGAGGAAATCAGATAATATTCACATGATAAATCCACAATTTATAAGGAGATAAAAAAGGATTCCCTGGACTGCCTCATCCTTCATCACTGGTTCCACAATGGGCAGAAGGTCCTCCTCGACAATGAAAAGCTAATGTTGCATCCAGGTAAGCATCGTTCCCGCTGTGTTGGAGCACACATGTTTACTAATGTATCTGTATTTGGTGTTGTCTAGATTGATAATATAGAAACCAATCAAACTATAAATGTCAATGGGTTATGGTTGAATCCCTTCCATGAGTCTCTTTCGGATTTCCCAATTGAGGAACTCTAGGTTCAAGATGAAACATACCAATGAAATACATCAGGTTTTATCCTTCCTTCCCACATTCTATTTTATTACATTGAGGACTCTATATACACTTGGTGTTTAGGGTAAGGGTACATTCCTAGGTTTGTTAGATATTTTAAACATTTTCATTCTTGTTTAATAGTATTATAACTCCCCCCCCCCAATTTTATCCATCAATTTTGTTCTGGAATGTTAATTTTATCAGGGAAAAAGATTCCCACTTTTAGGGAATTGCAATTTATTTTTCATTCTTGATTAAATTTTGTGTAAAATTTGACAATTTTTTGAAAAATGTTTTCCCAATAAATTATGATATGGTATATTTTTCTATATTTTATATTTTCAAATAAATCAGAGCTTCTTATTGGAATTTTGAAACACATGCCTCATTATCACTGAAAAATATGTTAATACCTTACCAGATAGGCATTCTAAAACCATTATTTCATATTCTTACTTTTAATAACATTCTAGAGAGTATTGAGCACTGAAGATAAATTAGAACATGCATTGGTTCTATTTGATTACTTAATATTCAAGTGTAATACATTCATGATAGAGGCCATCGTTCATTGAAAAGACCTTTGTACAATTAACTTCCATTTTTGGACACCTTGGAATTCTACACTTCTTAAGCCTTATAGACCATGAAATTCATATTAGGTAGAAACATTAAATTCTTATTTATCCATACACATTCATCTATTCTATACATTTTTATTTTTATGTCAACATTTGTGGGGGAGAGGATGTTTCCAAGGGTTTTATCTGGAATGAATCTTTGTTGTGGATTAATAGATAGAGTTCATACATTTTCCTTGGGATGTGGGTTCACAAAATATATTGTATCATTTTTTATAAAAACATCCCTCTTTATCTCCATTGAAATTGTAACAAAAAAGAAAATAGTTCTTGTATATTAAAAAAACTGAAAAAAACTAATGGTGAAAAGTGGTAGTCTATTCATCATTATTCACAGATAGGCTATGCCCCAAACAAATGGACAATATGGATAGTCAGTTTGATGTGATACACTTTTTAAGGGATGTGTGTGTGCATTCATTGTGAAGACATTATTAATTTTGATGTGTTTTGTACTTAAGAGATTAAACAATCCTCTTGTGCCTCAGATTTTTTATACATTAAATCCAACAAACACATGAACCTCAGAAAATCATATTGGAAGTCCTCGTGAGTAGCACACTTGTTTATTCTGATATAGAACATAGAAGTAGGGAAAATATATGGTAAAATCACATGAAATCTAGAAATGGACAATAAATCCACTTTCATATGTTCCTTTAGTGAAAAGAGAAAATGTCTATGTGATGTAGGTTGTGACATGTTGCAAGGGTGAAAAAAATGAATTTGAACAAATTCGAATGTCAGATAAGAAAAATGATGGGAAAATTGATATTATAAATAAGACAAGATTTATTTATTTTTAGAAGAACACTTAAAATTTAATATGTTTTTATGGTTGATTTATAATCTACCGAATACCCTAGGTCTTCTCTCAAGGGTCATTGGTAGTTTATAGTTTTTATTTTGAATAGTGATTTTTTAAAGAGGGGTGATTTTGAATGTAGTTTAAAGGAATATACTATATAAAAACATTTTAAAAGTTGAAAGACCAAGTGGAATTTTGAAAAATATGATATAAAGTGGATGTTGGGATTTCATTACACACATTTCAAGTTCATTTTTCATAGATATTAATTCATGTTTGGATTAATTCTCTTCTTTATATTAATTGGAATCCCAATTTATTCGTATGATTTTATTTAAATGCATATAGAACCAAACCTTGATGTAACAATATTATTGTCATGGTACATCACTTAAAATGTGAATAAGAGTTTGAAAATAATATTTATGTCTCAAGAATGTGGGTATGAAAAGTATTCTTGTGATTTTAAATCAGAACCACATATATCAAACACTCAAAACCTCACACAGATTGGTAATAAATTAAGAGAATAATTATCACATGTATCCAAACAAGCATTCAAATAAAAAATTATCAATGAAAAATTGAATGAAATGTTTAAAATCCAAAGTTACCCCAAACTAGCAGCTAATATAGGCCTTAGAGCTCCCTTGACATGTGTGTAGCTCCAGTACAAAAAACACCCACTGTTTATATCGACATCTGGAGGAGGAGGAAGCTCATGTTGAACTCCATCGCCATTGTTGATCCACCTATAAGGATAGGGGACTCCAAAGATTATTTTTTAGGAGATATATCCCTTAGAAATCCACAATGACTCAAATTTCCATCAGGTTCTAACATTAAAATGAGGACCCCAAGCATCCATTTAATAGGTAATGTTGAATGTGGTTTTGGGAACATAGATTGTTTAAAACCCATGTGATCATGATTTTCGACCACTAGAAAGATGAATATATATTTTAAAAAACATTAATGTTTTTTCACTACCTCCTGACTCTTGATAATGAAATTTGTTCTCCCTTCGGAAAACTAGATTTCGAGATATGGATAGATTAAATCACACAACATTGGACATCGTGAAGATTCAATGTGATAGAGGGATTAGTTCAGTTAGGTCATATGATGGACTAATGAGCCTTGGGTTACTTAAAATGAAATGTTGGCCTCTAAATTTTCTCCAGCGCACAAAATTTCATCCCATTTGGATTCATGAATCAGTATAAGTATGTGGTTTTGTAAACTCATGTGCATCGATCATGCACAACTTGGTCCATTTTTCATGGACTTCATCAGGGTCCATATACACCACCTCACCTTCAATGCTATTATCAAAACAAGAAGCATTTACATTTTTAACAGTGATAAAAAAGGAAAAACATATATTTTGAACATTGTTATTATTTTTATAATTTTAAATACAAAACTAGTTTAACAAAGTGGTGTATGGTTGAAAATGAAAATGAGAATCATGATGCAATCAAGCTACACTCAAGCGTTCAACCATTGCATTCAATCATGCCATTAAATACATGTCCAGTTCATCATATCAAACATTTTATAATTCAATGTACAATAGTTTTGTAGAGAATATTATAGATACTCTGAAATGCGGAGATTCCACCTTTTCACATTATAAAAGAAGGAATTCTTATGAACCTTCCATGATTCGGTATAGTCATTCTTCGATTCCCAATATTCATGAAATTTTTCTACATCGGTATTATATGAATTTTTAATTATAACAATCCATTGCCAAATATCAACTTAAAACGAATACCATGAAGTGAATTTTGAGTTTATAGTAGATTCCGTATTCAGAAATACTCAGGAATACCCACTAATATAAGAATTTTTACTGATAAATTTGTTAAACCTATCATGAAATTGAATGATTTGTTTAAGGATTTCTTTGTTAGGATATATAGGTCCAAGAGGGAGGGTGATATTTTTCCCCAAAATTTATAGGTTTTATGATCATATAATTATTTATACAACATCCATGTCGTGGTCCTTACAAGCACATGAAAGATAAATTTCTACTATGATGTAGTTTATGGACTTTTAGATCAAACCATCAATCGATGTAGTTTAGGGTCTTTTAGGATGAACCTTATATCACATTAGTTTAGGTTCATTTAGCTTGGTCCTTCTTTCACTTTTGTTTAGGGTCTTTTAATCAGTCCATATATCATAATGTTTATGTTATTTTAACTTGGACCCTATATCGGATTGGTGTAGGGTCATTTAGCTCGGATGTTTCATCATATTTGTTTAGGATATTTTATCTCAAATTGCCTATTTATGTAGTTTAAATTATTTTAGCAAGGATCTGATCAATGACCATGGAATATGGTGTAGACATGTCATGAATGATCCAAAAAACACAATCGATTTGGGCTCTACCAATGTTTTTTATGGGCTCTATAGGATCAAAATTCCCTTTTTATAGAGTGACACATTTGGTTGACGGACATTTGTTCATATTTAGGATCCCTAGGAATTTATGCATTGTTATGAAAAGGGTATCATGAAGATAAATTAATATTATAGGGTACATGGAATATTTATGAAGGTAGTGTCATTTGGGTAAGAGATACTATAGATGGTAGGTCAACCTATCTATTCAGATTAGAGATGTCATATGTCATAACCAAAAATATTGAGTCCCTAAATATGGGATGTGTCAAACATTTTGGGGATGGCCAATAACACTATGAGGTTCTGAGTTCATCTATGGTGTTTATATGGAATACAAGGATTAATGTTCATTACCTTCAAGGAGGATATTCCAATAGTTTGTGGGTCAAGGCCCTTATAAATTGATATAATGGTCACGAAATAGATTATTTCCACTACTTTTTGAGGTTCATTAATGACTTTTGAAGACTCAAATATATATTTTATAAAGTGGGGTATCGATGGAAATATATACAAGAGAGATTCTATAACCCTAATTGAATATTCCTATTATTTTATAATTCTCTAGACCTAATCCATATGGATTTTAGTCACAATGAGTGGAACATAAATGCATCATGAATGGGGTGTCACATTATTGGCTTGATAAATGATATAAAACATGATGGCGTAGTGTCAAGGTTCTCAAATATAATTGTATAGTTTGGTATGATGATTTTAAATAATGTTCTAAAGTGCGTGGGTTCAGATGGTGATATGGTAAAACTATTCCAGGAACAACCCAAAAATCACTTGGGTGATGATATCTTCCATAATAATTTTAGGGCTCAAAAGGATTTGAAATCCCTTTTTGTACAATGACAAATTTGGTTGAAGACAATGTGAAAATATTCTTGAGCCATATAAATAATATCATAGTCAATAAATGTGTCCCATGAAGATAGGAATCCTTTCCTAGGGCCTTGAATGGTTACCATTATCCAATGAACTTAAATCATGATGTGTGACATGTTGAAATTATTATATCCAAAAAGGGTTTAAGAATCCTAAATGATGGTTCAAAGCCTGTAAACGTATTCTCAATTAGATAAGATGTGATAAATCATTAATATATATTTTTAAAGTACATGGGAATCCAAATATAATTGATTGGATAATATTATGGATACAAATTAGATACTATGATATTTATTCCTTATTTATTGGAACACTAATGTTTACCCAAACACTAGATTTAAGAGTTTAGGGAGAAAACAAATGAATTTTTCTCGCACCTCCCTTTGCATGTTTTTATCCTAAAATTTTATATGTCCCTTTCACCAGAAGATTATGGTCATTCAATTTGAACAATTATAGGATAAGGTTTAAGGTCATTCAAATTTAACCATAGTGCATGAAATTTATTGTGATGATGCACTTGGACGAAATATTTAGGATGATACATATGATCCCAAATATGATACCCGGTGTAAATAGTACCCCAAAATCATTCATAGAATGAGATTATAATGTTTTATGTCGTGGATCGAGGTCCTTGGGTCATGAGTAATGATATGGTAAAATCATACCAATGGTTTTTATGATATATTTGAGTTCATTAGTTCATCCATAGTGATGTTTGGGCTCAAAGTGATTAGAAATACCTTCCTATAGAGTGAAAAAAAAATTTGATAACCATAAAAACATATGTAGAAGCCATATATGTACATTAATATTAATGAAAAGCGTCTCTTGAAGCTAGGTGTACTGTCCTAGGGCTATTAATTATTTTTGTAACCTGAATATCATGATACAAAAATTGTGGTTTATAGATTTAGGTGACTTTAAACTATAGAGGAGGAACCCCATACATGGGATGACTTTGGTAAAGCTCGTGTGGATCCTAGATTGGGAATGAAAAAATGGGGGGTGGACTACATAGTTTCTCTTCATATAGTGGGGAAATTTTCATTGATATTTAAAGTCATGTGGTAAGGACATTCACCATAAGGTTTATAATCATCCAATGAGGATGTTCATGATTAGTAGTCTGAATATCCTGCTACCTGGATGATTTATATATATTTTAATGAAATTTATTAAGGTCATTCTTAGTGAATGTTTTCACCATGTACTGACGATGTTCATGTAGTGTAGTTTCAATTTAACGTAACCCTTATGTTTTTTATATAGTTTAACATCATGAAATAAGGACATGGTAACTGTCATGTGAATTTTCATTTAGAAATATTACACAGACAAGTAATTCTTACATAGATATAGCTTGTTTGTAGGAAACATTAGATTATGGGACATGAACCTTATATATTTCAGTTTTATTTTCTTATTAGTTGTTGTGGTCTGACACATAATTGGATATATATATATATATATATACACATCACTACACATCCCATGATTATACGAATCATGCCATACCTAGTTCTTAAAAAAGAAACTATCTTCTTTGTTCTGTCCCATATGTGGATGTGGGAATTTTTTTTGTTTATTTTTATAGTTCGGCCAAGGATTTGACCTTAGGAAGTAATTATTCCTATCCATAGTAATAGGACTCAAGAAATAAATAGTTCATGAGAAACCATGCATTTTAGCATCATGTAGAAATGAGGTGTTCTTCTTGATGTACAAATAGAGATTGCGTCTAGTCCGAATGATGGAAATCCTAGTTTCACTATGACTTCTATAGTTATAGTAATTTAGCCACATGTTGTTTTTTAATGTAGGAGACTCCTGCACAAGTTTTTCTTATATTCAAGGATAAGGAATTTTTATATTTTTCATGACTGGATCCATGATTGATGATCATGGTGTCATTATGAGTCATGTGATGACAAAACTTTTGTCACATTTAGTTCCTAAATATATGTGTGTTAGGATACCAACACCCGTAATATTGGTCCTCTCTAGTGAGATCTATAGAATTATACAGTTTTATGTCATGCATGGGACAAAAAATGTGTAGTTGGACATCATTGGTTGAGGAATATTGGTATGCCTTAAGTGATCAGGAAATTTTGACCATGATGAGTCTTTCATAGGAATTCATGCCTTGTTTCTATAGGGAAGCCCTTATTTAAATTCCTATGTTTGAATGAGTTAAGCTCAATTTGAGAAATAATGAATTACAAGGGTCCCACTCACTATTCAGAGGTAAATAATGATTAGGAAAATGTATATTGAATAATGTGGTGTCTAGAGAAAGATATTTTTCCAATTCAACCCTCTGTATCAACCGAAAATGAGAATCATGTTGTACATAGATATATATAACCATTTTGTTTAACGTTATTCATAAAGTACCTTAATTGTGCAGTTTAACATATTGCGGTATGGACATGGGTCGCCCAACTTGAAGGAAAAAAGAGGTTGCGACTAGTTCCTAGATAAGAGGTTCATACATCAATATGTATCAAATGATGATTGGAATCAGGCCACATGTAGTTATTGAAGAACCATGTAGATTAAAATCATGTGGTGAGGACTCTAGTTATGAATTTTAACATCATGTGGTAAGGATGTTATATATGTAGATTAATTTCATGCAGTATGGAATTTTTTTTACAGTTTTATGTCATGCATCTAAGATGAAATATTCTCTTTATTATAACTATAAAATTATTTATTGGAAAATCTATCATTGTTGGGAGGTGTTACATTGTCCACATCCATGGTAGAAAATCAATAACCTCCATTTTGATATACCTTATGTATGATATAAGGCCTTTCCCATTTTGGTTTCAACTATGGAGGCTTCTTCGCTGGTATAATTTGTGTTTTTGGATCCAACACTAGTTCTCCAAAGAGTAATGAATGGTGGTGAACATTTTTATTAATGGTTCGTGTGATTTTATTCTGATGGACCTCTAGGTTTTGTAGTCTGCACATCTCATTCTCATCAAACCACTCCAATTATTCCTATTTATTTAGTGATTTCTTATCATCTAAGTGTTTCCCATAAATGGCTATTTAGAGGGAAGGAATATAGACCACAAGGTGTAACACTACCTCACCCTTTATGCCAATGAGTATGGTGTTTATTTTGTAGATGCATGGTGGCACAGAAACCCATTAATCATGAAGGATATCAACCGTACAATATTTTATATACTTGTTCACTGTCTTCTTGGGTATATTTTTAAGATTCTTATTTAAGGCCTCTATTTGTCAATTTTCTTCTGCAAGATAGAAATATGAGTGATTAGACTCCTAATTTTACTCCAAGAATATGTTATACAACTATTTATACCAGAAAATGGTGACATTTTCAGTCAATATTGTTTGAGGGGAACCAAAATTGGTGATGATATATGGAATTATGAAGATGATAATATTATTCATCTCGACATATTTGAGGGGTATTTCCTTATCCCATTTGGAGAATAATTTCGTAGAAATAATCATTTATGTGAACTTCATGCCTGTATTAGGGGGATATAGCCCCATAACATCCACTCTCCAATAGAAAATGGAATTTAATATCTAGTTTAATGTTAAAATTTTAGGGTATATTGAATTATTTTTGAATGGATATGGAACACATAAAATTTCATGGAGATTTATACGCATTTCTGTATCATGGATTTCCAAAATAATCACAACTTCCTAAAATGGTGGGGTAACCCATTCCCATATTGATGGGATCCATAAAAGACCATATTTTAACATTATATGATGATGAAAATATTTCTTGTTTCTTTGCATCTAAGGAGGATTCCATCAATAATTATTTTTAAAAGTAGTTTTTATTCATTTGGATCATTGTGAAAGGTGAAATTCACCACACACCACCAAATATGATCCATTATGAATCTCACTAATGTTAGAGTCCTATTGTTTAGATAAAATATTGTAGACTCCATATATCATGGGGTGGTCATATATTCATCACGCTATGTGGTATTATTGTCCTGATTTATTTCATTGATATCACATATGATGAATTATGAGACCATTCGTTAATGTTTAAAGTGGAATATTACGTCCTTGTGATTAGGGGTGGCTAGAATGATGGTTGCATCTTTCAATGCATCATTTCATGAAATCAATGATTGAGGATCATGATAAAATATGGGATTGAAAGGTTAATATACCATCAGTTCACTAATGAAGCCATTGAGAGGGGTCCATTCTTCCTTTTTGATGGAATATTCATCATTAATCTTATTTATTAGTAGTTCTAAAAATCGTTAGATATTCAAGAAGGCTACATGAAGTTTTAGTTCTTGTTCCTACCTAGGGATGTGGGTCTTGGTATTTTGACTCATATTTGTGAAGCCTTTGGATAATGATAAAGAGAAGGGAAAAACATCATTTCCTAGATAGAGAAATACAATCCCTATAGCAACACTATTGGACCTCATATTTTCTATCCTTTCACCAAAAAGACTTCATGAGGTTCTATACAAATACATATCACCACATCAAAGTGTATCATGGGCATATAATTCCTCTTTATCTAGAATCTCAGTGTCCACCAATGTATTTTTTGGGGTAGTATGTGCTCTGAAGAAATCAGTTCGGGATTTCTTGTTCACTAAAATTTGTGATAAAAACTAAATATAATATTGCAAATGAATTAATTCCCATTACGACAAGTGGAATCTAATAATATGGTGTCCAAAGATTTACTTGAGTGGGTCAGCACAAGAGACTATATGGAATAAGTGGTGTTGAATGTAATGCATCAACTTTTTCACTGTGAAGATGACTACAAGGTAGTTCATTTTGACTTAATAGTTTCTGGTCTCAACACATAGCATTATTCTGATGATGTTGTAGATACTATTTTTTTCCTATATCTTTTTTCTATGTGAATAGGGTTTCTATTTAGAATTCCAGATTGGCCACATACATGAGGAGTATCCACCCATACACCAGAGGCATCTTAACTGGAGGGTGTAGTTTGAACTATTGGATACATTCAATGGATTATTGAATATCATCATCCCATCGATATGAGAGACATGTATTCATCAACCAAGTGAAGGGGTGATCTTCTCCAGTTAGGTTGGAAATGAATCACTAAATTTAAGAAAGGTGGAATTAGATCCCTTTCAATTCATTAAGATTTTTAGGGGTGTTATTTCTAAAATAGAAGAATACTTCTCTCATTTGACCATAATTCCATCGTGGAATACCAAAAATCCAAGGAACATATCAAATGTTACACCAAAACCACATTGCAGTGTATTCATAATCACACTGTATTGTCTCAGTTGTTCAGTGATTATTTCAAGAATCGTGTAGTGGTAAAATCAATGTAGGGATTTTACAACCAGGTCGTCGAAGTAACATTCGTATATCCAAAGATATGATAAATGGTGTATTTTTATGAGGATCAAGTTTTAGTTAACCAAAAGGTCATGAAAATGAAAGTAATAGATCTACTAATACATTATGATGGTAATTGATTCCTCGTCTTTAAGGGGAAATATTTATTTATTTTACCTTGAATACACGTCCGTTAAGAAATCGTCTTGGAAGCTAAGAGATTCATTGATCAATAGTTGTATGATTGAAAATGGGATTTTGACCATTAGGAAATTTGATTTATGTTCTATGAACATGAGGAAGTCCCTAATATGGCCAATATGTTTTTTCATAGGGATGATTTTGGAAATACAATTTGGTATTTCACTTCTCGAATATAATTCGATTTGATCAATTTGTCAACTTCTGAATATTAATTAGTTGTATGAGAGGAATATATCCTCATAACTACCTATCTGAAGTATTGGTTGTCCTCAGGAAAGTCGATATAGTGCTCAGCCACAAATAGATTCAGTCCAAGAATTTGAATTTTGTTCTAAGATAATAAATATCGTTGTTTTTATTGAAATGTGATGGACACTTGTTTTTCTTTATTGGGAATATCATAACTAATTGGATTGGGGCATGGTTCTTCTTCCTTTCCAGATTTATCTTTCAAATCTCATCAATGTTAGTGGAGATTCATTCCATGAATACGAAAGGAGAATTCCTTATGTCATACTCATCTTCCATTAATTCCGAGTATATAACGATATTTTTAGACAAATATGGAAACATGGGGGCTTCTATATCACTATCATGGTAAATTAGGACATGAGATAAGACATTATAGTCCCATATAATCTGTGTCAACTCAAATAGATGTCGCTGTATATTGGTTTTTATACTATTGTACGGGACAAGAAGGGATTGGACCTCTAAAACAATGTCTATCAACTAAAATAGATTTATGCATTAGACATAGTAAAAATTTATCATTCTCTAGATGTTTATTGTAATTGTCTCCAATCATTTTGGAGTTGAATCCTATATATCATTCTCCAAAAAAAATTTACCTATATTTTCGTAGAAATTTTCTTTATTAAATTTGGATTCATAAGTGTCATAGGGGGGACTACAACCTTGTAGTATACCAATGTTTTCTTTGATGGGGTATTTCAAAAATTAATGGAATGTTGAGGGTAATACCATGTAGATATTGATCTAGGGACATATGAGAATAAAATATATGAAGTGTCTTACTGGATAACTATAACCTTAACCACATATGTTGGCTCCCCAAAATGATTTTTGATATCGATCTTCCATATTGGTCTATTCTCACGCATATCATACCCTTTTACGGTTACCTTTGTTGGAGAAAAATCATATTCTCTCTTTCCCAAATATCAAAGGGTTGAAATCAGGATTATTCTAACCCCAAAGCCATTTTTTATCATAACCTTTTAGATGAATAGATTATTGAGTCTTTAGAAACAAATAAGTTATTGTTTATCCCGAAAATTAAACCCTACAAATCAATCTCTATGAAAAATATGTAGATATGACATTCTATTAAAATGTTCTCCATCTGATAGAACTCTTTTATGGTGACATCTATATCAAATTTTTGTAGTATTTATCAGGATTTAACAAGTTCCTCTCTGAGTTGTTCTAAAATTTAAATCATATCTATGATTGAGATATTGGCTGGTACAATCTATGGGGACATCATAATGCCATACATTAATTATAGAAGTTAGTGATTTCTGAGGTGGGGTTTCCATTAGACATTTGGATCCATATGTGAGGCACATCGGATTGATGGTCCTTGTTCTTGTGCTAAGGTGGTAGTATTATCCACCACCAGTGGAGCAGGTCATGAAACCATACATGTTATCAGGGTTGATTATATAACTATACAACTAATTTATGGTCTGGTAAGGAAATTGGGTGTGGAAGAATGAGAGAACGTTAAGAGACTCCTTAATTATTTTTTTTTGAAATAGTAGATTGTCTTCCCATGTGTCTCATCTATATAAATGTAATTTCCGGGGACACAACTGAAATATTGGGTCTGATCACGCCTACGATGTCTCATTTATCCTCGATTCATGCACTTAGGGACTCCCATTTTTGTGGTTATTTATGGAAAACATGTATTATGAGGAATATCCATCATTGAATAAGGGTTACTAAAAGTGTGTCATGTTGAGGTAACCAATTATGAGATCTTCATAAATGAGGATTCGGTTTTGTGGTGTAGTGCTCAGGCCTCAAATGACTCAGGGAAAAAATCTTCAAGGGTTAGAGATTTCTTTGGAGTGGAATTTTAATCTAAATATTCTATTACTTTCTACATTTTTTGTTCACTGGCACCCTTGGAATGCATATCTTATGGTACATCCATATACAGTGGAGCTGTTGTGGGACTTTGTAGTCGTGCTCTTAGGGTGGCATGTGCCCAATCTACTATTTTATGAGGAATATTGTGGTGGAACATTGAAAATTATTGGGGAAGAATTTATTACAATCATCATATTCTTCAAAATGGGAAATAATTATGTTGGCCACCTACTATAAGGAGTTATCAAACACCACCTGTCAGGAATCTACCATGCCTTAAAGGTTATAATTGAAGATTAAGATATAATGGATTTTGTGTCCTAAACCAATATAGAAACTGTAGTAGTTGTGACAGTTAGTGAGGTTGAACTTATCAGGATTACTGGTCTACAGTTGTTTGAGTAGGTTATTATCCAGGGCTGCTAGAAAATAAATGGGCCTTGTTTATTTCAGAAGGAATATACCTTATTCATCTATTCATCACATCCCAGGTGACCCAGATTTTATTGTGACAATAGAAATTGGATATTACATGATTATCATTTCTTTAAAGGTGGTTCTAGGTGTTTTAATACCTTCTTGGGTTCTTGGATGGGCGCTGCATCTTTCTTGATAGTTATATCTTCATCTTATTCGATGATTAGCCTTTGATGAAATTCTCTGACCATGATCCGATATTTGGATCATGTTATCTGAATGGTATCTTAAATGTGATATTAAATATCTATTAACATGTCGAACCCACCATCATAGATCATTGGGATAAGTGACGTCTATAAATCATACTAGATATTTTCCATAATGATCTCAACTAATGGTTCCAATGATTGTGGGATTTCGAGTGAATAGGTTTGGCCCTAAAACCTGGATATGAAGTCAAAAAACCTATCATTTTTTCATTTTTAATAGTTATATAGGTCAAAAATTTCCATCATCATCAATACGATGAAGAAATGATAATGGAACTGATGATAAAGGTCTTCCCAGCCTGTAAAAATCATACAAGAAAAACATTGTATCAAAAAGGTTGGTCTTGTTAGAGTCTAAAAAACACATAATATTCATCACCTCATGTTTCCCAGGAGGGCCCATCATTTTCCTACATCAGGATAAAAAGTTAGTGAGATGATATTATTCATCGCATAAAAAGTCTAAGGTTGAGATTTTAGGATTGATGAAATTGGGTTCAGGAAAACTGTCATCCACAAACTCAGAATAATGATTCCTTTTGTGTTAAATAGGTGAAAATAATCTTTCTAGGGCTTCCATTCGAATATCCAGGGTCTTGATGAAGTTATGTAACTTTAGGGGTACCAATGTCAAAGCATCCTATCATCTACAAGGATATGGAAGGGGTTGATGATGTGTACCCACATTTATCACCTACCAATTCTGTATAAATCGTAATACTAAATGATTATAATAATGAAAGAGAGGATTGTGCCACAATGGATGGATTTTAGGATCCTTTTTTACTTACTCATCTATGTACACTGGAATCTTAGATATGGATCCAATCTTATGATCATATGAAACTCTAGCCGGAGGGTTGGCTCTTATGAGGGGAGGGATATTTGAGTCTACCTAATGAAAATCCCCAAAATAGATATTTCACCTATATTGGTCACCATTGAGATTTTAAAGATATTGTATTGCACTCTTATATCCTGAAATTTATTCCTAATTTGGAGGAACCTAATCTCATCTGGGTGGGGATTTTTGATGAGGAAATTTTTTTTAACTTTCTTTGTTTGTTTTCTACTAAGGGGTTGGAATCCCATTATTCGGATGCACTATATTTTTGTGCCTTCATTGGTTTCAGGTTTTTGTATTCTTCGCTAGTGCATCAAAATTACCCTCCCCTCTAGGTATGTTATCTATATTATGGAAAATATATTTTCACCTTGGTCATCAATGTCTTCCATATTGAGAGTGGATACATTTATAGAAGAATATCAAGCCATTATTTTTGTTATATTAATTTGAAAGAAACAAAAGTATTCTACACTACCTTTATAAATTTATTTATTCAATCCCCTGGCTGTATTATTTGATTTTGAATTGAATCCATGATGAAGTTTTATTGCCTTCTTCCTACACTCCTCACATACTTTTCTACGAACAGTGAATTTGAGGGAGTTTCTGATCATTGTTTACGAATGGGCCTCGAACCTCAGAGGTTATTCTCATGGGAGTACGAATAGGTGGGAGGAAAAATGTTGATCTGATCCTGCATGACTAGAGAAGATGTATTCTCTTTTTGGTGATGATGATTGTGATATTTTCCCTGCCATGAGGATTGGGGGTGATTCATCGCCACAATTTTAATTTGTTGGTCTTATTGATGATGATCTAATGATACTATTCAGGGATTTGATGATTCCTGAGATGGACATTAAGACCTAAATTCCCCCATCACAGTGGGATGGGGGTGATCTAGAATCATCAAAAATTTCACAAGATGCAGTTAAGGAATGATGAACCTAGTGATGGTTATTTGATATATAAATTCCCCAAACCCAGTGGGATGGAGGATTTGTTTCAGTAACGATGGATATATTCTGAATCATATTGGGTATTGATGATCTTATGGGTATAGTTTGTGGTAGATATTCTGTTGGCCAAATGGGCCAGGTTTTCTCATGGATGTCTACTTTTTTAGCTAGTAATGCGGCCCATTTGATGTGACATTGTTATGATCATGCAACAGATGGGTGAGATTACGTCCCCTGATGAGAACCATTCTTTACATGATGTTTTCCAAGTTATTTAAACTATGTTTCCATGTCTAAAATGAATTCTTATTTTTCTGAGGGTAAAAGTTCAATGAATTATGGGATATAAACTCCCACCATTCATGATATGTGGCTATCATTTAAGGAGATTAATTATTTTTTGGTGAGAAATCAGCCAAAGAGTTAACCTAACACGTTTTTTATGGAGTATATAACATTATAGAATGCCATGCCTAAGGGGTTCAATTGTTCCTGGGGCGATGAAAAGTGAAACTCTCCAAAAATTCACCATCATTGAATTGAAATGAATTTTATTTATTTATATATTAGCTACCAAATTTTTAGGATTGGAATGGCGGTAATATTGTTGAATATTTGAATTGTGCTATTCTGATTTTAGATGCCATCTCATAGAGATAGCTAGTAGATCTAAAGGAAATAAGAGTATATTGATTAAATGAAGTTGAAACTCATATAATCGATAATGTAGGTGTGATGCCTTTAGTTTCTGATAATTATCCCACTTATTTTAGCCTAGATAATACATTCACTCCTTTTATATATCATATAGGATCTCATAGTAAGAATTAGCAAGGGGCATAACAAGATGAGGATGTTTTTTCCAGTTAACACTCCCCATATTTCAATGTAAGACTCCTCTTCTTCATAATTATGTACCTTCATCTTGTCATATCATAGAATATTCTTATAAGGATCATGTACTAACTATAGTAGAGTGATATTTAATGTTGATGGGAAAGTATTTGTTGTTGAACCTGATCTTTCATGCAACTATATATTTAAAGGTGTCATAGATTAGAAAAAAAACACTATAAATTGGTTTTTGAGAAAGTAGATGAATTTTCTATCAATGTGATATATTTTCAAGATGAGGTTGGGCAAGGAGGATTTTTTGAGTAGATTATATATGATTCACTTCCAAACTACCATAATGTGGACTATCGTGAAAATGACTATCTTTTTCATTGGTTTAAGAATTGATTGACACTTGTGGTGTTGAAAATGTGTCTTTAATGACCTTATGAAAACTACTATTGAGAATTTTAGGAATATAGTTCATGATCTACATAATGGAAATAATATGCAAGATATCTTTGTAAATTGTCCATAGACATGATCCTCTTATATGGTGGTTGTGGAAACTTGATTATAACCATTAGATGCTGCAGTAATATGCACCACTTTTAAAGAACATGCAGGAATATAAAAATGATATGTATCATTGTTGATAGTAATGTGATCATCAGCCCATCAATGTTCTATTCTCACATGGTGAGAATCTATCATAATAGTAATACGATAACAATCCTGATCCTTTGTGATATGGTGTTGGTCTTTTGAATCCAAAATAATAGCTTTCCATTTGTCATTTGTTGCTCCAAATTTTTGATCCTAGGTTGGATTATGAATATGAGATGGGTCCAAATGTTCATTCCCCACCAAGATATACTGATAGATCACCAGAATTAGATAAGGGATATGAGAACCCTCATGTATTTTCTCATAATTAGGATAGTGTTATCATTCACCACCAGAGGTAGGAATATGCACATGGCTTTTGTGATATGACATAATGTTCATGAAAGATTCACTAACATGAATTTGATCAGGTTCTATGTATTTTTTCATTCTCACTTGGTTTTCCCTAGCTATAATGAGGATATATTCTCAATCCTTGGCCTTTGGATCATGCTACTTGGATTATTCGACGAGAATATTTGCTTAAGGATTTTCCCCTTTCATATGGGGATCCCCTACTATATTATGGATATGAGCACGATCTTGGGACATTGGAATATGCCTCTAGATTTTTTCAACTAGAATGTTCCCCTATCCCAAGGAATGTGCCCATACCCTAGTTAGAATGAATGTATGAGCCTAGTTTGATGTCTCAATGATTACCATAATATGCTGATATTCCTCCTTGATGCATGAAATAATTTTCCCTTGATCCAATGTAGCAAATTTTTCATAATGATTAGAGTGTTTATCTATCATTTCTATAGGCATGTGAATATGTTCCAGTCCCTGTATTTGTACCAGAGTAAGAATATGTTTACAGAGTTCAATATTTGTTTCTAATATGTATTGGATATTTATAAAAGAGTTTGTAGGGATATAATCCAACACATTATATATATCATGTATATTCTTTTAGAAATCATCAATTGAATTGGGGATATGAACCCACTTCTTCACTCCTAGTTCCTCCAGAATATGCTGATGGGCTTCATGTATGTGGGTAGGGATATGATCATCCACCACAGTTACTATAGAAATATGAAAAAAGACTTGTATTGAGTGTGTAGGGATATGATCATTATTATGGGTTTCCACAAGAATATGTTGGCATACTTCATTAGTGTATTTTTGGACAAGATCCAACTCATGGATATCCAATTCTATCCCCACCCATTGTGTATTCCTTCCAGGTCATACATGGGCATTAGATGAAAAAAATAAAAGGTGGTACTCTTATGATGCAATTTATGGGTAATGTGGGATGATTCTGGTGACAAAATTTGATAGGTTCCCTCCTTGATAGAACCAATATTGGAAGGGGGTAATACTTGAATACCTCATTAACCTTCCTTAGAGTCTGATGGTGTCCATTATCTTTATCCAAGGATAAGCTCCCAGAGTGGTTGGATGTGGTGATGAGGTCTAATATCTTAGTTAGACTATTCCCTAGGCGATATTGAACCGGAAATTCTATACATGGAGTCCTTTGATGTAGGATTCCATAGTTTTTATTATACCATGCCATTGGTACTCCAAGAATATTGTATTCACGACAAGATGATGGATATATCGAACAACGGATATAAGGTTTCAACTTGTGAAGCTTGTATCTATGAATGATTCGCCAGAATGATTTCTATATAAATAATGCATTCTATTAGAATGAGATATTTTTAGTGGGAGAACCATTTGAAGTCATGAAGACAGTAAGATGTATTGTAATTAATTAGACAAATATAGTTCGCTAAAAAAGGTTATTCAGATATGCATGGTTTATGTAATTTTCATTTAATTCCTGATTTAGCCATCACTCTCAAATGGACTTGTCAAAGCGACGATGGAATTTTCTCATGTGAACCACCTTTATAGAAGGCATTTTTTATGATTCTTGTCAATTATAACGGTTATGTTGGTGTATGATATGTAATAAAATGATTTCTATGATATGATTAACCGATCATTATATTATTTTAGTGTTTCTTGTCACATGAACAATTATTATTTTATTGGACAATAGAGATTGACCGGGAAATCTCATTGAAGTAGGTCTAGTTTTTCCTGATGGTCTATTATGGGGTGATTCATTTCATGAAAAAAAATTAACATTAAGTTACCATTATTAATCATTAACGGAATCCTCTAATGGTTCCCCCATCCATAACTAGGAATAGACCTATATTTCATATGTAGACAGTTACCTATGTTTTCAGGCTTGATGGGTCCTAGGGACTCACATTTATTGATAGGATATGAGATTGGTCACATTATACCCATTTGGGGGGAATTTTTCATACTAGGGGTCACAATTATAAATTTAAGATATGTTCTTGGATATCATTCTAATCTCGAAACTAGAATGGTTACCATAAAAATGATTATGGGTCAAGTATATCTTTTTGCAGAATGTGGGGATATCATATTTGAGTCAATCTTTATGTATACATTTTTCTTCATAAATTTAACCTATAATGGGTAGCTTCTTATGTGATGAATCCATATGGACATGACCATCAGAATGTGATGCTACATAGGGTAGCTATTGACATTCTGATGTGGGAATTGATCCATTATGGTGTGTCCTACATATCCTGGTAAATACATTAATCAATCCCCATATAGTTTGTTAAGCTTGTTTATTTTATCATCATATGGAATGCATACATATGAGTTCTTTAAGGTACGATAAATTCAAGCTCGAGACCTAGAGAGGATGTCATGCATATCCATATTATGGTAATTACTAGAGTTTTTGTTTAAATTTGGATTCTTAGTCCACTGATAGATGGCAGATAATGATCATCCCATAGGAATGATTAGATCTTGAAGGTTGAAATGCTTGATATATGTTGGGATCCACACTAATTTGGATTACTTATTGAGATCGGTACATGAGAAGGAATCATATTGTTTCTGGTTATTGTAGGAATCAGTGTTCTCATGGTTCAGAAACACCCTTGGGACTACACCCAAGGTAGATTCCATTAAATGGTGGAGGATATATCATTCAACACATTAGGTCTTAAATGTTCATATTTCCCTAGATGGTTGATAACCATAATGAAAATTATATTAATGATGCAACACCATAATCCTACATGATCTATGATCAATTTGGGAATCAAAGGATAAAATTAATCATTTACAATGTGTAAATAAGAGAGGATTATGTGTTGGGAATACCCTTGGGATGTTCAATATAGAGCTCGGGCCTTATAGATGTGACCAAGGTATCCTATTTAGGATAGGAATCATATTCATCATAGTTTAGTTAATTTCGAAGTCCACTGATAGATGATATAGAATTATATCCCATGGGAATGATTGGGTCCCAATGGTTGAAATTTAAGAGACATGTAGGGGCCCAAAATGATGTGAATTCCAATTTAAATGTAGGATCACATGTTAGGGAGGAATCTGAGGTACCCTAGTTATGGAAGGAATTTGAGTCCTCAAAGTTCAATTGAACATGCCTTGCACAATAAAGTATCCCTTGTCTGTGTCTGGGTATATGTTTTAAAATGTATTCTTATTGAAACTCCCTATGCCAATGTGATCCATGCGGGCTTTAACAAGATGAGACTAACATGTCCCTGGGTTCCTTTGTTGTCTTGAGGATCAATATAGGAACGTTGGTTAACAAATACAGTTTTCATTGGATATAACCTCTTCTACCATTATTTACATTGCTTACTTTAAAAAATATTGGTCTCTCCCATGTTCGATTGAATGAGTTTTAATTCAATCATTCTTCCCATCAGCGATACATCACATTAGTTTTTTGAACTCCTGAGGCCTTCACCATTTCAACATTTTTCTCTTATTTTGGATATATTTTTAAATGGTTTGTTAGTTGATTACTAGTTTACAAACTATGTGACATGGGAGAGATTTTTTATCTACCTTTTCAAGATCACTGGTTGTCCAAGGATCCATAAAAATAGAAAAATTACTTATCAAATAGAATTTATTAGATCATTCATTGTATTTGTGCTATACATTGTTCCAAAATGTGACTTTATAAGTTCACACTATCACATACCTATTTTCAGATTATAAGATCCACAAGTCTCAATGACATAATCGTTTCTTTAATTTTTATGGGAAAATAATAAATATATCTACGTATGTATTCTTTTTTAAATCTTATGAGTCCCCTTTGTAGGGTTTTTGTTAGGCAACATATGCAAGAGCCTACATGTAACTATTTTTTAGGTGTGATCATGTATGAGATAAAATATTTGGGCCTATAATTACTTAAAAATATGGTTGTGAAATGTGCATCTCACCATAGGGTTGATGAGTACTTCTCATACACAGTAAGAGTCCCTTTTGGACCCCTGATGGTGGCCTTATTAGTTTTAAAATGGTATAATGTATTATGAGAAATTTACCCTCGTAAAATATATTATTTATTTGGAAATGATTGATAGATATATCTCATATTTATATCCCTCTTTTTTGATTACTATAATGGCTGAGGGAGGTGACATATTCATTGATGCGATGACCACAGTTATACTCTTTTCTTGGATATTACAGGTTTCACATCTGCGAAGACATGTGTCTAATTCCTTTCATGATATAAAGTAGGATGATATGGACATTAATAATTTATTATCATTTTTGAAGTTCCTTATAGAATGTCAGAAATGAACAGGGATGTTTCATCGGGGGAATGTTGTTATCTTAGGTATGGGTTGTATGATGTTTTAGGAACCCTATAAAGATATATCTAGAATGTGAAACCCAATTGAGAGGTCTTTATAGTAAAATGAAATTAGGTTATTTTATTTTTTAGGATGAGTATCCATGAAATTGGGGAGATTTTAATGTATCTATCATTATAATATAAGACATTGGAATATTTTTTGGGATATTTCTGAATGTAGTCACTGAGTTTCTTGTAGAAGTATGGTACTTAGAGAGCCTATGTATAGTGATAATAAAATTTCAATTTATTTTAATTGAATAAAAATTATCAGTTTTTTTAAAATTTATTTATTATTTTTTGGGGCATCAAATAGGAAATCCAAGACCATGGTTGATTCCATTACGTGGGGTTTTCCCTATGAATGTTATTTGGCCAGTTGGCCCCCAATTTTTGGTTAAGGAAACCATTGGTAGGTGAATTTAATATAAAACAAATTAAATAGTTATTTTTTAAGATGGATTATAATTTATTATGATAATTTATAATTCATTATATCAAATAATTTGGGTGATTTTAATAACCTAGGGGGGATTTTGGAGGATGAGGACCATTCTTCATCGAAGATGGATTGAGATCTAAGAATGATGGGTGAAAGATCAGGGTGGTTTTGAAAGGAGTAGAAAATAAGAATTCATCTTCATCAATTGAAAATGTGTTCTTTTTGAATGATATATCCCTAATAAAGCTAGGAACTTATATGTAAGAATTTCACCCATGTATGATTCATCACATATGGATTTTGCTGTCTAATTTTTTTATCTTCTATTTACTAATCTACACATTAGCCCTTCCCAATTTTTTTTATTTTAACCAATTAATACATGTTCCCCCTATCTATATTTCGTAGATATGTTTACTCTGTGAATTATGGTTGTATCTCCCAGCTAATGATAGGTTCACATTGCTGAGGTGCATCTCTCCCCTTCGTTTACCACATTCATCACAATTAGTTCATAATTTATCTGTATGAAATTACTAAGGTTGTTATGAGTGTAATAAAACCCCCAAATTCAAGGTTATTGGCTGAAGTATGCAATTTTGGGATATTGGTGGGTTTTTTATGATGGATATTGGATTTCTAGTGATGCCTAACTTAATTTGGGATTTGGAGGTATGAATAAACAAGGAACAGTGCGATGGGGGGCCTTACAGCATTGTGGTGGCTTGAATCTATCCACCAGTGATGGATCAAGAGTAGATGTACACAAATATAAAACCTCATGTGTGAATCATGAAAAAACTATTTGTGGTGGTGGTTTTGGAGAATCACTTAAATACTACATGTGTTTTTGTGAATATCCTTATTACATTGTCTGTACTGGGAAGAACAAAAACCGAGTAGTCCCCATGCTGTGGTGGATAGGGTTTGGGAGATGATAAATATCTCTTGTTATTAATGACCAATACATGACATGTGACTCGGTGAGGGTGTATTACTGTGTACATTGGGGTTTCATGGAAATAGATATGGCCATACACATTGGCATGACCAGTGCACTATGGAATGACATTGTACAAAGACACAACTAGGATATTCATACATAACAATGTATATGGGAATACGATGAATGTCCATGAGTAGGGCCCAGGTGGCTAGGACATTCCATGTACCACATACTCATTCTGTTTAGTATGGCATGACATCTCCAGCTATTTCGTGGCGAGAATACTATAAGGAAACGATCTGAGGTCACAAGTGGTGAGACCCCATTTTCATATTATATACATCACCTATGAACTTCTACCCCTTGTATATGATTCATTGAAACTAAAATTTTATCCCAAGAGTTGTATATATTGAGTATTGGTTATCATAGATCAATACATGGGCCTTCATTGAGGCATACACATTGTAAGGTGAGGTTTTCTGAGCATGAATCTTATTTAAGTGATAGTTCATGGTTATATATGCTCGGCTATGATCTTCGTATAGATATCATTGTTGGAATCACACCCCACTCAAATAAGGGCACAAATCCCCATATTAATTAAAGATGATTATTGAACACCCCACCCTTTTTCCCAAGTTTTGAGTCCTCTATCTACACAATGGAACCCCCTGTCATATCATGGCAAAGTCCTCTATCCACAAAGTGCCACCCCTTATCGTAATAAGTCCCAGGTCATATATCATTTTAGGGGTATCCCTATAACTCCAGGGTACGGGTCCTATCTCTATATATTAAAACCACACAATAACACATAAGTGGATGTCCTCAATCACTGTGTGGCACCCCCTGGTTGCACCAGGGTGTGGGTCAACTATCTAAAGAGTGGTACCTTCCAGTTGAACTATGGAAAATGACATATATATATATAGTGAGAAATCCATCCACACCAAGGCACAAGTTCTATATTTACTGAGTGGAAACCCTATCACATTAGGGTTCATGTCCTCTAATGGAGAGTATGCCTTCTTGGGTAGTGGAATAGTGGAGTGGTGTGGGTCCCCCACACCATTAATTTGACATTACGTGAGATGCATGGACAAGAGATGGGTCTCCATTATCTTGGAAATGTAGCAGTCATGACTGAAAACTACACTCTAAATATTATAATGTTTAGAGGAGCCACCACTACAGATAGTTCCCCTAACTATTTTGGTAAGATTTGTGGTGTTGGCCCTCCACACAGTTGTTAATTTATTTTTTTATGATGTTGCCAATCATATTTTTTCCCATCGATCTATAGGCTGACTAATCATTTGTAGTTGGGTTTTACTGATGTATATCCCCTTTACCTCTAAATTAGGATTCTTATTGAGGATTTCTTGGTTATTATTTTTTTTATCATGTTTTGATTGACATGAGTATTGGGGTTCAGATGAATTTTTTCTTATCCCACTATTTCACCAATTGTGGTTTTTGGGTCATCCAACAGGGTATGTTTATACTCACCACTTCATGGGATTCTCCTATACCAGTCATGTCTTATTCAGGAGACTGATGGATCTACAATGGAATTGTGGCATCTTTGAGATAGTTGGGAGCATTGAACATGAACGTTGGTCATACATGTGGATTATGTCCAAATAAAAACACTTTTTTTAATTTTTCCAGTTGTCTTCTTGTTGGGTCTTAATTCTAGATGGAGTGTGTATTTCCTCCCTTTCCCCATTCATTATATATACATAACTTGATGTATTCTCTAGAGTTTATTTCATTCATGGTTTTACTTAATTTTTTCCAGTATTTTATTTATATTCATATACACTTTTGAATGGAGATGGTGGTGTCAGTACTGGTATAGTATGAAAAAGAATATCATTTTAGTAATTTATTCTTAGTTGATTTAATCAGTCTCTAGTTGATTTGAGGAAGTATTATGTTTGTTGAACCAAACATTTTTCAACAACAAGGTCCTTAGTGTCTTGGATAATGATAACCAAAACCACTATTGAGACACTAATGATATCACACCACCATGTTCAACCTATAATGTAGGACAACCAATCTATAATAATCACAGAAATTAATAAAACATGGATTAAATTTCAAAGTGTTTATATTTAAAATTTTAATATATAATTATTTTTCCATTTGAATATTAATTTAAATTCACATTGATGATTTTTTTATCATTTCATCATCACTATAAATGTAAATATTATTTTATTTCTACCACACTTTCACCAAGAAACAACCATTCCTATCCATCACATCAAAACTATGTTACACCATAAAAAACATCCAATTCCCATAATATTCACATATCCAAGACCAGAAATAAATAAACAATCAAGGATAAAATTACACATCACAACCATGACCATCATGAAACACACCACTATGGTCACTAAGACATACATGCCATTATATGAATTTGACAAGCATTTGAAACAATTTATTTTTGTTTAATATCTTTTAAATTTAACCATTTTATGTTTTTTCCTCAAATCTAGTCAATTCAACGAAGAATAATTCAATAATATTCAAAACAAATGTATAAAGAATAAAAACAATAAGGCAAACCAGTAACGAGATGAGAATCACATTGTTTCCTTCTATTTCATTAGTCATGACTATTTTCCTCAAGTTGACAATTCATACAATTAAAAAATCGATTTTGAATAATTATAATCTCAAAGATGTGCATAATACTGGAGATAAATCAAATCCCCTTTATCAAATGTTGATTTCTGAATTATATAGAAAATTCAAACAAAAAAAGTGGAACCCTTGGTCTACAATAACAAAATAGATCCTCAAATAAAATTGATACAAAGTGACACCCCCTAAAAATTTCCCAAAAAACCCTTGACTCTAGTCAACTCATCCACTATGAATCCTTTGAAGAAGCTAGAGTGATAATAGATAGAATGAGAACGAATTTCCCAAAATCATTGAAATTATATCTATGGATTCCAAGTTTGAATAATGAGGATCACATGATATTAGGGTTCCCAATATCATTAATGGATAAACAAAATTTTTAATAGTTATAAAATGATAATTAGGGGATTAGAGTGAGTTTTACATTTATATACATATTATAAATAACACCCGTCATGAATAAAAGGGATAGTTCATCTCATAAACCTTATGCAACTCACTACAATAAATAAAGAAGGCTCTTTATTCAAAAAAACTAGGGAAGGATTTAAAGTCACGAATAAATACATCATGATGTGATTTATTAAAAACCTCATCCCAAAAAATATTCATTATGAAAACTCACACAATAAACCAGTGATTGAAGTGTAATTCAGCAGATATATTTACATATTCAACTACAACTCATCCTATATGTTACACAAACTAATACCAATCATCAAAAAACAAAACACTCATACTTTAATTTGTTTAAATGGGTTGGGTCATTATATTAAACACCAATGGTTATCATTCTAATTATATAAAGACAATCATAAAAGGTATCCCAACTGGCTGGAAGCTACCAAACACATACTGACCTATACCTCTCAAACAATAATGAATATATTCTTCAAAAATTCATAGTCGTATCTGGAAAAATATAAATTATATAAATTATATCTATAAAATGAATATAACTTCATAAAACCAAAAACATTGGGGGTATTGGGTACAATGAATTCATATATGACTCATGTTCTCTACTACTATCCTCTAGGCCACCATGCCACCATGGGACTCAAACCAAGTGGGTTCTAGTACTTTGAATCACCATCTACTAATGGTTCTAAATATCAATTAATCATTTTATAAATGTCGCACCATCCCTGATATAATACTATGGTAGTCAATGCTGTGTGGATAATAATGATGTTTTTGAAACTCTAAGACTTATGGAAGACATCATGAAATTTTTCCCGATGTGGGGGGAAGCACCAATAAACAAGCCACATCAATTTTATACTCTAGAAACAAAAATTTTATAAGAAAATGAGGTGGGTTATCCCCCCACCCCAACCAAACATCTTCTTCCCATTCCATGGGGTCCTTCACAAAAATATGTTTTCTAACCAAAAACACAAAATGACACCTCAATAAATTGTAATTATCCTTCTGGTGGTGCTTCACCAGATTCATATTCTCAAAAATCACATGAATATTCTCCACCAATTTTTGAAACAAAGAAGGACAAATATGTTACACCACAAAAATATTGGCCCTTCATAAAGGGGATAAAGAAATATGAGTACTATATATTATTATAAAGAAGCTCCTCGAAATTTTGGTTTCACAAACAAAATCCACTAAAATCCAAGATTGATTATCACAACATATCCTGCAGTTTTTTGATGTTCAACTCAATTTTTCAAAAAATATTTGGGTTGAACGATTTTATAAGGCATAAATGAGATACAATGAACTGATTAAAATGCCGCCAAATTCATGAGGTAATCTGATTATCTCACTTTTGAATAATGTTACTAAAATATACATGAATCCTAACAATATCATCCATTTACTTTATTTCAAAAAAATCATTGATATTCATCTCCACAATCATAAATATGTGATTTAAAATCCTTATTCATCCCATGGTCACCAAGATTGAATCATACCCCCCTATGATTGGTTTATCATAATGACAAAATCCATTAATATGTCCTTAAACATCCACTTTTTGATATGAATACTCCACTTCAAACCACAATAGACATGATGTTGTTCAATCAAAAAATTGTAGATTTTGCACCAGGGATGAAACTCTACCAATGAGCACGTGATTCTTGGAAACCAAAACTATCACCTCAGGGCAGCATATGTTTAAGATATGTAATTGTACACCACTACAGTGGAGCTATGAAACACTCATAGGATTATGTTATGTCAAACCAATTATAAACATATCCTTCCCTAGAACATAACCAAATGATGGCCATCATATGCCCATACTTCACGAGAATAATCATGAAGAAGATGATCATAATTTCAAACCACAATTGAGACTCCCTACTAAGGATCCTATACCTACAAAAACATCAAAAATAGATAGAATAATTTTGAAAATGTTTCCTCCACTATTAACCTTATATTCTCTATGATGCAAAGCCCTTAACTCCTAGAGTTACATTAATTTGTTCTAAAACTCTATAATATCTCCCAGAGTATTCCTTTTCATATTTTTTCCATTATGTCTAACTTCCATGGTGTATAACGTATCTCAAAATCTAGTCATAGAGATAATCCATCAACCACTAATATTTCATATCAATGTTACAATAAGAAAATATGTACCTATGGATTTTATTATCTATGATGATCAAAAAGTGTCCCATAATGAGGTAAAGTTAGAACAACCTTAGGGGAAACAACAACCCTATATTCTCAATATCATGTGTGGTATAGTTATTCATATTTGGGAGTGATGAGCTATTACTATAAATGATCATGTACTATTCATGAATTTTGAAAATTCCTAAATGAAAATGAAATTATAAAAAAAACATAAAAACTCATTCCCTTCTCTAGTGACCAACAAATTGGGGAACTAATCAAATAACCATTCAAATAATCTAGTGTTTTCTAGAATTTATTTTCATAAAACATGTCTCGGTGATTCCTATTCATTGATCAATGGTAAGAGAGACCAAACACAAACAATCAATTTTGAAATGTGTGACTAATAATGCTACAGACACCTACCATGTTATTGGGTGATTTTTACAAAACTACTACATTAAATATTTTTTAATCCTTTGATATTCCTTTCTAGGAAAATATGTATAAAAGGAAATAAAAAAATTCCTCTATAAAATAAAATATTCCTATACAACTCGTGTCGAAAAATAATTTTTAAAATGATACTCTCGTACATGGCATGATACTCTTCTAAATTCACGTAAATGAGAATTTTATTAGTTAAAATGAATATAAACTAGCCTGGAATATCATGAAGCTAGGATTTCATGAGTTTCATGAAAACAACTGGTGTATTCTTGATCCCAAAAGACAAGGCAGTGAACTCAATGTTCCCATGTTAACATTGAAATATAGAACATAGAAAATATATCTTTATCAACATTTGAAGATGATATCTAAATTGTATGTAAATCATATAATACCAGATAAATTCCAATAATTATTAAAAGATATCATCAATTCAAGGAAAATATTAATGATTTCTGATAACAGTTTGATTTACTCTATGTTTGTCTATAAAAAACTGTAGACTACCATCTTACATCATGGAAATGAAATTTTTTTCTCTCCATGATGAAACACGAGGACATATAAATACATTCTATATGGCCTTTTCAACATGGTTCCTTAACTTGCAAATATATAAGGGTTCCATTGAGTGAGAATATATTAAAGTTGGTACATTTCCCATTTGCGACATTATATAAAGCACAAAAAAATTACATTTGTGCATTGTCATGACCTCAATAATGAAAATATATAAAAACTCCATATTAACTATGGGGACCTCCACCACCTACTCTTTGACTGAATTTTCTAATGACATTAACATCATGGAAATAAGGGGAATTTATTTAGTTTCATCCATCTATATACCTTAATCACTGGTTAATGCCACACATAATCCTCTTATATCATAAAATATATCTATCATCCTGAACGTACCAACCACTACCAGAAAAGAAAAAACAATCCATTATAATAATTGCAACATATGGTATCATTTACAAAACGTATAAATATATTAATAACTAAACCTTCCATATAATAAGTATATATTCCATTAAAAATTATACAATCCATCCCGGCGTTTAACTATACAGTGTGATTCTACTGGTGCATAAATCCTCTAAACATACAATACAAATTCTCTGTCAATGGTGGGTTAATAAAGGTTGATAATGCTCTAGAATCATAAAGTGTAGTTATTGGTATATATGATAAAGTTATTGTTTCTCAAAAAACTGATATTCCCTCTAATACTAATGAAACTATTACATTCATCTAGCCCTGAATGTATCCTTTTACTCACTACTGATGACCACCACATTTTTTATACATCATGGTTATCTGATTTTATGGGAGATTTGGGGTATTAAATCGCCCAAATCCAACTCACCATGACTATGTATAATCATACTTAATATGTTGTTCATCATAATCTTGATAGAACTTATACAAATTCTACATCAAGGTTAACTTCCACCGCTACAGGAAGGGTACCATAACATACTAACACACTCTGTATAAATGGATGCACTCATGATAATGTCCATGACCTCTTCAAAAAATGGTTATTTACCAATAGAAAAATAAAAACAAAAATCCCTTATGAAATAAGATGTTAAACAGTGTTGTTTTCTCCCTTCCAATCTGATCTTTGACTGGTCCGACATATGTGGCCCTGCATCCTATTCCTTTCTCCATAGAGATCTGTACTGGCCTTCACCATGGTATTCTCCATCCCTTTTAGGTTCCCTCTCGAACACCATTGACTTATTACATACCTCCCAATATTTTATTAATGTAAATGGGGAGACTATATGAAATGGGTAAGGGAACATACTCACCTACATGAATCTTTCCAGTCACTCCTTATATTAATTAAATTAGAGGAAAATTACAAAATGCCCTTAAAATAAATCCACAACTACAAATATTTATTCTTCTTTATTGAATTGTATGAAACTATTACATCTTTATTGAATTAAACACCCTAAATATTAACATTTTACCTTAACACATGCTACAAATCGTTCCATTAGACATTGGTCTCCTCCCACTCTTGGTGATAAAACATCCACCACTAACATTCTACTCTCATAAACTCACCAACTAGTTGGGGAACAAAATAATTACATTGTTTTGAAATTAAACCAAATTTTATACCCCAAACATCCAATAAATTCATATTGTTTAGATTAGATAAGCTAACATTATATTTTACAAGGATCTGATGCAGAATTGTGTAAACATTTAACTACCACTAGTCATCTAGGTTATTAGGATATACCCTATGGTAGTCAACATGGACCATCTTATAAACCTCCGTGACATATACCACACATAGGAGTTGGCCAATTGGAATGTCAATAATTAATGGAAGAATAACAATGTATGTTTTAAATAGATTTATTTACTTTCAAAAAATTAGATCAGTAGATTATTCCCAGAGAAAATCCATTAAATATGGAACTCAATTGGTAAATATTCATGTATCTATCATAGTTCTCAATCCAAAAAACATTTCCACTTTTCATAAAATATTTATTGGGCATAATATCTTTATATCAGAACCAATTGGTCCCTAAAATCACAGTTACTAGATGTTACCTATTTTATTGTAAAATAATATGCTTGGATAACTCCATTTCATTAATATCCCATTAAATCCTCACTAATCATAAACTCCAAACTCTACCTTATCTATTAACCATATAATTTTATACTACACTATAATGAGACCTTCCATGGAACCCCTTCTATGGTGATAGTTTAGATAATGAAGAATTCATGAGTCCCACCTCTAGTATAACATGATTAAGATATTTTACAATCTTGTAAATTGTTAAAATATATGAGGAAATTCCATTAACTATCTTATTTAAACATAGAAAATAACGCAAAACTATCATCAAAGAATTTAAATAAACTAAAATTATATAAATGAAAAAATTGAAGAGCATCAATATACCACAAAAAAAAATTCAAAAACAAAACAATACCAAAACATAATTATGACATCTTCTTTAATTACTCAATGATCTAAGTGAGTAAGATCTAGAATGATTACTAAAGTACTCCCAGAATCATGAAAATAAAATTATAATATATGTGGGGTGAGAATAACTTGTATACATACTAGGATCATAAAAAATGTCTCCAATGAAAAAGTTAATAGAGTACACTCATTCTCCAGATAACAAAGAACACAACAAATTTTGACTTCCACAGGCCATCTAGTTTATCCCAACCTCACTGAGGCTTTCTCACATGAAAACACAATCAAGAGTAATAATATAATATCATAAAAATTTGATAATGGAATCCTATATCCACTTCCCCACTGGTGTTATACTCTCAATAAATATGATGAAAAACTTTTCTCACATCCCTTTAATATACACTATTGATGACTCCATTCATATATAATTTTTCGCAACATTTACTACATCTCACCTCTTATAGAATCAACCACTTATCAAAAAATAAATAACTATATTAGTATGTTATTGTGAACATTCGGGAAATCGACCTCATTTTATCCTCCCACCATGCACGACCTAAATAAATATCTCATCATCCAACACCAGTACCAATGGACGTTCTTATTGATGGGAGGGTGGGGGATAGGTGGTAGTTAATCATCCATCTCTTCCACATCCAGGGTGTTCTAGAAAGCACCCCTAGGTATTTGTGTGTTAGTCAGGTTACCCAACTTGGGTGTGGTAATCATGTATATTAGGAATGAATATAAGTATATAATAGTATGAAATGAGTCCAAACTTGTGGGATCACCTATGAAACACTTCCATAAACACTTCCATCACACTATTGATATCTCACTATAATGTGTTGATGCAAAATCGAAATGCTAATCCACATGTAAAAAAAAGGAAACAACCCTGAGTTCCATATCTTATTATTTAAAATTTAAAAATTTATCAAATAATATTTATACATGTAAATATTTATTTTAATTTACATTGAGGAATTCATTGACTTCTTCCAAATAATCTTGTAAGAAAAAATTATTCTATATCCACATATCCAACAGAATGAAACCACAATGTTGTTTTTTCATATCCCAAATGGGGACACCATTAAAAAAAATGTACACAAATACATAGATAACCTATGCCACAACGATCTATACATGAAATTCAACTATCACATACAAAACCATGGTCACCAAATTTCACACAACCGAGGACACCAAGCCAAACACATTAGTTCAATAATAAATCATGCATATTCAACCTTGTATTTTTATTTACTATCATTATTTTATTTATATTTTAAAATGTTTTCTCATATCAATCTAATATTACAAGTAATACTTCCACAATAGGCATAATGAATGGGAAAAACAATAATATCATGGAAACGTAGCAACAACATGAGTAGAAAAACAATCACAATAAATTCAGTAGTATAATTTATTAATGACATTAAGAAAATTACAACCATTCACCGTACAGAAATAAAAATCATGATACTCTCATATATGTTCATTTACATCCAAATAACCCTAGTCCCCTACCTAAAACCATGTTTCTCTATGTAAATTTTAAAAACAAGAGGTTGAATCATGGGGAAAAATCCCTCAAAATGTCTTAAATGTAAATTTAATTGAAGTGATAAATCATAAAATATCATAGTTGAAGAAACAGTGAACAAAAACCATCATTGTAACTCCCCAAGCTTCTACGATACGCTTCTCTTTGAATAATACAGTAGCGTGTGTTGTACGCAACTTCATGTTATTACACAGATCACAGTCAATCAAACTAGCTGTTATGAATAGTAATACACACTTTTTGAAATTTCATAAATTTCATCTTTCAAAATGGACTTCATTTTTGGATTTGGAATATCGAAATTAGCTTAGGGTGATGTTTTGGTGTTTTTTTGAAAACATTCAATTTTTGTTGAATAGTGAAAAACACTGAGTTATAGTTTAAAACAAAATTTTTATTTAAATAATTAATTATTTTATGTAAATTTATTATGGTCAAAATAGATACATAATACCTATATTTGTTCAATGTAATTCATCGAAGTTAGTTTAGAATAATTTCAGATATATAAAAATTTTATTGAACTTTTCACCGTCTTTTACCCATCTCCTAGGAGAATTTGGAAATTTACATAAAACATAATTTTACCTCTTTTGTGAGTGGAATTTTGAAAATCCAAGAGACACGGTTAATATCAAGGTGTAAAATGTGGTTCAATGAGATGGAAATAATTTTTGGTGAATAGTATCTTTTTACTTTTATTACCACGGTTAAAAGTAAATAGGGTAATTTAGGGTAAAAATGATTTTAATATTACCCCAAAACATTTCATAATTCTATTGGAAAAGTGTATCTCGACAAAAAACAACCTTAGGAATTAAATATTATCATTTAGGTCAACGTGGATTAGATTATGACATTTACTATTATTTAATTCAAAGGAGAGTTACAGGAGATAAAATCGACGTTTAATAACTTCAACATTTTTAATATGGGATTATACAGAAAATAAATTCAATTATAAATATTAATTAGAAAGATAAAAATATTTCATACATAATGGTAATTTATTTATAATTTTTAGACATTAAATAATATAACTTATTTATTAAAGAATGGTGATAGAGAAATTACCTAATTAATGATATATTAAAATAATTGATATTATAAATATCAAAATAAATGTAATTTGAGACTTCCTATGAAATCCAAAGATTTTCTAGGTTAATATGACATATTAGGATTGGTTATAAAAATTTATTTCGAAGTAATAATGCTGTTATGAAATGATCAAAAACAAAATACACAATAGTGTTAAAATTGACATAAAATAGTTTTTAAAACAAATATTATATTATTAATTGATATTATATTCCTAAAAATATAAGGATTGGCCAAAGGAATTATATATTGATAGGGGTATCATTAATGGACTACATGGGTGTCTCTTTGAGGTATATAGTATGTTTATTAACTATATAATATTAAAATACAAAGAGATATGGTAAATGTCAATCTATTTAACTAGGAGTTAAATATTAATGATAAGGTTAATATAGTGACCCAAACCAGTCTAAAATCTATTGGCTGAAAGGAGTTAGATCCATTCCCACCTTATCCTTTAAATAATCCACTTTTGATCCACTAGAATCCTAATATAAATTTAATATAAAATATTATTTCTAGCTTTTCCAAAGGTGCCCCTCAACCCTATTATAAAAGGGTACTCACACTTCTCTCTAATTTACACCTTCAAAGACTTTTGGCTCGACCAAACCCCACACAAATATTCTATCATCTTCCCTCACTTCAACCTAGAGTCCTTAGTTTTATCAGAAAGCCAACCTAAGGATCCATTTTGATCAAATCAAAAGGAAGAACCCAAATAAGAGGTAATATTTTCACAACCATCTTTCAAGTTCCTTTCTTATTCACCTTATTTTCTCTTTTTTATTTCCATTCTAAAATAATAACCCCGGTATATTTTATATACTGTGATGTACAACAAAATTCAGTATTCTATCTATCCTTTGAATGACATGTCACCATACGTGCGTACGTACGGCCTACCGTCTCCACGTTGTGGTGTAATTGTTATTAAATAAATTATTATTTGGATGGGTATACTAATGATCTGTAATTCATGAAAATAATAATTATAACATGATAATGATTATTTATATATGATATAACATCCAATTATATATGATTTTAATATCAAAATAATGATATTATCGCTCGGGCATACGTACGGACTACCATCTCCATGAATACGATGAGATTCATTCCCCATTGTATCCATACAGTTATAATTCTCATTTTATGAATAAAAATCATGTTTATGTACTTGATATAATTCAGTATATGAATAATATACAAACTATCCATAACAAACACGACTTCTGTAACAAAACATATTAAAGAAAATGAGTATGTTACACCCGAACAGACAATAATACTATGATATTATTAACAAAAGAGTGTTAATAGATCATATATGATATCATATTAATGTATATGATTCTTGTTTAATTCAATAAAAATTATTTCACCATTATACAGGAGGCTAACCTACCCTCGACCAAGGAAAAATTACAAAGTAAGGGGTTTCTTATCTCACTTATAATTTTGTGAGATTTCCATTGTTATCCACTTATTTATTGCATGTAGTGTGTGTACTACCCATGTTTGTATTCATTGTTTATTATACATTAATTCATGGATATTTAAATCATAATTGTATGATCCTTCTTTCATGGGTGTATGTTTCGTAAGTTACCCAATCAATAATGGAATTCAAAATTTCAATTTCCACTTCTTCAGCTTTATGCATACATCATTGATTTTTTTAGTCCAAGAATATGTGTAGAATCACTATTTATTTTCTTCTGTAATAATTTCAACTCCCCTTTCAGTGGATATACATTTGATACACATAATCACTCCATTTATAATTTCTCATGTCATCGGTATGAACTTGATAAGAGTAATTTTTACTCAATCTCTATTTCTTGAGTTAAACATCCAATTCATTGGTGTTGTTTTTAGAAGAATATGTCTGAATGTCCTCTGACTGTTTTACACTGAATATCCAATCATATTGAGTGTATTTATATTTTTCACACCTAATTATGTCATTGATTTATCCATATCATAAGGAAACAACCTTTATGGGATATTTCATCTCAATTTACATTCCATTGAGACTCCTTTGTTGTTATACACCAAATCACTTTTATATGGTAAATATAATGTTCTTTGACATAGTATATCATGAATACCTTTATTCTCATGATATTACAATGTTTTTTACCACAATTAATTGTATTCAAGTGTCTCTCTTTTGGTTAGGAACTCTAACTGAAATATCATTTTAAAATGTTTTAAAGATTTATTATTCTAAATCATTATCATTAATGACCATGTTTTAAAAATGGTTTTAAGGATTTATTTATATGGAAATTATTGTTTTTAAATAAAAATTACTTTAATAAGTTTCAATGTTTTATGGGACACTTTGATTAAAAAATCATTTTAATATGGATTTTTGAAAAATAGTGTGACTTTTAAATGTTCTCAAGAAAAAAGGGGATATTTCTCTCAATAGTTTAATGATTATTTTAATCTATGTCAATATACATCATTATTCTCAATTGATGTTAATATGATACAATAAAATCTTCCATATTGTATCGAATGAGTTATGTTTGACTATGTATGTGCTATTTTTATACCATTCATGGTTTGCGGTTATAGTATTGACATTTCGAATGCTAGTTTTAATACAAATGTTTATGTTATGTTTCAAACTTTTGATATGAGGAATACATTGGACAGTGTAAGTGATGGGTGGAGCCTGCTATAGCTACTCGATGTATGAGTAGGTCTCATGAGAAAAACTAGTGTCTTGACACAAGGCCTTGAAAAAATCTTATTTGGAGTCTTGGCACGAGGGCTTGACTATGTGGTTATGATAGTCTAGAATTATGCATTCCATCATTATGAAAGTGTTTATTGATATTTCATATGGGTATTCGACTAGTAAGAAAATACATGTGAATAATTATATGGAATTATTTCATTTTATCTTTTCCATATTATGTTGAAGATCAAGTTTAAAAGGCTTTTGTTTTAGTTATACATTGACTTAAAATTTTATGCTTATTTATGAAAGTACTTGCTATATTGTTATCCTTAATGAGAATCTGAGCTCACCCATTTCAATGTTTTATTTTTCCTAGGATGTGAAAAAGTAATTTATGAATGACCTGTAGGGATAATATTAGGGGATATTAAGACAAGATGTTGTTGTAGTTTTTTTTACTTTATGATGTAATGTAAGACTTATGAATATATCTACTGTTTCCAATACTACTAAACTAATCGGAATTTCGAGACATAATCTTTTGTGATCATGCCAATGTTATGTAATAATGAACCAACTCTGTGTAATTGGGGTCAGGGCTTACAATTGGTATCAGAGTAAGTTTAGTACAAACCTTGGAAACTAGATTTAGATAAACTCTGATTAGAGAACATATCCCTAAGATATACTTTGAGGATTAGTATAGAAGAACTTCCTATAATTTTGGTATTGTATAGATTTTGTGAGTTTTCCAAGAAATACATCCCTGTCTGGATATAAGAAGGTAGTGGTGGCTCTGGCATAGAAGTAGCTAAGGGTAAAACCCGAAAACATCGCTTTGAGCTATACTCGAATGGGAACTGGTGCACGACAACGGTCCTTACTGCACTCTTGGTTAAAAAACTTTCAGGGGATATGCTTAGGATAATTTACTTTTCCTTTACAAACCAATTTGAAATATTTTAAAATAAGATGAAAATAAATAACCTTGGTAAATCCTAAGGTGTTTCAAATTGAGAATATGGTGTCATGATATTCTCTAAATGATTTTATGACAACAGTTACTCACATAATGCTTTAGGGTTTTAGTAAATTTATGGAGTCCAAAGAAGTCATAGTAACGTTGAGAATGATGTAAATGGTGGGAATGGTTGTGAAAATGAGAAAAAAAATGAAATTTTGATAGTTGTAAAAGATATCGTGTTCATGCGAAATCAATTTTCCATAAATATGATCAACACCATATATATTAACCAACTTCCGGACTCATCAAAGAAGATAAAGGTTATGAATGATAAGATCTCCAATAGTAGAGACCATGGAGAAAAGAATCCTAAATTTCCATCATGTAGGAAATGTGGAAGGAGACACCAAAGAAAGTGTCTCAACGGAACTAAGAAATGCTTTACGTGCGGGAAAGAAGGACATAAAGTGAAAATTATTGAGGAAAAATGAAGAGTACTATAAAAGAAAATAAAAATGGTCCCAAAAATCCATTTACAGTCATTTTCCATAAATTTTGGGGACCTAGCCATTACCCAAGTGAATGCCTTATTCTGTAGGATATATTCTTGGTCAAAGAAGAATGTAGTGGAAATAAATGGTTGGAGGAATGATCAAAAGTATTAGTGCTCCTTATTGATGGGATTACTTCGGAATAATTTTCTATTATATTTTTAACCCCGCAGTTTTCCATGTGAGAATGATATTTGGGGAAGACTTATTTTTTCCCTTGTGGATAATGTTATAAATAACCATTTGGTTTTATATGATCATAGGGTTTCAGGCAATTACAAGTTACTATATTTTGGGATGAAAATGCAAGGTATGAGATAACATTTCTAAATAAAATTATGTTATAGTTATTTTGATAAATTTATTACATTTTGGTAATGTTATAAAATATAGTTTTTGAAAAAGGACCACATACAGACCATGTGACAACCCGTCCCGTTGGAAAAAGCTGTGGGAATTGAACCCACAACCAAAGTGTGATTGGTATTTATCGCCTACCACTGGACAACGCGAAGTACCTGGTTAGTGTGACTAATTATTTTTAGTTAAATGATTTTATTGATCAATAATAAGTTGATTTGGGTTCTTATGTCTTATCAAATAAACACCCTTAGTATAGGAAAATGATTTGGTGATTAAGTGATAAATGTTATTTTGGAAGATGTTCACTTTGTTGGGAACACTATATGCCCAAGGAAACTAAAATACTATGGTATTTCATTTGAGGAGTAATGGTGGATTTTTATCTATGTTTTTATTGTGGATTTATAGTGATTTGGGTTATTTATGGAAATGATTAACCAATAATTGAGAATATTTTATTAGGATAATTATTTTTAATTATATGAATTTAAGTGTAGTTGACGTCATTTGGAGATACCATTTAACATGGAAGACAACATAACCAAATTCTTCTACATTTTGGGTTTCAATATTAGTATAGATTATATTGAAGGATTTTAAGGACAATTGATTACTGAATGGTATTTATTTAACATTGGGGTATTGTTGGTTTAATTTTATAAATTAAAATTATTGTTTCTTTCTCTAAAGAAATATCCTTTTGGGGGATCATCAGATCTTGTAATAACCACTTTGGTTTTCATTAATCTCTAAAGACAAGGTAAATATAGAGTTTATCCTTCGGGGATCATGTGATTTTACAGAAGTTTATTCTAGATCATCTAGTGTGACCAATTCTTATTGAATGCTCATCATTTAAAAAAATTGAGTAAGTGGTGGAAATTTATTAAATATTGAAACTCTAATTAAAAAGTAAGTATATCTATTTATTTGCTTAGTCAATATCGTAAATTAAATCCTCATATTTATGTAATGTAACATAAAAAAATGTTTTCCGTATAATATTCCTACTGGGAAACTAATGATAGTTTGTCCCATCACAAGTTTGTGGATTTAGTGTTGTTAACTTTCTTTTGATCATATTTTCTATCCCTCTCATTCAGAACATGACACTCAGTTTATCTTCTATATCTATGTTTTCCTACATGTAATCCTAGTGTGAGTTTTCTTGGGTGACCTTTGTACATCTCATTCATTCTTTTAAGGTGATATTTTTATTAACTCTTTTTCTGATGTGGGAATTTCCATTATATTCCCAAGCCCAATTTTAAAAATTTAGAGGACAAAATTTTTTGAAGGAGGGGATAATGTAACACCCCAAGCTTCCACGATACTCTTCTCTTTGAATAATACAATAGCGTGTGACGTATGAAAACTTCTTGTTCTAACTCACACCACAGCCAATCAAACCAACCGTTATGAATTGGAATACCCAATTTTTGATATTTTATAAATTCTATCTTTTAAAATGGACTTCATTTTTGAATTCGGAATATCGAAATTACCTTATGGTGAATTTTTTGTATTTTTCTGAAAACATTCAATTTTTGATTAATAGTGAAAAAACACTGAGTTATAGTTTAAAACTGGATTTTTATTTTAATAAATATTTATTTTATCTAAATTTAATAATGTCAAAATAGATACATAAAACCTATATGAGTTCAATCTAATTCATTGGAGTTAGTTTAGAATAATTTTAGATATATAAAAATTTTATTGAACTTTTCACCGTCTTTTACCCACCTCCTAGGAGAATTAGAAATTCACAAAAAACATAATTTTACCACTTTTGTGAGTGTAATTTCAAAAATCCGAGAAATACGGTTAATATCAAGGAGTAAAATGTGGTTTAATGAGATGAAAGTAATTTTTGGTGAATAGTAACCTTTTACTTTTATTTACCACGGTTAAAAGTAAATAGGGTAATTAAGGGTAAAAATGATATTAATATAACCCTAAAACATGTCCTAATTCTATTTGACAACTGTATCTTGATCAAAAACAACCTTGGGAATAAATTATTATCATTTAGGTCCACTAGGATTAGATTAGAAAATTTATTATTATTTAATTCAATGAAGAGTAAAAAGAGATAAAATCAATGTTTAATAACTAAAACATATTTAATATAGGGATACAAATAAGATAAATTCGATTATAAATATTCATTATAAAGATAAAAATATTTCCAATATAACGGTATTTTACTAATAGTTTTTATACATTAGATAATTTAATTTATTTATGACATAATGGTGATGTAGTAATTACCTAATTAATGAAATATTAATAGAATTGATTTTATAAATATCAAAATAAAGGTAATTTGAGACTTTTTATGAATTACACTAATTTTATTGGTTAATATCAAATATTATTATTGGTTATATAAATTTATTTCGAATAATTATGCTATTATAAATTATGAAAAACAAGATACCCAATAGTGTTGAAATTGACATAAAAGAGTTTTTAAAACAAATATTATATTATTAATTGATATTCTATTCCTAAAATTATAAGGTTTGGAAAAAAGACATATATAAAGATATATGTATCATTAATGGACCACTTGGGGGTATCATGGAGGTATATAGTATGTTTATTAACTATATAATATAAAAATACTATGAGATATGGTTAATGTGAAACTATTTAACTAAGAGTTAAATGTAAATGATAAGGTTAATATAGTGAACCAAACCTGTCTAAAATCTGTTGGATAAAAGAATTACAACGCATACCTACCTTAAAATTTAAATAATACACTTTGGAGCCATTAGAAACCAAATAAGAATTTATTATAAAATAATATTTATAGATTTTCCAAAGGTTCCCCTCACCCCTCTTATAAAAGGGTACTCCCCCTTCTCTCTAATTTACACCTTCAAAGCCTTTTTTCACAGCCAAACCCTGCCCAAATATTCTTTAAACATCCCTCACTTCAACCTAGAGACCTTATTTTGATCATAAATCCAACCTATGGAGCCCTTTTGATCAAATCAAAATGAAGAATTCGAAGAATAGGTATTGTTTTCACAGCCCTCTTTCAAGTTCCTTTCTTCTTCAACTTCTTCTTTGTATGTTATTTCCCTTATAAAATAATATCTCCAGTATCCTTTATATACTGTGATGTTATTATAAATATGGTACAACCATATTTAGTATTCTATCGATCCTTTGAATGACATTTCACCATACGTGCGTACGTACGACATATCGTCTCCACGTCGTGGTCTAATTGTTATTCAATACATTATTATTTGGATGGGTGTAATAATGATGTGTAATTCATGTAAATAATAATTATAACAGGATAATTATTCTGTATATATCATATAACATCCAATTATATATGATTTTAATATCAAAAGAATGATGGTATCGCTCGTGTGTACGTACGGACTACCGTCTCCACAAACGCGATGAGATCAAATCCCCATTGTATCCATACAAGTCTAACTCTAATTTTATGATTAAAAATAATGTTTAAGGATTTAATATAATTCTTTATATGAATAAGATACAACCTATCCATAACAAACACGACTTATGTAAAAAAACATATAAAAGAAAATGAGTAAGTTAACACCCGAAACGACGATAATACTAAGATATTATTAACAAAGCAATGTCAAACGATCATATATGATATCATATTAAGGTATATGATTCTTTTATAATTCAATAAAAATTATTTCACCATTATATATGAGGATAAGCTACCATTTACCATTGAAAAATTACAATGTATGTTGTTTATTATCTCAATTTTAATTTCGTGAGATTTCTATTGTTCACCACTTATTTTTTGCATGTGGTGTGTGTACTACACATGTTTGTATTAATTGTGTAATATAATTTAATTCATGGATAATTAAATTATCATTCTATGATCCTACTTTCATGGTTCTATTTTTTGTAAGGTACTAAATCAATAAGGGTATTTAAAATTTCAATTTCCACTCATTCGGCTTTACGCATACTTCATTGATTATTTTACTCGAAGATTATGTGTGGAATTACTATTCCTTTTATTATGTCATAATTTACACTCCCCTTTCTGTGGGTATTCTTTTCATACACAAAATCACTCCATTGATAAATTCTCAAGTCATTGGTATGAACCTGATAAGATTAATTTTTACTCAATATCCATTTGTTGAGTTAAACATCCAATTCATTGTTGTTGTTTTTACAAGAAAATGTGTGAATGTCCATTGATTGTTTTACACTGAATATCCATTCATATTGAGTGTATTTGTATTTTTCACATATAATTATGTCGTTGATTTTTCCTTAACCTAAGGATATGACCTTTATGATAGATTTCATCTCAATTTACATTCCATTGAGACTCTTTTTTTGTTATACACCAAATCACTTTTATATGGGGTATATAATGTACATTTACATAGTATATCATGAATCCCATTATTCTCATGAAATTACAAAGTTTTTGTTACCTCAATTATTTTTTTTCAGGTGTATCTATTTTGGTTAGGAACTCTAACTAAAATATCATTTTAAAATGTTTTAATGATTTATTATTATAATTCTTTCTTATAAATGTCCATGTTTTAAAAATGGCTTTAAGGATTCATTTATATGAACATTAAAGTTTTCAAATAAAAATTCCTTTTAAAAGTTTCACTGTTGAATGGGAAACTTTGATTCAAAAATCTATTTTAAAGTTCTTCTTGAAAAATAGTGTGAATTTTAAATGTTTTCAAGAAAAAGGGGGATATTTCTCTCAATAATTTGATTATTATTTTAATTTATGTCAATATCCTTAATTATTCTCATTTGAGGTTAATCTATTACAATACAATATTCCATATTGTATCAAATGAGTTATGTTTGACTGTGGATGTGCTATTTTTATACCATTCATGGTTTGTGGTTAAAGTATTGAAATTTCGTAATCTAGTTTTAATATGAATGTTTATATTATGTTTCAAACTTTTTATATGAGGAATGCACTGGACATAGTAAGTGACGAGTGGAGCACGCTATAGCTCCTCGATGCATCGGTAGGTCTCCGGAGACAAACTAGTCTCTTGCAACAAGGCTTCGAAAAAATATTATTGGTAGTCTTGGCACGAGGACTTGACTATGTGGTTATGATAGTCTGGCATTATGCATTCCATCTTTATAAAAGTGGTTATTAATATTGCATGTGGTTATTCGACTAGTAGAATATCAATGTGAATAAGTAAATGGAATTATTTCATTTTATCTTTTCCAAATTATGATGAAGTTCAAGTTTAAAAGGATTTTGTTTTAGTTATACATTACCTTAAATGTTTATTCTTATTTATAATAGTTTCTAGTATATTTTTATCCTTACTGAGCATCTAAGCTCAACCCTTTCAATGTTTTATGTTTCTTAGGATGTGAAGAAGTAATTTATGAATGAACTACAGGGATAATAAGATGGGATATGAAGGGAAAATTTTGTTGGATTTTTTTTACATTATGATGTAATGTAAGACTTATGAATATATCTATTGTTTCCAAGACTACTAAACTAATTTGTCTTACAAGACTTGAACTTTTGTGATCATTCCAATGTTATGTAAAATGCACCGACTCTGGGTAACTATGGTCAGGGCCTTACAATCATAGATATTTTGAATCATCAAAAGGAAAAAAGGATGAACATAGATAGAATGAGAATAATGTATCACCCTAATTAATGGATACCATGTTACCATAAGAAACGGTTTAACTCAAAGTATTAAAGGCTATTGGGGTTCCCAAAATCACATAGGTATTTCCAAATGTTTTAGAATGTCAAATTATGAATGTGGGATATCAATGGGAGGTTATAATGTTTAGTCAGTTTAGAAATCACACCATTCACGAAGTTAGGAAAAAGATAATTCCATGAAATTATGTGATCCTCTTTTACAAAAAATTATTCTCTATCAAATAAAATTGGAGTTATTTTTTATTGTGAATAAATATTTCATTACATGAATTATCTAAATCCCTACCCCCAAACTATATCATGAGTATTCACACCGTAAAATAGTAATTCATATCTTAAATCACTACTTTCACTTGAAGATTCAACTCCACTTACTCCTCTTCAATCTTAAATAATATCTCAATAATCAAGACACAATGAAATTATATTGTAAGATGTTAGAAAGTTTTGTATCCTTACAATAAAATAATCTCAAATTTTTTTCATCATCGATATTCATAACCCAAAATAAATAGTAGAAACAGCCACTAAAAACAACCAAACACTTCCTAAAATATATCTATCAAACAAGGATGAATGTATACACCAAAAAATTATAGAATAATATAAAACATTAACTATAATATTTAAAACAACCATTATAAAATTATTATATCTAAATAATCAAAACATCATGGAAAAAACCACTAAGGGTATTGGGTGCACATTTTAGGACTCTTGTTACCATTTTGTCTCTTCCATAACACCATGCCTCCCATAATTATGATATATAACCTCCTTCCATGTGGCCAACCCCGGGCTTTCTAGTTGTGAGGCTCATGCAATACTCCTCTTCACATTCGATTCATTAGGGGTACATGTTGGAGGTGTACATGATAGAGGTAACCTATCATATACATTTTTCATATTTATATTTATATACACGTAAATGTGATTTGTATAACATAAATTATATATATATATATTTATATCGAATTTATATATTTTTAGTTATCAATATATTTTTATATAATTCTACAGTTATTTATAATTATATATATATTTATGATTACAAAAAATAATATTTTATAAAATATAGTTATAAGAATTTCTGAATTAAATATATAAATAAAATAATTATAGTTCATTTAAAAATTTATAAAATGAAAATATATTTGTACCATGCGAACATATAATTATAATTTTCTCTCTGTGTGTGTTTACATATATTATATGCCTTATTATTTATTACAATGTATATAATATATATATATATATAATTATATATATTTTTAAAATTATAGTGCATATTAAAAATATAAATAAAATTTAAAATAAAATTTATTAATAATTATATTTTTAAATTTTATATAAAAATTGTAATATTTTCAAATAAAAATATTTTATAATTTACATAAATACATTAGAATATATATATATATATGAATATAATTTTCTAATTTTATATTCATAATTCTTTAATATATAATGAGATTATATTTATTTAAGTATATTGATATTAATATATGTAAATAATTTTTTAGATATATATATTAGAATAAGTTTTGGTGTTTTCATAAGAGTTTGATATGGTTCGAAAACTGTGGTAGGACAAAACAAAACAAAATTGTTAAAAAATTAGGGGTTAGTATATATGTATATATATAATTTATTAGTATGTATGAATATAAATGTGTATGTATGTATGTATATATATATATATATTTAAGTGTGTACATGTCTGTATGTATGTTTGTATTTCTGTATTTAGGTATGTATGTATATGTTTGTATATAAATTTATTTGTATGTATTCATATATATTTATGTAAATATGTATATATATAAATGTGTATATATGTGTATGTATGTTCCCATATGTGTATATATGTGTATATATATACATATTTGTAACTATGTGCATATATATATAGATTTTTTACATATGGTCTTGTGCATGTCTATATTTATATTTTTACATTTATGTATATATGTCTATGTGTTTGTATGTGTTTTTATATGTGGATGTGTATGAATGTGTATGAATGTTTATGTATCTTTATGTGTATGTATGCACACATATGTGTGTGTTTTTTAATGTTTATGTATATGTTGGAATATATATGTTCATGTTGTGTTCTTATGTTTATCTTAATGTGTGACTGTGTATGTGTATATAGGTGTGTGTGTAGATGTGCATATTTATTAGTTTGTATGTTGACTATGAATGTGTAATGGTATATATGAATATATTCCTATGTATATATGTGTATATATGTGTTTTTATGTAGGTATACATATCTATATATGTGTGTGTATATCTGAGCATGTACATGTATATATGTGTGTATATGTGTATATACATGTGTATTTGGATGTAAGTATATGGGTGTTTATCCTTATAGGCATGTGAATGATTACACATGTATCTTCATGTGCATGTCTGTGTATGTATGTTAATGCTCTAGTATAAATGTGTATGTGTGTGACAGTGTGTGTCTGTGTGTGCATTTGTGTCTGCGTATGGATATGTATTTATATAGGTATGTTCATGTTTTCACATGTATCTGTAAGTGAATTCATGTGTATGTATACTTATGTATGTGAATGTTTTTTTATGTTCATGTATACATGAATATGAATGTATATATGTAGGTGAATGTATGTGTGTATAAGTATGAATATGCACGTAAGTCTAATACCAATGATTAATGCTATTCAAATGTAATTAATACAATCTTAAATATATGGACCTTAATAATATATATGGGTGTGTTTATTAATTTATAATTAATAATTTTATTAATTTTTTAAAACAAATGTATACGATATTATTTATTCGTTTTAGTTGGAATTTTTCTTGAAATATTTTGTATATAAATGTAATTTGTAATATATTTTCTATTTTAATGTTTTTATAATTTATTCAAATTTATTATTTATTCAATTTTTTTATGTTTTATTTTTGTATATATTATTCTTTATTGATTTTAAATATTTTTTCATTTAATTTTATACAGATTAAGTATTTATCATTTTCTATTATTTTGGTAATCTATATAATTAGCATTAGATTATCATTTTTATATTTATTCATTTAGTTATTTTGTAATTTATTCATTTTTATCCATTATTTCTAAATTTTTATAAATTAATTTTTAACATTTTTAATTTTTTTAAACTTATATAATTAATAATTGTTCATTTTTTATTTCAATATATTTTTATTCAAATCTTTATTAAATTAATATTAATTTTTTTCATTAACAATTTGTTGTTAATTTTTTTATTTGAATTCATTTTGGCAATATTTTACATTATTTTTCAATATTTATTTAGTTTTATATCTTTTTAAATTTATATAACCAATATTATTTACTCATTTTTTAATAACCTTCAAATTTAATTATTTTAATTTATTAGATTTTCTCAATTATAATATTTATTCAATTGATATTAATTTTGAATTTATAATATTTTTTATGACTCCAAGAGGGTTACAAGAATTCCTAATTTCATGATTGGTTTATCTTTAATAAGGATCTACATGATTTTAGTAGTTGAGGGGTGAAAATTTGATGTTTCGTGGAGGACATGCTAGACGAATGATTTAGGAGCACCGTTAATCCAAACCACACACAAACTGTGTGATATGGCGTTATGAGTTCAATTGGAAATTTAAATGGTTTGAACAAGGTTTTTATAATAATATGAGTGGCCAAGAAACCCATGAAGAGATTTTGCATTGGGTCTAGAGGATGCCGTAAGGATTGGGAATGTGTTTTCAAATCATATTGTTATTTCATAGAAACCATAAAATTCTATTTTCAATGGGTAGTGTGTACCATAGGATTAGCATATAGTTTGTCAAACCATGTGGCCTTGTCATGAGAATCATTCCAAAATACATAAAAAGGAATATAACCCAGATTCCCTATGTCTTTTTTGAGACTATTCTTTTCACATTACTTCTTTAGATCCAACTACCTCTTCCATTATGCCATAATGGACTCCCCCAAGATCCCTTGGTCATCGTTGAGTGTTTTTGGTGGATCTCATCAAAGTATGTTCCAGTTTTCACTCGTTTTATCTTATTTTCACTAGTCCTAACCCCATTATCTATTTTAATCGATCTTTTGGAACCCATTTCAGCTATGATTGACTGAGATAAGGTTTTTATTGATACATGAGGATATTTATTATAAATATTTTACTTTTAAGAATACATCTCTTAGTTCCCCCTCACCCTATAGAAGGTAGTCGTGTTTTGATCATTATAGAGGTACGTATTTGTTTCCAATGGTCAATCCCCTAGTATTGACTCATTTTTTAGGATTTTCTGTTGTTTTTATATATGAATATAATTACTGAAATTAGTGAGAGGTTAATTTATCTTTGACTGTAATGGATTATTTTAATTTAGTTTCATTAAAAAAAATTTTTACAAATTTGGTGTTCCATAAATTTCAAAAAATATGATTTTAAAATAAGAAATGGGTTTTCAGGCATGTAAGGGTTGTTGTATTACTATAGAAAATTTTTATGATAATTTCAACAGGAATTATATTGAAATAACTTTTTTTGGAATTTTTTGTTGAAACATGAATTTAGTTTCTTGAGTGTAATAATAATGTGTTACCACATTGGGAATACATTGAAGAATACAGGAGAACTAAAAATATGTGATAAAAAATAGAGTTAACTATCACTAGTAAGGCTCCCATGATACTATGCTTACTACTGGGTTTCATTTATGAGGGGAACAAGGTTCTTGGACTTTATGAGTCCCTCATGTCAACTATTGGTCATGTTTGTATGATCTATGCACATCGTTGTGTTAGGAGTTTCCCATTTGTTTAGTATTGATACATTACATACACATTCCATAGATATGGTAATTTAATAACATGATATTTTTAATGTTAATTCAAACCTATTTATTTCATATTATTATACATCATCAAAAATGATTATGTGCTATGTATTTTATATTTAAATATGGAATGTTTGTTAAAAGAAAAAATTAGAGGTATTTTATATAAAAATTTATTTTTGTTCAACTAGATTAATTTTTTTTATAAAAAAACATAAACACAAAAATATACAGATATATTATAGATTCATTATTCATATCCCACTATGATTTAGTCCACACAACCTACATTTTCCATTGTGTGTTCATAGCCATGATCTTCCAGGAAATGTGTAAAGGAAAGAGTGTCACGTAGGGGATGACTCTCCTAGTCTGTGTTTCCTTATTATGAGATTGTGTCATGATGACATATATTCATGTGTAGGTGTACCCTAATGTTTATTTGAGTTCTAGGTTGATTTTCTATCAATTGGTAAATTAATATATCATTATCTAGTTATTGGATGTTACCTTTTAGGGTTTCATTGTTCATAAAAAATGATGTGTGTTGGATATATTGTTTTGAAACGTATTTGTATCTATATTAACATATGTTTGTTATGGTTGTAATTATTTACATTTCTCCTTGAATTCTACATTTGTTATTTTCATCAACCAATGGTGATAAAGAACATTCCTCAGGCCTTGTGGCCGACCGATTTGTGTGATATTATTAGTTAAACCATGGTAGTTTGATTCAAATTTTTGTTATGGGTTAGCTTATCATCCAGTCTTGTTCTCACACTTTTATACCAAAATGTTTTTGGGTTTTTTTGATTTACTAATGATAGGAGATTCATATAAAGAGAGGTAGTGAGAGAGTATGCATGGTCATCTTCCTTTTATGAAAGGGCATGAGTTATAATAGGTTGTATGTGGATGTTTACTATCATTCATTGTATTTTATCTACTCTAGATTCTATTTCTAAAATTCATATTATTATAACGGAATAAAATTCCATTCTAAATGTTTTCATTTTTTTATCTTATAGAATATATATCCTTGATGAATAACTTCTCTGAAATCTTTTAAGGATTTTGTAGATAGTGAACTATATGTGAGTTTGCCGGCAAACTCAATTTTGGTTGAAACTATATAGAGAAAACTCTAGTTCATATTCCCATATAAATTTTTTTAATTTGAATGATGGGTTGAAAATTATATGAAATTCACTAAGAATAATCCAATATTTTTAGTGGTGAAAAGAGATACCATGATTCAGAAGAATTAATCGAGAAGATTGAGATGAGTCTCCACATCCAAAATACTCTTAAAAAGACAAAATATCGTTTCGCCACTTATATGATTGAAGTGTTGGTAAGAATGTGTTGGGAATATATTCTGAAATCTATGTTACATGATTATATCAGCTAGAACAATTTCCAAATTCCTTCCACCAATAGTAGTGTCTTTATAATCTAATAGTGGTGAAGGCATGATAGTTCATTTCTTTGGAGTAAGTTGATCATTTTGTCATGAAGTATGATACTCTATTTTTTATGATGTATAACCTATCTATAGAGATAGATTATAATGAATATATCAAGGTTCAAATGTTTTAGATAAATCTAAGGTATGATACATAAATTATTTTTATTTAATTTGTTCTTTCCCAAATTAGTGGAGTTTTTGGAACAGGAATATATAGTTGGTGCGGATATTTCGGAAAATAATGGACTCTTTAGAGTAGTAGTTATTTTAGAAGGTAGACACATATTATTTAGTGGGTATAAGAGGATGTAGACCTACTAGAATAGTGGCAGTTCCAGGGGTGTGGATCTGATATCAGGGAAGGTTTTGGTGTTCTATTACCAGTGTGTGGTAATGGGACACCGCTGAACTGATTGTATGAAGAAACTAATAGTATTTTACATGTGCGGTAATCCTGAACATCATTTGTGTTTATGTGAAGGGTAATCCAAGGGAAGTAGAGTTACAACCACCCTCACCAAGTAATCTCAATTTATATATTATATATTGAAAGGGGTGGGATCTCATCACCTTGTTAAGGGAGAAGGAAAGGTTATAAGGGAAGGAAAAGATATGTCTTGAAATTTTATGAAGTAGAGAGTTGAAAAGAGGAGTCAGAGGTAGGTCCTACCACAGAGAGAGGTCCAATGGTTATTTTATCTTTTAATATTATGGACATTTTGGATAATGGTGAAACTCATTATTTTTTCTCATACCAGCATATGGATGTGTTAAGAATGCAACAAAATCAAAATCGTTTCATTTTGAATCATTCCATTAATTTTGGAACAAAGTTAGAGACGTCTTTTAATTGTAAAAATTATTTGGTGGTGATTTTAGGCCCTGAAAAAATGTTGTATTTTCTAGTTCTTGATCTTTTCATCTATAATCTCATTATTAATAGGGATTTTATGTCTATATATTATAGTGACCCATTCCTTAGACCCATGTTATTTAATTATTTATAACATAATTTCCAAACAATAAAAGTCAACGATCATGTGGACTAGAGTCATTAGATTATTGTATACATAAGTACATAATCTCAAATGTATAAAAACATATTAATTTAAAATGAAAAATATTTCTCTTATATCCTTTTGATCTATTTAAAATTATTATAATATGTGGGGTAGAATAATTATCAAATAAGTCTGATCTACAGATCTCGTTACGAGAAAGTATGTCAGTTTTATAGTTTGGATTTAACACATAACTAAAAGATAAATCATAAGTATTAACATTAGAACAAAGAGTTAAATTATTTTATCATTAATAATTGAAATTTTAACATAGTTCTTGAAAATATATCTACAATGAATAAAATTTATAAGAAGGATATAGGATAAGTATGAATAAAAACCAACAATATTGGTGACGATTTATAAAATAAGACAAGGATATTTTTAAAAATTGAAACAACATATTATTTTTCACAAAACAAAAATTTAATTAAAAGGGTTATTCATAAAATAAATATGGGTTTTAAATTTCATACATTTCATAAAATCATTCTGAGGGCGTGATATTGGCATGAGATAAGAAATTGTAAAATCCTATTAACTGTGGTTTACAAATAATTTGGACATTCTAATGGAACCTAAAACATGTATAACCCCAATAATGAAATTTATATTTAACTACGTTCATATATTAATGATATAGTTACAATATTAAAATAGTTATATTATAATAATATTGCATAAAAGTGTGAAAATAATGAGAATTTGTAACAGATATTCACTAAGGAGGTAAAAAGATCCTTTTTTTAGCACACATTTTTGAAATACCACATCATAAAATATGATAATGAAAATTTATTTTTGAATATATGATAATGTTAATACAATTTAACATGAAATAAAACATAATTATTTTTCCAACTAAATATTATAAAATTTAAAAGATAGGAAATTATGGGAAAAGAGGGGTAATATTCATTTAAATAGATGTTATTTATCCCTAATATTGTCACATATTTTTTAAATTATTAGAACTCTCCAGTAAATAATTTTATAATAATAGGTGATCAACTAAGATATAAATTTTCATTAAAATAGGAAGCGAAAGATGAAACTGGAGGATATAAATTATTACTCAAGAAATATAATATTTACATGAAAGCCCATTATATTTTGAAAATATATAATTCATAGACCAAAATAATATAAATAATAAAGGAATGATATGTTTCCATTTTCAAACATTATTTATGATGTTATATTTTTTAGGGAATTAGATAAGTGAAAAAAATGAATATTGATGCATAATATTGAAGCATTCCTTATTGACTGTTGATTGATATAGAACACATACATCTTATTTGTATTAATATGAACACCATAAAAGAAAGTTAGAATGATTTTTAAGTTTAAATAACTTGAATAATGATAATATATGATATTTAATGTCACAAATGAATCTGATTCATCATCCAAACTAGTGCCTGACCTAGATAGTTGCAAGGAGAAAAGGGAATTACCAATCCCCATGTGGTGGAAAAAGTGTTCGGGTATCAATAACAATATGTGAGAAATATTTAAAAAATTTAAAAGAATAAATTAGCCAATAATATAAATAAATATAAACTAGAAATCATAACCAAACATTCACTTTACAATTTCCATATATCATGTTACAAGTTTTAAACAATACCGAGAAAGGATACCTGAAATGGAAGAAATAATAAACATATTATAAACCATCACATATAAATAAGATCATCACCCTCATTCCACATACACAACACTACACGAATAATGACCACTCGAACCCGTAACAATCATCTCTAAAAGTTCTTCCCTTACCTGTGTCAAACATTAAAAAGTATATTAATACTTAATGATGTATGTAGGGTGTGAACTGAATCCATGTTGGATACCTTCCCACATGTATTCAATGTAATAAACATTATAATAATGATAAAACATCATTTTTGATAATGAATGGCGAGATTAATTTTAAGGAACAAAAAAATCAAGAAAACTTGTCGGATTTTAAATAACCAATAAATTATACTATATCATGATGGTAGATCACTAGTCAAGGGAAATAGCCTCTAAGAAATAACATGCAATGGGACACTATAACCTCACATCATGTTGAAACATTGCTTAGATGCCCCAAATAATATCATTCTCATGCACTTTCCACTAAGAGGTGATATCAAAATGGACCAATTGTCTCCAATAACCATCAATATTTAGTTAGTTTTTTCATCATCAATACCACTATGTGAAACCCATATAGAGACACATTTGTATCATCAATAAACTAATCGTAGTCTGCCCACCATGATACCACAGGTTCCCTTTGTGATTAATCCAGTATCAAAACATCACAAAATGTACAACATACATGTTCAAATAAACCAATTACATAATTTATAAAACATATCCGTATTGCATTATAAGGTATTTCCAATGAACCACCCCAAATTTACTATCGAATACCCAAATTCAAGACAAAATCATTTAAAATACTTTCAATAACTATTGAATAACATATATTAATCATAGAAAATTATAAAATACTCCATAAATCGTTAAAAATTTATAAAAAAATGGTTATGAATGTAATGGCCAACCTTGAGTGTAGAAATCCATTTAAACCATTACAAATCTCCAAATTCAACACAATATCAAAAAAAACATGCATAAACAATCACTAATAATTGATATTGAACAAAAAAATTCAAAATCGAACACTAAAAATAGAACCCAAACCACTGGATGAGAGGATCTCTTAAAAATGGATGAATATGTGGAAGAAGACACTGACTTGGTCAATCGGGGGGGGGGACTGAAGAAAAACTAGTATAAAATTATTTCCCCAAGGAAGGAGAAAGGAGGGGGACGAATTCCTTGAGTCTGAAATCCGAAAGGATGGGCTAAAATGAGGGATTTGTGGGTTAAAATCGGGAGGTGGAAGAAAATACAAAACATTTTAATGATACAGATAGGGTGCACGGTTAGTCTACATGGATTGATAAGATGTTAGGAAACTGTGCTTCCCTATTTTTCCCAAGAAAGACCTACCCCTACGGCTACCTCTCATGGTCTAGTTATCCATGTGCTGATAGTGATGTGGGTTCTACCTCACCAAGGAACCTACCATAGAGTTACCTAGGCATGAGAACATAGTTACTACTTACTGTGCACCAACTATGTTTCACACAATGACCACAACAATTTTCACACTATTCTAAAAAATTTAAAAGATATACAATAGAAAAATAATGAATAAAATAGATTAAAAAATACATCAAAATGAAATCACAGATTTGACAATTTTCCTGACTATGAAAACTTTAAATTCCTTTAACATCAAATCAAGGCTTTATTAGAAAACAAGAACAGATTCTCATGCTCAATCCATATATTTTCTACCAGTTCACATGTATAACATTACCATGCTACCAACAGATTCAAACGAAAAGAATAGAATTCCATCAAAGCACCTTCTTTTTGGGAATCTACTATGTGCATTAGTTGTTCAAAAATTTATAGATCATGCTCCATCCAAAACGTTTCCCAATTCAAACCATTGGACAGAACTTGATAGTTATTCTGTAATTAGTAGTTAGGAAATACATTGTGAATTTATGTTAACCGAGAAGTAAAATCTTACATCTAATCTACATTGCAAATATAATCAATGATTTCAAAAGTTCTTACAATGCGTAGCATTACCTTTCCTTATTTTTTCCAAAAAAAACAACACAAGCTGGGTGAAATATTTATAAACACCTAGTCAACCATAAAATAAAAATGATCCTGAAGCCTCTGATAAAAATAATATTTTTGGTAACTATAAGATTTCAATAATCATATCATGATAAATAGGAGTTTCTCAGACGTCTCTTGCATAGGGCTTGGTGCCCACAGTGAGGTTTCACATAACTCAGTCCTACACAAAAAAGATTGCAAAGAAAGACTATAGAGTGCATAAATATAATCAATTCTGATATAGTATTGGTAATTTTTATTTTAATAAATCTTGATCAATCCCAAATTACTATCTAATAATCCCACAAAATCCATGACACATACATTCATGAAGCATGTCATTGAGAAATAAATTTTCCTACTCTGTACAACCATCTGTTTGAGGATGTTATACCATATTAATCTTGATTAGAGACCCCAATAACTATCTAAGGACTTATAAGAATATATTGATACATGTAAATATAGAATTGACCCATGCTTCTATTTAGGAAGGGGAGGTGGAGCAGTTATGTTTATGATTCTTGAACCACTATATTTTCTCATAATTTAATTCTAGTAATTTTTTATTAGTTATAATAATAAAAATTTTTGGTTTCACTTTTCAAAAACACTGAATTCCACTTATTATTCATATATATTCCTCTACTTTATCATTAAAATGTTGCATACCATGTACTCGAATTGTGATGATGATGTGTGGTTGATAAATCATCTTTAATTAGTTGCAGAAAGTATTAACATACATTCATTGATCATTTCATCAGTTAGTATAATTGTTAATGTGATGGTGTAGTATAATAGAGGTCGATGACTACATTGAATTCAATTATGACATATTTTATAAAAATAATCATTACGTCAATACAAAAAAATAAGAATAATTTTTAAATATTTACTAATGTAATTGTATATTATTCATATTTTGTTTTTAATTTAAATTTATTCATATAATTTTCAAATTTTATACCTGCCACTATATTATTATTATTATTAATAGTATATTATTGTATTAAATAGTGAAAAAAAATTATTTTGAGTAACTGGCTTCCCAAGATTCACCTAGGAACACCTCCATTCATCATTATTAGGTAATAAAAATATTTTTAAATGATATTCATCAAAAACACTACACATGATTTTATTACCATTTTCTAGGATGTAAGGTTCTTATTAAATATTTTCATTAAAATTATAAATAATGGAAATAGTATAAAAAATAAAATACAATACATGAACATTTTAATTCAAATTAGTTATCATGGAATGACGACTCATAGGTACAAGAAGAATAATATCAACATGGTTTGAAATCCAAAATGAAAGGAAATAAAGATTATATATTGAAATTGTAGACATAATAAATTGGGTAGATGAAGATGTATATGCATCCTAGGATAAGTAGTGGAACAATAAAAATTACATGTAGTGTAATAGATCCCTCCAATTAATATTCCAAATAGAGAGCCTGAGGAGACTTGGATTAAATTAAACAACGATCTATTCTAAATTTCTAATATATAACATTTGTAGGCCATTGAAGAAAAAACTATACCTGATGTATGTCTATGAGATAAAGATGATTTGGATGAGTAAAGGTCAAATTTTTTATACCAGGAAAACATATGTGATTATACCATCTTTTAAAAAGAATATTTAACACATCTCGGTCTCTATCCTTCTTTGGAAGATGATGATGAAGATAAACCTCTTGAGATAGGGTTAATATTGTCCATTACAAATTATATTTTTTCCATTATCATTTATTTTAATTGGAAGATTTTTTAGGAAGATTTTTGTTTTAATTAAATTTAAATTCATCAATTCAATACCAACCATTTAAATGATATTTTTGATATGGTAGTTACAGTTCAAATAGACATTGATATCATGGAAGAGGACACACAAGTAGTGGTAGAGGAAGCATAATTGGAGGAGTATATAGATATTAATTTCCATTATATTCAAAACAATTACCACACAGAGGGTGATGACCTAGAATTTATTATGGTTGACCCCCTATATTCTCCACCCATTATAGACCTAAATTTATATAGTCTTTCATTCGTAGTGGTGAATAATTTTTTACTCTTCTGTATAGGTATCCATTCGCAATGTCTACTATTGGATTATGGGATAATAAACATGATGTAGTTCACCTTAATAACACATGATATATGATTAATGATAAAATATTGTAACAAACCAACTGTGGGTAGGAAAACATATCAACATCATGGGGATCTAAACATAGAATCTTGAATCTAATTTTACTCTTTTGTTTATATTAATTTATTTCTCTCTCAAATTTTTCTTATGTTTTTATATAGATTTAAATTAGGATTTATATAGTATAATGTGCAATCCAAAATCAAGGATTACACTAAATTTTAAAACCAAATAGTGTGTTTCCATATTATTAGATTTATTTAACTTTTATTTATATTTTCTTATGATTAAATGATGGTTTGTAAAATTTATATATGTGGGGGACAAGATACATTCATTGGTGTTTCAAAGGGTTTTTTTATTTTTCATTTTTAGGATCATTGAGCATCAATGAATACCCATAATCATTTTCCACACATGTATTTATTTTGAGATGTTTTTTCAATATATTTGTTGAAATAGATTTTATATTATTATTGATGAGGAAAATTTTCAATGATTATGATTTTGAATAATATTTATGATTTTGGTACATATTTTAAATACATTTCCATCAAACACTAGATCAATATTATCCCCCTATATTTTTATGTATTACAAACCATTTATGGATTTTTTTCATAATACCTCACATTATTAAGATAATCATCGATTATCCTGAGAACCATGAATATTTGATTTTATCATTCAATGAATTGATCTTTTTTAAATGCCTTTGATATAAATGTGTTATTTTTTAGGTTTCTATAGTTGTTCATAAGAGATATATTTCATCTACCCATATTATCCCTTAGATCCCATGAATTTACAGATTTGTTCAATACACATTACCCCCCAACTATTCATTTCCTACCATAACTCACAATATTTTTTCTTGTATATTTCATGTTTCAGTGTTGGTTATAGTCTATTATTCTATGTAATTTGAGATATAATTCTATTTTGGGAGTTGTGTGGTGTTTGTATTCATTTGGATCAATGTGGGTATAATGAATTTGGAATGAGTCAATTTCATTTATTTTTCATCATTTGAATCATCCTTTCTCTCTAAAAAGTAAAAAAAAAATTTGATATTCTTAAATTTCATGTTTTTATATATTTTTTGAATCAATTAAAAAAATTCAAAGGCCTGAAATTGAATTCATATAAAATATTAAATATTAATCTCAACCTTTATTAAAAAATCAAAAGAAAAAAAATAAAAAAGAGAGAATGAGGATGAATTAATTCAATATATTCACATTTTGACACATGACATAGTAAAAAAGGCATATGGGATATATTTCTTAATGATAATTTTATGATTTACCTACCATTATTTAACTAAAACATTCATGTGACTAAACATAAATTTTAATCATATTGTCCATAGTCATAATGTTTTATATACCCCCCCAAAACGTTGTAATCCTAAATCAGATTGAAAAATTCCTCATAATTGAAAATATTGGATATTACTTGATTTTTATAGAATAGAATTTTTAAAAACACATTATGAATCCCCATGATTCTATGTATCAGCATAATTTGAGAATTATTATCTATTCATTGAAGAGTGGGAAAAAATTTCACTGTGATGTAAGTACGACCATGCCAACGATTTATTTAGGAGGGTGAATAAATTTTAATGTGACATATAAAAATAAAATTTCATTATTTTTCATATAAGAGACATGATGGTATTATATTTCATTAATGTTATTTTATTTTTTTCTAACATTTTATTATTTTATTAATTTTGATTCAAATATATGATGATTGACCATGAGTACATCAATTAATGATGATAATATTTTATAATATTTTATTCTTAGTTTAATGTTATTTATCATATAAAGGTATTATTTTATAGTATGTTTTTTCATATATTGAGCATGATTAAGTATTTTAATCCTAATTGTGAAAATGTAATTATTTTTTAATTTTATGTATTTCAAGTGAATTTTAAATTTCATCCAAATTTTTTCTACAGAAATAAAAAATAAAAAACACTTTAATGGGGATTGTATGTTCATTGGGGTCCATTTAAATATATAATACCCATAGTTGAATCAAACTATTTTATTTGCAAAACAATCTTGTAATTCAAGCCTTGGAATCTTTATAATGTTTTTATGAATTTGGAAGAACATCCAATATATCTAAAATAACATATCATATTCAGATAAAATTAATCATGAAGAAAAACTAGAATTTTTGTAATATTTTTTAATAATGATGGACCAATGAAATTTTATATATATCACGTTCATAATGTTATGGGAACTAAAAAAATTAAAATATTAATAGATAGCTAGTCCTAAAACATGTTACTATATAAATCAGTCAAGAAACATGATACCTGTGGCTATATATGCATTAATTGGGTGTGGACATGAAATATAAATATTTGATCAATGATATATAAGAATAATATTCCTAATTAGTCTCTTTATTATATCTACCATGCTTAATCGTTTAGAGAAAAAAGGGTTAAAATGAGCCACACTCATGGATATAAATTTGAATTCACTATCCAATTCAAAATTATATCATTATTGTAGGCCATTTTATTATAGCTTATGGTTTTTTATTATTGTAATTTTATTTTTAAATTTTAATATATATTAATATTATATTTACTCTCCTTCTTTGATTTTTATCTTTTATTATTGTCCCATAGAGTTTATTCCAATATAAATTAAATTGAAGAAGAAAACATCACTATTGTTCGAGGAGGGAAGCTATGATGTGTTAATTTATTTCATATCAATGTGTTGTCATTAATTTATTTAGTATTTTGTGTGTGGATAAACTAATTAGGGAGTTTCATTTCCCCCTTCTTGATTCCACACACTTCTCCTTCCAATCCATCCATATTCCTCTCCTTCATCATTAAAATGCTGAATAAGATAGTGTAGTATAGTTAGGGTGATGTGCGGATGAGAGATCTTCCAACAATAGTATGATAAAGTATAACACTATATAAATCATTTTCATTATTTAATATTAACATTATTAATGGGAGTGGTAGTGTGATTTAATTATATCATTATAATGAATAATATTATGAAGCATCTTTTAGATAACAATTATTACTTCATCATGAACCCATTGTAAAAATATTTTATTTCTTAAAGGGTAATTTTTTTAATTTTTTCCAATTTCTTTTTTAGTTACATATTTTTATATCAATTGAATATTTTAAACCCTAAAAAATATGAGTATTAAAATTGGTGTTATATTAGAAATATAAATAACTAAAAAATGTTCATTTGTGTCTATTTCCTCTAAAAGATCAACCATATGATTTCACTGTCCTGTATTCATATTTCATTAAAATTAATAAAAGTGAGGGCTAAAAAAATACCACTCATCAATAATGTTATTTTACATAAAAAAAGGAACAAAAAGGTTTATACATAATGTAATTATGGTTTACAGAATATACTAATGGTAAGAAAAAATTATGTTTCAGATGACTGACAAGAGATAGGAAAATCTAATGTTCCATTAAATTGTGTTTACATAAAATTGGAACTTTATAAGATAAATAAAAACATTTATAAAACATGAAATACAAATTTTACTAAAATATATATAAATTTTAGGTAAATTTATAAAAAATGAAGGTGGTATATGATATTAAAAAAAGAATAAAAGGATAAAATAAGGTTATTTTTTGTTTGGAAGACCTAAATGAGGTATGAATGATCATTTATTGTTTTAAAGAACCTATTGTGATATAAAACATCATAAAAAATCAATATAATATTAATTTTAACAATATAAAAGTCAAATATGTTTTTAAAATGATGTTAGGGTTTATGGTAAAACCAAATAAAAATGGAAAAATTGCTTGGAAGGGTAATTATGGACTATAGGGGAAACCATCCTTTAAATGGATGAGAATTATTATTAAAATAGTTTTATTTTAAAATATGATTGGAACTCTCTATTAAATAATATTAAAATAATTGTTAATCCCCTAAAATATAAATATTTGTTAACTATATGATATTAATGATTAAATATATGGATTAATTTTATTTTTCCTGATGTCATGGTGTATTAAGAAAAAACATTATGTTTTATGGAAGAAAAAATGGTATCACAAAAAAAATATGAGCATGGATATATGTGAATAATATATGTCAAATAATATTTTTTTTATATTATATATCTTTAGTGAAGTTGACAATCTATAAAAAGAATATTGGTGCCAATGATAAATACATTCCTCATGGAACAATGATTGAGATACAACCCATATTGTTGAGGACAAATTATAATAAATAAACAATAGAAGAGGTATATATTTTTTTATGTCTAATAAAATAATATATACAATGAATGACTTTAAATTTCTAAATTTTACATATAAAAATAATTTAAAATAATCTATGTGAATAAAATAAAATGTATCTCAAAGAATGATATTTTGAGTTAATACTCATACCTTTTATAAGAAATATCTATGCCTTTAAACTTAATATCATAAAAATTAAATTAAAATAATTATTTATATAAACATGTTTCATATTCAGTTATATTTAATTTTTTAAGGTCCACCAATTATCTATTGGATGATATTGTTAATATACTTTTCATTTACATTGGTTACACTGGGATGTCTGTTTAATTTCCTTTTAACACATTAAATTTTTAGACCATGGTAAATGGTTTTGTATAATAACCACTTGATGTACATGATTTTTTGATATTATATTCATTATTATTCCCTCAATAAAATAATTATAATTTTTTAATTATTCTCCCAAAATAGATAAAAATTAAAATTGTTACCTTGATATGTCCATTTGTGTTGGTTAAGGTTTCTACGACTAGTTATTGTTAATCATAGATATATATTTCAATATATTAATCTTCAAAATATTTAATTTTGTTGAAAAATTATAGTTATTTTTAAAACATTTGTCTTACCATTTATGGACGTGATTTAAAATTTAACATATCATTCATATAGATTATAGTTTTTACATTCAGATGATGATGTTTCCCTTTTTTCTAATGATTATAGAGGGATGTGTATACCAGATATTTAATTAATATTACAATAGGTCTCAATTTTAAAACACTTTTGTTATCATACCTTCATGGATTCATGGAATTTGATGGTTGTATAAGAATAAAATATAATGTCATGTCGGGTTGAGATTATTATCTCTCCATGGAATGTTTTCACTTGGTTCACTCCTCAAGGGTCCCTAGTATCCTTTATTTGTGAGAATAAGGCATCTAAAGTGATGGAAGGTTCTTGAGGAGATAAAGTATTGGAGATTATTGATATTAAATGATTTTAATGTGGCAGGGAAATGGGGAGGATGTGGTTTTTTTTTATAATTGAATAAAATTGGAATTTGGGGAATCTCACTAATTCTTTCTAATATAAATAAATAAATTGTGAAAAAAATATCCTAAAATATGCAATATTAATGTGTGAAGGAGAGAAGGGTTCACATCCTCCAGCATCCTATATAATATATATTCTTCACATTTCATAACCATTTGATCAATGTTAAATTGTTGTTACCCTAATTTACCATTACCGCGGTAACTACAATTTCACACTTGATAAGTAGTTTTAATGGGATAAAATTAAAATTATATAATAATAGTAAAATAATGAAAACAAATATATGAATCAGTTTATATTATAAAATTTACTTAATATATAGTAATAAATTTTAGATATTGGGCATATGACATGTTAAAAACTATTTTTAGAAGAATTTGGATTTTAAAAATAATATGTATAATTAGGATAATATTTTAAATTTTATTAATTATATTGAAATTAAAATATTGATAATTAATAAATTAATATTTTGTTATCGTTTAATTTAGTTTAAATGAAACTTCCACCATGTGAATATTGAGTTAAAATAAATAGTTGAAAAATATTTATTTTAAACATTACCAAATTATTAGAAAATGATATGAATGTGATTAATATTTCAGAAAATTATTTCTAAATTATTAATATAATTTTATATAAATTAATATTAGTTTAAAATATTTTTTAAACACATCCACGACATAATTTCATTAATATTATTATATTTATAATATCATTTCCCAATTCACCTAGAAATTATGTCCTTCCAAAAATTGATAAACATTATCTAAAAATTATACTATTTTTATACATCCAAAAAATTGCTTTCATTTTTTCAATTTAAAATTATAAAATTTATATGTTAAATTTTTAATTAACATAGTAAAATATATTGAATTTAAGAAACCAGTGTTTTTCAAAGTTAATATTGATTTCCCTATAATATAATAATTATTTTGTTAAATAATTATTACTGAAAAAATATATTTTTTATTATTTATCTAGAATAAAAATATTTCCTTAAAATAAAATACAAATTTTCAGAAAATAAAATACTTTTTTATTGAGAAAATATAATGTTTTTATACAATAAAAAAATTCAATATATATATAAACATATAAATATTCTTTTTCATGTTAATATATTCATAGTCTTCCACATATGTATCCCATTACCATATCTTCTTAATACATAATAATATGGTAATCTCTGAATATAGTTTCAAGTGTAATTTCATGTGGAATAGATCATTTTCAAATCCCCATGGGTTTTAACTTCTCTGATATATGTATTCATAGAAGTTGTAGTTACTCGAGTTCAAAATCAACTTGGTCTATGGAAAATTCTATAAAATATAATTTTTTCAGATTAGAAAAGTGTTCTTCATTGGAATATTTCAACTTTCAGATTCCATTTATTCATAATGTCTTTATTCATCTTGAAATACCGATACTTTCATTTTATATAAGAAATCATAAAGGATAGGTATTAATAGTAATACAAAATATTCAAAATATAAGAATTTACTTCAATTTAGTTCAGTAATATTTGAGAAACATGCAAACATATATACACATATATATAATTTATGATTTATATAAAAGGAAATTTGGAGTCATTATATCTATAAAACCAAAATCAATTTGTATATTCATAGAGAGAACATCCATTATTTCAATGAAGTCACTTATGTATTTACAGATAAGTTGGATCTTAGATCTAAGTGAGTGAATCACATTTTTCCCAGTGATGAGGATATCTCAATCCAATTATCAATGATGTTTCACGAGGTTGTTGATCCACTTCGTATTGGGCCTCATCCTGTTGTGGTGAGTGAATATCCTGATATTTTTCTGGATGATTTATATGGGATTCTAGCTCATTGGGATGTTTTGTTTACCATATACTTTTTTTGTAATAATTAGGACCATACCCTCACTTTCATGTCAAATGGAACCCACTAAATTGAAAGAATTAAATATTAAAAATGAATATGTTGATGCAAAAGGATTTATTTACCCTATAATTTTACCTAATGGATCATTAGTGATCATTGTAATGATGGAGGATGTAAGATATTAAATTTATATTGACTTATTTAAAATAAATAATTTCTGATTTATGAAGAAATGTTCAATTCATATATTTGATAACTTTTTTGATAGGCTCAATAGAGGATATTGTTTTTCAATGATATATATGATTTTATGGAATGAGAAGTTCATGGACCAATAGAATATATTCCAAAGACTGATTTCAATTATATGTATGATAATTATATGTATTTTTTCATGCCCTTTTTTACATACCAATCCAATTGTTGGGTTTATGGATTTGATGAATTGAATGTATTATTAGTGATTTGATTCATTTTCTCTTTTCATTGTAGACTATATCATTATTTACTAATAATCCAACAACCATCATGGTAATATAACTAATATCATCCATCGTATCTTGAAAGAAAATATTTTATATGGGATGATTTCAAAATATAAATTAAATATTCAAGAGGTGAAATTTATGGGACATAATATTTTAAAGACGTGTGTATCTATTGATCTAGAAAATACACTAGTAGTAATGTATTGGTAGAAGCAAAAAAAATTATTTCATATATATATTTCCTTGGGACTTGCTAGTTATTAATATTGTTTTATATGATGCCTCTCCATAATTAGATCACTTATGATAGTGTTTAGCCATAAGGGAGTTAAATATTATTTAAGTGATTAGTGTCATAAATATCTTTAGGAATAAAATGTTAGATTGAATTCATCTCCAATATTGATTCATTATGAGATATGTGATGGAATTGATGTTTTATATGACACATAAAGTATGGGTTTGAATTGTGTTTCAAAACATTGAATACTTTTAGTTTCTTAGTTCTATTTCCATTTGATCACCTATTAGAATAACAACCCTTATCATGATCTTGAATTGGATGTAGTGGCACATCATACTACGAATTGGCATGACAACCACTTATGTTAGTGGTTTTTAGATTATTTATACCACTAGATTCATAATTATCTCTTCTCCAAAAGGTATTTAAACATGAGAAAATTATGATGGGAAGAGTACCTTCATATCAAAGAATTATATACTAAATATGTCCCCAAAAAATTAAATGTATTAACATATTCTTTAAAATAAAATTTTAACATATCAAATGAATGATTCAATTAATGTTTTAGGTTTTGTTATCTTTTTTGGTGAGATTAATATAGGTGAAGAGAGATTTGTTGGTTAATTATTCATATCTTATTCTTAGAATGGATCACTTATATATTATCAAATTATAATTGGTTAACGAGATTATTTGAAGTTTCAATGATTTATCATGGATATTTATTATTATTATACCTTAGATGAGTGGTATCGGTCTCCTGATAGTGTATTGAGATTCATAGTCATGATGGTTATTCCATTAGACTAGACTCAAAAATTGAAGGGAATTGGATTCTATTTTAATTGGTTTAGGTTCCACAAATATATATTGAGTTTATCTTTACCTGAGTTGTAATCACAAGTGGCTTTGTATTAGGAAATTGGTTATGTTTTTTTTGTATTTAGATCTTAGTTTCATATATGTCATTGATATAAGGATGAACATCATAGACCTAATGGGGTTTTTTAACCATTAACCTTCACACAATGAAATTGGATGTGTTAGCTATTAAATTATTTATTAGATCCTCAATATCCTAGTTATATGGATATAATATGTTTGATTGTTTAATGACTCACTAAATCAACACATTTACCACCTACCAAGGAGTTGAATAATTTAGAAGATCTTGGGAACCTATATGTGTAGGATATTTTCAGACATCATGGTTTTGTGAAATTTATAATTTTATAAAGGGACCCTAAATTTATGTCCCAATTTTTGAGAGTACAATAGGTTTTGATGGGTATCCAATTTAATTTGATCATGACCTTTTATCCCTAATGAAATCCTAGCCTAAGTGATATATCCTAATTTTTTGTTAAATACTCCGGGATGTTGGTTTTTTTATAATACATTCCCGATCTGTTAAATTTTATCAATGATGTGTTCCATGATTACCAACTGGGTAAGAATCAATTAGATACATCCCATGTGATTGACTGGGAGAATATTTAGATTGAACATGACACATCGGTGAAATAAAAATGTGATTTTGAAAGTGTACTGATATGACAGTGGGGTTAGTGGATAAATGATTTCCTTAGATTGAGTAATTAGGGAGTGTGGTTGGGACCGCCCAGATACATTGAAGTGTAAGACCTTGACGTTGTATAAATTTCTTTGTATTATTATATGTTAATTATCCATACACATTCTGAAGACATAAAAATTCTATAGTGGATAGAATTATGATGTACTTTTAGTCATAGGTATATTTAATTTATATTTTGATTTATATCATATGATTTTATAGAGTACTATTGCAGTTAGGGGTAATAAATTTCAATTTTCAGGTACTAAAATAATGATACATTGTAAGTGATAATAATGTGATATGACTCAATGATTTCTATTATAATTTTTCATGATTTTATCATTATTTTTCTTACCGATTGATTTTTTATGAATCCCATGTTTATTTTTGGGGTTTGGTCAAAAATATGTCACATGTATTTAGCATGGTTTGTTGAATTATGTAAATATTCATTTCTAACAATGCACTATGGTTTTAATGTGATAATTTCCATCATATGATCAGTGCACTATTTTTTGACTATGTGGCCAAACTATACAACTAGATCCAAATGTCATAAAATATAAAATTACCCTATTTCATTTTTTCATTTCTCACTCTTGAACCGTTCTAATACCCCTTTACCATGAACTAACATCCTAATGATGCTATAGATAAATACCCCATCGATTCCATAGTGATCCTTGATAGATTTTTTTATATCTCATTAATGAATTTCCAACCAAAATTTATCCTCTTTATCCAAGATATTTCATCAATATCTCATCCACTTGGTCTATTGTTACCTAATTGGGAGATGAATTCTGTATCTATAGTTGTGGATAACTAAAATTTTATGTTCTTTATAGATAAAATATTATGAGAAAAACATTAGTATGTTTACAATCATTTAAAACCAAAGAAACCACATTTTCATCATTATTTTTGGTTTTTTATGTTATTTCTTATCCATTGTCATGCCTTTTGTTCTTATGATTCAATTTGGATTGATATATGAAATTGATTTATCTAAATGAATGAGAGATGAATTTATCATAGAGTTTAACACCATGAAAATACGATTATCTATTTAGTTGAGCTATTATTTTATAATGAATATTTTATTCTGAGAACATGTAATGTTTTTACATTTAAAAAAATTCATCAAATTGTAGGTTGAGATTAATATTTAATACTCGAAATAGAAAAACGATAAGAATCAATTTCTTGAAAAATAACAACATTTTATTCCTTTATTTACCTATATTAAATTCATTATAAAATAACACATAATATCAAACTAGATAATATAATGTTAATAAAAGTGGGGGATAAATAAATATCAATGTATAAATCTTGTCGTCTTTGGTTACCTAGATTCAATTCACCCATGAAAATCACTATTATAGAGGACCAAAGAGTTAGTAATACAATATTCATTTTGTAAAAAATGTGAAACCTTATTTCAAATAAATGTGAATATTGAATCATTATATTACCAGTTTATTTGTAAACAAACATGATCATAATCCTTTATGTGTCTCAACTAATATATTTGATCTGCATATGAAAATAAATCAATAAAACATTTAGTTACTGTTATTATCCATCACATATATAACTAATATTGTATTATCTGGGGATTTGATAAACATAAACTATTAAAAATGTTTTTATGGTGAATATATATTTTTCATATAAAATATAAATTCCTAAAATAATTTTATAAAATACTTTTTATATGATAATATATTCTATGTAATTCCTATGTAATTTTTATAATGGCTTGAATGGTCATTTTTTCAATAAAATTTTGAAATTTCAAAAAATAATTATATGTAATTAAATGTTAAAAATTCCCTTATTTATTAAATTATATTAATAATGTATAGAAAATTTTTGTACTCATAATTTAAAAATTAACTAAGGGATGGTTTTTTTGGGAAATTTCTAAAATAGTTTAGGTTTGGGTAAAAAAGTGAACATATTATTTTTTCCAAAATACAATAACACAAATAAAATAATTATTATCATATAATGATTTCATGAAAATTAAACCATATTATTGATCAGAATATATTTATTTACTGACATAATAGATAAGGATTTATATTTATATATACATGTTTATCATTTTTTGAAAACCACAATTTTAACCTAAAATGTTTTATGAGTTATACATGTATTATATTTTCAGTTGATTTTTATCACTTTTATATACTAAATCAATTATAATGGAATATAAATTTTGAATTATAATTCCCAAATTAGTTAATAATGTTATATTAATATATGTACATAAAAATTTATCTTGTTAAAAAATAGTAACTACAATATAAGTAAAGGAATATGTTTTTGTTGAAGTTAAACGGAAAATTATTTAAATAATAATAAATTAAAAGATGAAATGCGTGGTATATTTATTTAAAGACCTTAACTAGACATTAAATCATTTAATGAAATGGAAGACAAAATTGGTTTCTTTTTGTAAAAAATAATCATTATTTAATAACTTAAAACCCCCCCTCAAGTATAAATACCATGCCACTTTAACCATTACACCAAAAGCCATTAATATTTTTAAATATCTATATAAAAATATCCTCAGAACTATCCCTTGATTCATTTACTATTGGTCTCAACAAATTTTCAATTCTAACTACCTCAAGGTGAGCTTTATGGATGTGAAATTCATGATCTAAAATTCTTAAACTACCTATTTTAATTACTTTTACTCTTCAAACATATCCCAACATCATTCATAAAAAACCCATAAAAAAATTATATAAAAGATTTATATTTAGAATGATATATAATTATCTATCCATTTTCTCATCTTGTATTATTAAAATTATCTAAACTATTATCGAAATTATGGCGGTTAACCATTTACATGGATAATAAGATTGAATTTTCTATTAACACCCTCATGGCTGTTAAGTCAAAAGTCTTCTTTTGGCATTAACATCATGTTTTGGAAATCACAAATATATTCTGTCATGTTTTGGTTATCTCAAATGTATTATATCATATGTTTGAAAATAACAATTGTCTTTTATCATGTTTATCGTATCGTACGATGTTGATCGTACCGACCAAAATGTATCGTACTGACTCTGTCAAACGTATCGTACTGACTCTGTCAAACGTATCGTACTGACTCTGTCGATCGTATCGTACTGACTGCTATGCAGATGATCATTATTTGTTTTGGTACTTTGTCAAAAAACTCTCTCTGCATATAATCGTACTCATGTTTTACATTTCTATATATCTCTTGTCCTAACAAAACGATGTCGTTGAGTTAGTTATGTACTAATCAAAACGATGTCGTGCTTTCTGTTTCAATATGACCGTTGGAGGAAATATGACCGTTGGAACCCGAGGCCTATAAATAGGTGGTCATTTGAAGCTGAGAATACAACTGATGAACGAAGAGACTCTGTGAACTACGAAGATTCTAGAGAGAGACACTGTGACTTCTCTCATTAGCCTTGTGCGTCCGATCATCGTATCGAGGGCTTTCAAGTAATTGAAAGACAGAGGTGCCGATTACCTGCAAAATCGAGGGCTGCCGGGGATAGGCAGACAGACGAGCCGATCATCGTATCGAGGGCTGCCGGGGATAGGCAGACAGACGAGCCGATCATCGTATCGAGGGCTCACCAAGGTGTTGGTGAGACAGACCTTTTTATCCTAGGTGAAAGGATAACCCTTCTCTTTGGGTTAAAAGAATTGTATTTCTTTTACATTTCCGCTGTTTGTATTAGAAAGGGATTGTATCGTTTCCTTTCTTCTTTACATATTCTATTGTAATTGTTTCAATTATAATCATTCTATTACATATTGTATCAATTGGTTCTATACGCTTTAAGGTAGAATCATTCATATTTGTATTACTCTGTTTATTGTGTTCATCTTGAATACAATTGTTTTACTTTACATTAGTATTACAATACATCATACCTTTTACATTCAATACAATTGTGGGTGTTTGTATTTGTGTTAGTTTAAGATCATTTAAACTAATCTATTTGTTTCTAAAACTCAAAGTTTTTAAACATACAATTCACCCCCCCTCTTGTATTGTTCCATCTAATAGACTTTTATATCTACTATTCGATCCAACAATTGGTATCAGAGGAGGTTTTCCACTGATTTGTATTACTAGCTTTATTTCGTATTACTATCTTGAATACTTACTACACTAACGTGTGGAGTGGAAAAGTTGTTTTTGTTATATTAGATGGCAGGAATGAATATCGGATCTAAAGATAATCTGAATCCTTCTAGACCACCAATCTTTGATGGGAATGATTACGAGTATTGGAGAGATCGTATGAAGACTTTCGTCATCAATACTGGTGTAGACAATTTTATTATGCTTACTGGGGGTTACAAAATTCCTGACAAAGAAGTTAGTACTTTTACCAACCAAGAGAAGCAAGAATATCAACTGAATTACAAGGTACGCAATACTTTATTATGTTCTATGACCAGGAATATATATAGTCAGATATCTTCATGTGAAGCAGCCAACTGTATTTGGAAGAAATTAGAAGTCACTCATTTTGGTACATCCAAAGTTATAGAAACAAGGAGAGCAATGCTTCGAGCAGAGTATCATGGACTTGTTCCAGATGTTATAAGAATAACCATATTAAACTAAAACATTATCATTAATGTTTTATCAGATGAATAATCCTTATGTCATAAATAATGATATACAGAACTTTTTAAAATTTTAGATTTATATTAGTACAATTTAATTTCATTTTTTGAATTTTATTCCAATTTGAAAATAACATCCATATTTAGAGTATTGGGAACTCAACAAGAATCTTTGAATCATATACTCGATGATCCATGAAATTAAAATTTATAACTCATCATAGTTTTTATAAATTAACTGAATAAAATTATAATGATTCAATTAATGGTTAAATTTTTCTTTAATTAATATATTAATGAATCTAATTTTATTATGAATTGAATAAATTTGATCTGCTGAATGCATTAGTATATTATGCATGGGATCTGTCGGATCCACCATATTTCATTTGGGTAATGAATTATCTTTCAATGAATCATGTTATCTCTTAATTAATTTTATATATTCTTTTTAAATATTCCAAGAATACTTATAAATCCCAATGATACTTTATTTTTTGGGGAAATATTTATTTTAAAAGGTCCCCCAACACTATATTCCTCTAGATAAGAAAATATGATGAATGGGATCTTCTTTGTTTCTTACTCCGTTTCAACTAGAAAACATAAAATATTTAATGGCTACAATATTTTTCAGAAATAACGTATTTTATAATTAAAATTATTAATTTTCATTTATGGTTTTATGTAAATAATTATTACTTTATCATCATTAAATACCTTTATTTATTTACAAAAAACCATGTTTAAGGGGAACAATTGAAAATAAACATATGATTTTTTTAATTCTTATACTATAGTTAGAAATAACTTCTGATATATTATTATTTTTAATATAGGAATGTCCAATAATGATTTATGTGTGTTATTTATTTGATAAAATTTTTATACTCAATTTTGTAATGTCATATGAAAAATTATGATAAACATTTCTTTTCATTGATAACCATTATGTTTATTCGTTATGATTGATTCATTATGTAGAACACATGTACATGTACATGTTATGATGTGTGCATATAGATACTAATCTAATGCATTGGGTAATGTTTTTCTCTCATTGTATTATTTTTTTGATATTAGGCAGTAATCCAAAACCATTATGGGATTCTGCCCACCTTATGATATATTATTAGTAATTAGCCTTGACTCATGAATATTTCATGATAAATGTTACTTATTAATTTCTATATTTCATTTATAATATGATTACGCATTCTATATCTTATGAATCCAAATGTTTATTCATGATCCATTCCTTTTATATTATCCTTGTATGAATTTTGACACATTATCTATGACTACTTCCATGTCCACTAACTTAATGGGTTTTATGGAATATTATTTTTTATTTTTCCCCTTCATCCCACCAAAATTCACTTAATTAGATACATAAAAGGTTGTTACATGTCTGGATAATCATTATGTAATAAATAGTTATTATACAATGTGTTTATTTGTAGTTGTACCTAATTCCCAAGGACACAGATTTTTTATCTTTTTATTTTATTTGTAGTTCATGGTAGGTTATAAATGTTTGAATGTTTAGAAATAAATTCAGAAGTGTGAGACGCTGGAAATTAAATTTATTATTAGTGCATAATTTCGTTATTTATGTGAATTACAACTTTGAATATTTGGGAATAGTACCTTAGAAATATAAATATTATCAATTGAATACTATGATAAGTATAACTGGTATAAATATTATCTCCTAGGTGATCTTAATTTTTTACCTCTATAGATAAAATAGATGTAAATTTTTTGTATTATTTTTATTATTTAGTGATTGTAATTATTAATATGTAGTTTCATTAATGTGGGAATAATTTAATAATGGAAAAATTATTTTAATTTATTAATATGACCATTATTTCAAAATAATTTTCTTATGATGATCACATGAAGATATTTTATATTTCTTAAGAACAATTTATATGAAAGGTTGAGATAAAATATTTCAACATTGAATAATAAATCTACTGTAAAAACATATTAGAATAATAAGAACAATTTATTTCATTATTTATTAACGATGTATTTTGTCTAAAATAACACCACGTATCATAAAAAATATTACAATGGAAATAAAAATAGAGTATATGTAAAGTGAAATGTATTAATATTGTTATTTAGATCCCCTAGAATAATTTCACCCATGAACATCACTACAATAGAGCATAAGATAGTTAGGAATAGAATATTCATTTTTGAAATGACATTGAACCTCATTTTGAAACGAAGTCAATTGTGATGAAAAAAAATGATGGTGTATAATAGGGTAATATGATCAGGATAATTTATGATTTTCAACTAATATAGTTGATCACATTATGAACATTAGTCAATAAAATAGTTGGTCATTATTATTTTTGGTTACATAGATAAATTTAAATTATTGTCAGAATTGTTTATTGGTAAAATAAAAATGGTATTATTTTGAGAGACTAAGAATATTATATTAAAAAATTAATTTATGGTGAATATATATGTTTTAGAAAAAAATTTCATTGATGATATAATATTAAAAAAACACTTTTTACATGTTAAAATATTTTAATAATTCCCAACAGAATTTTTATGAGGATCTGAATGATTATTTTTATATGAAATTTCTAAATATAAATAAATAAGGATATATAATTATAAGATTAAATTATCATGTTTATATAATTATATTAATAATATAAAATCCATAATTCAAATAATCACTTACAAATTATCTTAGTGTATTTTTTTGTAAATTTTCTTTAAAAGTTGATTTTTGGGTTAGAAATTAAAAATATTGTTTTTACAAAAGATCATAACTCTTATGAAATAATAATTAGTGGATAATTATTTATAATTTCATAAACATTATTATTTATTCAATTAATTAACATTATTACATTGTACATAAGGTTCTAACATTAGAAACATGTTTTTAACATTTATAAAAAACCCTGGTATTATCCATAAAAACAATTCTTATAAATTAGACACATAGAATATTTTGAAATTTTTTCTATCAACTAAAAATAATGAATTACTTAAAATAGTTTGGATATATTTCATTCTAATATCCAAATTATTTAATTATTATAATTACATTTTATGTTCCTAAAAAATTTACCTTGGTAATGAAAGAGTTACCACAGTATAACTAAAAGTATGTAGTGGTTATTGTAAAAATGTAAATGGTTAAAATACATTAAAAACATTAATTTTTTATTGATGTAAATTATGAAAAAAAATATTTTAAAAAAATTATAATAAACCAAATTAATTTAAAGTAATTTCACCCAAAATAGGGTTTATTTAAATACAAATTAATAACTATTTAATCACCTTAAATAACCCCTCCTCAAGTATAAATACCACACCTCACTCCCATGGCCCCCAAAATCTATGACTATTTCCAAATATCTTCCAAAACATATCCTTCGTACTATACCCACATCTATGTGTTCTTGGTAACACCAAAATACCAATTCAATTTTCCCAAATGTGTCCATCAATGAGGTAATATTGGAGAGGTAACATTATCAAATTGCATCATTTAATTTATCTCTTTATTCAACATTATCATCACATAATTGTTCCAAAAAATAATATCAACTCTTAAATTATTTATATATTTGTATTTTATATTTATAATGACATGTCTTAAATCCATCCCTTTTATCATCTCCACTTATTCTACTAAACAAAAAAAATTCCCAATTTTTGCATTTAACCCTCTATGTGTATAATATGTTTCCTTTTTCCATTACCTCCATAAAGGTTCGAGATAAAAAAATTATTATGGTAAAATCAGATTTTAATAATAATATTATAACATATAACAAGTTTTGTAACTAATATATAGGAATAATATTAAATAAAATAAAACTAGTTTGGGATTGTCAGAAAACTACCAAAATAAACAAAACCTTTATCATTAATGTTTTATCAAACAAATAATATTCATATAAGAGAATAAATGATATATAAGAAAAATTAATTAGAGATGTTTGTGAAAAGAGAATCATTTCCCTTCGATAATATTATTCAAATTCGAAAAAAACTTACATAATTATAAATAAGATAACCGACCGTGAAACCCTGAAACAAACGCATCTGTATTGTCAAATTTTAACTATATAACTCATATAATTGGACATAAATAAACTTAATAAATTTATAATATGTAATATACAGTTTTAATATCTTATTAGTTAAGGAATTAATGAATATAATTTGATTATCAAGGACATTAAGTTCAATTCAATAATGAATTCAGACAAAATGTAGGTGATCTCTCTAAACCGTCATATTTCACTTGGGTAACAAATTATATATATTTTAATAATGTTATATATTAATTATTCTAATAAAATACAACTATATTGTTTATATAGATTCCACAAATATATATATATCAAAACAATTTCATCTATATTATATGGGAAAATACATATTTTAAATGTTTGCCTACTTAGTTCCTCTCGATAAACAAACTTCATAAAAGAGAAAATTTTGTTTTCTTATATTGATTTATATACACAAAATAAACAATGTTTAAACATAAATATTATTCTAAAATAACTAAATTTGTATTCAATACCATTTTTTTGGTTTTACGGAAATAATTATGAATTTAACCTCATTAAAGAATTTATTCTTTTCCTTTAAATTTAGTGGCATACTTATGATGTTACATTACCAATCGTTTTAATGGTTTCACTTCAGTATGAATAAATTGATTTTTTTTCCATTAAAAGTGAAAAATAATTATTTAAATCCATTATTTGATGGATAACATTGTTATAAACCCTTTTTGGTGTTATGATATGATTTTGATTTCCATTCCATTCCATGGGTATCACTAATACCCAAAAGTCTTGGATCTAGTTGAAGCTGGTCGAAATAAAACATTATGAAAATGGATAAGAAAAATTAATCATTACAAGGTATTTTTAGAAACATTATAATTTAAAACACCAAACATATCCGCATGCACTTTTAGAGAATTATTTTCGTAAATCCTAAAGAACAACATCATATTCTTTTCTATGACCACAGTCTTAGATACAAAATCATTCACATGATTTTCCTATAAAAATGAATACGAGATAATCAAATTGAGTCGATTGGAAATATTGAAGCACTCAATCCAACAAGGTAATAATTTGTGAGGATTATTTTATATTTTCGTATTAAAATTTCTAATAGAACATTCAATGTCATGTTCTATACATACATAGATCCATTTATATTTAAACGTATATGTAATTTCATACAACATATCCCATAATACAACCTCATTAAAACTCTAATTCATGTTTCATGATAAATTAATCCCTTGATGAAGCCATTGTGTGTGCATAGGACACAATCCCAACTTGTGTGCCCTATAATGGTAGTGGATTCCCCATCATCAATAACATTGAGCCACTGGTGGATTGTATGGATCATGCAATTAAATTTTGAGTTCCCTAGGCTTCCTCTACCAAACAATCACACTAAAGAGTTTGAGAGTAATTATGTCATTTAAAAATATCTACATACCTATTGTTTTCATTATTGATGCACTGTATACATCCTTGGGTTAGGATAACATTCCCATCTCCATGGAGGGTTGCTGATCTTCAAATAGGTTGTCAGTTCATGTAGTCGAAAATGATTAGAATATAGATTCTAGTATATCCAACAATAGGTCATAGTCCAGGTCACATTTAACCATATTTCAATCCTCTATATGACCACATCCATCTTAATAGTAGTTTCAATATATAGCTCAAATAGAGAACCATAGTAATACTCTAACATCAATTCAAATCCATATGGGGAAAAGTGGAATTCTACATCCTCATATTCCTTATAACCTAAATGGAAATCAAATATAATTGGTTTCCCATACCGTATGAGTTTATCATGTTTTGGGGGACTGTTTTCCCATATCATTCGTATAATAATAAATATATATGTTTGACCGAAGTGTGACTTGAATTAAATCAACAATGATGGTGGCCTATTGGATCCCCCACATTCTAGGTTATAGTAGTGATTCAAATTGATGTTTCCATTCATATTTTGATTTCATATAATATTATCACAATCCCTGAAGGTTTATTATAAATATCACAACCAACTTGAGTAGGAACCAAACATTCATAGTTGGGGAGTTGTGATTATAAATCAGAAATAGAATTGTGTAATATCTGATAAGGTACAGTCAGATCAGTCTACATTAGGATTTATAAAAATATATTTTCCCTTTAGTTTATTTAAGAATTAATTATTACCATCCATTTTTTATAATTAATTATTCCATTAAACTACTTATTGAATGCTTCCCAGACAAAGGATGCATGGTAATACTTATAAACATTCAACATACTCATTTTGAATCTATTTTATAATAACTTTGTGGAATCATTAATCGTATTGAAATTCCATATGAATTTCCCAACAAGACCATAATTAAATTTATTATGGTCTTTGACTCCTATCCCTTATAATATTATGGTCTTAATGAGCTCCTTCCATTAAAATGTGACCAACTTCATTTTATAAACTGGCAAGATGCATATAAATTTTTTGACCATTTCTTGATGTTATTTAATGAGTATTATTGGAAACATGTGAGATGAAAATGAATAAAAAACATAGATTTGATCACATAAATTACAAGGAACACTATACCATAACACAATATTGGATTCCCTTTCCACGTGGCTATATGATTGAAAAAGGTATATCATATTCCATGCTGAAATTATCTCCTCACCTTTCCCAAAATAAGAGGACACTATGTTAATTTAAAGGAAGATATCATATCTTTACTCCATGGATTATTGTTATCCTATTTTGTTTTCAAACTAGTATACCATTAGTAAAAACAATAACCATCAAATCTTCATAATGTTCAATGATATCCTTAGTAGATGATATGGTCTTTCTCTAAGAATACCCCAGAAAAAGAATCTCATTAGCATACAGAAGATACGAAGGTCTATATTTATACCTACCAGAATTAATTTGTTTGTCTAAGAAAATATGATTATGTTGATTGATATAACTTCTCTAGAAATCTTCAACGATGGAAACAATATCTCCTAAAAGTGGATATACTTCTCTAACAACCATAGTGAATTAAAAAAAATTGGGATCCATTGATAAAAATGTAGATCCTTTTAGTGCAAAGAATGATTTTATTAAGTTTGATGAATGCATATAAGAATCCAGATCTCATGAGTAAATCAAAAATTATATCTCAATTTCAATGTATCAATGAATTTGGAAATATGAATTTTGAATGGAATGTAAACTTATTTTATTTTACTCATCTATAAATTTACACATTATAATGATATAAATAGGAAATTATGAATGTTCTTCTGGAGGAGAAATAAAAATTGTATTGGATTGATACAATCATTAACAATTCCCTCATCCTATTCATTTAGATATTTATATTTTTGTTGGAAATTGTTTCCGCCTAGGAAATTGGCCTAAAATTATTGATATCAAGTGAATTATCATTCTTGGGCATCAAATGAATATAACACGAATATATACCATGGGGTATGGAGGAGTTAATAATGAATTTCAAGATTGTATTAGTTATACCACCCTATAAAATATCTGATTAAAACATATTTTTTTAGTAATTCCATCTAGGATACGAGGACTCTCCATGTTAAGAGACAAGAGAGCTAATTTAAAATCCTCCTTGGGTGGATCCATGATAATATCTCGGTTATGATTCTCTTAAACGCAGGGATTTATGTTATCAACCATTTTTTGTGTGTTGGGAAGTACATTATTATACTATATACCATTAATGTGATCCAAAATATCCTAATAGATCACATTTTTAGATATTTATTAGTGTCTATTTATATTAAATGACTTTTTACATGATACATATATTTTCTCTATATGCAGTATATGAATGGAAATTGTTTTCCTATCTCTATACATTTCCCATTTTACATTAAACAAAATTTTTTTAAGATGTTACATAGTCAGTAAGATATTATCCAGCATATGGCAAGATCTTATCTCTTTTCTATAGAAAATGTTCTTAGGTTAATTCTTAATTTAGTTGTAATCATAAGAGTCTTTACCAGCATTAATTTCGACATCCATCTTGGAAAATTAAATTGTTCTAAACACTTTCTTTTATTCCTAATTATATTTTAACCACCTTGCTATCTTTTTAAAGGGTACGCTAATGGGAACATGATTTTAATCTTATATCAATGTTTACAATGACACTGAATTATTGATCCTGGGTTTTTTTTAGTTAATGTGATGAAAAAAATATTCTTGTTTATAATCATATATAAATGTGTGGTTTGGGGGCATATTACAGAGAAATATATATTTTTTAATACACATTTTTTTGTTCAAAACCATTTTGATAAGCATAATTTTTTTCATAAATTATCTCTATGATTATTGTTAAAAGTAATACTATTTTTATGAATGAAAATAGAATTGTATCACTGTTGAAAATGGTTTTTTTAAAATATAGTTATGAAATGAAGTAAAATGGACTTCTCTTTTAAAATATTTCATACAATATAATGCTCATTTCATAAAATTTATAATAATGTATTATCGCATCCATAATACCTTACTATATATTGGGAAAACATAAGAAATCCCTACTGTATTTATTATCAAAAAGGAAGGTTCCCACTATTCCATGGTTACTAATGGATATACATTATCGAGTACTAAGGATCCCAAGAATTAATATTTACATATAAAGGCTAATTAACATCTTATTTGAGTTGTGTACACCATTGTGGTGTGATTTTCTATATGGTTCTATTTATATACATTGTGTTATTATTCAGATTATATATTTACTTCCCAATAGTCAGGGATATTTATTCATGAAACCGATTTATTTATTCTTCTTATGGCACATGGGTCAATGTGATGTCATATTTCGATATGTATTTGAATATGGAATGTTTTTAAATTGAGAAAAATAAATGATTATCTATGGAAAATGTCTTCTATTAAAATTTTCTAAAATCTATTTTATAAAAAAATATATTTTGTGATTCAAGGGATATAAATGTAATAGATTCATCAGTGATATCCTATTGAGTAGTGGTTCCCACTAATTACTTTTTTATGGGTGTTTATATAATTGGCCCTATAGGATACATGTAAAGGGAAAATTATCATCCAGAGGATGAGTCCCACTGTCTGTGTTATTTTATTGTGGATTGGGATCATAGTGAAATATTTTCACATGGAGATGAACCCATGAGTTTATTTATTTTCTTGGTTGATGGTGCATTATTTCTCTCATTTATAACATGTTATCCAGTTATTAGATATTACCTTTTACGGTTTTGGGGTTTTTGAAAAATAATTTACCTTAGATATCTAATATGATGATTCTTCTTATCTTAACATATATTGGTTGAGGGTGAAATCTTTCCCATGTTTCTCTATAGGACACCCCTGTGCTTTTTTCTATCTAAAGGAAATATCTATCGTGGGTTGGACATTATATTGGACTAATTCGGGTGACAATATTGTTTGAACAAGGTTTTCTAGTTACATTATTATTTTATAATTTTATAATTTTTTTATTTGTTTTTAAATATTTGAAACTTTTTGTTTACTATTATGAAATATTTTTAAAATATGTGTAAAATATATTATTTATAATTATTTATTTAATTTTTAATTTTTTTTTAACATTTTTTAAATTTTATTTATACTTCTTTTATAAGTAATTTTTTGTATATATTTTTTTAATTAATTGTGGGTTAAAATATTTACCTATATTAAATATTTTATGTAATTCACATAATTAAAATTTCATAATCAATTTTAATATTATTCCAATTTATATTAACAATATGATTTACTGAATATTGATATTTATTCATTTTATATTATTTATCAAATTTTGTTATTTTTATGTACTCAATTATATTCATTTTAATACATTTTTCATTAAATTTTTCATTTATCATCAATTATTTTAACACATATAAAAGATTCATTTTTCTATACTAAAAAAACAACGGTATTTTTTGAGTGTTTTTATTGGTGATAATGAATTCCCTTTAAAAATGATAAAAAAAGAAATGATAAATGTATTTACTATAAATTATTATTTTACAAATCATAGATAATGGTGGATTTTTTGAGAAATTTTTTTAGCACTGATAAAAAAATCTAATAATATAAAATATCCTCAAGTTTATCAATATCTTAGAAAATATTCTATTTTATTTAACTATTTTGAATTTTTTGGATGAATCCAGACCCACCAAAAAAAATTTACACTATTAAAATACATTTTTATATATTTTACACAAATCATGATCAAAATATCACATCTTTATCTTGTTCAAAAACTAAGTATCCTGCACAACAATGAAACAATTTCCCTAGGTTATTTGATACACTTTTAAGGAATACAATGTTAAAATTTGATTTATAATGTGTACATGCCCATACTAGAAAATAATACCATATTCCATGAAAATATTGGTGAATATTTAAGGCATTGACAATCAATTTTTATTTCACTTATGATTCTATAATTCTTATAATAAATTTTTGGTGTGTTTGAATCATGCTATTATTATTTTTATGTTAACAGAATTATTTATTTATAATATAAAATAACATAACAATTATAATGGATCTTCTATTTTTTATAATTTTATTTTTTTATAATTTTATAATTTATGGAAATTTTTTTACATTATTTTAATACAAACATTTTATATTGTTATGAATTTCTATAATTTTTTTCGTTATATATAATTATTTACTATTATTTCCTCCTGAGAAGAAATTATATTTTTTTATTTTGTCATATTATTTTTTCAAAATACGATTTATCATTGTTTAATTATTTTATTATCATAATATTAATAAGATGTTATATTTTTTATTTAACATTTTCATTAATGTTTCCTGTAAAATAATGAATACTTTTTTAGTATAGTATTATATTAAATCAATGGATAAAATATTTGATTTTGGAACATTATTACTTTTTTGTAAATAAATATTTTATTTTTTATTCGAAATAAATGGAAAAAATGTGATGATCCCAAAATCATAGTTTTGGAATTTTTCAATTTCCAAGGGTATTTTAACCATTTCACACCCAGTGGGTAAATAAGTTAAATTGACTCTGAGAATAACCCTTGATGAAAATGTGGATGGTTCTATTCAGTGTTTAACATGTTGTTCTCCACTTTGTGAATTTTTTCGATGGATATAAGGTGTGTTTTATTTAAATAATAATTAGCTGTAATAATGTAATTATTTAAATGTTGTGTGCATGATTATTTTGTAAAAAAAAGGTGATTCTTTTATAATAACTCATATTAAAAATCCATAATCTTTGGATAATTTATACATAATTTATTTTCCATACTATCTTGAAAATATTTTTAACCACGTGTATAAACTATTATTGAATTGAATATTTGAAAAAAATTGTTTTAATGATAATAATTATCGTAACATTATTTTTACATTTAGAATTTTTTTTAAATTTCATTTCTAATTTATATGATTCAAATATTTATAGAAATTCTTCAAATTATAATAGATATATGGTGGTATAGTTTCCATTAAATTAGGATATATTTTATTTCTTACATTTATAAATATTCTTCATTGGGCTTTTAATTATATTATTATTTCAATGCCATCATATTTTGGATACCTACAATGATTTTTTTGGCAGTGGTATATGAATATGACTGATTTTTATGTTAAAAGGTATTACTGGCATTCCACTTTCATAGAGAATAATCTGATATTTTCAATAATTCTAATGATTCATTTGATTCTATTAAAACAATACATACTTTTCACCTCCATTAATTCAATATTTTTCGTTAATGTTTATTGTTCAATAAAAGAAAACTTATCTATGAAGTATTACAAATTGTATGAATGAATGCCTGTAATTAAATAAGTTATTGTAAAACATACAATGAATTATAATATTTTACGTTTTGGGAATAAAAAAAATACTTATTATACATTATATATATATATATAATTATTCATTTTCATATATCCTAACAAGTTATTCCTGTAATAAAAACATATTTCAAATCCTATGAAAAAATGTTTGTATATTTAATGAATAGGCAATTTTGATTATATGCTCATACAAGATGCATATTTATTAATTTTTATTGTAGTACTAAAAAACGTAAACACAAAAATGATGAATTTTAATTTTAAATGATTGGATAATAATAATTTTATAGAAGATTTTGAGGATATGGATAAATAATTCATCATTTTTTCAATGGATCAAGGAAATTATCCATCTCAAATCATGGTTCCATAAAAGCATTATATTCTTAAATAAGAATTAATCTCGATGAGTTGGTAGAAAACATGATCTTTTGATAGATAGATCATATTAATAAATGATTGAATAAATATAAGAGGTACTAAACAATGGTAGTGACTTAGAAAACAATACATTTTAGGGATAATATGAAATGAGTAAAACAATATATGATAAAAGAGATAATATTTGGGAAATGAAAATGAATATTTTAAGTGACATTGATGATTATCCAAGACTATTTAAGATGTTAAAGAGCTAAAAAAATAAAAATTTTAGATTTTTCACATGAAATATAAAACATTTTTAGTTGTAGAAACATTATATACTTTGAAATAAGGAAATATATGTAGAGACACAAACATTATGTAACTACATATCCTATGGAGTGATATGTTACCAAATGGTAATGAGATTCATCCCAATATATAATATGAAAAATTCATGCTATGTTCAATAGGTATTATCTCCAAAAGAATAAATTGAAATCTAAATAAACGTATATTTTTTATTATGGAATTTGAATCATATAATAATTTACCCATGGGTTTTTAGGATCATTAAAAGAATGATAAATCAAGTCTTCCAATAAAAATATAATGAAATTTAATAAATAAAAAGAATTATACATATATATTTCAGACATGATACTACAAAAAAATTAATGTTTCATGAAAAATATAATAATTCAATATAAGAATCATCATCAACTAGTTGATTCTTCTCAATAGAATATCCTTATTCATTACCCTTACTACATTTACAGACTAGTTGAGAAACATGTACTTTTACATATCATTAGATAAAATAAATCCATTTATTATATAATGTAAAAGTCATAGTACAATATCTTTTATATTGGTAAATTATAACATGTCACCATGAATATGCATAAAGTAATAATACATTTTTGGACTCTCTTTATTTCAAGTCCAAAGTAACAGAACAATGATATTGATTATTATTTGGTTTTATTGATCATTGATTTATAGTTGATAAGGATTCAAGTTCCATATTGAATGATTCTAATAGAAATTATTATTTTAAGTGTATAGTCATGTTAAACTAGATGCTAAATTAATTTCCTAATTATGAACATTTCTTAGGAAATATAGTTAATGGAATACTACGGTCACCCATTTGTTAAGATGGTACATGGTCAGTTTGGATGAAACATTCCATGAATACTATGTTTCTATGAAATTGTGTAACAATACATGAGAAACATAAATACTGGTTATTGATGACATCATTAGATAATAATTTATAATAAAGTATAATAGAATCTCCATTAATATGTTATAAAATTTTTTATAAAGTAAATTAATGGTACCCATTTTTGGGAAAAAAATTTCAAAATACATAATTAAAATTTTGTTGTAAAAATATATTATATTATTTAATTACAACACTAAAATTACTTCTATGTCATAAATTGTAGGTATTTTGTGATTATAAAAACATATATGTGATAGTTTAATCACAACATTAACAAATTCACCCATTTAAACAAATAATTCCATAAATAATAAGTTATACATGATTGAAATGGGGAAAAGGAAGAGTTATAACCAATTAATGGTGAATGAATATCATTTGTTCCACCTGTAGCTTAAAATCATTCTTGGTAATAGTTATTTTAGTTGTGTAACATTAAAAATAGTGGATTTATTCTTGAATGTTTTCTTCAAATATTATTTATATCATTTTAAAAAATTATGTTACTAGGTATAATATCACATGAAATTCATGATTTAATACATGATTTAATTCTTTTGGAATTATGTTTCATTAAACATTATTTTTTACTACACTATAACTATGTTTTTATTCATTTCCAAAATAATATGAAGTAATATTATAAACCCAATGATGTTTTCATCAATTGAAAAAAATTATATCATATTAAGTTATTTTGAAATGTTCTTCCCACCATTATTATAGGATATATTTGTTATCATGTTTGTTTACCTGATTGGAAATATTTTTCTACGTTGTTCAGTATATAACAAATGGATATACCACATTTATTGATATATAAAAATATTAAAATTTTATGTAAACCATCATAATCATAGACAAGATAATTTTATATATTGATGTATTATTGAGTATGCAATCAAATTATATACTAGCTTATTATTTTATGTGGATCACATTAGTCTCTTAATATATAATCTTTGTATATTGTTTAAAGGAAATGGAATTTCTAGAAGTTATTTTTAGTGATTACCATTATAGATTCGGATTGGGATCACCATTATGAATTAAAAAAAAATATTATATAGGTTTCCTTAAATGTTGAATCCCACAAAGTAATTTATATGAATTATAATTCACCGTGATATAAAATAGGGATATTAACTATACCAAACCATTGGTTTATAGGATGTATTTGAGAAAATATTTTTATAGAGCTATCTATATAAATAATATCATTTACATAATGACCATGGTGGTCATCTATAGAACCAAGTGAATATATTCTATAAAAAATGGTTTTCTAATTAATGTTCATATTATATAAATAAATTACCTAGATAAACATAGTATGATTCAAAATAGTAGAGTTGATATTGTGGTAGATATGATATATATCTGGTAGTGAGGTTAAAAAATATAATTTAAATGAATATGGAATAAATTCTCCTCATTAATGAAATATTGGATTTTATATATATAATATTCCACTTCCATTTTATATGATGAATGGGTTAACAATTGATGTTTATTTAAAATCAATTATTTTGTATTTTTGAATCTGAATTTGAATTAATATGGTTATAAGTAAAAATAGATCATAATGGAATATGATATTAACACTATTGAAACTTAAGAACTTATAAAGGGTGAACTACATATTAAAAAAATTAGGAGCATTGTAGGGCAGAAGTATATAACAAAAATAATAAGTATAAAAACTAAGGTATAAATATTGATTTCATATTAAATATACATGACAAACATGATGACCAAATCTGGTCAATTTTTACTATTTACATTAGGATAACTACTCGAATTCACATGATGATTAATGTAGATATGTTTCTCAATGATGATCCGATAATAAAGACAATAGATGGGAAGTGTAAGAGTAAAATTATGATATAATGTTTATTGTAACACCCCGAGATTTAATGAAAAATATTATTTTAATGTCTTATGTTGTATTCTACACCAAGATTACCCTGCGCTATACACAACACCGTATTAGCTTGCAGTACACGCAACACTATTCTTGGACCGTGTTACACACAATTTTGATAATAGTTATTCTACGCAACATTGAGTATATATATATATATATTAAATGTATAAATGAAATATGGTTGGATTCTGTTATACGAAACAACGAAGGATTCTTTCACAACACGCAACCCTGACTTGGCTTGCATTACACGCAATCGCGACCTTCCTCGATAGTGTGTGTTGTACGCAATGCCGGGTTTTAATAAACAATGTTATATTATTATAATATTGTCATGAACTAGCCGTTATGAATAGTATTCACTAAATTTTGAATTTTATAACATTATTATTCATCTTACACATTTCTAGAACATGGTATAAGAACAAAATAAATTTTTCGGGTAAAATAAGTATTTTTCGAAAAATGCAGTTTTACCGCCTTTTGATGGCGCACCCAATTTAAATATAATTTTTGACATGTTTATATGTTAAATATGACAAAATAATATTCTTCCTTTGAATCAGGATATAAAAATTTACATTAGATAAAGTTTTGATATTTTTCCGATAACTTTCATATTTTAATGAATAGTAAAAACACGCTATATTTTAATTAAAAACAAATTTTTTAATCGTAATATCTTATGTGGTTAAATTATAATATTGAATGGTTTTAAAGTATAAATAGAATATATTTTTACCATTTAATATAATGTATGTCATTAGCATTGATTTTACCTTGAATTCGTAGGTTAAATCAATTCAATCTTTTGCAATGTTTTAAAGAAAAACCCGTTTTCTTTCGACAACGGGATTAATTTTAATTTAATTTCTGCATCTTTTTTGTATTGAATTTGGAAAAATGGATTCCATATTTGGAATCAGTGGGTCCAAATTATGTTAATAAGCTAATTTTTATTTTTGGGAATTATGAATAGTAACTACGGTAAATTTTATTTACTATAGTTAAAGGTAAATCGGGTAATTAAGGGTAAATATAATATTTTAAAATTACCCTAACAAATGTCAAAATCCTATTGTATGACTAAAAGTCGACCCATATCACCTAAGGGTCGGATTAGAATCATTTAATGGACATTTTTCCATGAAAATAACTTAATTATTATTAAAACCAAAGAAAGTGACAACATGTCACTCTCTTAAATCCTATAAGTATTATAATTTTAAATTAGTGATAAACATCATACAATTTCAAAAATGAATAGTCTCCAGAAAGCTAACAAAATTATCTACATCATGAGAATTTATTTAAAATTTTTTGGGATTAAATAATTATCATTATTTGTGACACAATAGTAATGCAGAAATTATTTATCTAGTGAAAAATCAAGAACATAGTTTTTATTAAACTAATAGTGACCATAAAAGGCACAAAACCCTGACAAAAACTTATTGGTCATGTAAATGGAAATAATAATAATCCAATGGTCGAATATGTGACCATTCGGAGCCTTATACAAGCTATTATGACACTTATATTATTTTATTTTAAATGATGCAAAAGTTGTCACCTTCATAATTTAATAAATATAACAATTTAAATATTGTGATTTTAAGATGATAAATTCGAGTAAAAGTATTATTGTGAAATTTAATATATTTATCTTCATAATAGGATTTTATTTTAAATTTTTATACAACAAATAAGTATATTAAATAATTATACAAAAATGATGTAGTAATTGTTTTATTAAGAGATAAACCAAATAAATGGTTTTAAAAATAATAAAATACATATTATATGAACTATTTAATGTGATACAATAATTTTATAGATACATATGACCTTTTATTAATATATTAAAGCTTTTAGTTCGAACATATCTTCTGTATATAGTTTATTTAAATTCAAATAAATGAATAGTGTCAAAATTGACACTATTGTTATTTTACAAAAATAACATATTATAAAATTGTTTAAAAATCACAAAAAATTTTAAAAATTTCAAATTTAAATCTATATGGTCTATAATGTTATAAAGTAAACAATTATGGAAAATTTACAACAAATAAGTAATTATTTGTTATAATTTATAATTTATAATTTTATTACCACAAATAAACTTAAATAGATTAAATAAGGATAAATGAAAATGATAAGGTTTAAAATAAGATCCAAACATGTCTAAATTTGATTGGTTTATGAGATTACAACCGTATCGCATCTAATCTTCGAATATGAGTCATTTTTGGAGGTTTTTAATTGGGGTTAGATTTATTATAAATTAATATTTTTAAGAATTCCTAAGGTGCCCCTCTCCTCCCTTATAAAAGGGCACCTCCTCCCCCTCCTCCTCACACAAATTTGAGCACTCAAGCTCGGCCAACCCCTGCCAAAATACCTTCTCCACTTCCATAGAATAATCCTAGAGGTCCTGGTCTTCTTCAAAGACCAATATTAGTTCCCTAAGTGGAGGATTCAAAGAGGCGTTCCAAAGAAGAGGAGGTTCAGACACTTACAAAGCAAGTCAGACCTAAGGTAAGGGAAATATCACAATCTCATTTTTATCCGAGATTGTTTATTCGTAAGTATTTAATGGGGTGTATTTTATCATCCACATCCATGTTTAATCAATATTTAATATTATTTCCATCCAACTACAATTGTTTAAATCCATTTTTACCCTTCGGTGAGTTTTTAGTAATATCTATGAAAGGAATCTTTTGTCGTACGAGGTACTTTTTGACTTTTTCTGACAAAAGTACGAAGAATGTTTTTTTTAACTTATACGGCATGAATGGATTTTTAGAACATTAAATCCAAGAAGATTCCTTTACAAGTTTCAAGTTTATTTGTAATCAACTTCTTTTATTTTAAAGTCGTATGACATGTTATGAAAGGAAAAATGTTTTTGAAGAAGAAAGGATATTTTCCTCAAGAATTCATTTCAAGTGTTTTATCAAAATTATTTTCCATCTAAGATAATAAAGGGTTCTGTTTCTATCCATATTTTTACATTGATTTGACTATGTTGTGATGGAATTATGTTTATGAATTCCTTTATCTTATATGAATGGTTTTATGATGCCATGTTGTTTAAGAATCCCATTTTTTATTACATGGGTTATGAAATGATGTATGATTTATGATTTTGTGGCACACATAAGAATGGTATCATTATGATATGGGTGGGACCTATATCTCCCTCCAATGCATTGGGTAATGATTTTATATCTCATGAGATAGACATGGCTGGAATGGTAGGTTATACCGGTTCAGTGAAACAGGACTGAAACGAGGGTTACTCGATTCAGAAAGGGACTTTGTCCACTAAGATAGTCTTGGCAATGAGTCTTGACTAACAAGAAATGATTCTCTATGATTATGTGTGAATGCCACAATGTTTCATGTTTTAAGTTATGATTATTGTGATTACATTTCACTGCCATGATTTATCCCATGTTATGAAATTATGCTCTCTTTTGCAGGTTAAGATTTCCAAAATGTTATGTTCTTATGAATACGATGTGAATGATATTTCTTTTGTTTACCCTTACTGAGCATTTGAGCTCACCCTTTTATGTTTTCTTTTCCCCAGGATATAAAGAAAGGTTTTAGGTAAAAAAAGGGAAGATATTTATAGGAGATGTTGAAGATCTTTCACCACGATTAGAAGATTACGTTCCGAGTTTCCAAAGACACTAAACTATTACGATCCTTGTGTGTGTGTTTTTGTTATGTACTAAGTATTCCTCAAATGTAATGTAATGTCAATATACGCCAGGCTTTGGGTCTCTACAGTTGGTATCAGAGGAAAGGTTTAGTCAACCTTTGGAAACTAGGATGCGAAAACGTTAGTGAGATCCCTAGAGATATTTATATGGTATGTCTAGGGATGCCCCTAAGGATAAGTATACGTATAGGATATAGTCCTAGAACTATGGTAACGATATTAGATTAAACCAAATATGTTATATATTTAAGTTACTCCCCCATTATTATGATTTTTGCCTCTCACACTATTCTTTTTGGGTTTTAGAAAATGGCTGGAAACAAGGTGATTCGCGATAATGGAGGAAATGATGGACAATGGAATGATATTATTCATGAGAAACCAAATGAAATGGGATTTGTAAGTCCAAACATCATTATTATGCCGAATCAGCAATCTCATAATATGATCAATAAAGTAAAATTTGGTAAGTTTCCTGACTCGACTAATAAGAGAAAGATGGAGTTCCATGATGATCATAGAGGAAAGAAAGTTCAGTTTCCCCTATGTAAATCATGTGGGAAGAGGCATCAAGGAGAATGTTTCAAGGGAACTGGAAGATGCTTTGGGTGTGGAAAAGAAGGACACAAAGAAAGTAAGTGCAAAGGAAAAGGGTCGGTTAACACCATGGATGAGGATAATGGTATTGCTACGACATCAAAAATGGTTAAGTGTTTTAAATGTGGAATGTATGGGCATTATGCAAACAAATTCCCTCAGGGAAAGACTCATGAAGAGAATCAGTATGGTCATATGGGTAGTATTTATGTGGATGATGATGAAGAGACTACAAATGATATGTGAGATGAAAGAATTTTTGAATCTCAGTCAATGGTTTAAGAATGTAGTGGAATGATTACATGTTTATCATGTGTAATGTTGTATAAGTAATATCATGGTACTATGGAATAAAGAGACATGTAAGGATTGTTACATTGTTGTCTGATTAATGTTACCAGTATCCATGAAAGGTTATTCAGATATTTTTAGAATTTCGATGATATGCGCACAATGAAGGAATAATAAGATAATGGGGTGTTTGATTATATTCATGAGCTCATGATTGATATAAGGACTAAGTGATATCATGGTTTGAGTATATATAATTTTGAGGATTTTGGTATGTGGAAAGTGTTAACTTTAAACTGCATTCATGTTTTCACTAAGGTATTCAAGAGAATACACGATTAAGGACTTTGAATGTTTGAAATGTGACCAATAAATCATATCTTATGATATATGGGGATCGACGATGGTGTTAAATCACTTGTAATCATTTTCACTATATTATGAGAGTCGACTGTAGTATTATGGATAAGCCTAAAGATTGGAATGGATTATGTTGGACACAAGTTAGTATTGTTTGTTTTTTTCGATATTATTGATGGGATGTTATAGTAATATAGTTTTGGAAAAAGGGACAACCTGCAGGACGGGCGACAACCCATCGCTTCGAACAAGGCTGTGGGAATCGAACCCACAACCGAAGTGCGACTGGCCTTTATTGCCTACCACTGGCCTACAGGAAGTCCTTGTTTAGTAGAAACTAGTTTTATTATATTAAGCAGTATGATATATGAAGTATAAGTCCATTTTAGGAACCATATATGATTAATCTCACTATAGATCGACTTATGTATATAAATATTGCTAACCTTTTGAGACAGATGGAATGACCCCTCATTCTATCACATGATCTGCTAACACATCACGGATAACAAATTCAACTTCATTTATTTAAGAGATGAAGTAGAAATTGTTCAAGGCACGAACAACAGTGAGATTGTACCAAAATAAAGTAAGTATTTATTCTAATTCAAACTCTTCAACTTTAGGGAATCGATCTTGAAAACCAGAAATGTTGTCCTAGTGATCTTATATCTGATGAATCAGATGGTACCTTAGATCGTCACAAATTTATGGATTTGTGATTACTGGCTTTTCCATAGCCATGTTCTCTACCACTCTCCATCATAACATGATGGTTAGATTTCTCTTTCATATCCATATTTTCACCTATGTGGAAAACCAGTGATTAGTTTATTTGGGTAACCGTTACGTTTCATTATTTTTTTTTTAAAGTATGGTTTTGATATTCCTTTTTACGATGTGGGTTTCTATTAAATAAACATTCGAATAGTAAACCATTTATAACCCCGACGAATTTCGAGGGAGAAATTCATTTTAAGGGGGGTAGAATGTAACACCCCGAGATTTAATGAAAAATATTATTTTAATGTCTTATGTTGTATTCTACACCAAGATTACCCTGCGCTATACACAACACCGTATTAGCTTGCAGTACACGCAACACTATTCTTGGACCGTGTTACACACAATTTTGATAATAGTTATTCTACGCAACATTGAGTATATATATATATATATATATTAAATGTATAAATGAAATATGGTTGGATTCTGTTATACGAAACAACGAAGGATTCTTTCACAACACGCAACCCTGACTTGGCTTGCATTACACGCAATCGCGACCTTCCTCGATAGTGTGTGTTGTACGCAATGCCGGGTTTTAATAAACAATGTTATATTATTATAATATTGTCATGAACTAGCCGTTATGAATAGTATTAACTAAATATTGAATTTTATAACATTATTATTATCTTACACATTTCTAGATCATGGTATAAGAACAAAATAAATTTTTCGGGTAAAATAAGTATTTTTCGAAAAATGCAGTTTTACCGCCTTTTGATGGCGCACCAAATTTAAATATAATTTTTGACATGTTTATATGTTCAATTTGACAAAATAATATTCTTCCTTTGAATCAGGATATAAAAATTTACATTAGATAAAGTTTTGATATTTTTCCGATAACTTTCATATTTTAATGAATAGTAAAAACACGCTATATTTTAATTAAAAACAACTTTTTTCATCATAATATCTTATGTGGTTAAATTATAATATTGAATGGTTTTAAATTATAAATAGAATATATTTTTACCATTTAATATAATGTATGTCATTAGCATTGATTTTACCTTGAATTCGTAGGTTAAATCAATTCAATCTTTTGCAATGTTTTAAAGAAAAACTCGTTTTCTTTCGACAACGGGATTAATTTTAATTTAATTTCTGCATCTTTTGTGTATTGAATTTGGAAAAATGGATTCCATATTTGGAATCAGTGGGTCCAAATTATTTTAATAAGCTACTTGTTATTTTTGGGAATTATGAATAGTAACTACGGTAAATTTTATTTACCATAGTTAAAGGTAAATCGGGTAATTAAGGGTAAATATAATATTTTAAAATTACCCTAACAAATGTCAAAATCCTATTGGATGACTAAAAGGCGACCCATATCACCTAAGGGTCGGATTAGAATCATTTAATGGACATTTTTCCATGAAAATAACTTAATTATTATTAAAACCAAAGAAAGTGACAACATGTCACTCTCTTAAATCTTATAAGTATTATAATTTTAAATTAGTGATAAACATCATAAAATATCGAACATGAATAGTCTCCAGAAAGCTAACAAAATTATCTACATCATGATAATTTATTTAGAATTTTTTGGGATTAAATAATTATCATTATTTGTGACACAATAGTAATGCAGAAATTGTTTATCTAGTGAAAAATCAAGAACAAAGTTTTTATTAAACTAATAGTGACCATAAAAGGCACAAAACCCTGACCAAAACTTATTGGTCATGTAAATGGAAACAATAATAATCCAATGGTCGAATATTTGACCATTTGGAGCCTTATACAAGCTATTATGACACTTATATTATTTTATTTTAAATGATGCCAAAGTTGTCACCTTCATAATTTAATAAATATAACAATTTAAATATTGTGATTTTAAGATGATAAATTCGAGTAAAAGTATTATTGTGAAATTTAATATATTTATCTTCATAATAGGATTTTATTTTAAATTTTTATACAACAAATAAGTATATTAAATAATTATACAAAAATGATGTAGTAATTATTTTATTAAGAGATAAACCAAATAAATGGTTTTAAAAATAATAAAATAAATATTATATGAACTATTTAATGTGATACAATAATTTTATAGATACATATGACCTTTTATTAAGATATTAAAGCTTTTAGTTCGAACATATCTTCTGTATATAGTTTATTTAAATTCAAATAAATGAATAGTGTCAAAATTGACACTATTGTTATTTTACAAAAATAACATATTATAAAATTGTTTAAAAATCACAAAAATATTTAAAAATTGCAAATTTAAATCTATATGGTCTATAATGTTATAAAGTAAACAATTATGGAAAATTTACAACATATAAGTAATTATTTGTTATAATTTATAATTTATAATTTTATTACCACAAATAAACTTAAATAGATTAAATAAGGATAAATGAAAATGATAAGGTTTAAAATAAGATCCAAACATGTCTAAATTTGACTGGTTGATGAGATTACAACCCTATCGCATCTAATCTTCGAATATGAGTCATTTTTGGAGGTTTTTAATTGGGGTTAGATTTATTATAAATTAATATTTTTAAGAATTCCTAAGGTTCCCCTCTCCTCCCTTATAAAAGGGAACCTCCTCCCCCTCCTCCTCACACAAATTTGAGCACTCAAGCTCGGCCAACCCCTGCCAAAATACCTTCTCCACTTCCCTAGAATAATCCTAGAGGTCCTGGTTTTCTTCAAAGACCAATATTAGTTCCCTAAGTCGAGGATTCAAAGAGGCGTTCCAAAGAAGAGGAGGTTCGGACACTTACAAAGCAAGTCAGACCTAAGGTAAGGGAAATATCACAATCTCATTTTTATCCGAGATTGTTTATTCGTAAGTATTTACTGGGGTGTATTTTATCATCCACATCCATGTTTAATCAATATTTAATATTATTTCCATCCACCTACAATTGTTTAAATCCATTTTTACCCTTCGGTGAGTTTTTAGTAATATCTATGAAAGGAATCTTTTGTCGTACGAGGTACTTTTTGACTTTTCCGACAAAAGTACGAAGAATGTTTTTTTTAACTTATACGGCATGAATGGATTTTTAAAACATTAAATCCAAAAATCTTCCTTTACAAGTTTTCAAGTTTATTTTTAATCATCTTCTTTTATTTTAAAGTCGTATGACATGTTATGAAAGGAAAAATGTTTTTGAAGAAGAAAGGATATTTTCCTCAAGAATTCATTTCAAGTGTTTTATCAAAATTATTTTCCATCTAAGATAATAAAGGGTTCTGTTTCTACCCATATTTTTACATTGATTTGACTATGTTGTGATGGAATTATGTTTATGAATTCCTTTATCTTATATGAATGGTTTTATGATGTCATGTTGTTTAAGAATCTCATTTTTTATTACATGGGTTATGAAATGATGTATCATTTATGATTTTGTGGCACACATAAGAATGGTATAATTATGAGATGGGTGGGACCTATATCTCCCTCCAATGTATTGGGTAATGATTTTATATCTCATGAGATAGACATGGCTGGAATGGTAGGTTATACCGGTTCAGTGAAACAGGACTGAAACGAGGGTTACTCGATTCAGAAAGGGACTTTGTCCACTAAGATAGTCTTGGCAATGAGTCTTGACTAACAAGAAATTATTCTCTATGATTATGTGTGAATGCCACAATGTTTCATGTTTTATGTTATGATTATTGTGATTACATTTCACTGCCATGATTTATCCCATGTTATGAAATTATGCTCTCTTTTACAGGTTAAGATTTCCAAAATGTTATGTTCTTATGAATACGATGTGAATGATATTTCTTTTGTTTACCCTTACTGAGCATTTGAGCTCACCCTTTTATGTTTTCTTTTCCCCAGGATATAAAGAAAGGTTTTAGGTAAAAAAAAGGGAATATCTTTATAGGAGATGTTGAAGATCTTTCACCACGATTAGAAGATTACGTTCCGAGTTTCCAAAGACACTAAACTATTACGATCCTTGTGTGTGTGTTTTTGTTATGTACTAAGTATTCCGCAAATGTAATGTAATGTCAATATACGTCAGGCTTCGGGTCTCTACATTTATATTGCATTTATATTTTATATAATTATATGTTTTTTCAATCTTCCCAATCCATTACAGTGTACATTTAAATTTATTGATTGTTAAATGATATTCATATAAATGGTTGTTGGAAAGGCTCAAACATCCATTCACTCAACTCATATAAACAACTATCATTGGGATGTTGAGAGTAAAACATACTCATATCCACAAACTATATTAGAACACATGTATACCAAATAAATATAAAATTCATTCATTATCCACCATGATGAGGATTCATTTTTGGAATATAGTAATTTACAGTATTTATTTGTAAATTATGTGTATTAATCACTTTGTCTCAAAATTGTTAATTATTGAAAAAACAAATGACTGTTAAAAATATTATACATTCCTCAACACCAACAAACACCATCATTAAAGTAATAATGGGTTGTAATTCACCTGAAAAATTGTTTTTATTATAATTATACCTTAAAATATTTATTAAATTTAAAACAACGACATATTTATATTGTTTTTTATTAAAATTGATGAATCAATGAATATGTCCACATTCAAACTATGCTATATTATATTGAAGGAGGATAATGTAAATAAAAATGCAAAAATAATAGAAGAAATAGCACATGAATTAATTGGATATGGCATAGGTATGACATAATATAATTTTTCTTATATTTTAAAAATATTTTACATTATAATTAATTATTATCATCAATATTTGTTATAGTTTAGTGACACTAAATTTCCTTAAATATAATTTATGAAAAACTATATTAATATTATTTAACCAAAAATTAATAATTTCCCATCATTGTATGTAAATTATCCAGAGTTTCACCTTAGTTATATTCTTATAGAACAACTACACCATGGGATGAAAATGATAGAATAAAAAACATTTATGAATAGATCAATTTATTATAAGAAAAATTTATTTTGTATTTTGATGTTTTTGGAATAAATTTTTAGAAGTATTCAAGGATAAGAAAAAATATATCCCTAAATATAACATGAATACATAAACCTCAACTACTCTAAGTAAATGCATTCCTCACATAGTATTTCATTACTCGAGGTAATCAATTTTTTTATTACTATTTCTATTAATTGTGAATCAAACTATCAAAAATAACATTCTTATATTAATATTGTATATGGTGACAATTTTTTTTATTTATATCTATCATAAACCACTCACCACCCTATTATGAGAGGTATTGTGTACAATATTCAGTTGGATATGATTAGACAATAAATATTTCTCAAAGTCTCTTGTAAAAATAAGGATTTATGTAGCTCATAATCCAAGTACCAAGTTACCTGTTACCCTTGAAGATATTAATATTCATATGGAAAATCTATAATGAACCACATAATTATTTTTTAGAATATTCCATGAAATTTTAAACATTTCAGTTAGAAGAAGTTTCATTTTGATAACCATCACTCATATAGGAGTTCAGTGAATTTGAAATAACATAAATTTATTATATTGGGTATATGGATCTGGGGATGATCCCAGGGTTCATGAGGACATTGGGAAGGATCCAGAGAGGTTGGGATAATAAAATTACTAATAAGATGGTATCAATGTTGAGAATATTTGGGTCATACAATGAAATGGTGAGGAATATGAGATATCCTTTTGAGAGGTGGCAGTTCACACCATTAATTCATAAGTCGCAACTTGTATCTTGTGGGAATCATTTCTTCAATAAATAATTTTTAATTTTTTGGATGAGTGAATATTTGTAAGTACCCATTTGAGTTACCAATAATTTTGATAATAAAATCGATGATTTTGGGGAACCCTTTCATATACTCCCCCTCTCTTTGTGGTACATTATATGGATATCTCATAAGTTATCGATGGAATAAATTATAGGTAAAATCCATCCATTTTCCATCAATTCACTACTAATTTTCTTTTTATTTTTTGGTGTATTGGGATAATTAGTTCAATTATTTTGAATAAAAAATTGGAATTTATGAGGGATTTCATGTCTAGATTGTTGAGGATTTACCGAGGGGAATTTTTCACGTTTCTTTTTACATCATATCACGAGGATTGTAATTGTGAATATATATTCAGGATTTATGGATTTTTTTTATTTATCTAAAAAATTTTAAAAATATTGTGATTTTTTCATAGGTTTGGGGTTTCATTGGGAGTGGATCACAGCCCATTACACATTGTTTGACTTTTGGATGAGTATATTTCATATTAGTAAACATTGGAGTATTTTTATCTATATTTAATAAATTACATTGAAGGCTTTTATAGATTTGAAAGGTGTTCATGGGCACATTGTTGGATAGTATGGTTAGGGAATAAATTATTAGTACATAACGTGATGTAAGGGAGCTATAGATTATTTGATCCTCATAGTTATTGGGTTATTATTTTTTTATTTACATAATTTGTATTATTTTTATTTATTTTTTACGAATTGGAAGTTATCACCAAAATATTGGGATAATATTGGTTTATCCATGTAGTCTCATAGGTTTTCATGGTTTAGTACAATGGATTTTTGTATACATGTATTAGGGGTTTTAATCTTAGTCATCATTGTGATTATGTTTGGAAATAACACATAATTAATATTAATAACTATAATACATATATGAGGATTCATGTGATATTTTTGAATAATTTTCATCCCATTTTTCTGGATCATCGATGGGGAATCAAAGAGTATGATTGAATCTGGAATACAGGTTTTACCATTAGTGAAATATAATATCTTCCGACATGTAGTTTTGGGTTGAGGAATACTATTAATGGATATATTAAATAAATTAAATGAAAAATTAATTTAATATTTTTAAAAAATGTATCCTAATTTCTCCTCAATAAAAACCCCATTATGGAAAAGACCCAGGGTTTGATGAAAAACACTATTAGATATGATGATCAATGGAGGAGAGAAATATATTAATAATAATATATCGTGGTGTAGAAATTGATCTTACAGGGCTTCACCTTTGACAAAAAAATATCCAGGATCTTCCATGAGACAATTTTATATGCAAATTATTTACTACATATTGACCTAATATAAAATTATGGCATGTTAAATACTAGATTTACACCATTTAATAACTTGATAGGGAGGGATTGTTATCGTCATTTCATTTCAGATGATTTTCATTCTTTTCTAAAGTCCGACTATTCATTTCATTCATTAAACCATGATTTCACTCGAGTACCAAAATTTCAAAATATTCGCATGGTATCATAGCGACCAATGTTGTTACTCAGATTATTCTTATTACTTCCCCATTATTCCTTGATTTATTTTTGATTGGCTCATGGGTTTCTGGTTCTACATTTGTAGGTTGAATTTCAGCAGGATCCAATATGTATAAGTGTTCAACATATTTGAATGGTTATTTAATTTGTGTTTTATAGATACTACATATATAAATACATTATGTGGTTGTTGGTAACAAGGATTGGAGCCCAGATCATAGTTCTTATACTACGAGAGTAGAGAAATGATGGCACGGTGTGATGGAAATTAGTAGCACAAGGTTTGGTTTTCCAAAATCCAACCACTGATGATGGGTGAAGTCCAGTAAATCCACGATTGGTGATCATCAGAAATATTTATAGTCAATCTTTTCATTGTTGAGGCATGGGTATGAATTTTTAATAATTCATAAATATATTGAAAATCAAGGCATTTTTGGAGTGTACTCCAAGAATACATATTCTGTAGTACCTATATTATGGCAGATTTAATTTCACGAGTATTTATATATAATAAATATTGTATGAATCCATACATTATATGTGACCCAATTATTACAATTCATAATTTTCCTTAGGTGTACACATGAATAGTCACATACATCGGTGTATAAACATCTAGGTACACAGGAATAATGTGAGTACACTGAAACTACCATGTACATGAAAATGGATAGTGTACTCGGACACAACCAATGCTCATGGGAATATGATGAAGTACATGAACATGTGACAAATGAAATGGGTATACCCCTGTTAGTCAAGACACTATTTCTACCCAATGTAAACACTGTGTAGTCCCACATGGATTTTTAATATGTGCATAGGAGATGAATAACCATGTATCCAATAGACGTCATGTATTTTGCGACCATGTACTCCCACTGTTTCTTACCCTTATAAATTCAACTATTTCTATGTCCTCCCCTATGACATAGATTTTTTCCCATGAGTATCCAATTATTTTTTCCCTATGAGACATGATGGTGACTTTATTTTGGAATCATACATATAACATGAGGTCTTATTTGTATAATAATTCTTTTATTGATGCTTGTCTGATGGTAATGGTCGGGTAGAATCTCTACAGAGTTCAATAGTTGGTACTCACTTATCACACTAGGGAATGGGTACCCATGATCTATAAAAAGTATCGACTACATCCCTATATACAATAATTGATAAGGATCACTATATATATATATATATAATTTTAACTTACACATCATTAATCATTGGTGGGGTGTTCATCCTCCATCAGAGTTATTGTTCCCTAGGATATAGAGCTCAATAATGAGGAGTAAAACCCACTACACTAATTCTTGGGGTGATAAACATGGTGTTGGGTATGGATTATGGAAAATTTAAGCTAGATTAAAAATCAACATTTCTATTTGGTATATATAGATATTGATTCCCTTACTTCCATTATTCGGATTCCTTATGATCATAATTATTGAGGGTATTACCCTCGTGAGTTTGGGTGGAGGTAATTGTGGAATATTTTTGTTGATCTCTTATTGGTTATTTGGGAATCCTAATTGTTATGTGTAAAATCACCACTTCATGGGATTATCCCACACATATTGTGTCTTATTTATATTATATATATATTGATGATGACATTTGTGGGTTTTAAAAAAACCATAACTATACCTAGATGAGATTACTGACATTGGTGGTCAATTAAGAGATCATAGGTGGGGATAACTTCATTATCCCTTTTTCAGTTGTTTTTAGATTGAGACTTCAGTTCCATTTGGGATTTCTTTTCACATTTATTATTTTTCAATAGGCCACTATTATTTGGTTATTTCATGTGGTTCTTTATTGAATAATTTACAATCTATATGTTTATACCTTTAGTATATCCCTAAACTATTGTAGGGATCTAGTTGTGAATGTGCATAAAGGTACTGAGGATAAGGTATCCAAATTTTATTATTGCATACCCAGTGATTGTTTTCATAGACTAGAATTTTGGATTTAAGATTAGGTTGTCTCAATCATCAAACCACTAGCAAGTTATGCATGGGTGGAATTACTCATGATATAGAGGTATCAAATGTCCCCCTTCCATGTTTGTGTTTAGAGTTGGAAATTGTAATAAATATTTTTTTTGGGTTAGTTGGGTAATATTAAAAAGTGTATAGAGTGTGACATTTAGTCTAGGGAACCCTGAGATGGTGCAACGACTGATGTATCAATTCACCATGACACTGACTACCTTCTCGTTAACTTTGTATACCATGAAATCTTGTGTAGAAAATAATTGTAAATGAATCTTGTAGGATCATTTATTTTATACTTTTTATTATTTTTGAGTATGATTCCAATATATTATCATATAACTATGTTATATCTTGATAACTTTCAAGATACCTATGTAATGTCAATTAGCTTGGATGCTGATATAGGAAGAAGATGACAAACCATTTTGCATTGAGACCTCTGGGTATGGAACTAACAATGAGTTGTTTACCCTTTTTGTCTAGGTTGATATTTGATTTCATATTGCACATATGATATAGCCAGTTGGACTAAATTCTGATAAACATATTATTTTTGAATTATGTGATTTCTAGTGATATAGAACCCTAATGATCTTCAATGAGATAAACCATCTGGTAGTAGAGGATTGGCTCGATTTGACTTTCTGATGTTTCACATGTTTTTCAGACACCATCCAATCAGGTGGTTATGCTTATTATAATTCTTCTTATGGAGGAACATGGATTTTTTGGAGTCTGATTACCAAGACTGGTGATTAGTTTATTCTCACATGGTTTGACTTGAAGTAGTTGTTTATCCCTGATTATTTTTCTTTGAGAATGAGATCTATATATATTTTAGAGCTTATTGGGATTTTGTAGCATTATATATCTATTATTTTGTTTTCCATGAATTTTACTAACTACACATGTTACAACGTATATATGGTGCATGATTGATTATTATGGGTGTACAAGTTTGAGTAGGGCCTTCACTGAGAAATCCTTTCATGTGTGGTCTCCTTTTTCATTCCCAAAAATAATAGAGTGATGGTGTGGGATATTCTTATTGAGGGATTCATCATATAGGTATGATGGGTTGATATAACTAGTTGTGGTCATTTTGTGGTTAATATATTAGATGAATATTGTGGATGACTGGTATTAGGTTCTCACTACAAGAGGAATTCCCAAACTATGAATGTATGTACTAATCCTTATACATTAATATTATTATTAAAGGATATTATTAGTCACATACATTTATGTATTGAAAAAAAAATTGTTGAAAATGTAGTACCTTTTTATTTATTATAATGTTTCAATGGACAAATACACATTTTGTGTCTATAACATTTTTATTTTAATGAAATTCAATATCTTATTATGGGATATTAGTAATGTTTTTGATAAACATGATGAAGATACCCAAGACTACTCAAATGATTCTTGATGAAATTGTAAAATGCTTATAAAATTTGTTTATTATATTTTTAGATCACTACATATAGTTGAAGGATCCAGCAAAGTCTATAGAAGGAACCCAGAGAGGCTCTAGTTAGAGACAAAGACTTATATATAGAACTGGGTGGCTGGTATAAAAAAAGCTCAATTGTATTGGGAATTCCATCAAACAATAGAAGGATGAGTAATGGCTAGACATAAGAAGTAAGAAGAATATTATGTTCCCTAGTTATCCTGTAGGATAAATATTGGGATCATCTAGCTATCTAATAAATATGATCAAGTAAGTTAGAAATTATAAATTTAGTGAACCCTATAGCTCATAAATTTCCAATGATGATGGATAATGACTAAAGATAATTCCAAAATGTTTTCTAGGCATGTTGAACTCTATACATTTATTGATATGGTGGCTTATAAGATGTATTTGTCTAATACAATTCATCAATTTAGAATATTATCCTTTATTGATGTTTTGAACACTAATAGTGATGGACTATAAGATTTTCTCCTATCTCTATGTCCTCTCAAGAAAAAATATTAGTTTTACACAATATCATTTTATAATATTCCATCATCTCTATATATAAAATCACATCCATCCAAATACCTACAAAATATATGGTATTACATTAGTAATAGGTTTTTCTACGTCAAAACACTATTCTTCTCATTTAAATCTACAGTTATTACTAATTACAAAAAATTAAATGGATAGGTACCCTGGAGAATGGAATTTTTCAATAGGTTGATCACAAACATAATTTTGAGGGAAAAAATTAATATCACTACCAGGATTATGGAATAAATAACCCAATCCTTTCATCCTAATGGTATGATATGTTGGGGATCACATCAAGAAATTGATAAACAGCATTATCACCCAATTTTTCCATTGTTAAATTTTGTATTTAAATTATTAATCCTCTACAAACAAAATTATGTAAATTTGATACATAAAGATCCACTCGGAATAAACTCTCAATTAATAAAATTATATTTTTAATGCTTTTCATAAATTATTTCATTATTATATCAATATAATTTAGTTATGAATTCACAAATTTTTATATTTAATTTATAATAGTGAAATTTGCCACCCTATTTCCATGGTTCTCAAAACTATAGACATATGATCATGGTAATCTGAGATATATTTGGTATTTAAATATTGACATTTTATTAATGAATAATGTGAGAAATTAATTATCCATGCTATTTATTATTGGATGTAGGAAACTCAATGCCATTGATGGGAATTGAATAGCTTGAATACTTCCATGATCATGGTATTCTGTGGGATGATTCATTTCCAAAATGTAAATTAATGATACAATTCATATATATTTTTATGAAACAAACTTGATAACTTCTTGATTATAGATATTATGTTTAATGGAGTGCAATGAATGATAATAGTTCATATGGGGTTGTATTTCATTGTGATATTAATGTCTTTCTCTCTGGAATAATAGGAATATTGCATACTACTGACCTCGAACATTGGGTGGTTCCTCCTAATTTCACTAAGAATGTGTCTTAGAGGATGTCACACTATGTGTATCTAAAACCATAGTTAATTAATAATACTATATAAGATGTTGAAAAAATATTATTCTTATTCTTTTTTTAATAATTTCTTATGTTTCTTTGATCACATATATTTTATCTATAGATGTTTTACGGAAAATATGTTACTATATTATTTAATAAATAATTATTTTCTATCAACTATATATAATATACACTTATTTTTTGGTGAATAAACTTTTGATACTTGTTTATTTTTTAAATAAATACACATTAGCGAAGAATCAATAAATATCATGGAAGAATATATATTTATTTTTATACTTATGTTGATAAATACATTTTTTAAATACTACTATAATAAATGTGATATAATTTATTCCCAAAATAATATTTAATAAATAAATTATTTTTTCTTATTCCAAGAAAAAAATAATAGTTTTATTATTTTTAACAGTGGCTCAATTGTGGTAAAGTAAAATAATAATGGTCTATATGTAATTGTTATTTTATAACCCCATAACTATTTATAGTAAGTTATATAATTTTACACCTAATCGATTTTCATGTTTTCGTTCATAGAATTAAATATAGTGAAACATCTCTTTTATTAGCTTGGTCATCTTTATGAATGATCTCATGAACATAGAGTAATTGTCCACCACAATCCCTCTCAATTCTAGAGAAAAAAAAGATATTATTTCATTGAATTAATACTTCTAATTATCAAATAAATTTTTATAAATCATTATGATATTATCTAATAGCACTCAAATATTATTATGATGTAAATAGAAGGATCTTGGAGCCTGTTTGGATCACCACAATAGATATTTTTCATAACATTACTTTGATGAAATGATAGTAAAATTTTGGGAGATTTGAAAATAATTAATAAGGAATGAATTTATAAATAGGAAACTCATTAATTACCTAAAATAATTAGAAATAAATTTTTGATTGTCCTGTAATTTTCATTTAGTGTTCTTCTACCAATTAATCCATAAATTAACTCAACTAGTCATAATTATATACACCATATACATCTCAATATAACGAAAAATTGAGAATAAAACATTTGTTTTCCATTGCTGAATAGAATCATCGTATATTCACAATACCAATTGGTTTTATAAAAAACACATAATAATGTATAATTATTTAAATTCCATTAAATAATTTACACATTTTTCATATGTTTTCAATTTTTATTTAATAATTCATTAAAAATTAATCACACTATCTCCACTTTTTCTTCTATGTTCTCACAAATATAATATGAAAATTATATAAATATGGGAAAAAATATTCTATGAATTCCATATTTGGATCCTATGATATTAACCAGACAACACAAAAATACATGTTGTGTATCTCATATAAACACACTCTATATGGATGATTAGTGATCTAGGAAAAATAATGAATTAATTCAGCGTTTTATGGATTTATATCACTAGGTGTTTAATTAATAAACACTAACTAACATGGCATAGTGCATGGATACAAAAAATACCCAGATTTTTAATTTTGTACAAAATGGTAAGGCTATTAGTCAACAAAAAGCTTTCTGTTTATTTCATGGAATATGTGATAGGTAAAACTGCAATTTGTATATGACCAGATGTGTATCTCAGGTATGACATTATACCCAATTACGATTAATTGTAATACAATACACTTACTACTGAGGCATGCTAGATTTGTATATAATTAATAACTATAAAAACGTGTATTTGGATAGTACAAGTCATGTAAATTACATTATTACGTAAAAATTAAAATTTATTTAATATATAGTTTATCCATTTGAGGATTTTTTTCATGTGTCATTTATATGACTTATACATTATATGTGATGGTTTATTAATATATATATTAAAATATTTATTTATGTATATTTTTTTGAAATATATGTCATGAATAAATCATAATACATTGTTTAATATATGATCATTAAATTTGTATCTTGAGAAAGAAACATGTTTTGGTGTGTAATTTACATGAAACTACAAACTACGAAATTCTAGGATAAGATGTGTAGTTGCATGGGGTTTGAATTATTTTTATAAAACCATTACACATGGTGGATATCATGGATGAGTACCCATAATGTTCCCTCTAGGTTTTATGTTTTGTACTTTTTAAAATTTTAATAAATTATTATAATATTAAATAATTATTGATGAGAATGTTAGGAACCATTGGATAAAAATTTGGGTGAATTTATTGATTTATTTGTTAATATAATTAATTCTTTCAAGTGATAATGATCCTGAGTTGGAATGAGTGGTAATGAAATATAGTTTATTAAATGGGTAACCCATTTCTTTTATATGGATGGTCATAATCAAATACAAGACCTTTACATGAGATTTTTTTTCCACTAAATTTACCATTTATATTTTAAATTGGTGGCATGTATGTCACTCCTCCCCTCACTATGTTTGGATAGGAGTTCCAATAGTTTTCATTCATATAAAAAAATTAAACCAATCCTTCGATTCCCTTCACTTGCATGTGTGTGATGATTTTATAATTTATAGAGCTCAAATGTGAACATAAGAAGTGCATGCTTGGATCTGAGGTGAAAATAATCTATGAGATACATGTTGGGATATGTGGAATGATATAATGTGAACCAATCCATGGTTCATGGTATCCCCCCAAGGTTCATGGTTTTTTGATCACCTTCTAAATAAACCAACCATTTTGAATATATAATGATCATTAGAATTTTATCAATTTTATTACATTGAATATGATTTTTTATTTTGATTTTTGATTTTCTATCATGATCACTGAAATAAATGAATTAATATGAATGCAATATAGAACAAATAAATTATTATTATGTGTAAAAATTATTGAATAAATAGTTAACCAATTAGTAAAAAACGTAATATTAGCATGAATATAGTAAAGAAAATAATTCAAAATTAAAAAAAGATAACAGTCTCTCAATTACATATATAATTTCATTATATCGATCTAGATAATATGTTAAAATAAAAAAAATAAAATTAATTGACCAACCAACGACATAATGCTTTCTATTATAATGTAATTTTAGCATGTGTTTTGTATTGACATAATCATGGTTCGAATCAATTGTTAGATGTGTAAGAACATAGTGTAACATAGAGGCAACAGTTCTATAAATCCTCATTTACTATTTTGGGATTGGAGAGTCCACTCGACAGATAAAGGGGGTTCAAGTTAATTTAGTTGAAAAATTATCCCAAAATAAATCTCTTACAAGGACCTGTCAGGCCCATTTCATGCTAATGAGAATGGGAAAAGGGTTTCTATACAACTGAATTTCCAGGAAACATGATAGGAAAAAATAAATGGAAAGGACTGTTAGGATTCAAAAAAATAGTGGGGGACAAATAAATTTAATATTTATTATCTAAAATTTATAAATATTATAAAGTAATAAAATTCATATATATTTAATTTTTGAAAAAAAGAATCATGAATTATACTTTATCATTTTAATCCATATAAGTGTTAGATAAACCTATAACCAACAAAGATTTTGAAATAACTACAAAGGTTGTTATGCATTATTACACCCCATGAATGTAAATTATATGTGATTGGAAAAATCATTCCTAAGCACCAAACAATAAATCCAGTAAATAAGGACTATCTACTTACAAAAAAACGTATTAATGATTCCACGGATGAAAAATGTTTCATGCGAACATATTTGGAGAACTGTATTCAAAAGAAATATGAATATATTGATATATATAGACTGTCATCTCATCATCAAGACCATTATAATGGGATGGTGTAAAAATATAGATAAGATTTCTACATTTTATATCCTATATAGAAATCATAAAGATTCATAACCAACTGGGTCCATTGTTTTCAAGATAATTGGATACATAAACAAAATAGTCATGTTAGGATTTATTATCCCTTGTTTTTTACAAATTTATATTAGGCATTTAATGTTCCCAAAACCATTATATAGTTTAATTTTAAATGAATACATGATCAAAAATGTGAATACTTTTCCAAATATTCTTACCATCTTTATTCAATTTGATAATGAAATTAATAATTACTAACTTAAGACCTTTATAGTGAACTATAAAGGAAAGAATCATAAAAATGGCCCTAAAAAAATTCATTTTCCATGTCTCTTATCCAACATCCTTCAAAAAAGAACATGTTTCAATTATATAAAAAGTATAAAAATGTAATAGGTTTTTCAAGTTGAATGTTTTTTTCACTAGAATAGTATATGCACTGAAAATCACGGGGAAGGAAAATCGGAATACATTTTCACTTGAAATATTTCTATATATTTCCAATGGGGGTTATATAAATATTTTCTTGATCGAATCTATATATATATGTATATGTGAAAAAATCATATAAATATCAATATATTTCTATAGGAGAGGTGTATAATTGTGTAGAAAATGGATAAATACTTTCTACATTTTCTATAAGAGACTAAAACATAACAATTCCATTGAAATTGATTTATTTTAATAAAAATTATTTATATATAAATGTTACTAAGAATAAATTTTTTTTTCATACCTAGACATGGAGAGGGTGATTTTCTAATTTTGATATATAGTACTTTTCTAAAAACACATCAGTTTATATTCTATGTGACAAAGAAATAATGGTATTATTGCCTTAAATTATGAAAATAGTATTAGCAATTAGAAATGATTCATTTATACAATGCTCATATAAAACAAAACTATGGTATCACTTCCTTATCACACAAACAAGAAGTGTCTAAAAGATACCTATAATTATTCTTATTTAAACTCTTATTAACTACATCCGCATTAAATATGTAATTCATGTTTATATGAAAAAATGAATAAAAATTATGTTGCGTAAATGGTAAATGTTAGATTGGACTTTTAGGACTGGTAAACATTGGTTTGTGTATAAATATTGTTGTAGAAGCTAGAGGTGAATGTGTTATATTCATTAATTTTAATAATTACTTCTGTATATATGTATTTATCTACTTATTGCTACATACGTCTGAGATCCTTGTGAAATTCAAATAATTAATTAATAAATTATAAAAATAATTTTCCAATATTACAATGAATGTTTAATATATTAGAAATGCTGAATATCATAACCAAGAGTTTATTAAAATTTTATAGAATTTTTTGATTTTACATTAACACACTCCACGATATACTCAACGTTCGAATATTTCTAGTGAAAGGAGGTATTATATCATGACAGACATGGTAAGGTTGATGATGAGTCACATAGATATTCCATTATCCTTTTTTGGAATATTTATTTCATAGTGATAAATACATACTCATATGAGAACTAATAAAAGATGAAAATTTAATTTCACTATAGTTATAAAGAATAAATTCACATGTTTTTCAACAAACTCATGCATAGTTATGTGAAACATTTGTTAAGGCCCACTATGAAAATAAACTATCAACCTAATGTTTGATGTTTATCTTTATTGGGTACCCAAATGAAACATGTGGGTCCTATTTATATGAAATTTCGTACAATATTGTGACCATCCTAAGAAAATCCATTTTTCCTTGGAGGGATCACATCCACACAATGTATAGTGGGAGAGTGTTTGACGTTGAGAATGATAATTCTCAATAAACATAATAGTTTATACATGAACATATTCCTTAGGGCCGACGAAATATTATACGATGAAACAAAATAAGTCTGTTGGAGGTCCAAATTGGATATATGATTTTAGAGAAATAATTTTTTAATCATCAACGATGGAGACACATTGTTGATTGAAAATAAGGATCATATTTCTAAAAAGGAACCTATTGAAAAATATAATGACATAAGATGGAATGAAGCCTTGAATAACGAGATGAATGACATGTATTGGAACCAAGATTCAGTTCTACTCAATCAAAAAGTTTATGTGAACCCCACTAGTTGTAAATGGGTATCCAAGCGAAAAATGAACATGGGAGGTAAAGTCAATACCTATAAACAATGGTTAGTTTCTATATGGTTCAAATAGTTGCAAGGAATTTACTACTATGAAATCATTTCAGAAGATTACATTTTTAAATCATTCATAAATATACATTGAATGGAAACATTCAATGAATATGAAATTTAGTATTTTTATGTACAAAAATATTCTATTATTTGAGCCATTTGGAGAAATATTTTATGGTAAAACTAGTAGGGATTGTGTCTTTAGGTAACGGATAAAATTTTTTCAAGTTATAAAAATAAATTTATGGATTGATGAAAGCATCAATGTCACCAAAAAATTGATTTTATGAATATATAAATGAATTTATTGTAATTAAGAAGTAAATTAATACTACTGTTTACAAGAAGTTTAATGGGAGTATATTTATTATAGTAGTTGTAAATTTTAATGATGTATTACTTCTTGGAAACAAAAGTATTATAGTAAATTATGGATTTATTAATGAAATTTTTCTTCATAGTGTAAAATGGGGAATAAGACATCATTTTAGTGATCATCCCCAATAATGGAAAATTGAAGAGGCTTCATTGACTATGTTAAGGTCCATACATTTATATGATATTAATGATATTTTTCACGGAAAAATATTATAGATGATGAGATCTAGTATAATATGGTATATATCATTTAAATGAAATGTATCCCTCTATATAATTTAAGGTATTTATAATCATTAAGATCACATATAATTTTCCAATATGATAAATCATGTATTCCATGTTATGACATGTACTTAATGACACCTATGCATTAATAATGATAGGTAGATATCATTCCAATCGAGGAGAACGCCATTAGTATGATGTTATGGATTTAATTAAGTATCTATGAATAACTAAGGATATATTTATTCTTTATAGATTAGGTGAATGGTTATTCAAATGGGGTTATACTAATTAGAATTTTATATCAAATCAGAATTATCTAAATTCATAATTTGGTTATTTATTTAGTCAAAAGAGGAAATGTGAGATAAAAAGGTTCAAATATGATAGTCCTAACAAATCCTACAGGGGTGTATAGGTCTATAAAATCTTTTGATTCATCCAAAGAAGCTATTTTGATAGAAATTGTTTTCCAATATCATGATATGGTTATAGTTATTAATGTCTCTGTAACATTATATTAGGATAATATTATGTTGTTCACTCATGAAATATAGCTCATGGAACACCAGCAAAAAAACCCCATAATATGGAATTACCACCTCATGAGTGATTTCTCTTAGATGGATGAATTTGAAATGATTAGAGTCAACATGGAAGATAATATATTGAAAACTTTTTACAATGTATTATATCAAATGAAGTACATGAATCATGTGATTTCTAGTGTACTGATGTTTGGTTGTTGTTTGATATAGCATAGATGGAATCTATTGGAATTGTTCCTCTAAAATACTTCTATATAATTTATAATCACCGATATTAACTCGTATAAAAATTAATAAACATTCTATAAAATCATTAATGTTCATAGATATTATGTTTTATGAGATAATGATTTAAGATTAAATGAAATAATGAAAGGTTATAATAGCTCCGTACTATAATGAGAACCAAAATTTTCCATGAAAATATTGTAAAAATATATATTTTATAACAAAATTATATCATGTTATAGGTCTCAAATGATACAATATATCAAGGGTGGATACTCAAAGGGCTTTAAGATACTTTCTCATGGTGTATGACATTTGTAATTTCAAATTCGTGAGATTAGGTGAACACATCCCACTAATAAGAAATCCATTATTATGAGTCATTTAATATTATTATCTATATATGTTTTTATGGTCTCTAGAATTTAGTATTTTTATTAATAGATGTAATTGGAAATCTACCCTGTTCAATTTATGAATGTTATGATGACATATTCCTCTAGTGAAGTAGGATACAATGGGTTTATCTTAGGTGATATAAAAATTATGGAATAATCTGAGAAAATATTTTTATGTTATTTTATGTAATGGATGTAGATATCACATTACCTTTAATTGGAATATATCAATGTAAATAAATCATTGTCCATAGTGTCATGGGGGTAGTAACACTTCAATAATGTAAAATAAAGAGGCATCGATTTTATAGTTTGATGACACCAGCATACAACATGTTTGATTATAGAAATCTGGATATAGGAATTATACTACACAACAAGCTGTCTTATGAGACGTTATATCATTACGAAACTATATTAATTCACTATATGTTTCATGTAATGTTACTAGTTGTTAATTTTGAACATTCTGTGGCACCAGCTAATTCCACTGAACTTGAGTCTTAGAAGTTCACACACTGAGTATGTCAGGATCTATAGTTAAATGTTCGTATTTTCATAACAAGTTAGAAAAATATTATTTCCATACATTTTGTATTAATTAATCATGTTTTCTTGATCAGATATATTCAGAAACTATATATTTTACGAAATATTTTTAAAAATACTCTTCAAAAAATATTTATTATCAGAATATATTGTGATATTTATTTAGTAAATAAATTTTTAGTATTCAGTCAACAATAATTATTAGTGACTAATGGAAAGAATATTTAATAGGTCTAGAGGTAAATAGTTTAAATTAGATATTATTTTAATTAATATGAATAAATTTATTCAATATATAATATGTAATTAATCTGAGAGGTTTTCACATTTCAAATATAAATAATAATATTATTATTATTATCTGGACATTGGATTCATCGAGGAAGAATATATAAAGGCATATGTGAAATTATAATTTTTTAACTCTATACTTATTTAAAACCATTTATATCATTTTGATCCTAATCCCTAGACATTTATTATTTTGGGTCCAATCAAATTCATTGAATCATCTTAATCCATTTAGAGATCCTTTCCATGATCTCTCTCAATAATAGAGAGTGATGCCCCTCCAAAACCCATCTTGATTCTATATTGAATATAGAGTGTTATTCATTGAAGACATTATCTTACAGATCAATAATGAACAACTAAATATTTAGGATCATCCATTATTGAACTCAATGATTCATTTGGAATTTCATAGAGGTTCATGGTGGAAATGTGGATCATATATGGAAAGAATATAAACATGATTTTGGATACACAATGATGGTATAACATGGAGATGTTGTTGGATTTATCAATGAATAAATAATTAGTTTTAATATAATTATCTTACTATTTAAATTATTTGCAAACAATTATTTTATGATCCTGTGTATGGATTATTGTTGTCATTCATCACTAAACACTTGTTTCAATTCCATTGGTCATGAAATTCAATGACATGTACATCAGAAAATAATAATTGGTTATGATAAAATGTGGAGTTCTCAATTGCCAAAAAGTTTATTTCATTACAACAAAATCCATCAATTATTACTTTTAAGAGTCATGTATTATTTAATAGACTTCAAAAAACATTAATCTCATATAATATTGTTTTATCTGTTGAAATATTAATTTATTATTATTTTCCCCCTGAATGATTTAATGAAACAATGAAATGATTCATTATTCTAGACGCAATGTTAAAATATTCAAGTGATATTCAATTATCACAATAAAATATATACTTATTTTTTTATACCTTATATTTCATGTATAATGATTCCCCCATGTCATTAAATTAAAATAATATCCACCATCAATACACTATTATTTTTTATATATTTATTTATTCCTACAATGCTAGATTATCCTCCCAACTAATCATTTAATAAAAATTGTGACTACGAGTGTCACAAAGTAAATATCTCACAGTATAGAAACATAATGAAAATATTTGAAGTTGAAACTAATTAAACTGTTTTAAAAAATATAAAAATATAATTATTATTATATTTTTGTAATAAATTAAATAAAACATAAATAGATACTGAAAATATTCTAATAAATATGGTATAAATAAAATTACCCCCACCCCATTGTTGAATAATTAATTATCCTCATGTAATCACTTTGGAAACAATTCACCATGAATGCATTTAAATTACTATTCAAGAATTTTGTTACTGATTTTCAACAATGAATAATCTTATTGGATACTAATTGTTACATGAAGACACGTTTTAAAATTCAGCTCACATAAAATTTGTGTAGCACTAAAAACTTTCACCCCATAATAATCTATCATAATGTAAATAATAAGATAATTTAATTTACTAAGTGTTAATCTGAGTTCAATGCTCCCTATTATTTCTATCTCCCAATAAAACTAACAGAATATTAGATTTAGTTTATAGAGTTTATTTTTCATATCAGTTATTCATGTGTTTAGATAAAATAATATGATGTTAAAGCATTCTAATTAGTGGATATCCCTAAATATTAATTATTATTATTAATGTGTAAAGTAAACTACATTAGAAAACCATAACATAGATTAATCATTAATACTATTCGTGTATTATATTTTTCAAACACACACACACACATACAATCAGTATTTTCCTACATATCTCAAAATAATTGATCTTTAGTTTTAATCATGACATTTTACTCTAATGCTAATGATATTTTATAGTTTTTTTTCTGAATCATTGATGTTATAATAATAAAATTTAATATTTTTCACTCCTCATTGAGTTAATTAATATAGTTTATTATTTCCAAATATTGATTCACCATAATCCTACTCAATTAATCTTCAATGATCAGGTAATATAATCAATCGTTTCAATTTTTGATTATTTATAATAGACTCTTATGGATAGATATCAATCAGTTCTTTTTAATAAAACATAAACCCCCAAAGTCAATATTTTATAACCCCCAAAACTATTTTCTATATGATTATTATATTAATGAGAAGGGAAATTCTATTCATGATACAAATAATTAATTTATAATTGATAAAATTTAGATACAAGGGATTTTAGAATACTGACCTTATGACTGAGAATTCAATTTTTTTATTTTTCAAAAACATTTTTTGGTTAGGTGAGATCCTGCTATTACAAATCACATTGAGGCTAAGTGAGAATCAGAACGCCATGACAAGAAGCTATTGATGGGATGAGTAGAGAACCGTGTCTTGGACCAAACCCACCCAAAATCCACAACAAAAAAACATGCAGGAACATTATGTTGTGGATAAGTGAGAAATGAAACAAAACAACCCATGAAAACACCATCTAAAAATTAGAAACCAAAAACACCAGACCACATCATGTCGATTATAGTATCAGGGGAGAACATGCAGGGACTCCTAATGCCTGATGATTCTTGAGGTTTTCATATGTGACCTCGTAATGACCCATGTAGGTGATGATTACCCTTCCATTATCCAACACCAACGACCCTTGCAGTCCAACTATCACCAATAACCAGTAATGAAACAAAACCCCATTATTATACCACCATCGCCAGAACCACCAAAACTATCCCAAATCGCCAAGAATCATTTGATTCTAACTAGTATGGGGTCATGAATGGATTAACATTTCAAAAATGGAAGTGGAGGGCCAACGCACAGGAGTCTTGAGCCTGGCCAAACAAATACAGAAAGCTGTAGATCAAACTAGATCTGCATGGACAAAAAAACCTAGATCCCAATGGGAAAACGGCCTCACCGGAACCCAGGAGTTTTGTAAACCAATAAATTAATGGTAATATGTGTGGTTTACCACAAAATTGATATTATATTAATATATTTGTCCATATTTTACCCCCTTAATATTTAAACCTAATCATTGGGGATTAAAAATTATGATAGAGATCAAGTCTATGTGTCTTTGAAATACTATTTCAATTACATTCCAACTATTTACAATTCATTAATGTCCTTCCAAATATTATTTTCTTGTAATAATTACTCATGTAAATATCATAGAAAATTAATATAATTCCAATTTTCACATCATCATTGGATAACCATTATTTAAGGGAAATATTCTCTTTGAACACATTTTACCATGTATTTCATTTCAATATATAGAGAGTCGTATATGGACCATTATTTTTTTACCTATTTTAAAAACACATATGAAATTTTTTATTCGACTTTTGGAAGGTTTTTTCTACCATTTAGTATATGAAATTAAAATCCCATTATAATAAGAAATGTGTTTCCATGAAAAAGGGATATTGTTTAGTAAATTTCTTTATCTCTTATAACACTACCCTTGGGATAGTTCTCTTCCAATAAATCTACTGCAGTAGGAAGTTGTTAAAATTATTAAATTATAGTGGCTTATTTATATTAATTGGTTTATTGTATACTAGTTATATAATAATTCATTTTTATTCTATCTACTACTTATTGTGATTACCATAACATACTTCATTATATTACATTTGAAATAAATATATATTTTCATACCAATATAATAATATATTTATTAAAAAATTAAAATACACTTACATTTTATAGAAAAAATCTTGTCTATTTTGAAGAAATTTGAAAAATCTAGTAATTATTCAAGAATATTTGTTTAGTAGTATACATTTTCTGATTTTTATTGTTTTGATAAATCTTAGAATTATCGATTTTTTCTTTTAAATTTTATCATAAATTCTATGAAATATTTATAGCATCATATTATCTATTTTTACTTCCTTAAAAGGTGTTGATGTTTGTTTCACATAATTTAAATATTGAGTCCTTTTTAGATACACAGATTAAAATGATCCTTGAAATCTTGATTGAATAATTTTATTTTAATTACATTAGTTCATCCAAGGTATACTAGGAGGATTATATTAATTATCATTATATGTATTGTAGAATTTTTCATATCTCATGTGTTTCCATTTTAGATCCCCATATATTTAAACCACTTCACAAAAAAGGAAGAAGGTGCTTTTGGACGGTTAATGTTCATAAAATGATTTTAACTTTTCCCAAACTAATGGAGATGTTCTCTAAATAAAATATAAAGAATATTAATTTTTTATGTCATTTAAGCGGATATATATAAGTTTTATTTAATGAAATATTGGAATTATTTAATATCATATTTATTTTAAGGGTATATCATAAATAATGAATATGATTATTTCATTGTACCACCATTAAAATCCTAATATACAAATGATTTATTTCACACTAAAGTGTTATGAATTGAATTATTTTTTTAAAATTCGATAAAAAACTATGTGATTGATATAATCATTAAAACATGATGTGTTTAAATTATATAATCTTCCATAATTGTCTATCATTAATTAAATTAATCAAAAAATATATCAATCATTGATAAACATTTATTTTGTGCTAAAATATATATATAAAATGTAAATATATTTCAATACATAAACATTATAGAAATTTAATTAAATTATATGATGTCTCTAAAATTTCCCACAATCATTTTAAATAATATATAAAAATCCATTATTAGGTCTTATAATACATTATATTTCTTGCCTATCTCTCTTTATTATCATTTATATATCCCAATAGATACTTGTATAATTTGTTTTTGAGTAATATCCCACACAATCATTGGCTGATTTAGTCAATCTAATGATATAGCTTATTAGGAATATTCCATTTGAAATTCTTTAGTGATCGTCAATATTCATTTTGATATAAGAACAATACTAGTGTCTATAAATGTAAAATGGTATATGTTATTCATTGATATTATACATGGTTTCTATTTTAAAAAACATTTTAATCATGGAATTGAGTTTTTATTGTGATTTAATATATTGGAAATTTATTCACCATTCCTAAAAAACTTATTAGTGGAGTTAGAATGGTGTTATGATCATTTATTCATTAGATCATGTTTAAAAATAAATAAATAAATGAATCATATTATTTTATTATTGTATGTTGTATGGAATTGTATAAATCATTTATTGGGGCTGGATATCTGATATGGGATATCAAAATACATGGTAGTTTACTTACTTATGATATGGGATATCATATGTGACATCATAGTGTTATCCAGTAGTTATTCAATATATTATATCTTAAAATACCATTTAACATTATGTGAGATAGTTACACTTTAAATTGTGATGACCCAAATTTTTATTTATAATTTTTTTAGTAAATAACAATTTTATTTTGATAGAAGATATATTATAAGATACTCACATCCATCCCATAATAGAAATTAACAATATTATTTTAAAAATAACATAGAAAATATAATTCTATGTATAAATATATTCTATAAAATTAATAATAGTTCAATGGGATAATAAAAAAATGTAAATAATAAATCTATAATTTGATATTCTCATATGTCGTGGACCAAAAAAATTCTCATGAATACAATGAACAGTTGAAAATTAAAATAAATTATATTTATTATAAGGAAATTTTTTAAAATGATTATTCTAAAATTTTTATAAACATTATAGAAACTGAAGATTGATGTATAAAAGAGGTATTTGTAAGATGTGTAAAGGTTATATGAGTACTTGAAATATGAAAATTGGAATTCAAATATGACCAATTGAATAGTAGAATAGCCAATAAAATAGTAACCTAACTGTATAATAGAAAATTAGTTTTTCTTCATCTTACGAAAGAAATATATAATTATATTTTAACAGAAACACTGAAAAAAATAAAAATTATTTAACAAAAAAACAATTTTCACAAAAACAAATTATGTTTTTTGGAAAATTATTTACTTTTAAATTATATAATATTTTTTATAACATACATTATAACATAAAATAAAGATTTATTTTCAAAAAATAGTTATAAAATTTTAAAATGAAAAAAATTAAAATATGTATACAAATTAATAAAATATGAATCAATTTTTATTAGGATTAGAAAATCAACGAAGTTAGGAAAAATTAATAATTGTAAAAAAAATTTGTTTTAAATAATAATTAAATTTATCATATTAAGAAACTTATTTTTGTAAAATTGATTTCATTTTTTGGATTCAATATATTGAAATTATTATGACCCTTGTTTTGTTAATTTTTTATATTATAAAATACTTGTCATGTGTTATATATTTTGAAAGTATAAGTGAATAAATTTTATATATTTATGAAATTTATTTGAATATTTTAATTTCATGTGTTCAATTAATTCACTATCCTATTACTATTGAGTCCACTATATGAAAACTATATATCGAAGCAATTGTTTATTCAAAGAACCCAACTTTTCCCCATATAAATATAACCCTTTTTCACCCTACTAATTCTAACATATTCCTCTTCTTATATTTCCTAATATATTCCCAAATCCCACATAAACTCTATTATCTATGTTCTGGAGGTTCTAGTATCATTAATATTGAACCCTTCAAAGTCAAAATTTTATTAGAAAAGGAGACATCTCATGGGGTAATATAGGACTCCAAGTCACTCTTATCCATTTATACCTTTTATGTCATCTTCTTAAACCACATAAATATATTATATAGGTTATATTTACGAAAATATATGATATTTTTCTTCTATATTAATAATATTAAAATCATATAATGATAGAATAGTTATTTTAATAATCAAATATCCATTCATGATCTCTATAACCACATATAGTACTATAATATTTTTTTAAAAAAATTCTGACTTCATTTAAGGTAATATTAAATTATATTATGGTTAAATATGAACTTAATAAAAAAAATTTAAATAATATTCATATCCAATAGTAGGTAAATTTTAATAACCCAGATCATTCTAGGATGTGTGTTATTAGGGGGATTTTAATTTTTGACTCCAATATCAAAGTATGTTTAACAATTGATAATCATATTAGAATATTTAGAGTTAAATAATATCGTGTAGATGGTCTTGGACATGTATTATTTCTGAAACTTTGACTTGAGTTATTAGGTGGGATCTAGTGGGTTTTGATGAAATTTTTAAATTTTCAATGATATTTACATTATTGTATGATAGCAACACAGTTAGGGGAAACTATTCTAGTGAACCATATTGGGTTGTTTTTCCTAGGGATATGGCGCAAAACATCATAACAATCATGAAAAATATAAAATTTAGTTTCACTAGTAGTTTTAATGAATTATAAATTATTATGTACTTAATTTGGCTAAATAATGTGAGGGGTTTTCTTGGGTCAGTGGATGCTTCACAATTTTTGTGTGGTTTAGTAAGACATGCATGAAAACCAGGTGAGGTTGAAATGTATTTATAATAATACAACTATATGGTTTATTAATTTTTATAAAACCTTGTTGTTACTAGGAAACATACCATAATTTCTTATGAATTGAAAAATATTACTATTTTTCAATATGTTAATCTCTCTCCCATCAATTTACTCCATTGCACGTGACTAGATAGGGGTGGGGGTCTGACTCCATCTCCTTATCTATTATTTTCCAATGCTTCTTCAACTTTTTAATGAATTTTTTTGGATATTTTATTGTGTTTTTTCTTATTATATCTTCTTTTATTATTATCCCTGTTAGTCGTCTAATTATGTCCAATTTGTTAAGGGTTCGTGAGTTGATTCCATTAGAACATGGTAGAATCATCATAATATGATGTGTTTTTTCACAACATGTCTTTAGTAAAACATAAGTGGATGATCATAAATAATATTTCATCATTTGGTGGGAGGAACATCACTAAAAGGATCTATTTTCTGGGGTTGTTAAATTAAATATAATTTATTATTTATTGGTTTACAAGTGTTAGGTATTTGTCTTGTGATGCTACCAATGGTGAATTATAGACCTTATGCTTGTGGTAGGATTCATTTTCAGTTATCATATATTCATCATGAGTTTTTATGTAATTATTATTATCAATAATTAATTTTAATATTAATTATAAACTTCAATAATTAATTTATTTTACGATAAGGGTTGTTATTGGATAAGTGTTGAGTTGAGTGTGGATAAGAGATGTATGATCTTGGATGGGGGTAGTTACCATGTTCTTAAATTGATGAAGACTCCTAATGTGGTAGATGTTACCTAAATAGGTCATATGGTTTCTAAATCTAATATAGTCTAATGATAGGTGGACTCAACACCTGATAGTGTTGGATAATACATTTAAAAAATAATAATTTTACTTCTATTTAAATGATCAAAATTACAAAGGTTGTGATGTACCCAAGACCCTTAGTGATACCACCTTTAATGATATCTAATAGATTTTATATAGATATGTGTGATGATGAATATGGATCCAATAATGTACTAAATTATTTAAATGAGATTTATTAACTTATTTGACCTTGTTATAGGTACCCTTAGACTATTTCATGCAAATGAGAGTAGTGGATTTGAAATCAATGGCCTAAGTAGTTCATAAAAAAATCCTGTGATATCTTATAGCCTATTGTCTAGTTGAATAAGATATTGGATAGTGTATTACTCACTTAATTTAATGTGAGTACCATGTTAGGTATACCCATGGATTAATTATGGTAGTATAAGTGGTAGATGGGCCTAATATGGAACATGGGGAGATATTGACAGAGGTTAGGCTTTTTTGAGTGATGGGAGTTGCTCAAGAGTTGAGGTTGAGATCAAGGAGCCCATGTAGGGTATCCTAGTTATGATGTTTCATTGTGGTTTATATTGGGTTCACCAACCATATGTTGACCCTAAAAATGTATAGTTCATGGGTGTATATTTTTTCTATCCTATGATGAATCTTAGAGCCCAAGACTTGATGGTGGTGGTCTTGGTTGTGCACTTCAGAGGAAATCCTATGGGATGTGTGATCAGTTTTGTGTATTAATATCTCTCTTGGTGATCCTAATGATTAATATAAGATAATAACATGGTGGATTGTAACTTTTTATAATGAATAATAAGGTATATGAGATCCATATGATTCATCTGATGCCTAGGATTTAATAATTACCATTGATAACAATTGAGAAGCTTAGTTTTCCTAGAATAATGAGTTATTTCAAACTATATTATATAATATTAATTAGATTCATAGAATCTAGTGGTTATAATCAATTACATATATGTTGCCTTATATGCCTCAAATATAGTAATTGAACATTATGATTTTATAGGATTTATAAGTGTCTAATAATGTAGTGATTAAAAATAATAATAATAGATATTCCTTGGGAATACAGGATCTTCTAGTTACATGTCATGACAACGGAGATAACTAGGATTTTCAAGGTTTTGGTGCTAGTTCTTAATACTATGATTTTATTATTATTATTCGTTTAATTTAGTGTTAATACCGTTTGAATGGATTCTCATGATATTACAGGGTGATAAATTTATAAACAGATGATACTGTAACATTCTTATAGTAACTATAATGATGGTTGAAAGAGATATGGTAAATACAATTTTACAACATAGAACCCAAGTACTAATGGTCATAGTTTAATTGTTCTTTTTAAAATATTTATATATTTTAAATATTTATGATGTAGTGATTACATTGATTTTTTGGTTATGTTTGAGACCCCGTTAGGGTTCCCAATTGAGTTGTACTCACACCCTTCTCGGGTTACCATTTCACATGGGTACCTGAGGTAACCAAACTATTATTATGATCATGTATAGTGGAGGAATACTATTTTTTATCAAGCATAATAACATTGAAATGTATTTATATTTGGGTATGATAAGGATTTTTATGAAATTATAGTTCTAATATAAAAATACTTCACTGAAACCTTATGATAACTAACCCTATGGGAATTACAGAACCCTATGGACTCGATAAAAGAACTAGAGGATCAAATACATACAATGGGAATGATTTCTAACTATAATCATAGTAAACAAATATTATAATTGTTACTAAAATCTCAATTACCCAACCAAAATTTTGTAAATCCATAAAAAAACTATGTATAAATAAACAAAATAATCTCTAACATATATATAGAATAATCTCTCAGCATAACCTAAAACAATCCTCTCCAGTAGAAAAACCTATAATTGTTCATATCATCAATAATGTAATAAAAATTCCCCTATAACAATAGACATCTATTAAAGGCCTACAATTCGATTTTAAATACTTTAAATGGAGTAATATTGGTTTTATATGAAAGTAAATGTAGTTCCAATAACATCTTCTAATAGGAACGCATGGACAATTAAAATAAAATTAATCTATCATCCAATCCAAAAAGTCAATTAACTGAACAAGAGTGGTCAAGAGTGGATCCACATACTAAAATTAAAATGATAATATATCAATAAGTTTACAAATACAAAGTAGGCCACCATCTACCTTTCCACATGCCAAAAATTTTATTATATAACAATTTTCAAAAATACATGAAATAAAATTATAAATATATTTTTTTCTTTATTTAATTAAATGGAAACACTCCAATGATATTGTCTTTCTCGTCCATCAAAGTTTTGAAACAAAAAAAACCTATTTACTATTACAATTTAAAAACGAAAAATAAAATCATTTCATTTAAAATAAATTTTATTGATTCTTTCAAAACTCCTTTTAATGAAATCAAATCACTCACATAGTGATATCATGATATGAGATGAGCACCACAAGTCAATGATATTGGTAATGGAATTAATAAAAGTTCAATAAAGAAATATAATAATTATAAATTAATTGCAGACAACTATCTGAGGTAAATATTAAAAAACATGCCTCACCCTATAGTATCATCAAACAATATCGGAAAAATATCATCATCCCAAGAGTGTGAATCTACCATCAGGGACCATCAGGGAGCACATAGCGATATTTTTAAGTAAAAAGTTTTCTTTTGACTTTTATATTTTGTTTTGTAAATCACAAATGTCTTTTTAATCGTACAAACCTTGTCAATTGTATCGTACTGACCTTGTCAATCGTATCGTACTGACCTTGTCAATCGTATAATACAAACTCTGTCAAACATATCATATTGATTCTGTCAATCGTATGATGCTGACCTTGTCAATCGTATCGTACTGACCTTGACAATCGTATCGTACTTACTCTGTCAACCGTATCGTACTGACTCTGTCAACCGTATCGTACTGACTCTATCATTTGTATCGTACTGACTTTTCTATTCAAACTTTCATTACTTGTTTTGGTACCTAGTCAAAAACACTTGTTTCGTATTAATCTTACTATTGTTTATCATCTTCATATATCTTGTTTTAACCAATATGATGTCGTTGAGTTAGTTATAAACTAATCAAAACGATGTTGTGCTTTCTGTTTCAATATGACCGTTATGTTGCTAGGTGTCCAGGTCCCTCCGAGTTTTTTCAGAGAAATATGACAGTTGGAGGAAACATGACTGTTGGAACCCGAGGCCTATAAATAGAAGGTCATTTGAAGCTGAATGAGAGAGTATTTTGGAACAACTGTGATACTCTACTTCTATCAAGTTCTAGAGAGAGACACTGTGACTTCTCTCATATACTTTGTGCATCCGATCATTTTATTGAGGGCATTCATGTAATTGAAAGACATAGGTGCCGATTACCTACAAAATCGAGGGCTTCCGGGGATAGGCAGACGGACGGTCTAATCATCTTATCGAGGGCTACCGAGGATAGGCAGACAGACGTTCTGATCATCGTATCGAGGTCTTACTAAGGTGCTGGTGAGACAGACCTTTTATCCTAGGTGAAAGGATAACCCTTCTCTTTGGGTCAAAATAATTGTAATACTTTTACTTTTCCACTGATGCTTGTATTAAAAAGGAATTTTTATTGTTTCCTTTCTTCTTTACATATTCAATTGTAATTGTTTCAATTATAATCATTCTATTACATATTGTATTGTTTGATTCAATACGCATTAAGGTAGAATCATTCATCTTTATATCATTCTGATTATTGTGTTCATCTCAAATACAATTGTTTTACATTTCTTTAGTATTACATTACTTTATACCATTTATTCTCAATACAATTGTGGGTGTTTGTATTTGTATTAGTTCAAGATCTTTTAAACTAAATCTCTTAAGTGTTTAAACACAATGTTTTTAAACCTACAATTCACCCCCCCCCCCCCTCTTGTATTGTTCCATCTATATACATATACATCTACATATTTGATCCAATAATTGGTATCATAGGGGGTTTCCACTGATTTGTATTACTTGTTCTATTTTTACTTACTACACTAACTTGTGGAGTGGAAAAGATTTTTGTTTTATTAGATGGCATGAGTGAATATTAGGTCAATAGACAATCTAAATCCTTATAGACCACCTATCTTTGATGGGAATGATTATGAGTACTAGAGAGATCATATGAAGACTTTTGTGATCAATACTGGAATAGACAATTTTATTATGCTTACTGGAGGTTACAAAATTCCTGACAAAGAAGTTAGTACTTTCACTAACCAAGAGAAGCAAGAATATCAACTGAATTACATGGTACGCAATACTTTATTATGCTCAATGACCAGGAATATATACAGTCACATATCTTCATGTGAAGCAGCCAACTGTATTTGGAAGAAATTAGAAGTCACTCATTTTTGTACATCCAAGGTTATAGAAACAAGAAGAGCAATGCTTCGAGAAAAGTATCATGGATTCGGTTGTCCTTATGGAGAGCCAGTATGTAAAGTGGAACAAAGTTTTATGACAAATTTCAACAGTATACAATCCATGGGTGAAAAAGGCCTTGATGATGCTTCTCTAGAAGATAAAATTATAGATATAATGCCAAATGAATGGGAGTCAAAAAGGACAGTTATTGATGAAAATAGAAAAGTTTCCTAGATTACTCTTGATGAACTCTTTTGAACTCTTCTATAGCATGAGACAAGAATAAAGAGAGATGCTAATTTCAACAAGAATAAGAATGGGAATGGAAGTGTATCATTTACATATAAAGTTAAAACACCTAAAAGTCTTACAAGATCCAAAGCCAATAAAGTTGTTATATATGATTCAAGTGATTGTGATCTTTCGGATAATTAGCTAGCCAATCTTGCTCGATGGATGAACAAGATTGTGGGAAGGAAATACTTTCAATATATATTAAAAACGATAGTAAGGATAAGAAAGATTTAGAGGTAACTTGTTATTAATGTAAGAAAGTAAGACATAAAAGGCTTGATTTTCCTTTACTAAAGAGAAAAGACAGAAAGGATAAAAATTATTAAAGAAACAATAAAAAGTTTTACAAGACAAAGACAAAGAAATTCTTGAAGGAAAATGATACGTGGAGTGCAAGTAGTAGTTATTCTTTAGATGATTCTTCTGAATATGAGTCCTCAGGACGAACGAATATTGGACTTATAGCCATATTACCAATTGAAGAACATTTTCTCATGGCTAAGGTATATAATGTTGAAGCTATTACAAATGTCTCTTTAAATGAAAATTATACAAATAATAGATATTATGAATCTTCAAATGAGGAATCTTCATCATCAGAAGATGATACATTACCTTCTTTTGAAGAAGTATCCAGATTTTCTAAATTACTCAAAAATGAAAATTCCAAACTCAAGATGAAGCTTTAGAATGAAAATTCTTGAATTACAATTTTAACTAAAGAAGTGTCAGATCTTTCTAAGGATCTTGATATGAAAACATCTGATTTTGAATGTATTTTAAAAACCCTTGAGAAATTCAAATTTGACAAAGATAAACTTTCTAAGGATCTTGAAAATGTGATTTCTAAGAAAACAAATTTAGAACCTAACTGTAGCTCAAATTCAAACGTTTCTGAGAATAAGAATTTAGTTTTAAATTTAAAGTCAGAATTTTTTTCCTGGAAAAAATGTTTGTCAAAATTTACTCCGGGAAAAGAAAATTTTCACAAAATGTACTCCCAAATTCGACCCTTGAGAAATCATTCTGGACTTGGTCATACTCATTCCAAATTGGTTTTAAGCAATAACTATTTTTTTCTTCAAAATACCCCGTTTTGCTCTAAGTGTCAATGTGGAGGACACTGGAGAAGAGATTTTTCTCTTAACAGAACTCAATCTTTAGGATTTCATAAAGCTCATTTTGCAAAACAAATGTGGACTCCTAAAATTCTTTTATCTAACCTATCTGGATCCAAACAAGATTGGATTCCAAAAAACTAATTGTTTCTTTATTAGGAAAATGAGAAGTATACCAATAGGAATATTTGGTATATAGATAGTGGTTGTTCTCGACACATGACCGGAAACAAAGATCTCTTTGAAAAGTTTATCAAAACAAAAGGTGGAAAAGTTACCTTCGAAGATAATTCTCAAGGAAAGATTGTCGGTATAGGTAATATTGTTTTTCTTGGAAAAGTTCTTATTTAAAACATTTTGTTTGTTAAAGGTCTTAGGAACAGCCTCATTAACATAAGTCAATTATGTGATAAAGGTTACCTTGTGAATTTTAGAAATGATAAGTTTCTAGTTCACAATTCCAAGGATGAGTTCATTCTATCTGATCATAGGCAAGAGAATGTTTACACTATTAACGTAGAAGACCTTAGGAGCCAAAAAATACCCTGCTTAAGTGAAATAGAAGACGAATCATGGTTATGGCATAGAAGAGTAGGACACTGTAATCTGAGAAACCTTAGTAAACTTTCAAAGAAAAGACTTGTGAAGGGACTACCGGACCGTATATATGATTCTTCAAAAGTCTGGTATCCTTGTCATTTGGGAAAGAAACATAAAACTAGATTTAAATCAATTGATGAAGTTTCAACTTCTAATGCATTACGGCTAGTTCATATGGATCTTTTTGGTCCCACAAAAACTGGAAGAATTGGAGGCAAATACTATGTATTTGTTTTAGTTGATGACTTTACTAGATTTATATGGGTCTATTTTCTTACAAAGAAATATGAAGCCTTTTCCTATTTCAAAACTTGTAGAGCCCAAGTTAAAAATTTGAAAACCTACCATTTATAATTATTCATAGTGATCTTGGTGGTGAATTTCAAAATTCAGAATTTGAATCATTTTGTAGTATGAAAGGTATTACTCACAATTTATCAGCTCCAAGAACTCCTCAGCAAAATGGTGTTGTTGAAAGAAGAAATGGTATTCTTCAAGAAATGAGTAGAACCATGTTGAGTGAATACTCAATTGCTAGGCACTTTTGGGATGAAGCTGTTATTACAACATGTTATACTATAAATCGTGTTTTAACTAGACCATTTCTTAGTAAAACACCTTATGAGTTATGGACTGGCCAAAAACCTAAAGTTTCGTACTTCAAATATTTGGGTGAAAAGTATTCATTCTGAATGCAAAAGGTAATCCTCACAAATTCACACCAAAATATGATGATGGAATATTTAAAGGTTACTCCACATCTTCTAAGGCACATATAGTTTTCAATAAAAATACTTGTACTATTAAGGAAACAGTACATGTAAAATTTGATGAAACTGATCTTTTTGCTTTCCACCAACCCAAACCTACATCCTCGAATGTGTTTTCTAAAAATGTTTATCAACCATTATCAGAAGATCATTCTGATAAGGATAATATTCAAGAAGATACCTCTGAAACATTTACCACAGAATATTTTCTACCATATGTTGATGAATAGGTTTTACAAAACCCAAATCAATTGTTTCTTAGGAATCATCCCAGTGATAACATCATTGGTGACATAAATCAAACTGTAAGGACAAGAAATTTGTTATGAAATGAAATAGAACATCTTACTTTTCTTTCCCAATTTGAACAAAAAAGTACAATTGAGGCCTTAGGTGATGAAGATTGGATCAAAGCAATGCAAGATGAACTAAATGAATTTGAAAAGAATAAAATCTGGACTTTATTTGATAGACCTAAAGAAAAAACTGTAATTGGTGTAAAATGGGTTTTCAGAAACAAATGTGATGAAAATGGAATCATTGTAAGAAATAAATCAAGCCTTGTTGCTAAAGGCTATAATCAACAAGAGGGAATAGACTTTGAAGAAACATATTATCCTGTAGCTAGACATGAATCTATTCGTATTCTATTAGCCTTTGCAGCATACGTTAATTTCAAACTATTTCTAATGGATGTAAAATGTGCTTTTCTAAATGGTTTTGTTCAAGAAGAAGTTTTTGTCGAACAACCTCCTAGTTTTCTAGACCCAAAACATCCTGATCATGTTTTTAAACATACCAAGGCTCTATATGGTCTTAAACAACCCCCTAGAGCATGGTATGATAGACTTACATGATTTCTTTTACAAAACAATTATACAAAAGGTACAGCAGATCCAACCCTTTTTATAAAAATGGAAAATAAAGATGTCTTGATTGTTCAAATCTATGTTGATGACATCATATTCAGATCAACTCAGAAATCTTTAACTGATTCTTTTATTAATTTGATGAAATCTGAGTTTGAAATGAGTATGATGGGTGAGTTAACATTCTTTTTATGTTTTCAAATTTCTCAAAATATAGAAGGAACATATATATATCAATATAAGTATATAATATATTTACTCAAAAAGTATGGATATGACAAAACTAAAAGTATTAGCACTCCAATTGGTACCTCAAATACACTTGATCTTGATAAAACTGGGAAACCACTAGATCAAACAATCTTTAGAGGCATGATAGGATGTTTTCTATACTTGAAATCTAGTCGACCAGACTTAATGTTTTCTATATGATTATGTGCAAGATATCAATAGAATCCAGAAGATTCTCATTTAAAAGACGTAAAGAGAATCATTTGGTATTTAAAAGGCACTATGGATTTAGGTATTTTTTACTATTCTGGGAATGATTTTGTTTTAAAAAGTTTTTCAGACGCTGACTTTGGCGGTTGTATAATGGATTGAAAAAGTACATCTGGAACATGTCATTTCTTAGGAGATTCTCTGGTTTCTTGGTCCTGCAAGAAATAACACTCAGTAGCATTATCCACTGCTGAAGCTAAATATGTAGCATCTAGAAGTTGTTATGCTCAAATATTGTGGATGAAACACACACTCACTGACTATAGATTGAGTTTCTCCAAAACTCAGATTCTATGTGATAATACTAGTGCCACAGCTCTTAGTAAGACCCCTGCACATCACTCTCGTGCAAAACACATAGATGTTAGGCATCACTTTCTTTGGGATCACACACAAAAAGGAGATATTATTCTACAATTTATCGGAATGCAAGAACAACCTATTGACATTTTTATAAAACCATTACCTTCCGATAGGTTTGAGTTTATAAAACAGAAGCTAGGAATGATTACATTAAAACAATCATTCATACCCACTTCCTTTTTTACTTTTCTCCTTACAGCAAACAACTGCCTTTGAATATGGGAGGACATTTTTTACTATGTTTTTCTCTTACTATGTTTTTTTTCTTATTATGTTTCTTTTATATTTAATTATTTACTCTCCTGGTATGCGTTTTTGTTTTTCTTTTTATCGTATTGATAGTTTTATAGTATCATTTACTTTTCTGTTTATCGTATTGACAGTTTTCTCATATCATTTACTTTTTTTTTATCGCATTGACAGTTTTATCGTGTTATTTACTTTTCTTTTTATCATATTGACAGTTTTATCGTATCATTTACTTTTATTTTTATCGTATTGACAGTTTTATTTTATCATTTACTTTTCTGTTTATTGTATTGATAGTTTCATGGTAATGATTTTCTTTTACATTGTACTGTCCGATCATGGTAATAAATTTCTTTTCCATCGTATGGACCGATCATGGTAATGAATTTTTTTCCATCGTATCGACCGCTCATGGTAAGGAATTTCTTTTCCATCGTATTGATCGATCATAGTAATGAATTTCTTTTCCATCGTATCGACCGATCACGGTAATGAATTTCTTTTCCATCGTATCGACCGATCATGGTAATGAATTTCTTTTCCATCGTATGGACCGATCATGGTAATGAATTTCTTTTCCATCGTATCGACCGATCATGGTAATGAATTTCTTTTCCATCGTATTGACCGATCATGGTAATGAATTTATTTTCCATTGTATTGACCGATCATGGTAATGAATTTCTTTTCCATCGTATCGACCGATCATGGTAATGAATTTCTTTTCCATCGTATTGACCGATCATGGTAATGAATTTCTTTTCCATCGTATTAACCGATCATGGTAATGAATTTCTTTTCCATCGTATTGACCGATCATGGTAATGATATTTTTTTCCATCGGCTTGTCAGTTCATGGTAACGAGATTGTTTTCCATCGGTTTTTCAGTTCATGGTAATGAGATTTTTTTCCATTGTCTTGTCAGTTCATGGTAACGAGATTGTTTTCCATCATCTTGTCAATTCATGGTAACGAGATTATTTTCCATCAGCTTGTCAGTTAATGGTAACGACTTTGTTTTCCATCGGTATGATGATTTTTTTCCATCATACGATTGTGTTTTCTTTTTTGCTCTACTAAAACCAACAATTACCTTACACTCTCCTGTAGGTACTTTTAATTTTTATTTTATTTTTTTTTCACTTTTAACCTAACCATTGATTTTTTTGCCTCTAATATTGACCGTAGAAGATCAACGGTCTCCCATATATCGCCTATAAATAGCCCCCCTCCCCAAACCCACATTGGTTTTTCAGGTTTTGAGGTGAAGCTCTGCTCCACTGGTTTTAAATCATCGTACGATCTTTCATCAGCATCACCTATATGTCTCAGTCATCTGTTAATACTCCCACAAAAATGTCTTCAAAGATGATTTCAGAGAAAGACATTTTCAGAGAAAGGTCAGTTTCTCGGGACTTTTTTGATTCGTATGATTCCACAATCAGAAGAATCGTTTTGTTTCAAGGATGGGAGCATTTATGTGTTGAAAGACCTGTTTCTCAAGATCAGGTTCTCTTTGTTGAAGTCAGTCAGTTCTATAAAACTGTATCTTTCGACAGAGACCTGACTATCAATTTTTCTGTGTATGATAGAATATTGTCTATGTCTGTGAAACAAGTGGCTCATTTTATTAATGTCCCAATAGAAGGGGATTCTTTCTGTCTATCTTATAAACTATTAGAGGAAGTCGATACGTTTCATAGAGAAAGTGCTGAGAAGTCTTTGTTTTTTATAAACGAAGAGAAGAGAAAAGTAGCTCATCTGTCTCCGGATAATCAGTTTGTGACTCTATGAATGCAAGGTTTTCTTATCCCAAGGAAAGGGGATAGAGAATCTCTAAATGTTTCTGATATTTTTATGCTTGACTCTCTTGTAAATATTTGAAAAGTAAATCTCATGGGGTATGTTTTTGAAACCATTAAGAATGTCAAGATAGGAGGGATTAAGTCTCAAATGATTATGTATCCAGCCATCCATACAAATTTTATTCTTGAGAGCATGAAGTTTTGAAACATTCCTTTGAAAGGAAACCTGATAGATCTGAAGCCATCTTGGATTAGTAAGAGTACGATGAAAAGGCTGAATGTTTGTTTTGATCCAAATTCGAAACTTTTTATAAGAGATGTAGAAGCTGAATTGGCTCAAAATCAATCAGCACCTATGCCATCCAAAGTCATTCCTTCTTTTTTTGTTCCTCAAAATTCTGATCTGTAAACCAGCTCAAAGCCACAGAAGAAGCCAATGTACAGTAAGGAGGTTGTATCCAAATGGAGAAAGGATAAGGAATAGAGAAAGGAAGGTGATCCAATGTTGGGACTTGATCCAGCCGAAGCCTTTGCTGAGAGATTAAGGGTTGAGGAGACCCTTCATGCTGAAAAGAAGAAAGAGGTTTTCTTGAAAATAAAATCACATGAATTTGATGCTTCGAATCTCTTGAAAGCAGTTGAGGAAGCTAGTGCTCAACTTACCACAGAAGTGCATCAAGAGCCCATTGTACAGAGACTTCCTGAGAAAGAAAAAGGGAAACAAATGATGGAAGAGATAGATGTTTTGGAAGAGGAGGAAAGATATTTTCTTTTAGAATTCCTTCAGAGTTCGAAGAAGAGTAGGGCAGAATCGGTTCAAAAGCAGAGTGAAGGTGTTCAACAAACCACTCATGCCGATCAAACACCTTTTGAATCTTCTGAAACTCTGAATAAAACACCCCTCTAGTAAAGCAAGGTGCTCAATCATCTCATACTGAAAATGTTACTGTCATCAGTGAGAATGTAAATGAAGAAAGAAAAGATAAAGAAATAGAAAAAGGAAAACAACTAGTTGTTGACTCAGGCTGAACAAATGAATTGCCTTCGTATGATGAAGATATTGATTCAGAACACACAATCTCTCTCAAGAAGAGTGATTATATTGTCCATGTTTTGAGAAGGATTGAAAAGACCATTCCTTAATTTCCCAGGCTGGAAGGGAAAATTGATTTCATTACTGACAATCAGAAAAAGAATTTTGTTTCTGTAAGAGAGTTGAGAAAGAAAGTTTTTTCAGTTAAAGCTGATTTGAATTTTCTTTCCGAAACCTCGGCTGATCATAAGAAATCTTGCAACATGATGACCAAGTGGTCATATAAAATAGAAAGCTCGGTGAATGAATATGAGATAGAAATTGAAGATATAATAAGGTTTTCAGATGATCTTGTTATTGCCTTTAATAATCATGACAAAGAAACTGTTGAAAGGCTTAATCAGATAACTCATGGAGCCGGTATTCCTTCAGTGAAAGAATTACAAGAGAGAATGAATGCTTTTCAGTTTGAATTCTCAAAGGTTTCATCTTTCAAGGGTGAAATGGTTTTGTTAAAGAAAGAAAATTATTTGTTATCAAAAGATAACAAGAATCTGCAAGATAGAATTGATACCCTTGAGGAAGTAATCAGATTTCAAGAGGAGACTATCAAGAATAAAGATCAGATTTTTTCGGACCAACAAGAGCTTCTCAGAACTCAGGGTGATTCAATTTCTAAAGACAAGAAAGAAATAAAGAAGATAAAATCTATTATTCATGAGCTCATAAAGAAGTAAAAAGAAAGAGAAAACAAATGACAGTTGTTTTTTGTTTTTCTTTTCTTTTCGAACCTGTCTTTGTTTTGTTATAACTTTTAATTTTTTTTTCTTTTGTCCTGCAAATTACTTTCTCTAATCCTTTCAGGCAACTCAAAGTGACCCCATTATTTTTGTAAACCACAAAGGGGGAGAATGTTTTAAAAAGGGGGATAATGTTTTACAAAGGGATATTGGTTTAAACAAATACATTGAAACCAAGGAAAATCTATGAATACAATCCTTAAGAAAGTATACACCTAAGGGGGAGTTAGTTGTATTCAAATTAATAATCATAAGAGTTTCCAATAACTCATAGGGAGATAAGTATTTCTTGTTATATTTACATTGTGTTTTGTGCTTTCAAAAAATGGGGAGATTGTTAATTCAAAAGTTCTCTTTTGACTTCCATATTTTGTTTTGGAAATCACAAATGTCTTTTTAATCGTACTGACCTTGTCAATCGTATCGTACTGACCTTGTCAATCGTATCATACTGACCTTTTCAATTGTATCGTACTGACTCTGTCAAACGTATCATTATGATTCTATCAATCGTATCATACTGACCTTTTCAATCGTATCGTACTGACCTTGACAATCGTATCGTACTGACTCTACTATTCATACTTTCATTACTTGTTTTGGCACTTTTTCAAAAAAAATTGTTTCATATTAATCGTACCATTCTTTATAATCTTCATATATCTTGTTTTAACCAATACGATGTCATTGAGTTAGTTACAAACTAATCAAAACGATGTCGTGCTTTCTGTTTCAATATGACCATTATGATGCCAGGTGTCCAAGTCCCTCCGAGTTTTTCAGAGAAATATGACCATTGGAGGAAACATGACCATTGGAACCTGAGTCCTATAAATAGGAGGTCATTTGAAGCTGAAAGAGAGAGACTTTTGGAACAACTGTGATACTCTACTTCTATCAAGTTCTAGAGAGAGACATTGTGACTTCTCTCATCTGCTTTGTGTGTTTGATCATCGTATCGAGGGCTTTCAAGTAATTGAAAGACAGAGGTGTCGATTACCTAGAAAATCAATGGTTGTCGGGGATAGGCAGACGGACGGTCTGATCATCATATCAAGGGCTGGTGAGGATAGGCAGACAGATGTTCTGATCATCATATCGAGGGCTTACCAAGGTGTTGGTGAGACATACCTTTTATCCTAGGTGAAAGGATAACCCTTCTCTTTGGGTCCAAATAATTTTAATACTTTTACTTTTCCGCTGATGCTTGTATTAAAAAGGAACTTGTATTGTTTCCTTTCTTCTTTACAGATTCAATTGTAATTGTTTCAATTACAATCATTCTATTACATATTGTATTTATTGATTCTATACGCTTTAAGGTATAATAATTCATCTTTATATTACTCTGATTATTGTGTTCATCTCAAATACAATTGTTTTACATTTCATTAGTATTACATTACTTCATACCATTTATTCTCAATACAATTGTGGGTGTTTGTATTTTTATTTGTTTAAGATCCTTTAAACTAAATCTCTTAAGTGTTTAAACACAAACTTTTTAAACCTACAATTCACCCCCCCCCCCTCTTGTATTGTTCCATCTAATATACATATACATATACATATTCGATCCAACAGATATGATCACCCTATAGTTAGACACTCATGGTATACTATGTTTGAAATAATCCAAGAATTTTCATAGTGATTTTTCACTCCCCTGACCAACAACTAGTGATGTATGGATATTAGTAAATTAAAAATGAACTATAAGGAACATGAAAACTACAAAATCAGCACATACAAAAAAACTTCATCTATAGAATGGGTATCATGAATAAGAAAATTCATATGAGACATTACAGTAATAGAAGTGGAATAATTATTGAAAATTCCAAATAGAAACATATCATTAACATATCATGGATGTATAAGTCATGTTTTAGATTTATAGGAAAACATTCTATTAAACATTCCACTTTTATAGTCTCCCTTTGAAAATACATTAATGAAATACCACCACTTGTATAAAATATCATTCAAAAAATAGAGGGAAAGATTAGATAATTGAGCTAGGCCTATGAAATTTATTAAAATTGGGAAAAAAATTCCCCATTTGAAAACTAGTTAAAATAAATAATAACATGTAATTTAATCATAGAAAATGAAAACAAATTACTAATAATCATTCAATAAGTGGATTAAAAATTAAAAAATTTTCATTTGAAAAACTACCAAAAATTAAAGGTGATTGTTTAAAAAGGCTTATAATTAATTATAGAAGGATCCAATTAGAATTAAGAGACCCACATAGAGCCATGATTCAATAAGCACCTAAAAATCATTTTTAGAAACCCCAGGGTTTGGAAAAACTAAATCTTGGTAATAAGAGGGATGAAAAATATATGAAAATGAAGGGGATGGATGAAAAACCATTACATCAAATATATAACCATGAATCAACATGAAATAATGATAAAATCAAGTGTCAAGAAAATATGTAATGAGAGGAAGGCATGGGTGGAATAGGGATTCGTCCAAATAGTGACATTTGGGAGGGGCTCAACCTGGTGCACTTGATCGATGAATGTAGATACAAGAGAGTTCGATGCTTGACATGGTGAACTCGCATGATTGGGAAAATTGGTTCAAATAATCCAAACTGAGAGGTATGAGATGATGATGGGAAGAATTGGATTATAAGAGGGATAAAATTAAAAAAAATAAGTATATAAAATATTGTGAAAATAATAAAATTTCATCTTTTAATTCTGGTAAAATTGTTTGGTTCACCCACTTGGTATTTTATACTCTATGGTGACCATGAAGAACACACTGAACATGAAACCCCCCTTATAATTTTTCTAAGGATCCCACAACAGTTAAAAAGTTGTGTCCCGACCATTATAAACCACAATGACTTAGGATTGAAAAAAAATTCATTGGAACGACTTGTTATAATAAAAATTTGGGATAAACATCTGGCCCAATAAAACTTTTAAATGTTTGAAAATTATGCCCCAAAAAATATATAATCTAATAATGAATCAAAATAATATCAAATATTATTAAATATATTAATTAATTAAATTAATTGGAAAGGAAATTTCATCATTTTCCACACCATAAAATTTAATATCCCAAAAAGTCCATTGAGATAGATGAAAGAAAATTGAATATAAATACCCCAATAGTTTAAAAGAGGAACAAAAGGTTATATAAATTGGAATGGATGCTAACTATATAAAAGATGACGACTATAGTTAGTTTAGAAAATAAATATATAATTACCTCATACAATATCCTAAATCTCTTTGTAGAAATAAAATAACCATTATGTGAGAAGTTCCCTCAATAATAACAAGACATACTATGGTCTCCACAATATTTATAATTCATCAAAAAATGGTTGGTCAATATTACCAAATTTTAGTAGTATATAATCAAAAAGAAACACCTTAGAATAGTCCAAATTAGAATAGAAAATTATTACAACCACCTTTTAAAATTTCTCTAAACACTGACACATAGAAACACCACAAGAGAATCACACTCTCCCTAAAATAATCATTATTAATTATTCACTGAAAACTGGGCAATTCCCCAAATAAAAAAAATATAAAGGATTTTCAATATACACATAATTAAATGTCACCAAAACTAAAGAGTTAAAATTAAAAATTAGTGAATTCCACGGGATTTGATTTCAGGTCATAGTCCTCAGAGGATAATGTATGAACTTGAAATTTGGAACAAAATCTAAAAAATAACCCATCATAAAAAAACTAACACCTGATAGTGCCCAAAAATTTGACGAAAAGTCTTATACTGGTTACTTAATATCCAATCATCTGGTTAACCATTTTAACCCATTAAAATCAAGAATTCACCTAGAACCACCTCCAATAAACTATCCACAAGGAGCATTATCATCATAAAATCATAAGTTGTAAGTATCCCAACCAATGTAGCCTGTAGTCAGTGGTTCCATTATTAAAATGGAATACTATATAATGAATCTCAACTGAAAGGATTGAATAGTGTTGTATCATTGTTAAATATGATACATAATGGAAAATTGTATTAAAATTAAAATAATAAAATTCAACATATCATTTTCTTTGAGTAAACCATTAATTCCAATAACATATTCATACATATAAATCATAATACAGTTATTAGAATCCTTGGGTAAATAATATAATAAGGGGATTATATCCAATTATCGGTAATGGTAGTCATATAATTGAAGATATTGTGAATAAATAAGGTATAATAAATATAGAACGTCAAATAATTGAAACACCTTCTACTTCATTAATATCATTGTAATTACCAATAAGATAACTTGAATAAATAAAGATCAAATAATACCATATTAAAAATCACATGATCTTCAATCATGTACATGAATATTATAACTAAAAAAATAATCATATAGACGTCAATAAATAATCTCATATCTATGGTGTTTAAAATTATAGTTATAATAACAATATCATCAAGGCATCGTTCCAATACATCATTAAAAAATAGTTAAATCCCCAGCCAAATACCTAATCTAGTTGTTCTTATAATACATGAAGATGCAAAAATGGGTTCTATAAATCCCCTCAAATCCCATTCTGCATATAATAAATTCTTTAAATGAATGTGGTGAAAGATAATAGAAATAAATATATGTATAAAAATACTAGAAGAAATTTTTTTTCATTACCAATTGAATATACATAATGATAAACCATTCAAGGTAATCTAATAAATTTTATCGAAATAGTATATTCCTCGTAAAACTAATCATTTAAAATCTTGAATAATAATAAGGATGGTATTATTACAACATATTAAAAATAATTAATAAGGGAAAAATTTTATTTTCAGTAATGAATAAAAATACAATATAATGTTATTAAAATATTCTTATGAAAAACAATTTTTTAATTTTCAAATCACATTAAAAAACAAAAAACGATTATAGAATTTTTTTAAAAAAACATTTTAAAAAAACATTTTGATATCACAAATTAATATTCAATTTATTTACTATTCATGAATGAGGGAAATTCAATACATGATATATAATTTTAAATAAAATCATTCCTTTCACAATTTTGAAAAAGGATAAATATATTTTCATTCAATAAATAAATTTAGTAATCATTTAAAACCATTATATTAAAATGTCAAAAAAAGGTGAATATTTCACTAATAACTCTTTTAGATAATTTTAAATCATTCTTGAATTTTTTTTAAATTATGATTATTTAATAGAATTGGTTTTTAGCTGAAGAGTGAAATTATGTGGTTTTTTAGAATGCTATTTTGGAATCTCTTGATCATGAAGAGTTGAAATTGTGGGGAAAACATATATTTTCAAAGAATAAAATTATAATAAAATTCATGAGTTTCATTAAATATAGATCGCAATATTAAATAATAAGAAACCTAATCATGATCAGTCTATATAAACAATGATATTGTAAAATAAAACCATCCACCACGTTAGAGAAAATTTATTTTTAATAATTATGAAATAAAGAACATTAGATGAATATGTATTTACCAAAATTCAAGGATAATATTCATAAAATGGAGTTCATGATCAGTATATAAACCGCATAAAAGAAACAGTTGCTGTTTAAAAACAGTGCCCTGTAAAAATTATTATGGGATGAAAATATCTTATATCATGTATGGATTCTTTCGTAATTGTTTTTATATAATATATAATGAATAAAAATATATTATAAAAATATTAAAGGTAATAATCATTTATTTAATACTATATATTATCTATTTATATCCTTTTAGGACCCATTTATTATTAATTATTTTTTAAAATTATGATTTTGGGTGATAATTTCTTTGTTTTTATGTATGTTTTGGTTTGGTGGTTTGTGATCTATTACATTGACCAGGGACACATAATCTTTAAAATGTTTAAAATATTATTAATATCACATTAAATAATTATATATGTATTAATAATAGTCTATAAAATTCATAGTTGGCAAACTGTATGACAACATTCATTGAGATGGCAGGCCATAAGTATGCATGAACCTAATTTAAATTTTTCTAAAAGATGAAATTTAAAAAAGGGTATATAATTTTTGGAATTAAAAAATATTATAATACAAAATATTTCATTTATATTCATCAAATATATCATTATTACAATATGTTTCAAAATAAAATTAAATATGTTTCACATCCCACTGTGGAGGCCGTATTCAACACCAATGAACAACTAACATTATTGGTTTCAAATAGATTTTATTTATAGAAGGTACATATAATATAAGAATTAAATTAGTATATTAATTTCCTAAATATAATATACATATTTTAAATCCATTATTCTATCATGTTTATAAATGCTGTGAGGGAAAATGAATTACATCGATTCTCGAGGTATTAGCCTTCGTACACCCGATCACCAGCTTAGTTTCACATTTGTTGGAATAAGATATTTATATAGGTTATTACATTCTAATAATAATAAATTAGTGTATTATAGATACTAATATATTTATTTTATATTATATTGATAATATTTCATGGAGATATAAGAAGATGTAAAATCAAATTGCAGGGATTGGAATATTACCCCTTCTCCAAAAAACCTAGATTGGTTTTTACGTTAATCATTACAAGGATAGATTAATGATAAAGGTATGGAATATAAAATGGGGGAATGGATGGGAGGAATATATTTATGTAGGTATTTTCAGATTGAAAAGGGTTTGGGATTTTTTTAGACGGTAGGTCAATTGGTATCCTTTTATAACTGGTATAAAGGACACAATAGGAATATTTTAAATGAAAAAGTGACGCAAATTTTTTCCAAAGTCAAAAGGGACCCAAATAGATCTCAAATAGTCGATATAATAATTTTTGTTGTATAAATGGAAAAAATTGGATAATTTACAAGTTCATTTTAACTTGTATAATTTTTCTTAATCCCATGGTATCCCCATTTTAACCTTGTCCTTGATAATTATTTTTTAACATTATTTCAATTCATTTTAATAAGAAATTATGATTGAATTATTATATAAAATTAAATATACTGATTCGAAATACAGAATCCATTTTTTTAAATTCAATTCATTGAATTTGAGGAATTTTATTTAAAATTAAACTATTAGAAGTGAGAAAAACGGTAGTTATAAAAGTTAAAATTCACATAAGTATAGAATGATTTCATATAAAAAATAAAAATGAATTTTCCTTAATGAAATAAAATTTAGTTAATATAATATAAATGTACTAATGATTCTTAAACAAAATTAAATTAAACTCAATATTTTGAATGATTCAAATTAAAATGCAGTTTCAAATAAAAACCTTCATTTTTCACTATTAATTTAAAAAATTAACTTTAACAAAATTCTAAAAATAATTCACTCATAGATAATGTTTTAATGATTATTTAATTGTTCAATTCCATTTTTTTTTTTAACTGGAAAAAATTTAAATTTAAAATATGCTCCGAAATATCAATGAATTCCTCTTTTTGAGAAATACATTTTTTTTAGAAAATATTTCTTTTTTGAAAACTATTATTATTATATTTTTAATTAATATACAACCATTGATTTTCATTTTTTTCATTTGTAAGAAATATTATTTTCATAACCCTGTTATTCATATACATACATGCTAATTTAACTGCAATGATATAATAATAAACAATATTATAATTCCTTGAGATTCAATGTTCAGTGTACCAAAATCTATTAAAGGGATTGAATTTATTTAAGATATAATATATCACAAATTATCAGGGTGGTATGCTATTCCCTTTTAAAAAAATATCATTATTGAAATTTCTGAAATTTCACATCATGAATATATTTGGGTAGTTTTTAAGAATAATCTATTCAGGTTCACAGGTAACCACTTATATCGTATGATTTTTCCAAAGTCCCATCTACTGTTGATTCCTCTTGTTCCACAACACTTATTCCCTACAGTCTAAAATAATAATAGATTCCGCATAGTAATATAAATTAGTATAAAATTATATATCATCATACTTTAATACATTTATTGGATATGGATTTTACTTAATTAACGATGGCAACTAAAACACACCATGAACATCTGAGAAAATGGTGTTATTGAAAACAAAAAGAATAAACCTCTAATAAAATAAAGGATTTGAAAAGGTGTTTTTCAAATTCAGCACAGTTTCCCTTTCCTACCAGCCATTTTAAAACCCTTCCATGGAGATACATTAAAAACATGATCTCCCACTTGAAATTTGGAATCATTCCTCAAGTTGTCAGTATATATATTTTTCATAATTTGAGTTGATTTGATATGGGTTAGAATTGTCATTTCCTCTTATATTGTCTTATCCACATGTTTAGGACAAAAAATATTCCAGTAATTAAATTGTTTCTGAAAATTTTACTGTAATGCCTCTTATTCATTGTAATTCTTCATATAATTATATTTAAATACATCATTGAATTATTTTGTTATAGGAAAACTCTAAAAAGGTAAATATTGATCCAATATAGCTTGAAAGTTACGAAAACACAACCTCAACCAGTCTTATAAGTTTTCTGTGGTCATTTTAGACTATTTATCATTTGGGGGTGATACATGGTGCTCAAATAAAGATATGGATCAAATTATATTTAATGATAACCACTAAATTTTTATGTAAATCCCTGATCTTGCTCAAAAGTAATTAAAAGAGGTGTTTAAGGAATTTTCACATGTTCATTAATACATAGTCATATAAGGAATTCAACAGGATTATATAATCTTATATTAGTTAAATAGAAATATTAATTAAGGTGGTATAAATTGAACATTTTTTCATAATTATTTATACGATTCATTGGTAATGTAGTGAAAAAATCTAAATTAATTTTAAATAATTTACACATAGTAATAGTTAGATATTTTTTGAATAATTTATGGTGAAAATTATTATCCCTCTCCATTTTAAAAATAAAAAATCATGACACGTAATTAGAAATGTTCTAATTCATTTTATCACAGAAAACAAGCTCCTTCATATATCAAGAAATATTGGTTCCAAGAAGGCGTATAGATAATGTCGATCTATGAGCCCTAGTAAGAAATTAATATTTCAATTCAGGTATAGATGGAATGCAGAGTCTCTACCTAAATTTTAGGACACCATCTACAATGATTATTTCTACCAATTTTCCATCATTCATGACATTATTTTTATTTTTAAAATTTTCATAATCAGTTCTAGAACCTATTTTATTTTCTAACAAATATGATTTGGGAATTATTAGAAAAGGTAATGATTATTCATATTAATTAATTATTCTCATGTCCATATTTACTAAATTTAGAAACATAAGATCCCATTGAATCCTCATTTTCACCATTACTCCATGAAATTTTTGGATTAGTGTATCAGGAACCATATATTCCTTCCCTAAGTGGTAGTGTTTTGCGAAATCATGGTCCATGAGTACATTGATCCATCTAATTTTTCTCATGTTTTGATTTATTAGTGTAAATATTTATTTCAAAATCTTATGTTTCACTTATATCATAAACATTTAAGTATAGTAATATTGTCACCATATCAACAGTGAAACGATTATGGATTCAAAATAAAGATCGTGAGTTGGATAGTTATTCTCGTGAATCATAATCAACCTTTATGCATATAAAAAAATTATCATCTTCCATCAGGAGACAATAGAGTCCCTACTATGATGATTCAATATATATTAATAACACGTCATTTCATTATGGTTGAGTCATAACTGAGGAATTCAAAAATAATATTTTCAATTCTTTAAAGGATTCTCTACATTACTTTTTATATATAATCATATCCCCTTTATGAATAGGCTTTGTTAACTATTTATCAAATTATGTAAATATTTTAACAAATCGCCAATAGTAACCTATGAAGAGATTGTAACTACAATATTCGATTATTTTTATTGGTGATTTCCATTTTTGGACTACACTATTCTTCATTGGAATAACTATGATTCATTAACTGGAGAAAATATATCAATGAAAAGAAATATTCTAGAGCTATAATTGAAATATTTTTCGGATTCCCATTTTACCTTTTTATTTTAATATTTTTAATAATGATCCTCAAGTAATTATCATTATTCTGAAATATCATTTATTAAACAAATATATCATTAACAAATACCACAATAATGATATATGGGTATTCCTTTAATACTCCATTCGTCAGATCTATGGTGAAAAATAGTGCATTAGTCCAACCAAATAGCATTTCTAAAATCTCATAATGTTCATACCTTGTACTAAGTGTTTACATTAGAATATCATCCATCTTTACTCGTTATTTATAATATCTAAAATGAAGTAATGTCACTATAAGATATTGATCTATAGGAATTTAATTGAAGAAAAATTCAATGCAAGGTAGTGAATACTTGTTCTTTACTATAATAAACTTTATTTCCTATTAATCAATTCATATACTCATATATCTATATTTTGTTCATAAATGAAATAATTCAGGCTCTAAATTTTCAAAAACTAGGGTGTATAAACTCATATCATAAAACTCCTCTAGTTTTTACATAAACTATAGTAATTACACTATGTATATTCTATAGTGTGTATTTAGTATTAGTCTCATATTTGATATTTAATCAATGCAAAAAAGAACGTATTTATTTTGTGTATGTACAACTAATACCTAGAAAAATACATCCATATATTTGTGCACAATAGGTACATCCTAAATTTAATGATTTCCTTTTACATACATTTTTCTCTAATATTATTCCCAATTAATCTCATTAATAAAATCTATTTGGGGTGGATAATTTCATGAAAAATATGATGAAGTATTTCATCTCAGGTTAATGAATTAGGCATATTTTTCATTAATCATAACATCCATCTCTTTGTAAATCATTTTTTCAATTTATAATTTATGACAGTATAAACTAGGTATTATCTAAAAATCTAGAATACGTATAATAATGAAGGCATAAAATGTTTCATATTTAAGTGATATAATGGGAACTAACTGAAAAATCATCATTATAATGATAGTTACATTACGATAAATGTCTGATAACTCAATTATTAAGTTACATTAGAAATGTCTAATTTTAATAGAAACCACAGAATATATAAAGGACAGAAATGATCATGTATCAGATAAATAAATATCTAAATTTTAATACATTATTAAAGTACCTACAATCACATCATTATCTACTTCATCTTATGAGGTTGTGATATTATTAGCTTATTATTTATCCCATAGATTTATCTAGGGAAAATTTCATAGAGTCCAAAAAAATCATTTACATAGTGTCTCATCTATTTTAAGATGAATCATTTCACGTTGATGGCTTTTTTGCTTCCCCTAAAATCATGATAATTATTGAATTTATACCCAAAATTTTTCAAAACTCATATTAGTGTTCTGATTGTTCAATGGTGTTTCATTCTACATTTTTTACATGATGTAAATTCCACCATTCCCTTCTCCCCTTTGGACATATTTTCTTTTCAATTGTTCTTAGAATCCCTATTTTTACCCAGCTTCCCTATAAATTTATTAGACATGAAGAATTGATTCTCAATTTTGATAGCATAATATACAAAGTCTTAATATGAATAGAATGTTTGGTTGACCACTACCAATTAAATGTTTTTTTAATCTCACTGAATAAATAGGAAATATTTGACATTGTATTATGTATGTAGTCAAAAACTTGCCTTGATAATCTTTTATTAGTGGATTCATAATTAAAACCATTCTAATATTTATTTTTTCTCTGATAAATTAATTTTCTCTCCATATATTCTTGTAAACTATGATTTAAAATATTGTTCCAATAAGATCTCAAATCGATCATTCGATTACATTATATATATTTTCTCCTCATCGTTAGTTTTTTAAATCATTGACCAACACTAAACAGAATTCCCTAAGAATCTATTAACCACTATGAAAATAATATCCCTTTCATTACATCCTAGAGAGAGAAATATATTCTCCCCAAAATCTATCCATTTACGAATTAAAAATTTATTGGTAGTCCCATTTAATGATGGATGTTATTGATACCTAATGCTATATAAAATTATAACATAGTGTGCGGGATTAGAAAGTTTCTCCATAAATTAATGGTTATAACTCAAAATTGTTGTCTGTTACACCTATGCGTTAGTAATTTGATCAATTCCAACTATACCTCTAGATCTATATCCATTATCATTAAAAGGTGGTAAATCCTTACACAGAGTATGTGCAATGATATATTCCCATTTATTCTCCTAGGTTCCATTTCTAAATAATGGAATACACTAGATTAGATTATAACATTATGAAACACAATTTATAATCCCAAAACTACTAAAATTATTTACATAAATTAAATTTTATTGAATGGATAATGAGAAAATAATAATCATTTTTTATTTCAGAATGTTTTAAAATAATAAAAACATTCCAAAATCCTTCATAATGGTTTATAAAAAAAATTGAACTTTCTCAACCATATACTTCTTGAGATTCAATAATTATATATAATTAGAAATTGTTTTCTAAACTAGGTATCTATCATGTCAAATTTAAATGAACTTTATAGAGTTATTATCCACTGGTATAACTCTTCTGCAACCACGTATGCCGGTAGTATCATAATATGGATATTTATATATATATATATATATGAAAATTTTCATAATCTATTCATCACCATAAATTTAATATGTTTTTATATAATTATCATCAAATAATATCATAGGGTTATGTTCCCAAATCTATAACATTCTAAATATATTTTCCATGATTTTTACAGAAATTTATTTAATTCCAAATATAATGATTATATCCCTAGTATCTCAGAGTCAGTGGATGCATTATTACATTGGTATAAGATGTAAGGAATCACCTCCTTTAAGACAAAATATATTTCTAGTCATGGTAATCTAGTTACAAACATGAATATCATATTGCAATTGAAAAAATAAAATACATCAAATTATTCTCTTTGATTACCACATTTTTTTATTAATATATCCATATATGTTAATCATAATACACATTTTTTCATCCTGGAGAAAGGAAACATAACAAATGGGTGGGATCTAATGATTAGTAAGTGTTTACATATAAAAAATTTCATCATCTGTAAATTAGAATAATCATTATGGAATGGTAATAAATAAAACAAATTAAATTTAATGAATTTTTTGATCCTAAAGAATAATATAAAATGCCTAAATAGTGATGAAATAAGGGAATATAAATAATAAAATGATATTAAATGTTGTTTATGTATATTATAACTCATAAAATAATCACATAGGCTATAGTAAATAATCCCATATAATGGAACAGAAAAACCTCCCTTGATAACCATACTATGAAGGCCTTGAGCCAATACATCTAACATAAATGGGTTAATCCTTAGAAAAATAACAAAGATAGTTTTTCTCATGTCGTCTATTGATTCTCCAAGGGGCTATAATAGGCCCCACAAATCAAAAATTATATATGATGATTTTATAATATTTAATGAATGATTCATAATCAACATAAATATTGTTATTGACAAACTAGCGTACAAAATATTAACACATTCCCCAGTTAATAAACAAAATAATAAACCATTCCATTTAATATAGTGAATAGAATCAAATTAGATCATCCATTGTCAAAATTATAATAAAAATATAGATAAATAAAAATGATTATCTCATTACGATATATTCCCAAACGGAAAAAATTCAAATAAGGGTTATTATCACTAATGAATAGAAAATCCCAAAAAAATTCATTTAAATATTCTCGTGGAAAATATCCTATCTATTTTTAAAATAAATGTAATTTTAAAAAAAATTATAGAATTTGATGGAACAAAATTTCTCAAAAAATATCCTTTTAAACATGTGAATGAGCATCTAACGTAATGAGTAGTCATGATGTAATACAAATCAATAAATCCAAAATAAGTAAAAATCATTCCTTTCACTCCATTATAAAAAGTTTAAAAGTTCCTCATTTTGAAAAATGATAAAAAAAATTAATTTAAAGGTTTTAAAATATTCTAAAATTGTTGAAAATGTACTTAATAAATCATCCATATAATGTTAAAAAAATCATAAATATTTTATATAAATCATGGATATAGAAAAAATGGCTTCTAAACTAATGATACGTGAATTTGGTTTTCGTTAAATTATCTATCTTTCTCTATATTATAATGAAAGGGAATAAAATAAGATAAAAACATGTATTTTCAATGAATAACCAATTTAGAATAAAATTAAAGAGTTTATTGGTTTATATATAATAATATTATATGATCATCAACTTAATCATGATGAATCCCAATAAACAATTACATTTTAATTTATAAACACTAAAATATAGGTATATTTTGATTAAAAATTCCTATAAAGGAAATAAAAATAAATGTATATGTATATCCCTTTATTAAATGATAATTAGTATAAAAGTAAATCTAGTGAAGTATATACACCACCCAAAAGAAATAATTGGTGTATAAGTAATTTCTCCACCAAAAATAGAATTGAGACAAAAATCCATTACCTCATGTCATATTTCCCGCATACATTACTCTACCTCATGTGTAATAAATATAAAATATATATATCTATATATTAAATAATATAATAATATATTTCATTTAATATATATTATAAGATGAAATAGACATGTCATTGGATATATCTAAGACTTCATGGCCAGTTAGATTCAAATATAGGCCAGGATATCATAAAAACCACCTAAGGGTATATATTCTAGAAGTTAACAACCATAATGAATGAGTGGTGCCCCATGAAAGTTCAAATTACATTGTTGATTTTATGGTAGTAACTTTTACACAGATGAGGTGAGTTAGTGAAAATATATATCTTGTTCCAACCATTATGAAATGTATTTTTGAGGAAATAACATTCATGGAAGTGATATTCTATTTTTCTCTATGCTATAAAATATCCATCCATCCATTTTTTAGGGAACCGTATAATTGAAAATTATAAAAATGTTTTAAATAAAAAATACTATATCCTTGATGACTGATAGAGAAGTTGGATTACCATATGTATCCATATTTTACAAAATAACCTCCCATGGGTTCTTGAGAAACTCCAACTGTGGTAGATATTCCAATCATGAAGGTCCAACACTTTAAAATTAAGTGAAAACCCTTTAGGAATCTCATGGATTAATAATAAAATGATATTTAATGAATAAAATCCAATGGGATGCAATATAATCCTCAAATGTTGGTCCAGTCTATGTTGGTTAAGATAAAACTTTGCAAGACCCTTTACCTTTGTGAGTCCTTATATTCTCCATGAAATCCGCAATTTTTATGAACATTTATCATTATTAAAAACCTTCCAACAAGAATTTACTTGGATCATCCATTATGAAAGAACCCTTTTATAATATTTTAGTTACCAAAAACCGATACCCATAAAAAATTGTTCATATGAAGCCAAATATTTCATGGGACCATTATCATCTACCATTTTATCCACCCCTTTTTCTTCAAGAACAACATATACATTTTATCTAAATTTTCTATCCAAATCATCTTTATCCCACTATCTCTTTATCCTATTAATTTCCACCCAATTTTTAGGAACCATGACTGAAATGTTTCTATGATAGTGTTTACACAATTCATGGCCCATCGATCCATAAGTTGTAGAGACCCAAATATTTCATTCATATATATTACATGTTTTTATCTGAATATTCACTATATTACATAGAAACACATATTAGGGCTATAAATATATATTGCAATTGGAAACACGAACACAAAATAAACTAGTCTATAAATTAGCTACATCATCTACCACTATGTTATTCATAATCAAAACCATACTTAAATAGATCATTCATAACACCTTTCATCATAACCTGGAGAAAGGAGACAAAACAAAACGATTAGATTTGATTCTCACTAGGGTTACATTATATAGATTTTAATGTATCATGAGCATCATTGTATGAGAACATTAGAATAAAACTATTAAACCATATCCATCACATCATATATCAGAAACATTTGTCATGGAATAAATCATTGTTATTAATAAAAAAATGAATCATAATGGAATCAATAAAAATTAACCATGTAAACATAACATTGGCATAATACAGAGAATATTAGCATACACCTATTCATATAAAATTATTTCCATAGTTTTTTTTATAATTATCTCCAAGTATATCATAGGGTAATTTATTAACTTTCCAATCCATTATAATAGTCATGGTACACTCCCAAGACTATCATAGTAGAACAATTAATGCACTAAACTAGGTTCACTAATCATTCACATCCAGTTTATCTCCTAAAATATAAATCATTACCCAATAAATTGGATGGGGATATATTTCCCTCATTCCACATAATTTAAATCATATATATGTGAGTCAAAATATCATAAAACTTCATCATATCAAAACCCATGAAAATAAAAAGATTTCATAAATATTTAATTATAGAATAACCTATGGAAAAGAAATAGGTTTTATAATCATTTAATCATGTCACAATATCACAACTCATTGAATATTAAGCGGGTATTGAAATGATTTATCATTATTCAACCTAGGAAAAATGAACTGAGATCCGTAAATATATTTTCATTATAAACATAAACCATTTATATAAATTATAAAAGTGATATCCTTTTATCATATCCATATTAAAGCATATGTAACATCATAAGAGGTCATGATTAATGGAAAATGATTTTAAATTATAAAATATAATTATTATTAGGATATTGGATTTTATATAATGAAAAACCACCCTTTATAAGATAATAAATTTTCAAAAATATTTTAATTAAAAGTAATATTGGAATTTAGAAAGGAATGAACATTTTACACATATTATGAGGAAAAAAACATGTAAAACATAAACTAAATTTGAAAATACGAGAAGTTTTTTAGAGTTTTTGTCTTTCAAATTATACATTTGAACATAAAAGTAATGATTTCAAATATATTGTGATCATGAAAACATAAAATTTCATACATATATAAACAAGTATTATTTTCAAATTTTTGGTAAATTCAAAAGGTGGATTTTTTTGAAAATTACATGGTGATTCCTTTTAATATATTTTATAAAAATTCAAAAAAACAGTAAAATTTCATTAATAATTTTTTTAGATAATTTAAAAACATTTTTAAAAATATTTCTATGTAACACAGATATGAAAGTAAAATGTTTTTAAACTAATAGAAAAATAACATTGATTTTTCATGATTACATTATTTTCAAATCATGATTAAATATATAAAGTAAAGTGAATGGAAAACAAGTATTATTGAATAATAAACTGATCATAAAAAATTTACGTAATTTAAAATAAAACCTTAAATAAAATTAATATAATTATATTAATTATATAACATGTCATATGGTTGGTATATACTTCTCACCAACAAATATTGGATCATAACACAACATATGTTTCAAAGAAGGAAAATTGAAACAATAATCTCTTACCGATTTGTTATCAATTGAAACGTAAAACCAACAAATAAAATATCATAAAATGTCTATTTAACTCAAATAAAATCCAAGGGAATAAATATTAAATATGTTCATGCTTATTATATACACCATAGTGAAGAATCCAAGGTTGAATCTGGTATTTGTTTCACATAAAATAATAGTGAGACATAAATCTATTACCTTTTGGCTTGAATTACATTGTACATGTTAAAAACCCCTAAATTATAAAAATAATTATTTTATTTGTATATTATAGAAAAAATTATATATATATATATATATCATATAATATATGACTTAATTATGGATTTTTTACCCATTTTCTAGAAATAACATGTTACAGCCACATTTGAGCAATATTGTCAATGTCTTTCATATATCTTTTGATATATAGTTTGTTTCCTCTTATATGTGTTATGTTTACAAATCATATATAATAATTTCCATTTTATAAATATAATATATATTAATTATATATAAATTTTGATTAGTGAAAAAAATATAGAGATTGAAAATGAAATACATTGTCCTTAGAGATGGTAGACCATACATATGTATGAATGCTATTTATATTTTCTCTAAGTATTTAAATAAGTAATGTTAAATAATATATTACAATTATATAGTAACTTTTATGTAAATTATGTTACATATTTTATTTAAACTCAACCTTATTACCATTAATCTATGGCATGACTTAATCACATTACATTGGGAGGGTGTAATTCACCACACACATGAGTGACAGTATCACATTCCCATATAATTGAATATAGGATAGAATATGGGTAATAATAAATAAAAAATAATAAAAAATATTATATATAAAAAAATTTAATTGATCATAATATATATTCATGTGATATGGTGATGAGAGAAAATAATAATATCAGTTTATGAGGTGACAATCCTCTAAACAAATAAATGATGATTTTATAACCCATTTGATGGAAGGGGATATATTTATAAGTAACATATCTAAAAAATATCAGTATATGGAGGATGCTAGGTTTTTTATATATTAATTTTTTAATATGAATTGAGGTGGTGGTGGATGAAATAAAATATAATGCTCTGTTAGGGATGTTACCTCTTATTCAGAAATATTATTTTTGTTTCTATAAATTTCATTTTTAGTTTAGATTTTGATCCAAAATAAATATTTATTGTGGGTGTAATTAAGAAATTGATTTGGGTTTATATTTTTTGAATCAATGGGTTTCAGAAATTTGAATAGTAGATGATATGGGGTTTAATTTTATATGTGAGGTGGCTGACACACTAGTAATGATATTATCAAAACTGAAGCACCCATGTTTTATGCTTGAAACAATTATCCAAAAAAAATTACATTAAAAAACCATAGAGTTTATATAGTTGGAATATATTCTTGAAAGGACTTTTGGAATATCGATATGTCATTTTACCACTTATCCTTTTAGTTTCTCCCTATGTAAACTTGTTTTAACCACAACCGTAGAAATAAATATTTGCATTTCTTACTACTTTTCATGGTAAAAAATTATGTTGATTTTATTTTATTATATTATTTATTTCAATTAAAAATATTTAATACAACTTTTCAAATTCCACTCCTATAAGATGAAAAGTCTAATTTTAAATTAATCTCACATAAGACAGAAAAAACACATTTCCCAACAGAAAATTTTCAAAATCATGAAACATTTTAAATTAAATTTCAATATAAAATTATTTATAATGACCTAAATTTTTCTAATAGATATATATTTGAAAAACAAATTCTAAACCCAACATAAAATTATTTTTCGATTTCAAAATTCTCCAAAATTAATAGAATTTATAAACCAAAAAACATTCTTTTCCATATTGATTGAAAATATTATACTTATGAAGAAATAATCCAAATTAAACAAATGTTAATTTTAAATGTACATTTAAAAAATAGAGATTTTTTAAAAAATAAAAATTCTTATTTTAGTGAATATTCATCTTAAAATATGTGGAAAAAGGCAGAAAAACGTTTTTTTAGAAAAATACAATTTTTGAGTGTAATATTTGATTTATTATTGATAGTTTTTAAGAAAAAATATCATATGAATGTTAAAATTTTGATTGAATAGATAATATATAAATTTTATGATAATAATTTATAAAAAATAATTTTACAAATTTATTAGTTAAAATGTATTTGTGTGCATAAAAATAGGGTTATAGGAAATGATTTTCCTAATTTAAAAATAGATTTATTTATTTATAATGAATTGGAAACCAATGATTTCATTTTATGTTCACATATAAACTATATATTATCATTATTTGTTTAAAATTATTCAAACCCACCATTCCAATGTCAATGTGATAAATATCAGATACAATAATAATATTTTAATAAAAGGTCACATTTGTTAAAAGATGATGTTTTTTGTAATGAAATATAAACACAGTGTTTCATGTAACATAAGATAAACATAGTGCCTCATGTAATTAATGTTAAACATAATGTTTCATGTATTGATAAATTGAAAAGGAATAATTATTTTTGAAAAAAATGATTCACAAAATCTCAAGATTCAATATTCAAAATGCATTAAATTTAATTTCTCCCTCCAAATTCATTACTTTGCTAAAAATAAATGAGGATTAATATTATTTAAAACATACTAATGTTACTACTTAACATCCTTGGGATAATTGTTTCACCATAGAAAATGACAAGGTGAGTGATCTTGTTCATTGAAATTTCCCTATATGATGTAGAATCTCAACCACTTGTTCCTTATAAGAAATATAATTCCTAGTTGTTTTACTTATGTGTTTATTAAATGTGATGGATTAGGTATATACTTCTTCAGAATAGATATAAGGAACATCTCATCAATATGATGGAGTTTCAATGTATGAACCAAGAAATACACAATAGTTTTAATATGATAAAAATTTAAAGGTACCAATATAGATAGGGATTAGTTTTTCCTTCATTATTTAGTAGATAAATTTATAGAAAAATATTATAAAATACATTATATTTTATATAGAATGAAAAATTATTTTCATAACCATTCTAATGACATTTTCTTTCCCATATATGTTCCTAAATGGATTTAAACTTCTCCATCATTTCACCAGCTAGCATAGATCCCAATATCTTTCTTTCTATAGAATCATTCTAGTGCATTGGAATTTTAATCATATTTCTATTTGGGGCTTCATAAAGAAATATTTTTAATTCTCATGTGAAATCTATTATAGAAGGAAAAATTAATTAATAAAAAGGTATTATTCACAGAAACCTTTGATATACCTAGAATAATATATTAGAATATCCTACAATTTTTTAATTGTGCTATTTATCTAACCATATGTATGTGGATAATACAGAAGTCATAATCATATCTCAATATCCCAGGACTTCTAAATTTTTCCCTATTATATCAAGTTAATCATAGATTCTCGATCAAATATAATATAATGTTTTACTCTATGAAACATTAACACTTTAGTAATATACATAATAGAAATCTTATCCAAATATAAATCAACTCTGATAGATATTATGGGTTCTGAATTTCAATAGTGGTAAACTATAACAAATATGACATTATTCCCTTTATATGATTTGGGAGTCTGAATGAAAAACCCCATGGTGATGTTTTTTAATGTCCATTATAGTATGGATAATGGTCATAACATCCTTTTAGAAAATTTCCTCTAAAACATGACTAGAATATATACAAAGAATCCTGTTTCATACTCAATAATACACCTCTTTATTCAATACCAATATAAATAATCTTTCATTTAGGCTAGTGGTTCGCAAAATAACCTTTTCATCCTTAAGTTTTTAGTTCCAACCCAATGCCTTACTAGATGTAATATGTGGTTTAATGGCCTATAAGTTATACTTTCTCTAAAACAATATTAATTAAATAATTATTTATTTTCAATAACCATTATATACCATAACATTGAAGATAAAATAATCCATATAATAAACCAATACCCTTAATCATATGCCCCAAAACAAAAAATCATTCCTCCTCAAATAATGTTTCTTTCCCCAAAATGACATACCCTTCCAAAGGGTTGTATTTAAGTAAATTACTCCAAAAAATAAGCATAATCATGATAATATCCTATAACATAATACCTCTAATGTTTTATCTAATACATTGATCATAGGATCCAACTTAATCTCATAAATCAATGATTTTATCCAAAACTATTAAATTAATAATACATTAAAAATTATATTCATCCAAAATTAATATAAAAAAAAGATGATTTAGTATTATTCAAACCCAAATACCATTGGTAAAACTAATTCAACAACATAATTCTTTAATCCCAATAAATATATACTTTAATCCTTCTAGATCAATAATTCACATAGAAGAGTTCACTCTTTGACTGGAAGTTAATTATTGGATCATGGCATTGACATGGATAATTAACATGTTCCCCATACTTAATTAATTTAACTCATCAACAATTTTTCACTCTATAAATATTAATAACTCAAATAAAACATGTTACCAACTATTATATTTCTTCATCTAGGTTCTTTTTTCAACATTCATGACATTTTGGAAGTTAGTCTTATATTCTCTATACTCATTACCAAATGAGAATTCAAAATGTCCTTCTTAATTTTTATCTTAATCACCATTATTTTTATGTTTTTTTCATATATCATGATCGCTAATTTTGCATAATGACATTATCTTTTAGCAATTTGCAATGCTTTTCCATTTTTTCTGAATACATCCAGTTTTTCTAGTTTCTCCCATTTATGGTTTTATTTGACATAAAACAAATTTAATACCATATTTAAGGGGTTTTTAGATTAATCAAATTGAATAAATAGTAAATTTTACTTTTACTAAATACCAAGGCTCATAAATGGACAATCCATGTGTTTTTTTTTATATTTTCCTTTAATGGAATCTCAAACCATGTCATATCCCATGGGTCTCTGATATAATATATCTAAATCAGGGGCCATACCATAATTATACCTATCATTTCTCATGTTATGAGGCTCCTTGAACCATTATTCCCCTAGGAGTTGTGCCCTTTTGTTTCACAAGTCTGTTCATGTTTTCCTTGTAGTTCCCAGCTATTCACATGCCCCTATCTTAGTGAAATAACTATGTGTTGGTAGTATATTCATTGAATAAAGTTTTCCATCATCTATATCAATTTTGATCCTTGCGGGTGGGTTTATGAATTTCTCCTTGTGGATATATTTAAATCCAAATTTAATAAAGATAATGGAATTAGTTTCAAATCAAAAACAAGGGTTGGGGACATTTTTGATGATTGTACTGTTTAGTTGAGATTTTGATCAATGATGTTAATTGTATGGGATATATTCCAACTAAAAAACATAGTCATTTGGGGTCCTCTTTTCAAATTGAATTTTTATGAATGTTTTTTACTGGTTCTTAGTAAACAAATACATTGAATTTTTTATCCCTATAAACATGGCTAAAATAAATGGATTTCCCACTATCTAATAGTTTCTATGATATCCCATGAATTGACAAGTAGAAAATGAATAAAATAGGTATTATTAAATATAAATTATTTTTACATGGATATCGTGGTTTAATTGAATCTTAATTTGGGAGATTGATTGATTTTGGTATTGATGAGAAATGTTATGTTGTTGGGCTATTGTTGGGTAGTGAAATGTTTGTTTTATCTGACGTGTTTGGTGTGGTGTTTTTATATAATAGGGATTCCGATAATTTATTTGTGTGAAATGATGATGGTTTTCAGTACGATTTAGGGGTTTTATTCAGTGATAGGATGGTTTGGGTGGAATAACATTGAGAAATGTTGATGAATGTTGTTGGTTTGGGTGTTAAACATATAGTAATTAGACGTTACAATAGTTTACTATCTCTTTACATTTTGATGTGACTTTGGGTGTACAACCTATTGTGACTTGTGTTTATTAGTTTTCTAATTAGATATGGAATGAATCAATTAATTATTTAATAATTAATGGGGATTGGTGAAATGAATTTTCCGGGGGAATGAATTGAGTTTATGGTTGGTTGTGTGGTTGGGAATTTAGAAGAAGAAACAATGGTGGTGTTTGGAGTAGTTTTCTATTTGAAACATCATATATTGTTCATGAGTATTTGATATTTTATATAGATATATATATATATACATACATATATTTAATTTTTTATTTATGTACTCACCCTACCCTAGTTGAGCATTATGTGATGAACAACCCCATCGTCACAAGGGAGGGTGTCTTTCCCAAACATAATAGTGGGGGATGGAAGGTTGGTCACCTACTCATCCAAACATCTTCTTTCATTTGGTGGTAGCCCAAGAATCTTTTGGAATGTAGTTTTTTTTAGGCCCATAAATGTTTGGGATCTTTTTTATTTCCTAGTTGTCTTCAGAATGAGATGATTGTATTATCCTAGGTGTATTTGGGATGACATGAGTTTTGTTTTTCCATGCATCATCAGGATGAGATGTGTTGTGATTTCCCAGGTCTATTCAGGATGTGACATGGAATGTGGCTTAGATATCTGTGGGTGATATTTGATGTGGATGTGATACCCATGTGTGGGTGTTCAATATGTGATGTACTTATTTTTTCATAGGTGAATTGACTAGTTTGGTGGAATAGGTCTATGTAGGGGGGTTGTGACAAAGAAAATTTGGTATAGGTGGTTTATCCATTATGTTTCCCATTCGGAGTTGAGAGTGGCTAATCATTGGGAATTTGGTGTTGGGTACCATATTATTAATCTGAATCATATTATTATACATGAATTTCATTGTTGGGTTAGTGTTCATTGGTGAGGTTAGGATGGCTAGTATACCTTGTTAGGTGTTGTTGGGTTGTTCTGTTTTCTCATGAAAGAGTTAGTATGCTTATCTCACTTCTTTGTGTGGGATTTGTTTTCTACTAAATATACTTGTATGATCACACTATGGATATAAAACTATTTTTCAGGTTTCTATTTGGATTACCTGGATTGTAGTGGGAATTACAAGATCCAAGTTTTGGATAGTTTTTGTGTCGCTACATAGCGTTTTTTTATTTACATTGGAGTACTTTTATTATTGTTATAGTTCAATTTTATAGCATGAATGTGGGATGGATTATGTATGTCTAATATATATATATATATATATATATTAAATGGAGTTGTTTTGGGATGAATAATATTCTATCATGATCTTGTTTCTTTAAATAGGGAAATTCATCACATTTTGTGATATTTTATACCCTTTGAATTGGTCGCCACCCAAGGGCCTAATGGAGGCATGACTAAGGTGGTCATTATCTCCCTTTCTTCATTTACAGTTCAATATGGGAATATTTGGAGGGAGGGGTGGTGAAAGAATAGTATCAGAGGTGGTGGGTGAGAGATAGGATGGAGTTCGATGTTAGGAATATTAAGGATTGCATGGGTTAGTAGAGAAATAGTTTTATGTGATCTTCGTGCATGACATATAATATGGATGACCAGTTTGGAGACAAGATTTTAGGGCCACCATGATTAGATGCAAGTACTCAATGTTTATTGATCTACTAATTGAGGATATACTTTTTTATTATAGAGACCTTATGAAAGTTGTATTCGTCATAATGACTTGTGTTTCTATTTTAATTGGGTGGTTTTGGGTAATTTGGAAATGAAACTGAATAATGAGTTCAATTAATTAAATGACTATTGGCGATAATAATATACTTTTAGAGCATAGGATGCCCCTGTATAAATTTTTAATAAGTAACCCAGTTGTTGTCCACATGTGGTTGGGGAAGATAAGTCCCAAAAGTTTGTCTTTGTTGATCGGTGGAGGTTTGATCCAGTAGAGGAGGAGGACAAGTGGAAGAAAACATTATGTACTTTCCAGCGGAAGGATCTATGATAGTATGAGGGACTCATTTCAGACCTAGAGATGGAGCATTTTGGCTTTAGGATCTTGAGATCACATTCAGTTTCATCTAAGAAATGATGGAGTACTGAGTTCTTTTTTCAATGAACCATATGTGGGGAGAAATTTGTTAGTGGGTGCATCGACACTGGGGGATAAAAAAGAGGAAGATGTTATATGGTTCAATGTTGAGAAATATTTTTGAGAAAAATGTTGTTCATCTACCATGACTGCTGAGAAGAGGCAGGTCCATTATAGTATTATTTTAGTGTAATAAAATGAGATTATGTTCAAGTGCCTACTTCTTTTTCCCTAGATAACGTTCCGTATGGAGAGCATCGTGTGATACCCCTAGTGTATTAACTTCTTCCCTCTATCCAGTATGTGGATACTCCCATTACATTGATGATGTACATATAGGTTTAGAAGAAGGTGGAGATAATCATGAAGATGAACTCACAAATAGGTATACCGTTAGAAGGAAGCTAGAAATTTTCATCGAGAGGTATTATCATGAGTAACATGTCTCAAGCACCATGGACATTGAGGTTTCAACCAGTAGGGAGTCAAACATAAGAGTTCTCATATAACCTTTCTAGTCCTCATTCCTTTCAAATGGAATTGGGAATATGGTGATTCATACGTCGTGTCTGTGGAGATTTTCAGAGTCTGTGCTTCGTGGCGGCTTGATATCAGTTTTGTGGAGGTGGGTAGGATCATCACCAACCTCAGTAGCAGTTTCCAGCTTGGTTATTTATGAAGTAGGGCTATTAGGCTCGTGATCCATTAAGGGGACACATAGAAGGTAGAGGAAGATCTTAAGATTTTCCTTAGGCACCTTATCCTAGGTGTGGTCATGGAGAAATTCATCAGTAGATGGGAAGTGTAATTGGGTATGGTTAGTTACATGTGGTAGACGTAGTAGTTCTAATTGGAGCACAAATCTTTAGAGGTTTGAACATATTGTTTAGTACCCTTTCTTTTGTTTTGTTTGATTTAGGAGCACTGAACTACCTTATTTCACCCACTCTAGACCATGCTCTGGGATTATACATAGAGAGTCTTCCAATGAAAATGTTGTTGAGAATACTAGTCAAAGGTCATACCATCTTGTTTGATGTGTTTTGGGTGTATAAACTGATGATAGGACTGCATGAATCCCAGGGGGATCAGTTCTTACTACAGATGCAGCCATATGATTTAATTATCTTCATCAACTTGTTTCATTCCATGCATGTTGACATTGACTAAATATTGATAAGGGTTCTATTTTTAGACATAGATAGTGGGTGTGTTGTTTGTTTGGGGAGTGAGGATCTCAGTTGGGTAGTCGGTGTGTAGTTATGCTTATTTCTTTTTCGGTTGAGTTGTTAGTTTAATCAATAGAAGTTGGGATGCTGGGGGTTACCAGCATTTCTGAGAGTTGCCATTTATTTTTACAAAGATGTTTTGATTCCACCCCCTTTGACATGATTTTGAGTTCATCATAGACCCACATCCTAGTGCTTCTCCAATTTCAATGTCACTTTATCAGATGGACCCATATAATCTATGATAGTTTGGGATCTGAATGGATTATCTAATAAATAGGTTTTTTATCCATCCTAATGTGTCACCATGGGGTGATTTGGTGTTTGTAGATCCCATGTATGGTCAAGACCACTGAGAGGGTGGTGTGAATAAGTGGTTCCTTTTTCTCCTAAAAGAATGTTTATTAACATCGTAACCAAAATATTTCTTATCCTTTGAATCTTGTTAATGTTGTGACCCACTCAAATATAAATCACAACCTCACCCTTAATATGCCTAGAATGTAAATATAAGGAAGCACATAATATTTACAAGGATCGATACGAAGACCTTCTCTTTTCTACGTTGGATAGTCCCTTCAATAAGGATTCATTCACTATCATCATTTCAGAATTCAACGGCACAAGAAAAAATAAATTATTCAATACCATTTGAATCATTACAACTATAGTTGGTCAAACCCCATACTACACTTTCTAGTATCCACATCCCAAAACAAGTCTTTTTCAGTAACTTGTAAGCATCCATAGTTAGAAGATTCACTTTCTTCATCATTTATAATCCACTTAAGAATGTCATCACTTCACCTACATGTAATCTAGATCAATCTAAACTTATGTATCTTCTATAAGAACATGAAAAAAATCACTTACGAAATATTTTGGTCTTGCATAGTATTCATAGACTACGTTGAAAAAAACATGCTCTGCATCGATTAGTTTGAAATTCTTAATCCAGATCCCCAGTCTGGTAGTGGTAAATCTGATTAGATTCTTCTTCGTATCTCCCTTTTTCAATTATGTATGAACACAAAAGGCAACTGTAAATTCATGAATCCAATGGAACTGAGTCTGAATAAATTATTTTGATGAATCATCATTATCTTCAAATAAAAATAAATCTTTTGTTGGATACTTTATAAATATTCCAAAAATTTTAGATCTCAATAACTTGAATAGTTCTTTGTCACATTTACAAATGAACACATCTCTCCTTTTATAGGTACCTCAAAATGGTTATGTTAGGGTTCTGAAAACCATTCCATGTTAAAGAAATTTCATGAATCTTTAATTTTCCTTAAATATTGGATATATCATAGACTCTTTCAGTTCATTTTTGAATATTAAAATCACATTGATTTTTAGAATATCCTATGACTTCTTCAATGCTTCAAACATTCCTGACAATCATCTTCCTAATTATGAAAATTTTCTAAATTAAGGTATCTAATTTTTATAACTTTTTATTGAGTTATAAATTTTTCTTGAGTCGAAATTACTTCTTGAGTAAGAAACATTTCGTGTGACCTAATTTTTTTTGAGTAATATCTGTTTCGTGAGTAGATTTTTTTCTTACTTATGTTGATTTTCATGAGACTAATAATTTTCAAGAGTAAGAACCATTTCACGAGTCTAAATATTTTCTTTAGTAAAATATGATTCTTTAGTAACACATTTTTCTTGAGTATGGTCTTCTTCATGAATAGGAAAGTTTCCATGAGTAAGATCATTTTCTTGGGTATGAAATATTTTTTTGTCTAAATGTTTTCTTGAGTAAGAACCTTTTCTTGACATTGATCTATTTATATAGTAATAACTTTTTATTTGGTAATATCTTTTTTACATGTGTTAGATATTTTTCATTACTATGATCTTTTTCTTGAGTAATATCTTTTTCCTTCTAAATCTCAACAACAAATTTTATTTTACCTTAATTTCCTTCATAAATCATGTATCATATATTTGCAAACCCTAATTTTGATTTATGAGAAATATAAAACACTAAAGAACATTAATATTTTAGTAAACTCATTCTTACTCTGAAAATACTTCCACATTGTGGTTTTTGAAACTAATTTTATCAATACATAAATTTTGGATCCATTATATTATTTTTTAAACATGTTGGATCTGATTTTCACAAAATACTTGATCTTATGATCACAAAAATATAGATCTGAATTTTAAATAATAATGGATCCAATGTTTGTAGAATGTTTGATATACTATTCACAGAATTCTGGATTAGATTTTTTTTAAACATGAATTTGATTTTCAATCGATGGATCTGTTTTTTTAGAATGATGGATATATGTTTTGTAGAATGTTGTTTATTATTTTTCCATAATGGTGGATCTAATTTTCAAATGATGGCTCTGCTTTTCTTCTTCCTCACAAACTTCCTGACATGCATTATTTTAACAACATATTGATCTATTTACTAAAAATATAACCAAAACATAACTGGGGTCCAACAGCCTCCCCCTTTTAGTTTTTTGTCCTTACTGTCCTCATTACCTACAAATAAACTCTTTAAACAATAAGTAGTATTGTTTTCTTTTCACACATTTCTGTCTCCATGTATTATTTCCTTTAAACCACTTTTCTTTTTCTCTGCCTAGTTTGTTTTCCTCTCTCCATCATTATATTATTTCCCCAATATTGACCAAAAATTCAAAGGGGTCATCATGACATGTTTCATTACTTATTGAAAACTGTCTCATTTATAAAAGGTTCGATGTTTAATCTCAAAAACCTGAAAAATTACTTCAGAAAAAAATTAATATCCCTTGGATTTCATAATAAGGAACCTTTAACTAAACAACTTTATGTGTACGTGGGTGAATCCGATGTTGAAAACAAGGGTGTATAATTAAGGCTATCAATGTTGTCCATTACATAACATTAATGTAATATCTTTTCATATTTCCTACTGCATTATCATTTTTTGGGGAAATATTTAAAGGAATTTACTTAAGAGAAATAAAACATTAACATATCTCCACAAACATATCATAATGTTCAGTTGTTTAAAAGTAACATTGAAAAAATATTTGGTACCCTCATTACGTTCTTTTACAAGAATAGTAAAAGACTCATCAACATCATTTTATTACTTCAACTACATAAAATATAGACATATTAATATATATACCAATATTTTGGGAATATGTTGGGTCCTTATGGATTCTAAAAAGTGATTTTTAGATTGGGAGACTTCTACCAGTCTTTAATTTCTCTTCCTCTTCATGGATTTTTCATTTGATGTTTTTTCTTCCTTCTAGTCATCATTCTCATATTTGGTAGTTTGTTTATTTTTATCTACATACTCATATGATAAGTATATCATCTTATTTTATAATTTAGTGTCCATTTTGATAATATTATATTATTAGAAATCTTTTATCCCTTCATCTAGTTATGGCAGGATACTCAAAATTGTTTTAGTAACATGCCTATCATGCTTACATATCATACATCTTATCCGAATTTTCACCCACAATCTATTGATACCATCTATCAACACAGATCACATCATTAGAGACATTTATCATTAATTTTTCTTATACTGATTTTTTTTATTCTTCTTAATTTCATTCCATATCAATGTACTCAGACAAAATAAGTAAACCCTCTTTATTTGCAATTTCTGAACGTTTTAATTTCTACAAATTAAGTAAATACTCAGGTTTCATAACATTCTCATATTTCCTTATCATATGAGTTTCCATATCAGTTAAATATATTTTTTATGACCATTTGATATTATTTCCTCATGATAGGCCCCCCTATTCACACCTATCTATAGGTAGAGACTTATTATAAAAACATGAAAATGAAATATGACTGAAAATACCACAACAACAATACTGACATCTCAATATTGATCTTTTGGATTGATATAAAACTGATAATAAATTTGTTTTTGTTGTTTCGTCAAAAATCTTGTACTAATTTTGTCTGGAAGATACTTTCCTAAAAAATTCCTATCTTTATTGATAAAGGATGTTTTCTCAAACACTAGATTTTGAAAGCCTTTCTTTTTACCTTCTTTAGAGGGTTCACCTCTAACTTCAATTATCTAGGTGAACTTTTCTATAATATTTATTATCTCGATTTTTTCATTACAAAACATTGATTCTGATTCTAAAAACTCTTATTCATTCTTATCCAACATACTTTTCAAAACATCAATGTGTTTTCTAGATTCAACTATCTTCAGCATGTTCTATTTACTTTATTCAATAAGGGTATATTATATATTTTTACGATTCCAATTTCTGGATGAAATTTATTTATAACATGTACGTTTTATTTTAGGTTCCTTGTCCTTTATTGTCATTATTTTAAATCCTTTTTTCATCCTGTTAATTTTTTTTGAGTTCAATATTCTTATAAATTTTTTCTCTATATCCTTTTTGAGAATTCATTCCATTTTAGTAATCTCATAATTCACTTTACCACTACTAGATGATTCAAATCCATTTATAACATAAAAAATAATGTTGTATACAGGATCAGATTCCTCATTTGATGAGGAATCGCTTTTTATTCTTCTTCTCAGATAACATTTCCACTTTTTTCCATAATGATATTTTTCCTTATATTTCATCCACTTTTGATTCAGAGGTTTCTCATCATAAGATTCATACACATATTCTCTAACATTATTCCGTTATCTATTTTGTGGAAAATGTCTTTCCCTTCACAATTACAATATTTGAGAGATTTACATGACTTTTTTCCTTAATTATATATCTTAGAATGGAGGGACTAAAATGTGTTAAAATGTTCAACTTCATTATTAGAGTTTGAACCACTTAATTCATATGTAAATAATTAATCTCTTCTTTTACCTATTAAAAACTATTTTATGGCAATTTCATTGTAAACTTTTTCTTTCATTCTCTAAATATTTTATGCTCTCATTTCATAAGTAATGATAATACTCTGTGGATCATCTAGAGATCTTATTTTTGGATATCTATATACAAAATTTGAAACCATGTCATCAAACATATCAGGATGAATTCTAAGGCATTTCAACAATAGTTGAGTCTTCCAATTTCTCAAAGAGACATAACATGGTTCTAACATTATAATTTACCATTGTAATGAAGTCGCAAAAGATTATTGATCATCTATTTTTATATCTTCATACATTATCCCCCAAAGATGTAACTTTTCCTACTACACCTTTATATTACCATAATAAAAATAATTCAACTTATCCAATATTTTTTAAGATGTTCCAAATACCTTTACTCTAAGAAAGTAACTATTAATTAGCGATGAGATAGAAGAATTTTTACCTCTTCCATAATTCACATGATTTTTCTTATCAGTTTCTATAAGATGTGTATTCCCAAAATGAGGAGAAAATCATTCTATAGTAAATTCCAAAACATGACACTAGGAGACATAAGATATGGAATCATTATATATTTCCAGACATGCTTATGCACTCCATTGAAAACTAGAATCCCATTATATTCATGGAATTTAATGTCCTCATTCAAGGATGGATCTTATAGAGGGTACCTATCCTCTGATACCATTTGTATTTCCCAAGTATGAACACGACCATTAAGATAAGAGTGTTGATTAATGGTTCTTTTTCATTTTATAATAATGTTTCATAGATTATTAATAAACATTATTATCATTTAAAACTTGTTATAGAAAATATAAACTTATATATAACTCACAACCTCACATTTTATATGAAACAAATATATATAGAAGGACAAACACAATATTTACAATGTTTTCTACAATGACATACACTATTACCTATCGGATAGTCCCACCAATATGGATTCCTTTTTATCTTATTTTAAAAACAGAATGTCATTAACAAATAACAATTCTACAATCATAGTAGATACTTTTCTACAATATATGGTTTTACCCCCAAACAATATTTTTCAGTATCCACTTCCCAAAAAAAGCCTTCTAGAAACTTGAAAGCATTCAAATTTACAAGAATCACTTTATTCATCTTTTCTAATATAATTCAAAAATTCTTCACATACTCCACGTGTAAGATAAATAAAAAATTACATATATACATTCTTCATGTTCATCAACATTTCACCTAAAATATTTATTGGTCTATAATATTCTTTTAAAATCTTTGTAACACCCCGTCATTTTATGAGAAATATTATTTTTAATTTCTTTAATGTCTTGTGTGGTACGCTACACCAAGATTATCTTGAACTATACGCAGCATCGTATTCGATTTTAGTATATGCAACACTATTCTTGGCTTGTGTTACATGAAAAAAGAACCATCCTCAATAGTGTATGTTGTACGCAATACCGAGTTTCACTAAACAAAGATATGTTATTAAAATATTATATAAACTAGCTATTATGAATAGTAATACCCAAATTTTTAAATTTTATAAATTTTATCATTCAAAATGGACTTCTTTTTTCGATTCGGAATATCGAAATTTTCCTAGGGTGAATTTTTGGTATTTTCCTGAAAACCATCAATTTTTTATGAATAGTGAATACAATAAGTTATTGGTTAAAATCGCTTTTTTATTTAAATAATCATTTAATTTTATTTAAATATATTTTAGGTTAAAATAGGTACATAATACCTATATATGTTCAATGAAATTCATTTGTGTCATTTTATAATATTTTTAGAAATATAAAATTTTTATTAAACTTTTTACCGTATTTTACCCACCTCGTAAGAGAAGTTTCAAATTTATATAAAACATAATTTTACAACTTCTATGAGTTTAATTTATAAAATCCAATAGACATGGTTAATATGAAGTAGTAACATGTGGTTCAATATGATAAAAATAAATTTTAGTGAATAGTAACCTTTTACTTTTATTTACCACGGTTAAAAGTAAATAGGGTAATTAAGGGTACAAATGATATTATTATTACCCTAACACATGTCCTAATTATATTGGATAAGTATAATTCGACCAGAAAACCTTGGGAATAAAATATGAACCACTTTGGTCCACATGGATTAAATTATGACAGTTGTTATTATTTTATTTAAAGAAGAGTTAAAATAGTTAAAATCAATGTTTAATAACTAAATCATTTTCAATATAGGTTTATAAATATGATAAATTAGACTATAAATATTAATTACAAATATAAAAATATTTCCTACATAATTTTATTTTATTTATATTTTTTAGACATTAATTAATTTAATTTAGTAATGACACAATGAGGAGGTAGTAATTACCTTATTAATGAAATATTAACATAATGGATATTATAAGTACACAAATAAATGTAATTTGAGTGTTTTTATGAATTAAATTAATTTTATAGACTAAAATAACACATTAGGGTTGGTTACATGAATTTTTTTTTGAAGTAATAATGTTTTAATGAATTTAGAGAAAACATAATACCAAATAGTGTCAAAATTGACATAAAAGAGTTTTTAAAACAAATGTTATATTATTAATTTATATAATGGACTTAAAAATCAATGGTTCATCAAAAAGTCTTATATAATAATATATATGACATTAATGAACCAATTGGGGTTCTATTGGATGTTTGTAGTAGTGTTTATTAACCATATAGTGTAAGAATATAAGAAGACACAGTAAATGTTAAATTACTTAACACAGAGTTAAATCTTAATGATAAGGTTAAAATGGTAACCTAAACATGTCTAAAACATATTGGTTGAGAGGCTTCTGACCCATACCCACCCTAGCCTCTAAATAATTCACTTTGTAGCCATTATAAACCGAATATAAATTTATTATAAAATAGTATTTTTAGTTTTTCCTAAGGTGCCACTCACCCCTCTTTTAAAAGGGAACTACCCCTTCTCTCTAATTAACACTTAAAATGCCATTTGGCTCAGACAAACCCTAACCAAATACCCATTAAAATGTCCTAACTTCATCCTAGAGGTATTCCTTTAGTCATAAAGCCAACCTATGGAGCCCTTGTTATCAAAATCAAAAGGAATAACCCAGAGAAGAGGTAAATATCTCGCCACCCATTTCGTGTTCCTTTCTTCTTCCACTTCCTCCTTATTCGTTGTATCAATTATAAAATAATAAATCCAGTTTCTTATATATACTGTAATGTTATTATAAAAATTTTACAACCATATTAGTTATTTTATATATCCTATGAATGAAAAAGTCACCACAGGTGCGTACGTACGGCTTATTGTCTCCACGACGTGGTGTAGTTTGTTATTCAAACATTTCATCATTTGGATGGGTATAATAATGATTATAAATGATATAAATAATAAATATAACAATTATATGATTCTCTATATATAATATACCATCCAGTTATATATGATTTTAATATCAAAAGAATGATATCATCGCTCGTGCGTAGGTACAGACTACCGTCTCTACGAACACGATGAAATCTATTTTCCATGATTAACCATTCATGTATGATTATAAAATATATAATCATGAAATATATTACATAATAATTATACTATATTTAGTTTCATATATGTTTCATTTACTTAATTCCATACAATTCAACAAGGAAACGAAAACTGCGCTTATGTGTACATACGGCCTACCATCTCCATGAACGGAGTATTTCATTCCATTTATTGATCTATAATATATATTTATATGATGAATATATATGTTATATATAAATAATTTTTTACATTATTTAATTATGTAAATCAGGATATAATTAATAATATCAAGAACAACAGGTCCAAACACGTACGATAAATGAAATGATTTTAACCAAAACGCTGCTTTAGCATAGAATTAACAAAAGAACGGGTAATATAAAGTCTTAAGTATATCATATATGATGTCATAAATATTATTATGGGTCTGTTACATGTTAATAATATGTTTAAACCCTCTATAATGGAGTTTCGGACACGTATAGAAGAAATTAGAACTAAGGTAGGGGATAATTATTCCAATCTCGTTCTTATCCGAGATTCTTTATACGTAAGAATTTACTAGGGTATATTTTTCAACCAGGTCAATAAAATGTTTTTAATAGAGTGTTTAATATTCTTCTATGTATGATTAAATTCATGTTTACCCCTCATTTACTTTTAATTTTTGTTTTGGAAGGAATCATTCTTTTGTTTACCATACATTGTACTTTTTGAATTTTCTGTTAAAAGTATGAGGAGAATGTTTTTTTAACTTTTACAGCATGAATGGAGTTTTACGGTTTAATAAAGCCTTATTTTCATAAATCTTACTCTAAATGATTTCATGATTATTTTAAAAACAATACTTTTATTTTAAAATTGAATGGAATTTTGTGAAAATAAATTGATTTTGCAGAAGAAATGATATTTTACACAAAATTAATTTCAAGACTTTTGTCAAAACTATTTTCCATCTAAGATGACATTATTTAGTATGATTATGTTCCATGTATAATTTATCTATTATTTCTATGTTTTTATTTCTTCTTATGTTGAAATGATATCCATTTGTTTTATATGGATTTTGGTATGATGGGATGATGTTTATGTAACCCATTTTATTCTTTGGGTTATGATTAATGATTAATGATTAATTTGTAGAAAAAGTAAGAATGATTTCATTATGAGATGGGTGGGACCTATATATCCCTCCAATGCATTGGGTAAATATTTATATCTCATGGGATAGACATGGCCAGAATGGGATGTTAATCTGGTTCAGTGACACAGGGCTGGAACGAGGAGTGAAATCGATTCAGTAAGGGGCTTTGTCCACTATGATGGTCTTGGTCGCAATGCCTTGGCTAATATGGAAATCATATCATGTGCCTAATGGTTGCTAAAATTACATTTTTTCTTCCCATTCTATGTTATCATGATTAATGTTCATTTATGATCTATGCCATATCTACTGTCATGATTTGTGTCATTACTCATGATTTTGATGTTTTATGTTCATGTTATTACGTTCAAATGTTTAGGGATTGTTTTATGTTCTCCATGATTACCCTTACTGAGCATTTGAGCTCACCATTTTTATGTCTTCTTTTTCCCAGGATATAATGAATGTTTTTTTGGTAAGAAAAAAAGTATGATCTTTATGGGAGATGTTAAAGATATTTCACCATGATTATAAGATTTTGTTCCGAGTTTCCAAATACAGTAAACTATTTTGGTCCTTGGGTGTATGTTTTTGTTATGTATTATGTATTTCGTAAAACTGGTTTACTGTCCATGTACATCAAGCTTTGGGTCTCTACAGTAGGTGTCAGAGGAAAGGTTTAGTTATCCTTTGGAAACTAGGATGCAAAAACATTAGTGAAATCCCTAGAGATATTTCTAAGGTATGTCTAAAGATGTCTCTAAGGATAAGTATATGTATAGTTTATAGTCCAAGAATTAGGGTAAAGATCATATAATTAAACCTAAGATGTTTTATATTGTAAGTACTCCCCCTTTATTATGTTGTTTTCCTAGCATGATTTTTTCCTCTCACACTATTCATTTTGGGTTTTAGAAAATGGATGGAAACAGGATAATTCACAATAATGGGTGATACAATAGACAATGGAATGATATACTTCTTGTGCAACCAAATGAAATTATATTTGGAAGTTCCAACATAGTTATTATTCCAAATCATTAATCTCATAATATGATCAATAATCTCAACTTTGGAAAGTATCCCGACTCAACTAATAATAAAAAGATGGAGTTTCATGATGATCATAGAGGAATGAAAGTTCAATTCCCCTCATGAAAATCATGTGGGAAGAGGCATAAGGGATAATGTTTCAAAGGAACTAGAAGATGATTTGGGTGTTTAAAACAAGGACACAAAGACAGAAATTGCAATGGAAAAGGTTTAGGTATCACCATGGACAATTATAATGGTATTGCAATGAAATCGGAAACTGTTAAATGTTTTAAATGTGGAATGTACAGGCATTATGAAAACATATTCTCTAAGGAAAATTATCATGAAGAGAACCATCATGGTCGCATGGGTCTTATTTATAATGATGATGATGAAAAGACTAAAAATGATATGTGAGATGAAAGAATTTTTGATTCTCAGTCAATGGTTTAAGAGGGTAGTGGAATGATTTATGTTTATCAAGAGTTATGTTGTATAGGTAATGGTGCTATGGAATAAAGAAACATCTGAGGATTGTTACATTATTGTTTTTCCTAAAGTATTTGAATGTATGTGTTGAATGGTACCAATTACCATGAATGGTTATTTATATATTTTTGGAAAGTAAATGATATGAAAATAATGAAGGGATAAAGAGATAATGAGATGTTTGATAGTATTATTGAGATCATGACTGATATAAGGACAATGTGATATCATGGTTTGAGTATATAGAAATTTCTGGATTTTGGTATGTGGAAATTAATAACTTTTGACAGAATTCATGTTTTCACTACAGTTCTATGGTAATTTATGTTTCAAGAGAATATGTGATTAAGGTATTCACATGTTTGGAATACGATCAACACAATATATCTTCTGATATATGGGGCATAAAAGATGTTATTCCCATGATTGTTATGTGACCATTCCAATAATAGTTTTCTTTATACTATGAGATTGTACAAATGTATTTTGGATAATTATAACAATTGGAATAGATTATGGAGAACATCATATAGTATTGTTTAAGGCTAGAAATTTATTTCGATATTATTTCTGTAATGTTATAATAGTGTAGTTTTAGAAAAAAGGACAACCTGCAGGAGGGGAAACAACCTATCGCGTCCGACAAGGTTGCGGGAATGGAACCCACAACTGAAGTGAGACATGCCATTATCACCCACAACTGGCCTACAGGAAGTCCCTAGTAAGTAGAAACTAGTTTTATTTTATTAAGCAGGATGATAGATGATGTATAAGTCCATTTTTGGAACCATGTATGATTAGTCTCACCATAGATGGACTTATGTATACAACTTTTTAAAACCTTATGTTTGAGACAGATGGAATGAACTATCATTATATCGCATAATCTAATAACACTTGATGGTTAGATTTCTCTTCCATGTCCATATTTTCATCTATGTTCTTCTATGTGGAAACCCAGTGAGGAGTTAATTTGGGTAACCATTACGTTTCATAAATTAGTTTTTAATATTATGTTTTGTATTCCTTTTTACGATGTGGGTTTCTATGAATGAAACATTCAAGTATTAAACCATTTATAACCCTGATGAATTTCGAGGGTGAAATTGATTTTAAGGGGGGTTGAATGTAACACCCCGAGATTTTTTGAGAAACATTATTTTTAATTTCTTTGATGTCTTGTGTTGTATGCTACACATTGATTATCTTGTGCTATATACAACACTGTATTAGCTTGTATTCTACACAACACTATTCATTAATTGTGTTACACACAAGAGAAACCTTTCTCGATAGCATGTGTTATACGCAATACCGAGTTTCATTATACAACGATGTGTTATTAAAATATTATATAAACTATCTGTTATGAATAGTAATACACACTTTTTAAAATTTTAAAAAATTTATCATTCAAAATGGACATCATTTTTGGATTTGGATTATCAAAATTATCCTAGGGTGAATTTTTTGTGTTTTTCTAAAAACAATCAATTTTTGATGAATAGTAAAAACATTAAGTTATTGGTTAAAACTGACTTTTATTTAAATAATTATTTAATTTCATTTTTATCTATTTTAGGTCAAAATAGATACACAATACCTATATATATTCAATGTAATTAATTGGTGTCATTTTATAATAATTTTAGATATATAAAATTTTTATTGAACTTTTTACCATCTTTTACCAACCTCCTAGGAGAATTTTCAAATTTACATAAAACATAATTTTACAACTTTTATGAGTTAAATTTTGAAACTCCTAGAGACCTGATTAATATCAAGGATTAAAATTTGGTTCAATAAGATAAAAATAATTTTTGGTGAATAATAAATTTTTACTTTACTTTACCACGGTAAAAAGTAAGTAGGGTAATTAAGGGTAAAAATGATATGATTATTACCCTAACACATGTCCTAATTTTATTGGATAAGTATTATTCGACAAAAAAATCCTTATAAATAAAATATTTATCTATTTGGTTCACTTGTATTAGATTAGGACACTTATTATTATTTTATTTAAAGAAGAGTTAAAATATTTAAAATCAATGATTAATAACAACAAATTTTAATATAGGGTTATGCATAAGATAAATTCTACTATTAATATTCATTAGAAAGATAAAAATGTTTCCCACATAGTGGTATTTTATATATATTTTTTAGACATTAAATAATTTAATATATTTAAGACACAATGATGATGCAGTAATTACCTTATTAATAAAACATTAACATAATTGATATTATAAATACACAAATAAATGTAATTATAGTCTTTATAGGAATTGAAATAATTTTATAGGATAATATAACATATTAGGGTTGGTTAGAGGAATTTTTTGCTATGTAATAATGTTGTAACGAATTTAGAGAAAAAAATACCAAATAGTGTCAAGATTGACAGAAAAAGGTTTTAAAAAAATATTATTTTATGAATTTATATAATGGTCCCAAAAAATATACGGTTAGTCAATAAGACTTATATACTAACAAATATGACATTAATGAACCAATTTGGGTTCTACTGGATGTTTATAGTACGTTTATTAACAATATAGTGTAAGAATACAAGAAGACACGGTAAAAGATAAATTATTTAACTAAGAGTTATATCTAAATGATAAGGTTACAATGGTAACCTAAACTTGTCTAAAACCTATTTTTTGAGATTATTTCGGCACATACCCACCTTTCCATCAAAATAAGTCACTTTTGATCCATTATAAACTGAATATGAATTTATTATAAAATAGTATTTTTAGTTTGTCCTAAGGATCCCCTCACCCCTCTTATAAAAGGGCACTCACCCTTCTCTTTAATTAACACTGCGAAATCCATTTGTCTTGGAAAATACCAGACCAAATACCCTACCAACTATACTCCCTTAATCCTATAGTCCTTACTTTAGTGAAAAATCCAACCTATTTATCCATTTTGATTAAATCAAAATGAAGAACCCGAAGAAGAGGTAAATATGTCACCACCTATTTCAAAATTCTTTTTTCTTCCACTTCCTCCTTATTTGTTTTATCCATTGTAAAATAATAACTCCAGTATATTCTATATAATTTTATGTTATTATAAAAATATTACAACCATGTTAGTTAATTTATCCATCCTATGAATGAAAAAGTCACAACATGTGCGTACCTATGGCTTACCGTCTCCACATCATGGTGGAGTTTGATATTCAAACATTTCATCATTTGGATGGGTATAATAATGAGAATAAATGATATAAATAATAAATATAACATTATTAGGATTCTGTATATATGATGTAACATCCAATTATATACGATTTTATTATCAAAAGAATGATATCTGCGCCCGAGCGTACGTATAGACTACCGTCTCCACGAACGTGATGAGATTCATTTTCCATGATTAACCATTCATGTAAGATTATAAAATAAACAATATTGAAATATATTATATAATAATTATACTGTATTTATGTACATATATGTTTCATTATCTTAATTCCATTCAATTCAGTAAGGAAACAAAAATAGTGTTCATGCGTACTTACGGCCTACCATTTCCATGAACGGTGTATTTCATTCCATTTATTGATCTATCACATATATTTATATGCTGAATATATATGTTATATATAAATCATTTTTTACATTATGGAATTAAGTAAGTCAGGATATAATTAATAATATCAAGAACAAAAAGTATAAACACGTATGATAAATGAAACGATTTTACCCAAAATGCTACTTTAACATGGAATTGACAAACAAACGGGTAATATAAAGTCATAAGTGAATCATATATGACATCATAAAAATTATTATGGTTTTTTTACAAGTTAATAATATTTTTTAACCCACTATACAGAAGTTTCGAACACATACTGAAGAAATTGGACCTAAGGTAAGGGATAATTATTCCAATCTCGTTCTTATCCAATATTGTTTATACGTATGAATTTACATAGGTATATTTTTTATCCATGTCTGTAATAGGTTTTTAATAAAGTGTTTAATATTCTTACATATATGTTTAAATTCATGTTTACCCCTCTTTGACTTTTACTTTCTGTTATGGAAGGAATATTTCTTTTGTTTTCTATAAGTGGTACTTTTTGACTTTTCCGTTAAAAGTACGAGGAGTTTTCTTTTAACTTATACTTCATGAAGGGATTTTTACAGTTTAATAACACCTTTTTTTAATAAAGCATACTCTACAATATTTCATAATTATTTTCAAAAAAATATTTTCCTTTTAAAATTGAATGGAATTTTTTGAAAAGAAAATGATTTTGATGAAGAAAGGATATTTTCCTCAAAATTCATTTCAAGAGTTTTGTCAAAACTATTTTCCATATAAGATGAAATTATTTAGTATGATTATGGTCCATGTATAATGTATATTTTATTTCCATGTTTCAATTTCTTCTTATGATGAAATGATATCTGTTTGACTTATATGGATTATGTTAAGATGGGATGATGTTTATGAAACCCATTTTATTCATTGGGTTATGATGAATGATTTGTGTTTACATTGTGGCACATGTAATAATGATTTCATTATGAGATAGGTGGGGCCTATATCTACCTCAAATTCTTTGGTTACAGATTTTTATCTCATGATATAGACATGGATGGAATGTAATGTTAATCCTGTTTAGTGATACAGGACTGGAACGAGGAGTGAACTCAATTCAGTAAGGGACTTTGTCCACTATGATGGTCTTGGAAGCAATGCCTTGGCTACTATGGAAATAATATCATGTTCTTAATGGTTTCTACTATTAAATGTTTTATTCCCATGCTATTTTATAATGACTAATGTTCCTTTATGATCTATTCCTTATGTACTGTCATGATTTATGTCATTTCTCATTATTTTGATGTTTTATGTTCTTTTTATTACGTTCAAATGTTTATGGATTTTTTTATGTTCTCCATGTTTACCCTTACTGATAATTTGAGCTCAAACTTTTTATGTTTTCTTTTCCCCAGGATGTGAAGAATGTTTTTTAGTTATGAAAAAAAGGAAGATCATTATGGGAGATGATGAAGATTTTTCACCATGATTAAGAGATTATGTTCCGAGTTTCCAAAGACACTAAACTATTACGGTCCACGGGTGTCTGTTTTTGTTATGTATTAAGTATTCTGCAAAAGTAATGTAATTTCCATGTATGTCAAGCTTTAGGACTCTAAAATATTATTCATGAAAACATTCTCAACATCGATCAGTCTAATATTCATAGTTTAGATCCTTTGTGAAATAGTGTTCATTCTGGTCTGGTTCTTATTCTTCTCTTCTTTATTTAATTGAGTTCGAAATCAATAAATAGCTCTAAAATCATACATCTGGTGTAACTCTCTCCAATGATATTTCGTATATGAATATTCTTAAAATTAAAAGTAAAACATAAATTTTGTTTGTATAATCAATACCTATTCCACAAATATTAGAGCTCATGCAATTGAACAGTTTTTCATCACATTAACAAATAAATTCATCTCTCCTTTTATAGATACCAAAATAATATTTTAGGTGGAGTTTTGAAAACCATTCCCACTTAACTAAATTTCATAATTCACTAATTTCCATTAAATATCTCATATATCATTGACTCATTAAATTTCATTTCAAATCTTAAAATCAAATTGATTTGTTTAATTTTATTTTGGATTCTTTATTACTTAAAACAATCATGAAAAACAATTTCATGAGTATGAACATTTTCTAGAGTAGTAACATTTCCTTTTGTAAATTGTTTTCATGAGTAGGAATCATATATTGATTCCAAATTTTTTCTTGAGTAAGTAATATTTTTTTATCTAAGATTTTCTTTCTGTAAAATATTTTTCTTCATTAAGAACCTTTTTTTGAGGCCAAAGTATTTCTTGAGTATGAATATTATATTAGTCTAAACATTTTCTGGAGTAAGATAATTTTTTTGACTACCGTTATTTTCTTGAGTAAAAATATTTTGAGGAATATGAACATTTCTTTAAGAAATCACATTTTCTTGAGTCCAAAATTTTTCTTGGGTATGATATTTTTTGTGATTAATATATGTTCCTTGAGTAATATCTCTTTTTTTCAGTGAGGTACGTTTCATCCTTAGGCTCAAAAAATGTTTTCATTACTCACATATTTCTGCATAAATCATGCATAATAAGTTTCAGAACATACTTATAATTTATAAGAAATACAAAACACCAAATCATGTCATAATTAATTGGAGTGACTCTAACTTTTAAAAAGATTCTACAATATAACTTAGGAATTATATTTTTCCAATAGAAATATTTTGTATCCTAGATCAGATATTATAAAAAAATTGGATCTAATTTTCTCAGAATGCTGGATCTGATTATCACATACCACTGGATACCATTTTCATATAATGTTAGATATGATATTTATGGAATGCTGGATCCGATTTTCAAATGAAGGATTTGATTTTTTCAAAATGTTGGATTTCTTTTTGTCCAATTGCTTGATCCTATTTTTGAAAAATAATGGATTCAATTTTCAAATGTCACATCCAATTTTAATCATTCCATACATCCTTATCAACATAATTTCATTTATAAAAATATTTATCTTTTGAAAGAAATTTCATCCAAAACATAATAGTGGTCCAATAGTATTTTTTGAAAATAAGGTTGATGGTGGTCTGAGGTTGTTTATAAACTACCAATGGTTGAATCGGGTGATAGTCAAAAACCATTAACCTATTCCATGGATATATGATCATTTAGACTATATGAGAGGGAAATGTTTGACTTCTAAGATAAATTTATGGTTTTCATATCACTTGTTGAAAAATTTAAAACTGTGTTCCTTTATCTAAAGGGGATGTGGGTTAGTGCTCAAGTGCTCCATTTTCCTATAGATAGAGTGATTTTATAAGTATATTGTGATGCTTATTGTATGGTTTTGGGATGAATTTTGATTCCTCTGTGAGATGGGATGTCATGTGGATCTTAGTAGTTATCTCCCCATGATCATAATAAGGCCACCCATGATATGGGGTATCCAGAGTTGTGTTTATACTGATTTTTTGGGGACATTACCTCATTTGGGAGTGTTTTTTAGTCTTCAAGGTCCACAAGCGGTTGCGTTTTATATTCTCACAAGGATATATTAGTCGGTGTTAGTGGAGGTTAAAATGACCCATAAATTACATTCATTGTTAATACTTCGAAGTTGAAGCACACTTATTAAAACATATAACAAAACCAGGAAATAACCGTATAGGTATAGTGTCTTTAAAAACTGGGAAAGATAAACAATTGGTTCATAAAGCATCTACACTGTCTCCCATTTATTTCATCATATTTATAGTCCCTTTTGGAATATCTTACATAATAACCTTCTTCCTGACCTGGGGAAAGAAAACATACAAAGGGGTGATCTCAAATGCTCAGTAAGGGTAAACAAACGAAATATCAATCACATCATATTCATAAGAACATAACATTTTGGAAATCATAACCTACTAAAGAGATCATAATTTCATAACATGGGATAAATCATGGTAGTGAAATGTAATCACAATAATCAAAACTTAAAACATGAAGCTTTGTGGTATACACACATAATCATAGAGAATCATTTCTTATTAGTAAAGACTCATTGCAAAGACTATCTTAGTGGACAAAGTCCATTTCTGAACCGAGTTCATTCCTCGTTTCAGTCCTGTTTCACTGAATCGGTTTAACCTGCTGTTCCAGCCATGTCTATCTCATGAGATATAAATCTTTACACAATTCATTAGTGGGAGATATAGGTCCCACCCATCTCATAATGATACCATTCCTATGTGTTCCACAAAATGAATAAAAAATCATACATCATTGCATAACCCATGTAATAAAAATGAAATTCTTAAACATCATGACATCATAAAACAATTCATATAAGATAAAGGAATTCATAAAAATAATTCCATCACAACATAATCAAATCAATGTAATAATAGGGATAGAAACATAACCCTTTATTATCTTATATGGAAAATAATTTTGATAAAACACTTGAACTCCATTCTTGAGGAAAATATCCTTTCTACTTCAAAAACACTTTTTCTTTCTTAACATGTCATACATTTATAAACTAAAAGAATTTGATTAAAAATAAACTTGAAAACTTGTAAATGATGCTTCTTGGAAATAATGTTTTAAAAATCCATTCATGCCGTATAAGTTAAAAAAACATTCTTCTCGTACTTATGTCGGAAAAGTCAAAAAGTACCTCGTACGAAAAACGACAAAAGATTCATTTCATATCTTTTACTAAAAACTCACCATAGGGTAATATTGGACTTAAACAATTGTATAATTATATGAATATTACATATTGAGGAAACATGGATGTGGATGATAAAATACACCCCAGTAAATTCCAAAGTATAAACAATCTCGGACAAAAATGAGATTGTGATATTTTCCATTACCTTAGGTCCGATTTGCTTTATAAGTGTCTGAACCTCATGTATAATGATTTAAATAATGTCATTGACTTATTCAAGAATCATAATCATTGTTATGATATCATATATGGTCATATTCTTAGCTTATTGTTTGTAATATTTCATTGCTACTTGTTATTCGGTTGTTTATTACATTTTTTCTTATACGTGTTTTGTCGAATAAATTATTATTATTATTATTAGGTTATAGATACCTCATTTCCAGAATGTTATTAGTGTAATATATATCATATTTATTCACTAAATGCATTTATGTAATCATTATGCAATGAAAATCATGTAGAACGAGTCTCATCACATCGTGGAGACGGTATTTTGTAAGTACGCAAGAGCGATGATATCGTTCCCATGATTGTGGAATTGTATTGGATTGTATGTATACTATTTAAGAATCAATATCACTTTACAATAATCATAAATATTCATTATTTACACCATTATACCCATCCATGTAAGTTGGTGGTGGAAAATAGATTACACCACGGCGTGGAGACGGTATTCCGTACGTACGCACGCGCGGTGATTTTGTTTTTCGTAGGATGGATAGATGGTGAAATAGGGTTGTTTCATAGATAAAATAACATATCAGTATATGAGTGATATTGATGTTATTATTCCATAATGAAACAACTAAAGAAGAAGAAGTGGAAGAAAAAATAAAGTTGAATGAATCGGTAACGGACTTTACCTCTTCTCTGAAGCGCTTCTTTGAGACCTCCTTTTAGGGCTCTAAAATTGGTCTTTGAAGAAGACCATGACCTCTAAGATGTTTCTAGGGAAGCGTAGTGAAGAAACTGTCAGGGGTTGGCCGAGCTTGATGGCTCAAAGTGGTGTGAGGAAGAGAGGGAGGAGGTTCCCTTTTATTAGGGAGGAGAGGGGCACCTTTGGAAAAACAAAAAATATTATTTTATTATAAAGCCATATTCGGTTTTAAATAGCACCAAATTGATTTATTTTTATGATAAGGTGGATATGGGTCGAAATCCTCTCATCCAATATAATTTGGACAAGTTTAGTTTACTATTTTAACCTTATCATTTAGATTTAACTTTAAGTTGGATAATTTTACTTTTACCGGGTCTTTTTGTGTTCTTACACTATATGGTTAATAAACTTACAATAACAACCCAAAAAAACCCCATGTTGTTTATTATTAGTATATATAACCTTATCTAAGTAATTGGGCCAAACCTTAGATTTTTAGGAATAAAATAACAATTAATAATATAATATTTGTTTTAAAAACTATTTTATGTCAATTTTGATACTATTTAGTAATTGATTTTTATTAAAATCACAACAGAATGATTAGTTCGAAAAAAGAAAATTAAATCAATACTAACATGTCATATTATCATATAAAATTAGTGGAATTCATAAAAAGTTGCAAATTACATTTATTTGGGTATTCATAACATCAATTACGTCAATATTTCATTAATAAGATAATCACTGCATCATTTTTGTGTCATAAATAAATTAAATTATTTAATGTCTAAAAATTAAAAATAAAATACAATTATGTATGAAATATTTTTAGCTTTCTAATGATTTATTTTATTCGAATATCTTATTTATAACCCAATATTAAAAATTATTTTCTTATTAAACATAGATTTTAACTATTTTAACCCTTCTTTAAATAAATTAATAATAAATGTCCTCATCTAATACATTTGGGCCTAAATGGTAATATTTTATTCCTAAGGTTTTGTTTGGTCGAATTACACTTATCCAATAGAATTAGGACATGTGTTAGGGTAATAATAATATCATTTTTACCCTTAATTACCCTATTTATTTTTAACCGTGGTAAATAAAAGTAAAAAGTTACTATTCACCAAAAATTATTTTTATCTCATTGAACAACATTTTACTTATTGACATCAACCGTGTCTCTTGGAATTTTTGAAATTCCACTCACAGAAGTGGTAAAATTATGTTTTATATAAATTTGCAAATTTTCCTAGGAGGTGGGTAAAAGACGGTGAAAAGTTCAATAAAATTTTTATATATCTAAAATTATTATAAAATTACTCCAATGAATTACATTGAACATATATAGGTATTATGTATCAATTTTGACCTAAAATTAATTTAAATAAAATAAATAACTATTTAAATAAAAAGTCGGTTTTTAAATAGAAACCTAGTGTTTTCACTATTCATCAAAAATTAAAAGTTTCCAGAAAAATTCCAAAATGTCAGCCTAGGCTAATTTCGATATTACGAATCCAAAAATGAAGTCCATTTTGAAAAATAAAATTTACAAAATTTCAAAAAGTGGTTATTACTATTCATAACGGCCAGTTTTAATAATTTTTTAATAGCATATCGTTGTTTAGTGAAACTCGGTATTGTGTACGACGCAAGCTATCAAGAAAGGTCTTGATTGCGTGTAAGGAAAGACAAGCTAGTGTTGTGTGTAGTGAAAGATTCCTTTGATGATTTATATAAAATAAAAACAAAATATTTCTTATTAAAGTCTCGAGTGTTACATTCTACCCCCCTTAAAATGAATTTCTCCCTTGAAATTCGTCACTTGTAACAAACAGTTGAGGATACCTCTCCCTCATCATATCCTCAAGCTCCCATGTAGCTTCTTCTAATTAGTGGTTCCTCCATTAAACATTCACCAAGAGAGTGGTCTTGTTCCATATGACTTTTTCACTACAATATATAATCTCTATCAGCTGTTCTTCGTAAGAAATATCTTGTTCCAGCGGTACAACTTCTGAGCTAAGTACATGTGAAGGATCAGGTATATACTTTCTCAGGAGAGATACATAGAACACATCGTGAACTTTAGAGAGATTCAGTGGAAGTACCAATCGGTATGCTACCTTCCCAACATGATCCAGTATTTCGAAAGGACTGATATACCTAGGGCCCAGCTTTCCCTTATTTCCAAATCTCATTACTCTCTTCCAAGGAGATATTCGTAAGAACAATTTATCACGCACTTCAAACTCTAAGTCTTTTCTTCGGTTGTCGGAATAACTTTTTTGTCGAATCTGAGCTGCTCTTATGTGTTGTTGAATAGATCGGACCTTTTATGCCATCTCATCAACAAGATCAGGTCCTAATAGCTTTCTTTCCCCAACTTCATCCCAACTAGTTGGAGTCCTGCATTTATTTCCATAGAGAGCTTCATAGGGATCCATCTGAATACTGGAGTGAAAGCTATTATTATAAGAAAATTTCACCAAAGGTAAGTTTTGATCCCAACCACGTTTGAAATCAATAGAGCAAGCTCTCAACATATCTTCTAGGGTTTGAATTGTCCTCTCAGACTGACCATCTGTCTGAGGATGATAAGCAGTGCTGAAACTCAACTCTGTATCCAGAGTATGCTGAAGACTTTTCCAGAACTTTGAGGTAATCCTCGGATCCCGATTAGATATATTAGAAAGTGGTACTCCATGCAATCTTACCACTTCCTTTATATATATACTGGCAAGCTGATCTAGAGATAAATCCTCTCTAATAGCAATGAAGTGTGTAGACTTTGTAAGACGATCAACAACGACCCAGATAGCATTATTGCCTTTGGATGTTTTAGGAAGTCCTGTGACAAAGTCCATTGTGATGTTTTCCCATTTCCATTCGGGTATGGGTAATTATTGTAAAATCCCCTTAGACTTCTGTCTCTCTGCTTTAACTTACTGACAAACCAAGAATCGAGAGACATATTCAGCAACATCTCTTTTCATGCCATCCCACCAGAAGTACTCTTTCAGGTCCTTATACATCTTTGTGCTTCCAGGATGAATAGAGAATGAAGTACTATGAGCCTCATCCAGAAGATCCTTCTTTAATTCGGGGATGGTAGGAACACAAACCCGATTCCTGAACATTATTATCCCATCACAATCAAGGTTGAATTCAGGAACATTTCTCACCTTCTTTTGTAACTCTACAACTTCTTTATATGCCTCTTTAATCTTAACATGTATAGATGGTTGAACATTCATTTGATAAAGATACGATTTTTCCCTTTCATTATAATTCCATGATCCATCTTTTGTAATTCCATAAATATTGGATCTTTTGTGATCCTCATCATTGATAAACTGGCATGGTCTTGTCGACTTAATGCATCTTCCACCTTGTTTTCTTTCCCATGGTGGTAATGAATTGAGCAGTCATAATCCTTAATCAGCTCCAACCATCTTCTTTGGTGCATATTCAACTCCTTTTGTGTGAAAATATACTTTAAACTTTTATGATCAGTATAAATGTCACACTTTTCTCCATAAAGATAATGCCTCCAAATCATTAATGCAAAGATTTCCGCAGCTAACTCCAAATCATGAGTTTGGTAATTTTGCTCATGGATTTTCAACTGTCGTGAGGCATAAGCTATCACCATATCATTTTGCATAAGAACACACCCCAATACCTTCTTGGATGCATCACTGTAGATCACAAACCTTTCTCCACTACAAGTCACTGTGAGAACAGGTGCACTGGATAACCTTCTTTTCAACTCCTTGAAATTCTCTTCACATTACTCCGTCCAAACAAACATAACTCCTTTCTGAGTCAACCTGGTGAGTGGATTAGATAATCGTGAAAAATCATTCACAAAACGTCGAAAATATCCCGCCAAACCATGAAAACTTTGGATCTCAGTTACTGTTGTTGTGTCGACCATCTTTCGATAACCTCTGTTTTTGCTGGATCCACAGATATCCCCTCTTTTGAGATTATGTGACCGAAAAATGAAACTTTTTTAAAGCCAAAATTCACACTTGGTAAATTTGGCATAAGGCTTCTCCTTTCTCAGGGTCTTCAATATAATTCTGAAGTGATCTTCATGTTCTTCCTTGCTCTTTGAATATACAAGAATATCGTCTATAAATTCTACCAAAAACTGATCAAGATAGTCTCTAAAGACTCTACTCATCATATCCATGAAGATAGTAGGGGCATTAGTAAGACTAAATGGCATCACTATAAATTCATAGTGTCCATACCTTGTACAGAAAGAAGTCTTTGGTATATCCTCCCTTTTGACCCTTAATTGATGATAACCTGAATGAAGATCAATCTTGGAAATGTATTGAGCTCCGCATAGTTGGTCAAATAAGTCATCAATGCACAGGAGATGATATTTGTTCTTGATTGTGATCTTGTTAAGTTCTCGATAATCAATGAAGAGTCTCATTGATCCATCTTTCTTATTAACAAACAGAACAGGTGCTCCCCAAGGTGATGCACTAGGGCGTATGAACCCCTTATCAAGATTCTCTTGGAGTTGCTTCTTCAATTCCTACAACTCAATTAGGTCCATTCTATAAGGTGTCTTTGAAATAGGTAAAGCACCCGGTACGAGTTCTATTGAAAACTCAACTTCACGATTTGGTGGAAGACCTGACAATTCCTCCGGAAAGATATCATCAAACTCTCGTAAAATGTGCATATTATTAATCGTTAGTTTGTCACCAACCATTTGAGATAAATAACCTTAATTTAGTGGAATCAAGACCCATGAGATGGAAGAAATTTCCACTTGAAGGTTATGTTCATCCTTGCAATGATAGACGATCAAAGATTGATCTGAAATATGAAATGTGACTTCCCTTCTTTGGAAATTGATATGAGATCCATATAGAGAAAGCCAATCCATGCTAAGAATCACATCAAATTCCACTATAGGGAGGATCACAAGATTTGCATGAAGCACTTTCCCACAAACTTCAATCGGATAAGAATTATAAACTTTTGATGCGAATGTTGTGCCATAAGGGGTTGTCACAGCTAACTCAACATCTAATTGTTGAGGTAATATGGTGATACCCTAAGAAAATTCTTCAGAAATAAAGGAGTGGGTGGATCTAGAATCAAATAAAACATTTGCTACTTTATAGTGGATGGTAAGTGTACCTTTCACCACTTTGTTATCGTACTCCACATCGCTGATAGAAATTGCATGTGACTTTCCTTTGTCTTTATCCGTAAGAGTTTTTTGGCATCGATCATCATCAACAACCCTTGGAATAGGGAATTGATTGGCATAATTCCCCATTTCCTTGCACTTGTAACATTGAAGTGTAGGAGGTGCACTCTTTGTATCCTTTTCATTGTTTGCATCACTAGACATATTCTTCCCATCATTGCAGCATTAAAATGCCCGATAACCTTCCTTTCCAGATTTGAAACATTTACTTGTCCCTTTAAGACAACTCCCTCCATGTTTCTTTCCACACTATAAGCATAAGGGAAAACTCATATTCTTTTTTGTGTTCTCTTTAGATTTTACTTTGAATTCCATTTTCCTCTTCTTATCAAACCCATATGACTGATGGGTTACTCCAATCTCCATATCATCTTTGAGAGCACATCGAACGATTTCCTCATAGCTATTGAATCCCTTATGTCTAACGCCCTTCGAAGACTTGGTTTTAAGCCACTAAAGAATCAATCGATCTTACTCTCAGGTTGGATAATAATACCAGAAGCGTTCCTTGAAAGTCTTGTAAAATTTTCTTCATAGGTACCAATAGATTCATCATCCTTTTTCTTTATTTCAAGAAAATCCTTCTCCATCTTTGTTCGGAGAATATGAGGGAAGTACTTATTGAAAAATAAGTACTTTAACTCGTCCCATTACATGGACTTAATTTCATCTCTTGGCCTCGTATTCTTGATAAGATTCCACCATTGATAAACATCACCTTCCAAACAATACACTACTAAGATGACTTTATCATGTTCAGAACATTAAAGAACTGAAAATATCTTTTCAGTAGTACCGATCCATTGTTCAGCAACTAATGTATCTGTAGACCTGTTGAATGAAGGTGGAAGCTGTCTCATGAAGGATTCAACAGAATGTTGCTCCTTCCTTTGCTCGTTTGGATGTCCTGCATGATTCATAGCTTGAGAATGTTGTGTGAGCATGGCTACAAGATTTTTCATTCCAGCTCCCATAACGTTTGGTTGCTCAGGGGGAGAATCATTGCATTGCCCGTCGCATTCCACATTAACATGGTTCCTTCGGGTTCCATCCATTGACTAAAATCAAGAAGAATAGTGTGAGCAAAACTAATTATAATAATAAAGCCACATAATCAAGAATAAAATTTCACACTTATGGTCTTATAATAGGATATTCATGGCCATTTCTAAAACACTAAGATTGTGTTCTATGCTTAGACTTATCCATAGGATTCTTACTTAGGATTTTACATCCTAGTTTCCAAAGGTTGACTATACCTTTCCTCTGATACCAACTATAACGACCCATACTTTACAAACATTGTTAATACTACAAAATTGAAGCACACTTATTACAATATATAACAATCCCAGGAAAGGACCGTATATGTAGATACCCGAAGCCTGACGTACATGAACATTACATTACTTTTGCGGAATACTTAGTACATAACAAAAAAACACACACACAAGGATCGTAATAGTTTAGTGTCTTTGGAAACTCGGAACATAATCTTCTAATCGTGGTGAATGATCTTCAATATCTCCCATAAAGATCTTCCCTTTTTTTACCTAAAACCTTTCTTTATATCCTGGGGAAAAGAAAACATCAAAGGGTGAGCTCAAATGTTCAGTAAGGGTAAACAAAAGAAAAATCAATCACATCATATTCATAAGAACATAACTTTTGTAAATCATAACCTGTAGAAGAGAGCATAATTACATAACATGGGATAAATCATAGTAGTGAAATCAAATCCCAATAATCATAACTTAAAACATGAAACTTTGTGGCATACACACATAATCATAGAGAATCATTTCTTGTTAGTCAAGACTCATTTCCAAGACTATCTTAGTGGACAATGTCCCTTTCTGAACCAAGTCACCCTCGTTTCAGTCTTGTTTCACTGAACCGGTATAACCTACCATTACAGCCATGTCTATCTCATGAGATATAAAATCATTACCCAATGCATTGGAGGGATATATGGGTCCCACCCATCTCATAATGATACCATTCTTATGTGTTCCACAAAATCATAAATCATACATCATTGCATAACCCATGTAATAAAAATGGGAATCTTAAACATCTTGACATCCTAAAACAATTCATATACGATAAAGGAATTCATAAAAATAATTCCATCACAACATAATAAAATCAATGTAATAATAGGGATAAAAACAGAACCCTTTATTATCTTATATAGAAAATAATTTTGATAAAACACTTGAACTTCATTCTTGAGGAAAATATCCTTTCTACTTCAAAAACACTTTTCCTCTCATAACATGTCATACAATTCTAAACTAAAAGAAGTTGATTAAAAATAAACTTGAAAACTTTTAAAGGAAGATTCTTGGAAATAATGTTTTAAAAATCAATTCATGTCGTATAAGTTAAAAAAACATTCTTCTCGTACTTTTGTCGGAAAAGTCAAAAAGTACCTCATACGAAAAACGACAAAAGATTCCTTTCATATATTTTACTAAAATCTCACCGAAAGGTAAAATTGGATTTAAATAATTTGAGGTGGATGGAAATAATATTATATATTGAGGAAACATGGATGTGGATGATAAAATACAACCCAGTAAATACCAAAGTATAAACAATCTCGGATAAAAATGAGATTGTGATATTTCCCTTACCTTAAGTCCGATTTGCTTCGTAAGTGTCCGAACCTCCTGTATAATGATTTAATAATGTCATTAACTTATTAAAAAATCATATTCATTGTTATGATATCATATATGGTTCCCTTATGACTTTATATTACCCGTTCTTTTGTAAATTCCATGTTAAAGAAGCGTTTTGGGTAAAATCGTTTCATTTATCGTAGGTGTTTGGACTTGTTGTTATTGACATTATTATTACTTATATCATGATTTACTTACTTACAGAATATAAATCATGATTTATATATCTTATATATTCAGTATATATATATATTTAATAAATATATAAATGAAATGAAACACATTGTTCATGGAGACGGTAGTCCGTACGTACGCATGAACGCTATTTTCCTTTCCTCATTGTCTTGAATGGAAGTAAGTAGATAACATACATATATACATAAATCCAGTAGCCTTATAATGTCATATATTTCATTATTATTGCTTATATATACTTTATAATTATTCCTAAATGGTTAACATGGAGAATGAATCTCATCGCGTCGTGGAGACGGTAGTCCGTACGTACGCACGAGCGATGATATCATTCCCATGGTCGTGGAATTGTGTTGAAGTGTATGAATACTATTTCAGTATGAATATAACTCTATAATAATAATATATAGTTACTCCTTACACCATTATACCCATCCAATTATGTAGGTGGTGGAAAATATATTACACCATGGTGTGGAGACGGTATTCTGTACGTACGCACGCGCGGTGATTTCCTTTTTCCTTAGGATGGATAGAAGGTTAATTAGAGTTGTTTCATATTTATAATAACATATCAGTATATAAGAAATACTGATGTAATTACTTTATCATGAAACAACTAAAGAAGAATACGTTGAAGAAGAATGAAATTGAAAAAGATCGGTAATGGATATTACCTCTTTTTGACGCGCCTTTTCTCAACCTCCACTTAAAGAACTAAGGATGGTCTTTGAAGAAGACCAGGACATCTAAGATTATTCTAGGGAAGTGGAGAAGAGATTTTTTCAGGGTTTGTCCGAGCTTGAATGCTCAAATTGGTGTGAGGAGGAGAGGGAGGAGGTGCCCTTTTATAAGGGAGGAGAGGGGCACCTTAGGAATATCTCAAAATATTATTTTATATTATGGTCAAATTCGGTTTATAATGGTTCCAAATGGTCTTATTTCGAAGCTAAAGTGGGGATGGGTCGCAATACTCTCATCCAATAGGATTTAGACAAGTTTAGGTTATTATTTTAACCTTATCAATTAGATTTAACTCTAAGTTAAATAATTTAACTTTTACCGTGTCTTTTTGTTTTCTTACACTATATGGTTAATAAACTTACTATATCAAGCCAAAATAACCCCAAGTTGTTTATTATTAACATATCTATCCTTATCTAAGTCCTTTGGCCGAACCTTAGATTTTTAGGAATTAAATAACAATTAATAATATAATATTTGTTTTAAATACTAATTTATGTCAATTTTGACACTATTTGGTACATGATTTTTATGAAATTTTTAACAGAATGATAAGTTCTAACCAAGTTTCTTAAATGAACAATAACATGTCATATTAACCTAGAAAATTATTTTAAGTCATAAGAAGTCTCACATTACATTTATTTGGGCATTTATAACATCAATTATGTTAATATTTTCTTAAAAAGGTAATTACTGCATCATCGTTGTGTCATAAATAAATTAAATTATTTAAAGTATAAATATTAAAAATAAAATATCATTATGTAGGAAATCCTTTTATATTTCTAATGAATATTTATAGACGAAATTATATTATGTATAACCCTATATTAAAAATGTTTTATTAAATAAACTTTGATTTTAACTCTTTTGACTCTTCTTTGAATTAAATAATAATAAATGTCCTAATCTAATCCAAGTGGGCCTAAATGATAATATTTTACACTTAAGGTTATTTTTGGTCAAGATAAACTTGTCCAATAGGATTAGGACATGTGTTAGGGTAATATTAATATCATTTTTACCCTTAATTACCCTATTTACTTTTGACCGTGGTAAATAAAAGTAAAAAGTTACTATTCACCAAAAATTATTTTCATCTCATTGAACCACATTTTACTTACTGACATCAACCGTGTCTCTTGGATTTTTGAAATTCCACTCACAGATGCGGTAAAATTAAGATTTATGAAAAAATTAATTTTTTCAACTACCACTTAGTAGTTTCACTATTCATCAAAAATTGATGTTTTTCAAAAAAATGCCAAAATTTCATCATAAGCTATAATTGATATTCTGAATTCAAAAATGATTTCTATTTTACAAAATTCCCAACATATAAGTTGCATTAATTAATTTTATAATTAATTTCTGCTGTCACAACTCATAGCGTGTTTTTAAGAGATAATAACTATCAAAAGATTAACACTTGTTTATGTCTGGTGTAACTGTGAAATTACATCCAATGACCAAAATTGTATTGAATTGTAAAAATATATTCTAAATATACTTTAAAACCACTCAAATTAATAATTTATCTTTATTAATTATTTCAATTAAAAAAGTTGTTTTTAATTAAAATTTAGTAATTTTCACTATTCATCAGAAAATAAAAGTTATCCGAAAAGTACCAAAATTACACCCTAAGCTAATTTCGATATTACGAATCCAAAAATAATGTCCATTTTGATAAAATAAAATTTACAAAATTTCAAAAGGTGGTTATTACTATTCATAACGGCTAGTTTTAATAATATTTTAATAGCATATTACTGTTTAGTGAAAGTTGTTATTGCGTACTACACACGCTATCGAGGAAGGTCGTGATTGTGTGTAATGGAAGGCAAGTCAAGGATGCGTGTTATGAAAGCTTCTTTTGGTGTAGTGTACAACACAAGACATTAATGAAATTAAAAAGAATATTTTTCATAAAATTTCGGGGTGTTACATTCTACCCCCCTTAAAATGAATTTCGCCCTCGAAATTCGTCGGGGTTATAAATGGTTTACTATTCGAAAGTTTCTTTAATAGAAACCCACATCATAAAAAGGAATACCAAAACCAATCTTTAAGAACAAAAGTATGAAACATAACGGTTACCCAATTAAACTAATCACTGGGTTTCCACATAGGTGAAAATATGGATATGGAAGAGAAATCTAACCATCATGTTCTGATGGAGAGTGGTAGAGAACATGGCTATGGAAAAGCCAGCAATCACAAAGCCATAAATTTGTGATGATCTAGGGTACCATCTGATTCATTGGATATAAGGGCACTAGGACAACATTTTTGGTTTTCAAGATCATTTCCCTAAATTTGAAAATTAGAATTAGAATAAATACTTACTTTATTTTGGTACAATATCACTATTGTTCGTTCCTTGAACAATTTCCACTTCATCTCTTAAATAAATGAAGTTGAATTTGTTATTCGTGAAGTGTTAGCAGATCATGTGATAGAATGACGGGTCATTCCATCTATCTCAAACAAAAGGTTAGCAAACATTATATACATAAGTCGATCTATAGTGATATTAATCATATATGGTTCCTAAAATGGACTTATACTTCATATATCATACTGCTTAATATAATAAAACTAGTTTCTACTAAACAGGGACTTCCTGTAGGCCAGTGGTAGGCGATAAAGGCCATTCGCACTTCGGTTGTGGGTTCGATTTCCACAGCCTTGTCCGACGCGATGGGTTGTCGCCCGTTCTGCAGGTTGTCCTTTTTCTAAAACTATATTACTATAAAATCCCATCGAAAAAAACTTTTATCCTTAAACAATACTAACTTATGTCCAACATAATCCATTCTAATCTTTAGGCTTATCCATAATACTGCAGTCCACTCTCATAACATAGTGAAAACGATTACCAGAGATTTAACACCATCGTCGATCCCCATATATCATAAGATATGTTTTGTTGGTCACATACCAAACATTCAAAGTCCTTAATCATGTATTCTCTTGAATACCTTAGTGAAAACATGAATGCAGTTAAAATTTAACACTTTCCACATACCAAAATCCTCAAAATTCTATGTACTCAAACAATGATATCACTTAGTCCTTATATCAATCATGAGCTCATGAATACTGTTTAACATTTCGTTTTCTCGTTTTCCCTTCATTATGCGCATATCATCTTATTTCCAAAAATATCTCAATCACCTTGAATACCACATTAGACCAATACATAAATATTCCAATACTTTATGATACAACATTATTTTGTAATCCCATTACATAAACACATAATCATTCCATCACATCGTTATCATATTCAACATCGCCAATGGTGATCGCATGTGACTTCCCTTTATCCATTGCTTTAAGTGGTTGCTCATGTCGATCATCACTAACCCTTGGATTAGGGCATTTATTAGCATAATGACCCATTTCCTTGCACTTGAAGCATTGAAGTGTCGGTTGTGCGTTCTCTGCAAGGTTTGCTTTATTCACATCATTAGAATCTCTTTTTCCATTACTTCGACACTCAGCTGCTCGATGACCTTCTTTTCCACACTTAAAACATTTTCTAGTCCCTTTAATACAATATCCACCATGCTTCTTTCCACACTTTGTGTATAAGGAAACATTCATCTTCTTTTCACCATTATTCTGAGATTTCTCCTTGAACTCCATCTTTAGTTTCTTTTCAAAACCATGAGATGGATATGTAACACCAACTTCCATTTCTACTTTGATAGCACAACGCACAATTTCTTCACAGCTACTGAAGTCTCTTATAGCTAATTCCCTTCGAAGACTTGGTTTTAAGCCACTGAAAAATCGATCAACTTTACTTTCAGGTTGGATGATAATGCCAGATGCATACCTTGCAAGTCTTGTAAAATTTGCTTCGTATATACCAACAGATTCATCATCCTTCTGTTTCATCTCAAGAAACTCCTTTTCCATCTTTGTTCGAAGAATAAGAGGGAAGTACTTACTGAAAAACAAGTTCTTGAACTCGTCACATTCAATTTCATCTCTTGGCCTTGTATTCTTGATAAGATTCCACCATTGATCAGCTTCACCTTCCAAACGATATACTGCTAAGTTGACTTTATCATGTTCAGAACATTGAAGAACTCAAAATATCTTTTCAGTGGTACTGATCCATTGTTCAGCAGTAAGTGGATCGGAAGTCCCCCTAAAAGAAGGTGGACGTTGCCTCATGAAGGACTCAATAGAATATTGTTCCCTTCTCTGCTCATTTGGAAGTCCAGAATGATTCATAGCTTGGGTAAGTATAGCAATAAGATTTTGCAATCTATCTCCCATAACATTTGTTTGTTCAGGAGGGCAATCATTGCATTGTCCATTGCATTGATCAACACGGTTCTTTCGGGTTCCAGCCATCATCTAAAACCCAAAAAGAATAGTGTGAGAGGCAAAAATAATGCTAGGGAAAACAACATAGTAAAGTGGGAGTACCCTCAATATCTAACATCTTAGGTTAAATTCTATGATCGTTACCGTAGTTCTAGTACTATAACCTATACGTATACTTAATCTTAGGGACATCCCTAGACATACCTTATAAATATCTCTAGGGATCTCACTAACGTTCTCGCATCCTAGTTTCCAAAGGTTGACTAAACCTTTCCTATGATACCAACTGTAGAGACCCGAAGCCTGACGTACATGAACATTACATTACTTTTGCGGAATACTTAGTACATAACAAAAAAAAACACACACACAAGGATCGTAATAGTTTACTGTCTTTGGAAACTCGGAACATAATCTTCTAATCGTGGTGAAATATATTCAATATCTCCCATAAAGATCTTCCCTTTTTTTACCTAAAACCTTTCTTTATATCCTGGGGAAAATAAAACATAAAAGGGTGACCTCAAATGCTCCGTAAGAGTAAACAAAAGAAAAATCAATCACATCATATTCATAAGAACATAACTTTTGGAAATCTTAACCTGCAAAAGAGAGAATAATTTTATAACATGGGATAAATCATAGTAGTGAAATGAAATCCCAATAATCATAACTTAAAACATGAAACTTTGTGTCGTACACACATAATTATAGATAATCATTTCTTGTTAGTCAAGACTCATTTCCATGACTATCTTAGTGGACAATGTCCCTTTCTGAACCGAGTCACCCTCGTTTCAGTCCTGTTTCACTGAACCGGTATAACCTACCATTCTAGCCATGTCTATCTCATGAGATATAAAATCTTTACCCAATGCATTGGAGGGAGATATAGGTCCCACCCATCTCATAATGATACCATTCTTATGTGTGCCACAAAATCATAAATCATACATCATTGCATAACCCATGTAATAAAAATGGGAATCATAAACATCATGACATCATAAAACAATTCATATACGATAATGGAATTCATAAAAATAATTCCATCACAACATAATCAAATCAATTTAATAATAGGGATTAAAACAGAACCCTTTATTATCTTATATGGAAAATAATTTTGATAAAACACTTGAACTTCATTCTTGAGGAAAATATCCTTTCTACTTCAAAAACACTTTTCCTTTCATACCATGTCATACAATTATAAACTAAAAGAAGTTGATTAAAAATATACTTGAAAACTTTTAAAAGAAGCTTCTTGGAAATAATGTTTTAAAAATCCATTCATGCCGTATAAGTTAAAAAACATTCTTCTCGTACTTTTGTCGGAAAAGTCAAAAAGTACATCGTACGAAAAACGACAAAAGATTCCTTTCATATATTTTACTAAAATCTCACCGAAAGGTAAAATTGGATTTAAATAATTTTAGGTTGATGGAAATAATATTACATATTGAGGAAACATGGATGTGGATGATAAAATACACCCCAGTAAATACCAAAGTATAAACAATCTCGGATAAAAATGAGATTGTGATATTTCCCTTACCTTAAGTCTGATTTGCTTCGTAAGTGTCCGAACCTCCTGTATAATGATTTAAATAATGTCATTAACTTATTACAGAATCATATTCATTGTTATGATATCATATATGGTTCCCTTATGAATTTATATTACCCGTTCTTTTGTAAATTCCATGTTAAAGAAGCGTTTTGGGTAAAATCGTTTCATTTATCGTAGGTGTTTGGACTTATTGTTCTTGACATTATTATTACTTATATCATGATTTACTTACTTCCAGAATATATAACATGATTTATATATCATATATATTCAGTATATATATATATTTAATAAATATATAAATGAAATGAAACACACCGTTCATGGAGACGGTAGTCCGTACGTACGCATGAACGCTGTTTTCCTTTCCTCATTGTCTTGAATGGAAGTAAGTAGATGAGATACATATATACATAAATCCAGTAGCCTTATAATGTCATATATTTCATTATTATTTCTTATATATAATTTATAATTATTCTTAAATGGTTAACATGGAGAATGAATCTCATCGCGTCGTGGAGACGGTAGTCCGTACGTACGCACGAGCGATGATATCATTCCCATGGACGTGGAATTGTGTTGAAGTGTATGTATAATATTTCAGTATCAATATAACTCTATAATAATCATATATAGTTACTCCTTACACCATTATACCCATCCAATTAAGGAGGTGGCGGAAAATAGATTACACCACGGCGTGGAGACGGTATTCCGTACGTACGCACGCGCGGTGATTTCCTTTTTCCGTAGGATGGATAGAAGGTTAATTAGAGTTGTTTCAAATTTATAATAACATATCAGTATATTATAAATACTGATGTTATTACTTTATCATGAAATAACTAAAGAATAAGAATTTGAAGAAGAAAGAAATTGAAGAAGACCGGTAATGGATATTACCTCTTTTTGACGCGCCTTTTCTTAACCTCCACTTAAAGAACTAAGGATGGTCTTTGAAGAAGACCAGGACCTCTAAGATTATTCTAGGGAAGTGGAGAAGAGATTTTGTCAGGGTTTGGCCGAGCCTCAATGCTCAAATTGGTGTGATGAGGAGAGGGAGGAGGTGCCCTTTTATAAGGGAGGAGAGGGGCACCTTAGGAATATCTCAAAATATTATTTTATATTATGGTCAAATTCGGTTTATAATGGTTCCAAATGATCTTATTTAGAAGATAAAGTGGGGATGGGTCGAAATCCTCTCATCCAATAGGATTTAGACAAGTTTATGTTATTATTTTAACCTTATCAATTATATTTAACTCTAAGTTAAATAATTTAACTTTTACCGTGTCTTTTTGTTTTATTACACTATATGGTTAATAAACTTACTATATCAAGCCAAACGAACCCAAAGTTGTTTATTATTAATATATCTATCCTTATCTAAGTCATTTGGCTGAACCTTAGATTTTTAGGAATTAAATAACAATTAATAATATAATATTTATTTTAAAAACTAATTTATGTCAATTTTGACACTATTTGGTACATGATTTTTATGAAATTTTTAACAGAATGATAAGTTCAAAACAAGTTACTTAAATCAACAATAACATGTTATATTAACCTAGAAAATTATTGTAAGTCATAAAAAGTCTCACATTACATTTATTGGGGCATTTATAACATCAATTATGTTAATATTTTCTTAAAAAGGTAATTACTGCATCATCGTTGTGTCATAAATAAATTAAATTATTTAAAGTATAAAAATTACAAATAAAATACCATTATGTAGGAAATATTTTTTCCCTTTCTAATGAATATTTATAGTAGAAATTATATTATGTATAACCCTATATTAAAAATGTTTTAGTAAATAAACTTTGATTTTAACTCTTTTGACTCTTCTTTGAATTAAATAATAATAATTGTCCTAATCTAATCCAAGTGGGACTAAATGATATTATTTTACACTTAAGGATGTTTTTTGGTCAAGATACACTTGTACAATAGGATTATGACATGTGTTAGGGTAATATTAATATAATTTTTACCCTTAATTACCGTATTTATTTTTAACCGTGGTAAATAAAAGTAAAAGTTACTATTCACCAAAAATTATTTTCATCTCATTGAACCACATTTTACTTACTGACATCAACCACGTCTCTCGGATTTTTGAAATTTCACTCACAGAAGCGGTAAAATTAATATTTATGAAAAAATTAAATTTTTTAACTACCACTTAGTAGTTTCACTATTCATCAAAAATTGAAGTTTTTCAGAAAAATGCCAAAATTTCATCCTAAGCTATAATTGATATTCCGAATTCAAAAATGATTTCTATTTTACAAAATTCCCAACATATAAGTTGCATTAATTAATTTTATAAATAATTTCTACTGTCACAACTCATAGCGTGTTTTTAAGAGATAATAACTATCAAAAGATTAACACTTGTTTATGTCTGGTGTAAATGTGAAATTACATCCAATGACCAACATTGTATTGAATTGTAAAAATATATTCTAAATATACTTTAAACCCACTCAAATTAATAATTTATCAATATTTATTATTTCGATTAAAAAATTTGTTTTTAATTAAAATTTAGTAATTTTCACTATTCATCAGAAAATAAAAGTTATCCGAAAAGTACCAAAATTTCACCCTAAGCTAATTTCGATATTACGAATCCAAAAATAAAGTCCATTTTGATAAAATAAAATTTAAAAAATTTCAAAAAGTGGTTATTACTATTCATAACGGCTAGTTTTAATAATATTTTAATAGCATATTGCTGTTTAGTGAAACTCGTTATTGCGTACTACACACGCTATCGAGGAAGGTCACGATTGCGTGTAATGAAAGGCAAGTCAAGGATGCGTGTTTTGAAAACATCTTTTGGTGTAGCGTACAACACAAGACATTAATGAAATTAAAAAGAATATTTTTCATAAAATTTCGGGGTGTTACAGTATAGGTATAGTGTCTTTAGAAACTGGGAAACATAAATAACTGGTTCATAAAGCATTTACATTGTCCCCCATTTATTTCGTCATATCTATAGTCCCTTTTGGAATATCTTACTTAATAACCTTATTCCTAACCTAGGGGAAGAAAACATACAAAAGGGTGAGCTCAAATGCTCAGTAAGGGTAAACAAAAGAAATATCAATCACATCATATTCATAAGAACATAACATTTTGGAAATCATAACCATTAAAAGAGATCATAATTTCATATCATGGGATAAATCATGGTAGTGAAATGTAATCACAATAATCATAACATAAAACATGAAGCTTTTTGGCATACACACATAATAATAGAGAATCATTTCTTATTAGTCAAGACTCATTACCTAGACTATCTTAGTGGACAAATTCCATTTCTGAACCGAGTTCATTCCTCCTTTCAGCCCTGTTTCACTGAACTGGTTTTACCTACCATTCCAGCCATGTCTACTGATTAGATATAAATCTTTACCCAATGCATTGGAGGGAGATATAGGTCCCACCCATCTCATAATAATACCATTTTTATGTGTGCCACAAAATCAAAAAAATCATATATCATTGCATAACCCATGTAATAAAAATGGGATTCTTAAACATCGTGACATCATAAAACAATTTATTTATGATAATGGAATTCATAAAAATAATTCCATCACAACATCAAATCAATGTAATAATAGGGATATAAACAGAACCCTTTTTTATCATAAATAGAAAATAATTTTGATAAAACACTTGAACTCAATTCTTGAGGAAGATATCCTTTCTACTTCAAAAACACTTTTCCTTTCTCAACATGTCACACAATTATAAACTAAAAGAAGTTGATTAAAAATAAACTTGAAAACTTGTAAAGTAAGCTTCTTGGAAATAATGTTTTAAAAATCCATTCTTGCCGTATAAGTTAAAAAAACATTCTTCTCGTACTTTTGTCGGAAAAGTCAAAAAATACCTTGTACGAAAAACGACAATAGATTCCTTTCATATCTTTTACTAAAAACTCACCATAGGTTTAAATTATACTTAAACAATTGTATAAGGATATAACTATTACATATTGAGGAAACATGGATGTGGATGATAAAATACACCCCAGTAAATTCCAAAGTATAAACAATCTCGGATAAAAATGAGATTGTGATATTTTCCCTTACCTTAGGTCCGATTTGCTTCGTAAGAGTCCAAAAATCCTGTATAATGATTTAAATAATTTCACTGACTTATTCCAGAATCATACTCATTATTATGATATCATATATGTTCATATTCGTAGCTTATTATTAGTAATATTTCATTGCTACTTGTTATTCGGGTGTTTATTACTTTTTTTTCTTATGCGTGTTTTGTCAAATAAATTCTTATTCTTCTTTTTAGGTTATAGATACCTCATTTACAGAATAGTATTACTTTAATATATATCATATTTATTCACTGGATTCATTTATGTAATCATTATGCAGTGAAAATCATGTAGAACGAGTGGCATCACATCGTGGAGACGGTATTCCGTACGTACGCACGAGCGATGATATCATTCCCATGATCGGGGAATTGTATTGGAGTGTATGTATACTATTTCAAAATCAGTATCACTTTAAAATAATCATATATATTCATTCATTACACCATTATACCCATCCAAGTAATGTGGTGGTGGAAAATAGATTACACCATGGCGTGGAGACGGTATTCCGTACGTACGCACGCGCGGTGATTTCATTTTCCGTAGGATGGATAGATGGTAAAATAGGGTTGTTTCATACTTATAATAACATATCAGTATATTAGTGATATTGATCTTATTAATTCATAATGAAACAACTAAATAAGAAGAAGTGGAAGAAGAAATAAATTTGAAAGAATCGGTAATGGACATTACCTCTTCTTTGAAGCGCTTCTTTGAGACCTCCTTTTAGGGAACTAAAATTGGTCTTTGAAGAATACCAGGACCTCTAGGATGTTTCTAGGGAAGTGTAGAGGAAATATTTATGGGGTTTTCCGTGCATGAAGGTTCCAAGTGGTGTGATTAAGAGAGGGAGGAGGTGCCTTTTTATAAGGGAGGAGAGGGGCACCTTTGTAAAAACTAAAAATATTATCTTATTACAAAGCCATATTCGGTTTTAAATAGATCAAAATTGATTTATTTATAAGATAATGTGGGGATGGGTCTAAATACTCTATTCCAATAGAATTTGAACAAGTTTAGTTTACTATTTTAACCTTATCATTTAGATTTAACTTTAAGTTAGATAATTTTACATTTACCGTGTCTTTTTGTGTTCTTACACTATAAGGTTAATAAACATACTATAACAGGCCAAAGGTACCTCAAGTTGTATATTATTAATATATATAACCTTATATAAGTCATTTTGCGGAACCATTGATTTTTAGGAATAAAATAACAATTAAAAATATAATATTTATTTTAAAAACTATTTTATGTCAATTTTGACACTATTTAGTAATTGATTTTTGTGAAACTCATAACAGAATGATTAGTTCGAAAAAAGTTAATTAAATCAATAATAATATGTCATATCATCCTATAAAATTAGTGGAATTCATAGAAATTCTCAAAGTACATTTATTTGGTTATTTATAACATCGATTATGTCAATATTTCATTAATAAGATAATTACTGCATCATCTTTGTGTCATAAATTAATTAACTTATTTAATGTTTAAAAATTACAAATAAAATACCATAATGTAGGAAATAGTTTTAGCTTTATAATGAATCTTTATAGTCGAATTTAACTTTTTAATAACCCTGTATTAAAAATTATTTACTTATTAAACTTTGATTTTAACTATTTTAACCCTTCTTTAAATAAATTAATAATAAATGTCCTAATCTAATCCAAGTGGGCCTAAATGGTCATATGTTATTACTAAGGTTGTTTTTGGTCGAATTACACTTATCAAACAGAATTAGGACATGTGTTAGGGTAATAATAATATCAATTTTCCCCTTAATTACCCTATTTACTTTTAACCGTGGTAAATAAAATTAAAAAGTTACTATTCACCAAAAAATATTTTCATCTCATTGAACCAAATTTTACTTACTGACATCAACTGTGTCTCTTGGATTTTTTAAATTCCACTCATAGAAGCGGTAAAATTATGTTTTATGTAAATTTTCAAATTCTCCTAGGAGGTGGGTAAAAGACGGTGAAAAGGTCAATAAAATTTTCATATATCTAAAATTATTATAAAATTACTCTATTGAATTACATTGAACTTATATAGGTATTATGTATCTATTTTGACATTAAATAAATTTAAATAAAATAAATAATTATTTAAATAAAAATTCGGTTTTTAAATAGTAACCCAGTGTTTTCACTATTCATCAAAAATTGAATGATTCCAGAAAAATACCAAAATTTCACCCTAGGCTAATTTCAATATTCCGAATCCAAAAATGAAGTCCATTTTGAAAAATAAAATTTACAAAATTTCAAAAACGAGTTATTACTATTCATAAATGCTATTTTTAATAATATTTTAATATCATATCGTTGTTTAGTGAAACTCGGTATTGCGTACGACGCAAGCTATCAAGGAAGGTCGTGATTGCGTGTAAAGAAAGTAATGCTAGTGTTGTGTGTATTGAAAGATTCCTTTGATGATTTATATAAAATAAAAACAAAATATTTCTTATAAAAGTCTCGGGTGTTACAGAGTTGGATGAATTTGCTTTAGTACTATGATTTTTAAATCTACTACACTTCAGTAAAAGAGAATGTCATGGTTGATACTTTGAGCAGGATGTCGTAGAAGGAGTTTTTTCGAGAATATGCAGACACTTGGAAGGAAGTGGAGGAGTTTCTATCCTTCCACATAGAATCAAGGGTGGATGGAGGTAGAGAATATTTTTTCTAGATGACAGAATAGTCTCCATTGATGCAGTAGGTGAAGAAGTCTCAATGGGGTGACTCATAGGCATATGTTTTCTATGATTGTGTTGGCTATGGTGATGCTCCCTGGGGATAGATAGAACTTGGTCATAATTTGATTTTTTTTCATGGGGGGATTTTTGTTCCAATATAAATTTGTGAGGTGGTCCTTTTTAAGATTCATAGTCCACCCATAGAGGTACACCCAACAAAATTCCAATATTTATCGAGGTTTGAGGATGTAGTTTTGGTTGTATGGGATGAAACCGGCAGTGGCAGAGTGTGTGGTGAAGTGAATAGTGTTCTAGTAGGTAAATGTTGAGCACTAGGATCCCATTGTTTTATGGCGGCCCTTGGATGTCCCAGAGTGGAACTGGGTTGACATATCAATGGATTTTTTCATAGGGTTACCCATGGCCCGGGGCAGCTATGGTGTAATCTGGCTAATAGTGGATCGACTGACAAAATATGCACACTTATTAGTGATCAATGAGTCAATCATAGCGTCTGGACAATAAAATATGTATGTAGATGAATTGGCTAATTTTCATGGAGTATTGATGTTGATTTCATTAGAGCGGGATACACGTTTTACCACACGACTCTAGAGAGGATTGCATCATGCTTTTGGAACCCAGTTACACATGAACACTTCCTTCCATCCTCAGATAGATGGGAATAAAAATTGGACTATGCAAATTTTGTAGGATACATTTTGATCATGTGTCTTGACATTGGTGGATCATGGGAGTAAAACTCTCCCTTGATAGAGATTCCTTATAATAATAGTTATCACTCTTTTATTGGAATGGATATATTAAGAGAATTATATAAAAGATTGTTTCATTAACCTTTATTCTATAAAGAGGTTATGGAGACAGCTTTACGTTCTCCTATGGTAGGGTGGATCACATAAAAAAGGCTTAACTTGTTCTTGAGAGGATGAAAGTGGCGCATGACGAACATATGTCTCTTCCCAATCATATGAGGATTCCCTTAGAGCCCTCGGTTGGAGACCATGTTTTAATAGGGGTTTCCCCTTGATGTTGGATGTTGAGGTTTGTTTGGGGGAGTAATTTTTATCCCAGGTTCATTAGACCCTTCAAGGTGTAGGTGAGAGTTGGCGAGGAGGCATAAATGTTGGCACTGCCACCATAGTTAGGGATCATCCACACTGTCGTATACATCTCCCAACATTGTCGGTATATTCCTGGTAAATCCCATATCCCTTATGGGGTAGAGTTCGATATAGAGGATGTACGCTACAAGAAATTCATGAAATAGTGGTAGATTATTTATTGTTATGGAGGTGGTTTATACGCCCCCCTTATTCTTTTGAGGTGGTTTCAAAAAATTGCCACTAACTTTTGTGTTGGCATTCAATATGTGGTTTTTTCTTTAATTTAATGGAATTTTCAGAAATTATCATAGTAAACACATTTAGTAGGGGTTGGTGTAGTTTTCATTGTGGTTTTCCCTAGAAAAAATGAATTCTTTTTTAGTATCAGTTTTAACCAATGCAAAAAAAGAATCATTTTCTTGGGTGGGGGGACACTGCAAAAACGACACTAGATGCCGGTAAAATGATAACATAAAATGAGGTACCGTTAGCGGCAGTTTTACCCACTGTAAAAAAGTATCCATTTTTTCACAAAACCCACTGCTAATGCCCAAAAAATGCAAAAACATTATATCGAGTATGTATATAGAAGCAGTTTAAACAGTTATTAAATGTGGATAATTTATTTTTGAAGCGGTTTAAAATGCCGCTAAATGTAGATTTAATATTACAAAACTGCTAATTCATCCACCACTGTACTAGTACCCAAAAAATAAACATATGAAAAAATCATATAACACTTGGGATGGGGAATACATAATGAAATCAAAAGACACATACAATTCACATATATATATATATATATATATATATATATATCAACATACATTCCCATCTTATGAGTTCATTATAGGTGTTATAATTTACATTCAATATATTTGAAACCACCACTAAATTAATAACCCCATTGTAGCGACTTGGTTTTTGGCCCTATAAGACTTTGGAATATTCCTATGAATAATTCCAGATCTTGGTGAAATGACGGCGTGTGATTCTGAGACCCGTTGTGTCCAAAATTAATTTTAAAAATATATTAAGTATTTTTTACTATTCACATGGCGGGGGTGTGATCTCTCCTAAATGGTAGCATAGAAATGGAATATGGGGGCACTGTTGCATCCAGAGAATTCCCTTAACCCTAGGAGTGGTGTAAACATTGCAGGCGCGGGTCTGCAGTGCGAAAATCCACCAGGGGAATGTTTTTAAATTAATGGAAAAGTCCATTTACAAGCGTAGGATCGAATTACTTTTGAACTGAGTCTCAGATCGAAAATCTGAGACTGTCGTTGTGCTCAGAATGACACGTTTACCCAAGGTGTGACTTAACTTGCTCCGTGCCTGGAGGATCGGTCAGGGCGGAAAATTAAATTATTTCATTAAATAGAAAACAAAACAAATCAAGGAGAACTATTCCCATCCCACCTACGCCGCACGTACCCCCACTCCTTCTTCTCCCGTTATTTTCCAAATCATGCTTCTGGAGTACGTTATAGGCATTGTTCGTCTTTGATCTTATTTCATGGTGTCATGGGCGTCGTTCTGCACCCAAAGCATCGGTGATCCGCCAACAGGTAGGCGTTTTACATTTTAAAAATATCAGATCCAAAATTTCAACATTTTTCTCTGTTGTGAACCTGCATATGGGTACATCGGGTCCCTAGGGGAACACATATGATTCCATATCTACGTTTGGACATCCGAGGTACCTCCAGCGGACCTCAAAAGGGTCGACGGCGCAACAGCACCAACTAGGGCGGCCCGCGACAGTGGGCCGCATTTAAAATAAAGTATGTCGTGGCAACGGAGGTCCGATGTCAATCACTGGCGATCGCTTGGTGGGGTAAGACCACTTGCATGTGCGCCTCGTCGTGGTGGCGCTGTCCTCCGGCTGGTGCTATCGGCAGCGGCGACATCCGGGTTGGCATGCGCGGGCCAATTCGGCCCTGTTTGGTACACGGGGGTTTTTAAAGACCCGTTTCCTGCCCTCTGGATGTCTGATTCACGCGAGGTCTGTGGAGGCATGACCCTGGGGACGAGGGGAAACCTCCAGTGAGGGTTTGAGTGTTTAAAGGTTTGGGATCGTGGCCCGGGAGATAGAAACGTTGTATAAAATAATAATATTTTTTTTATTTTGCGAATTCTAGATATTGTAAAATTTACCCGGAGCATCCGAAATGCGTACCGTCAGTGGCATTGAAAACCATATGGTATGGTTGAATTTTTGAGATGGTTTATGGGTGTTGGTACTGAGAACTGGGTGTGGGCCCCACGAAGTGGGGGTTTTGGTGTTTTTAGTGAAACATAATTCTTTCGCTGGGTGTCCGTTTGGGACATTTGAGTTGTCGATCCTACGTGTTTTTTCAAGGGGATCGCAACAGTGTGATCCACTCGACGAGTATCGAGATTATGGCCTGTTCCCCACCCGGGCTGGCTCTGGTGAATAGTTCCTTTTTTCTGTGTGGTCGTTTCGGGTGAACGAGTATTCTAACTCGTGTGTTTTATCGAGGCGATCGCACTGGTGTGCCCCACTCGAAGTTTTATGGGATCGTGGTGTGGGCCACACATGAGCTGGCGATGTTGAATACTGCCTTTTTCAATGAGTGTCCTGTTAGGGCGGTGAATAGCCTATCCTGCATGTTGTTTCACGTGGATAGCGATGGTAACAGTGGTGTCAGAATAAGAGGTGCGCAATGTGGCGTTGTTGTGAGTCTCTTGGGTTAGCGACATGTGGACCAGCATGGGTTGAGGGTACTCCCTTGGGTAGTTCCTGTGAGGGTTCATGCGACATAACAAACATAGTATAGGTTTGGGATCCACTCTGTAGGATGTTTAATATGTAAGAGTAGTGGCATCCCTCTAGTGGGCCTAGAGCGGGATCCTCTTGCACTTATACCCTAGATTGGGTTCTTTGTATCGATGTGAACACTTATCCAGGGGATGTGATCCCCTATCAAGCTGGTTAGCATCGTTGGGTTATGGCATCATCGGGATTGTTATCCCAAACGCGGTGGGATGTACATAGTTGGGTGGGGCATCATCAGGTATACGATCCCCTACTTATTATGAGGATTATAGTAGGGTTGAGGAATCATTGGTTATATGATCACTTACTCAGTGTGTGGTGTCGGTAGGGGGGTGGTATTGTCAGTTCGATCCACTATAGTGCAAGATATACCAGATGGGGTTTTAGTATCATCGTGACCATCGTGACATGGGTGACGATCCTCTATCGGAGTGACGTGTTTCTGTCGAGCGCCAGATCAGGTTGTGGTTTCCCCCTGCAGATCCTATGAGTGATCCCCTATCAATGAGATCTACGATTTCTAGATCAGGTCATGGTATCCCCCAACGGACCCTGGGAGTGATCCCCTATCTGTGAGATATTTGTCTACCTGTCTGGGTTCTGGTATCCCCTAGTGGACCCTAGGAGCGATCCCCTGTCTGATGGGTCTGGTGTTTATGTTCTTTCAGTGAGTTTTCCCCAGTTAAACTCTCCAACTAGTGAGATCTCTCAGGTCAATGTCTGAGATGTTTGTGAGAAACCCAATGGAGTGTATCTCTCAGGTGAGTGTCATCTAGGCTGACAGTGATCATGGAGCGTGTTCTCCTGGTTGTGGAAAAGTTTCTGGTGATGTGTTTGGTACATCATGTGGCTTGTTGTGTGATCTGGGTATATATGGATTGTTCAAGGTGTATGTATGGGCATAAACCTAAGTGAAATGACTAATTGTGTTTAGTCGAGGATGGTAATGAGATGGAGTTCTTCTCTCGTTTAGGTTCCCTCTGGCTGGGATGAGCGGACTATTTTCTTTCAGTTCCTCTCTTTTGTTTTGGGTTTTTGGGGTGCCTACTGAGTATTGTTATACTCACCCTTGCACAAGATTTTCCCACACATGTTTCTATCTTGTGCAGACCACATGCCTTTCGACGGAGTCCAAAGTGGACCCGGAGCAGGCGGAGCTTAGTAAGTGGGGTTGACCAGGGTGTTTACCGAAGCTATGCCGAGGAGCTTATCGGAAGGTGTTTTGGCCATGTAAACCCTCCTTCTGTGCAGGTTGGACACATTGCAGTTTTCTTTCGGTGGGACTTATTTTGACATTTTTTATTTTTGTTGTACTCTAGTTTGGGATAGTAGTATGCTTGCATTTTCATTTTAGTTTTATATATCTCTGCATTGTTGCATGGTGGTGTGTGTGGATGTGTGTGTACAGGTACCTTGGGATAAAGCCTCCCATGTGTGTGATAGCCTACTCAGTGATGGACGCCAGTACCTGGCCTATTGGAGGCAGGCGTGGGCAGTCACGGCTCATGCCACGTTGGGTCAGGTCGGGAAAGAGTGGTATTAGAAGAGGTTCCACCTTTGGGATATCAGATCACAGCTGGTCTAGCTGTGGGTTTGGTTTGGGTTGCATAGTAGCAGTGTTAGCATGTATCGAGTTCGTATTTTAGGCAAGGGACTCTACTGTTGGGGTGGCGGCCGATGTATCCACACACCAGGACACTGATAACCTTCCTTTAGACTTGGGACATTCATACATAGGTCGCAAGGACATAATGATACATGCATCATATAGGACTGGGTTTTGGGTTTTCATTGTCCTTCTTGTGTTAAATCTGCACATATACTCTTTAACCATGGTGTGTCTTGATTGTATTTCAGGATTCCTTCATGAAGATAGCCAGCAAGGGTTCCAAATAGGGGTTGTGGTGACGATCCACCCCGTGTAGAGGCTGTGGACCAAGGCACAGGTTTTGAGGTTCCACCTCCAGGTTGTCTTCTAGTTGAGCCACCACCTATTGAGCAGCTGGTTGTGCCGGGAGTGCAGGATGAGGTTACGCATAGTCTGAGTGCACTGCACGAGTTCCAGAGGTAGCGACCTCTGAGTTTATTGGGTGATCTAGACCCCCAGGAAAAAAATGACTGTCTAGAAGTAGTCACCCGAGTTCTCCGCCTGGTGAGGACACATCCAGATCAGATGGTGGTCATAGCAGCGAGCCCTCTGCATGGTCTGGTCGGGCTATGGTGGAGTTTGGTGAGGCAGTCCCATGATGAGGAGACACTCACGTGGGCATAGTTTGATCGGATCCTCAGGGAAGAGGTCTATCCAGTAACGCTGAGGGAAGTGCGGATCCAGGAGCTCCTACAGCTTCGGTAGGAGAGCATGATTGTGTTGGAGTACTCAGCGTTGTTTAAAGACATGTTGTGCAAATCGCTGGATATGGTTCAATACCCATTATTTAGTGATCTAACCTTAGAGGAGGTTTTACCCAATGAAATCTTGGAAGGTGGGGTTTCTTTGTGTTTTCCCACCTATGCTTGATTGTTGAGGTGGGCATTGTTGGTGGAGAGATTTCTGGTTAAGTAGATCCCCAATGTTAGTGTTGGGCATGCGAGAGCTGAAACTTTGTCAGTCGGATCGGCATCTGGTAGCCGATGCAGACTCAGGGGACCAGACGTGGCTGACATGTTAGGAGGCGACCACATGATGGAGGATCTAAGGCTCAGGGATCACATGGCTTGTAGGCCAGTTTTGGTCAGCCATAAGAGAGGCAGTGTTACACTTGCGATGGTCGATGACATCTTGCTAAAGATTGTCCGACCCATCGTGTTGCTAAGAGGGAGTCGGTTGATGGTCCACCTTGGCTGAGGCAGTGACTCAAGTAAGGAGGTTCATAGGGTGGTGGATGTGGCGGTGGAGCGGGTGCAGTAGCAGGAGGTGGTAAGTGGTATCATTTTTCACCACCCCCACCCCTCGGTGGTCCATACTAAGCTTAGAGAGATGGTGTCCGAGGGTGAGGATAGCTGCATGCCCTGGAGTCTGTTGACCCAGAGGTTCTGCCGATGGATAGAGGTATGCCATGTGTCATTTCTACTTACGGTAGTAGTTTGATAGACACTATTTAGTGGTACTCGTTCCTTTCTGTTGCTAGATTGAGTTTTTGTTCAAGGCGTTTGTAAGACCCTGTGTGAGTGTTGTTCGACGTGCTTCGAATGCGTGAGGATGAGGGATACTTCCCCCATTGAGATGTGTTTTTGTGACACGATTAAAACTATGAAGGGTAGTCTGTGATTCCCAAAGAGGACAGTTTAGAGGTGTTTTGGATGAGTCCCTATGACATATGTGTTCAGGAATGGGTGTTTGTTGGCGATCTCGCTGGTGTGGGAGACCCAGTTGAGATTCCAGTCGCTTCCATTGTGCTCAGTACTTTTTGGGGACGAAAAGTTCTAGGGGGGGGTAGGATGTAGTGACTTGGGTTTTTTCTCTCTTAGACTTTGGAAGATTACTATGAATAAATTCAAGGATCGACGTGAAAATGGCATTCGATTCTGAGGCTCGGTGTTTCTGGAATTTATTTTATAAAAATATTATGTACTTTTCTACTATGAACATTGTGGGGGTGTGATATCTCCTAAACGGTATCTTAGAACTTGAATCTGAGAGCATGGTTGTGTCCGGAGCGTGTTGTTTACCCTGAGAGGGGTGTAAACATTGTAGGCGCGGGTCTGCGATGCAAAATGCCACTAGGGGTATTTTCGTTAATAAATGGAAAATTCTATTTATGAGCATCAGCTCGAATAAATTCTGAACGGAGTCTCGGATCGAAAATACAAGACCGCATTTGCGCTGAGAATGACGTGTTTACCCTATGGGTGACTTAACTTGCTCCGCGCCAGTAGGTTCAGTTGGGGCGGAAAATTAAATAATTTCATTAAATAGAAAACAAAATAAATCAAGTGGAACTATTCCCCTCCAAACTACGCTGCACGTACCCATGCCCGTTCTTCGCCCGTTCTTCATCAATTCAAGCTCCGAGAGTCCGTTTTCAGAGTCGTTCGTCTGTGGATCCAACTTTAGGGCATCATGGGCGCCGTTCTACACCCAATGTGTCGGCGATCCTCCAACAGGTAGGCGTTATATGTTTTGAAAATCTTGGATCCAAACGTTCTGCGTAATTCTATGTTTTGTACCTAAAGATGGGTAGATCGGGTCCCAGGGGTGCGCAGATGCTTCTAGATATGTTTTTGGACCTCCGAGAAGTAATGCCTCGCCCCCAGTTACCGAGAGTCAGTGAATTATTACGCAACATTGGCATGATCACAAAATATCAAGTCTCGAAAGACCGATTAGATTAGTTGTCTTGGAAACACTAGATATATTCATAAGTCTTACATTATATAATAATGTAAAAAAACTACAACAACATCTTTTCTTGATATCACCTCATATTATACCTACAGTTCATTCATAAATTACTTCTTCACATCCAGGGAAAAATAAAACATTGAAAAGAGTGAGCTCAGATGCTCAGTAAGGATAACAATATAGCAGAAACATTCATAAATAAGCATAATCATATAAGGTAATGTACAACTAAAACAAAAACCTCAAAAACATTAACTTCAACATAATATGGAAAAGATAAAATGAAATAATTCTATTTACTTATTCAGATGGACATTCTACTAGTCAAATAACCAAATGCAATATCAATAACCACTTTCATAATGATGGAATATATAATGCCAGACTATCATAACCACATAGTCAAGGCCTCTTTCCCAGACTACAAATATTATTTTTTTCAAGGCCTTGTTCCAAGACACTAGTTTGTCTAATGAGAACTACCGATGCTTCAAGGAGCAATAGCGGGCTCCACCCATCAATTACGAAGTCCAATTCATTCCTCATATGAAAAGTTTGAAACATAGCATAAACATTCTTACTAAAACCAGCATATGAAATGTCAAAACATTAACCACAAACCATGAATGGTATAAAAATAGCACATCCATAGTCAAACATAACTCATTTGATACAATATGGAAGGTTGTATTGTATTAGATTAAACTCAATCGAGAATAATGAAGGATATTGACATAGATTAAAATAATCATCAAACTATTGACAGAAATATCCCCCCTTTTCTTGGAAACATTTAAAAGTCACAGTAGTTATCAAAGAAGTCATTTCAAATATATTTTTGAATCAAAGTGTCCCATACAACTTTGAAACTTTTAAAAGGATTTTTTTTGGAAAACCATAATGTCCATATAAATAAATCCTTAAAACCAATTTTAAAACATGGACATTAATAAGAAATATTTAGAATAATAAATCATTAAAAATTTTAAAATGATATTTTAGTTAGAGTTCCAAACTTAAAGAGAGACACTTGAATACAAATAATTGAGGTAATAAAAACATTCTAATACCATGAAAATAATGGGATACATGATATACTATGTCAAAGTACATTATATACACCATATAAAAGTGATTTGTTGTATAACAACAAAGGAGTCTCAATGGATTGTAAATTGAGATGAAATATCTCATAAAGGTCGTATCCTTAGGTTAAGGATAAATAAACGACATAATTATTTGTGACAAATGTAAATACACTCAATATGATTGGATATTCAGTGTATAATAATCAAAGGACATTCACACATATTCTTGTAAAAACAACACCAAAGAATTGGATGTTTAACTCAACAAATGGAGATTGAGTAAAAATTACTATTATCAAGTTCATACCGATGACATGGGAATTTATCAATTAAGTGATTATGTGTATTAAACGTATATCCACAGAATGGGGAGTGGAAATTACGACATAAGCAAATGAATAGTTATTCCACACATATTCTCAGATTAAAATAATCAATGAAGTATGCGTAAAGCCGAATGAGTGGAAATTGAAATTTCAAATTTCCTTATTGATTTAGTCACTTATGAAACATAGACCCATGAATGAAGGATCATATAATGATTATGTTAATATCCTTGAATTAAATTATATTACACAATGAATACAAACATGGGCAGTACACACACCACATGTAATAAATAAGTGGTGAACAATGGAAATCTCATGAAATTAAAAGTGAGATAAGAAACCCCTTACTTTGTACTTTTTCCTTGGTCGAGGGTAGGTTAGCCTCCTGTATAATGTTGAAATTAATGTTATTGAATTATAAAATAATCATATACATTAATATGATATCATATATGATCTTTTAACATTGCTTTGTTTATAATGTCACAGTATTATCATCATTTCGAGTGATAACTTACTCATTTTCTTTATATGTTTTGTTACATAAGTCGTTTTTGATATGGATAGGTTTTACCTTATTACTATATATAATGATATCAAGTCCTTAATAATTATTTTTAATCATAAAATGATAATTAGACTTGTATGGATACGATGGGGAATGAATCTCATCGCGTTCGTGGAGACGGTAGTCCGTACGTACGCACGAGCGATAATATCATTCTTTGGATATTAAAATCATATATAATTGGATGGTATATCATATATACAGATTCATTATCATGTTATAATTATTATTTACATTAATTACACATCATTATTATACCCATTCAAATAATAATGTATTGAAAAACAATTACACCACGACGTGGAGACGGTAGGCCGTATGTACGCAGGTAGGGTGAAATGTCATTCAAAGGATAGATAGAATACTGAATATGGTTTTACCATATTTATAATAATAGCACAGTATATAAAATATACTGTAGTTATTATTTTAGAATGGAAATAACAAAGAAATAAGAAGTTGAAGAAGAAATGAATTTGAAAGAGGGTTGTGAAAACATTACCTCTTCTTCGGGTTCTTCCTTTTGATTTGATCAAAAGGGCTCATTAGGTTGGATTTATGATCAAACTAAGGCATCTAGATTTAAGTGAGGGATGTTGAGAGAATATTTGGGAAGGGTTTGGACGATCCAAAAGGCTTTGAAGGTGTAAATTATAGAGAAGGGTGAGTACCCTTTTGTAAGAGGGGTGAGGGGATCCTTTGGAAAAGCTAAAAATATTATTTTTTAATAAATTCATATTCGGTTTTTGATGGCTCCAATGTAGATTATTTAATGGTTAAGGTAGGTATGGGTCGAAATCCTTTCAACCAGAAGATTTTAGACTGGTTTGGGTCACTATATTAACCCTATTATTTATATTTAACTCTTAGTTAAATAGTTTGACATTTACCATGTCTCTTTGTATTTTTATATTATATTGTTAATAAACATACTATATACCTCCAACAGATCCCCAAGTGGTCCATTAATGATACACATATCATTATATAAGTCCTTTGGCTGACACATATATTTTTAGGAATATAATATCAATTAATAGTATAATATTTGTTTTAAAAACTCTTTTATGCCAATTTTAACACTCTTAGGTATTTTGTTTTTAATAATTTCATAATAGTATTATTACTTCAAAATAAATTTATATAACCAATAAAAATATGTCATATTAACCTATAAAATTATTTAAATTCATAAAAAGTCTCAAATTACATTTATTTGGATATTTATAACATCAATTATATTAATATTTCATTAATTAGGTATTTACTACATCGACATTCGGTCATAACTAAATTAAATTATTTAATGCATAAAAATTATAAATAAAATACAATTTTGTAGGAATTACGTTTTTATTTCTAATTAATATTTATAATTGAATTTATCTTACGTATGACCCTATATTAAAAATGTTTTAGTTCTTAAAATTTGATTTTATCTCTTTTAAATCTTCTTTGAATTAAATAATAATAAATGACCTAATCTAATCCAAGTGGACCGAAATGATAATATTTTATTCCTAAGGTTTTTTTTGGTCGATATAAACTTTTCCAATAGAATAAGGACATGTTTTAGGGTAATATTAATGTCATTTTTACCCTTACTTACCTTATTTACTTTTAACCGTGGTAAATAAAAGTAAAAAGTAACTATTCACCAAAAATTATTTTCATCTCGTTGAACCATATTGTACCCCTTGATATTAACCGTGTATCTTGGATTTTCGAAATTCCACTCATAGAATTGGTAAAATTATGTTTTATATGAATTTCCAAATTCTCATAGGAGATGGGTAAAATACGGTGAAATGTGCACTAAAATTTATATATATCTAAAACTATTAAAAACTAACTCCAATGAATTACATTAAACGTATATAGGTATTATGTATCTATTTGGACCTTAAAAAATTTTAAATAAAATAAATAAAAATTTAAATAAAAATTCGGTTTTAAACTATAACTTAGTGTTTTTTCACTATCCATCAAAAATTGAATGTTTTCAGAAAAATTCCAAAAATTCACCCTAAGATAATTTCGATATTCCGAATCCAAAAATGAAGTCTATTTTTTATGAAAAAATTTATAATATTTAAAAAAGTGGGTATTGGTATTCATAATGTCTAGTTTGATTGGTTGTGGTGTGTGTTAGAACTCGAAGTTGCGTACAACACACGCTACATTATTATTCAACGAGAAGCGTACCATGGATGATTGGGGTGTTACATTCTCCCCCCTCGAAATAATTTCGTCCTTGAAATTTTTGAAATTGGGTTTGGGAATTTAATGGAATGTCCCACATCAGAAAAATAATCAATAAAACTATCACCTTAAAAAAGTGAAGTACAAAGGTCACCCAATATAACTCATAATAGGATTCCATGTAGAAAAAAATGGATATGGAAGATAAACTAAGTGTCAAGTTCTTTTGGAGAGGGATAGAAAACATGATCAGGAGAAAGTTAACAACAGGAAAGCCATAAACATGTGATGATACAAACGATCATTAGTTTCCCAGTAGTAAAAGTATACACACAACATTTATTTAAGTTACATTACATAATTATGTGGAATTAATTAACAAGATTGACTAAGAAAATAAGAAGATATACTTACATTTTATGTAGAGTTTCATTATTTGTTAGATTTCCACCAGTAACTCATTTTTTTTAAACGTTGAGTTTTCAAGAAGACTTGGTCACACTGGAAGATCTAGAGTAAACATCTGTAGAACAACATGATCCACGAAGGATAAACTATATATTTACCTTGTCTTTAGAGATTAATCAAAACCAAAGTGGTTTTTACAAGATATGATGATCCCCCAAAAATATATTTCATTATAGAAAGAAACACTAATCTTAATTTCTAAAATTAAAACAACAATACCACAAAGTTAAATAAATACCATTCAAAAAAACAATTGTCCTTAAAATCCTTCAATATAATCGAAACTAATATTGAAACCCAAAACGTAGAAGAATTTGGTTATGTAGTCTTCCACATTTAATTGTATCTAGAAATGACATCAACTACTCTTAAAGTCACATAATTAATAGTAATTAACCTAATCATATATTCTCTATTATAGGTTAATCATTTCCATAAATAACCTAAATAACTATAAATCCACAATAAAAATGTAGATAAAAATCCACCATTACACTTCAAATCAAATCCCATAGTATTCTAGTTTCCTTGGGCATATAGTGTTCCCAACAAAGTGAACATCTTCCAAAATAACATTTATCACATAATCAAAAAATCCTTTTTTTTTATTCTAAGGGTATAAATTTGATAAGACATAAGAACCCAAATAAACATATTATTGATCAATAAAATCATTTAACTAAAAATAATTAGTCACACTAACCAGGGACTTCACGTAGTCCAGTGGTAGGCGATAAATACTAATCACACCTTGGTTTTGGGTTTGATTCCCACACCTTTGTCCAACGCGAAGGGTTGTCACATGGTCTTCATGTTGTCCTTTTTCAAAAACTATATTTTATAGCATTACCAAAATGAGATAAATTCCTCAAAATAACCATAACATAATTTTAATCAGAAATTTTATCTCATACCTTTCATTTTCATCCAAAAATATAATAACTTGTAATTTCCTCAAACCCAATGATCATATAAAACCAAATAGTTATTTATAACTATATACACAAGGGAAAAGATAAGTCTTCCCCAAATATCATTCTCACATGGACAACTATGTGGTTACAAATACAAGATAAAATTATTCCAAAGTAATCCCATCAACAAGGATCACTAATACTTTTAAATATTTCTGCAACCTTTTATTTCCACATAGCTTCTTCTTTGAGCAGAAAATATCCTACCGAATAGGGAATTCACTCAGGTAATGTCTAGGTCACACACTTTTACGACAAATGATAGTAAATGGATTTTTAGGATCATTTTTATTTTCTTCCATGGTGCTCTTAATTTTTCATCGGCAATTCTTTACTTTATGTCCTTCTTTTCCACACGTAAAGGATTTCTTTGTTCTGTTGAGACACTTTCCTAGTTGTCTCCTTCCACATTTCATGCATGATGAAAATTTAGGATTCTTTTCTCCATGGTCTTCACTACTGGAGCACTTATCATTCATCACCTTTCTTTTCTTTGTTGAGTCAGCGAGTTGGTTAATATATATGTTGTTGATCATATTTTTGGAAAACTGTTTTGGCATGAACATGATATATTTTACGTCTATCAACATTCCATTTTATTTCTCATTTCCACCACCATTTCCACCTTGTACATATTTTTCAAAGTTCCTATGACTTCCTCAGACTCCATCCGTTGACTGAAACCAGAAAGCATTGTGTGAGTAACAGTAGTCATAAAATCTTTTAGAGAATATCATGATACCATATTCTCAATGTGAAACACCTTAGGATTAACCAAGGTCATTTATTCTCATATTATATTAAAATACATTAAATTGATTAGTAAAGAAAATGTAAATTATCCTATGCATATCCCCCGGTAGTGTCGTAACCAAGAGTGCAACAAGGCCCATTGTTGTAAACCAGTTCTAGTTCGAGTCTAGCTCAAAGCGGTGTTTTCGGGTTTTACCCCTACGTACATATGTGCCAGAGCCACCTCTACCTTCTCATATCCATACATGGATGTATTGTTTGGAAAACTCACAAAATCTATACAATACCAAAATTCTAGGATGTTCTTCTACACTAATCCTCAAAGTCTATCTTAGGGCTTGGTGCTCTAATCAGAGTTTATCTAAATCTCGTTTCCAAAGTTTGTACTAAACTTCCTTTGATACCGACTATAAAGCCCTGAACCCAGTTACCCAGAGTCGGTGCATTATTACATAACATTGGCATGATCACAAAAGATCAAGTCTCGAAATACTGATTAGTTTAGTAGTCTTGGAAACCCAAGATATTTTCATAAGAATTACATTACATCATAATGTAAAAAAACTACAACAAAATATTGTCTTAATATACCCTTATATTATCCTTTTAGGTAATTTATAAATTAATTATTCAAATCCTGGGAAAAATAAAACATTGAAAGGGGTGAGCTCAGATGCTCAGTAAGGATAACAATATAGCATAAACTTTCATAAATAAGCATAAACATTTAAGGCAATGTATTACTAAAACAAAACCCTTTTAAACTTGAACATCATCATAATATGGAAAAGTTAAAATGAAATAATTTCATTTAATTATTCACATGGATATTCTACTAGTCGAATAACCAAATTCAATATCAATAACCACTTTCATAATGATGGAATGCATAATTCCAGACTATCATAACCACATAGTCAAGGCCTCGTGCCAAGACTACAAATATGATTTTGTCAAGGCATTGTGCCAAGACACTAGTTTGTCTCATGAGACCTACCGATGCATCGAGGAGTTATAGCTAGCTCCACCCATCACTTACTAAGTCCAATGCATTCCTCATATGAAAATTTTGAAACATATCATAAACATTCATATTAAAATTAGCATACGAAATGTCAATACTTTAACCACAAACCATGAATGGTATATAAATAGCACATCCATAGTCAAACATAACTCATTCGATACAATATGGAAGATTGTATTGTATCAGATTAACCTCAATCTGGAATAATGAAGTATATTGACATAGATTAATATAATTATCAATCAATTTAGAGAAATATCCCCCTTTTTCATGAAAACATTTTAATGTCACGATATTTGTCAAGAAGCCATTTAAAATAGAGTTTTTATTCAAAGTGTCCCATAAAACATTGAAACATTAAAAGGAATTTTGTTTGGAAACATAAATGTCTATATAAATAAGTCCTTAAAATCATTTTAAAAAATGGATATTAATGAGAAACATTTATAATAATAAATCTTTAAAATATTTTAAAATGATATTTTAGTTAGAGTTCCTAACCAAAAGAGAGACACTTGAAAAAAAATTATTTAGGAAATAAAAACATCGTAATATCATGATATTAAAGGGATTCATGATATACTATGTCAAAGTACATTATATACACCATATAAAAGTGATTTGGTGTATAACAACAAAGGAGTCTCAATGGAATGTAAATTGAGATGAAATATCTCATAAAGGTCATATCCTTAGGTTAAGGATAAATCAAATACATAATTATGTGTGACAATTATAAATACACTCAATATTATTTTATATTAAGTGAAAAATAATAAATGGACATTCCCACATATTCTTGTAAAAAACAACACCGATGAATTGGATGTTTAACTCAACAAATAAAGATTTAGTAAAAATTATTATTATCTAGTTCATACCGATGAATTGAGAATTTATCAATGAATTGATTATGTGTATCAAAAGTATATCCACAGAAATGGGAGTGGAAATTATGACATAGGCAAATCAATAGTGATTCCACACATAATCTTGGAGTAAAATAATCAATGAAGTATGCGTAAAGCCGAATGAGTGGAAATTGAAATTTCAAATTCCCTTATTGATTTAGTAACTTATGAAACATATACCCATGAAAGAAGGATCATAGAATTATGGTGTAAATATCCATGAATTAATTGATATTACACAATGAATACAAACATGGGCAGTACACACACCACATGCAATAAATAAGTGGTGAACAATGGAAATCTAACGAAATTAAAAGTGAGATAAGATACACCTTACTTTGTACTTTTTCCTTGGTCGAGGGTAGGTTAGCCTCCTGTATAATGTTTAAATAATTTTTATTGAATTATACAAGAATTATATATATTAATATGATATAATAGATGATCTTTTAACATTTCTTTGTCAATAATATCTTAGTATTATCATCATTTCAGGTGTTAACTTACTCATTTGCTTTTATAAGTTTTGTTACATAAGTCGTGTTTGTTATGGATAGGTTGTATCTTATTCATATAAAGAATTATATCATGTTTTTAAACATTATTTTTAATCATAAAATGATAATTAGACATGTATGGATACGATGTGGAATGAATCTCATTGTGTTCGTGGAGACGGTAGTCCGTACGTACGCACGAGCGATAATATCATTCTTTAGATATTAAAATCATATATAATTGGATGGTATATCATATATACAGATTAATTATCATTTTATAATTATTATTTACATGAATTACACATCATTATGATACTCATCCAAATAATAATTTATTGAATAACAATTACACATCGACGTGGAGACGGTAGGTCGTACGTACGCACATATGGTGGCATGTCATTCAAAGGATGGATAGAATACTGAATATGGTTGTACCATATTTATAATAACATCAAAATATATAAAAGATACTGGAGGTATTATTTTAGAATAGAAATAACAAAGAAAGATGATGTTGAAGAAGAAAGGAACTTGAAAGAGGGTTGTGAAAACATTACCTCTTCTTCGGGTTCTTCCTTTTGATTTGATCAAAATAGATCCATAGGATGGATTTCTGATCATAATAAGGCCTATAGGTTTAAGTAAGGAAAGTTTAGAGAATATTTGGGTAGGGGTTGGCCGAGCCAAAAGGATTTTAAGGATTAAATTAGAGAGAAGTGGGAGTACCCTTTATAAGAGGTGTGAGGAGCACCTTTGGAAAAACTAGGAATATTATTTTATAATAAATTAATCTTCAGTTTCTAGTGGCTCCAAAATAGATTATTTAATTTTTATGGTAGATATGTGTCGAAATAATTTCATCCAGTAGATTTTATATAGGTTTGGGACACTATATTAACCTTATCATTTATATTTAACTCTTAGTTAAATATTTTGACATTTACCATGTCTCTTTGAATTTTTATATTATATTGCTAATAAACATAATATATTCCTCCAAGCAACCATGAAGTGTTCCATTAAGGATACGCCTATCATTATATATGTCCTTTGGCTGAACCTTATATTTTTAGGAATAAAGTATCAATTAATAATATAATAATTGTTTTAAAAACTCTTCTATGTCAATTTTAACACTATTGGGTATTTTGTTTTTGATAATTTTATAACTACATTATTACTTCGAAATAAATTTATATAACCAATACTAATATGTCATATTAAGCTATAAAATTATTTTAATTCATAAAAAGTCAAAAAATACTTTTATTTTGATATTTATAATATCAATTATATTTATATTTCATTAATTATGTAATTAGGACCTCACCATTTTCTCATAAATAATTTGAATTATTTAATGCATAAAAATTATAAATAAAATACCATTATGTAGGAGATATTTTTATATTTCTAATTAATATTTATAATTGAACTTATCTTATTTATAACCCTATGTTGAAAATGTTTTAGTTATTAAACTTTGATTTTCTCTCTTTTAACTCTTCTTTGAATTAAATAATAATAAATGTCCTAATATAATCTAATTGGACCTAAATGATAATATTTTATTCCTAAGGTTGTTTTTGGTCGAGATACACTTGTCCAATAGAATTTGGACATGTGTTAGAGTAATATTAATATCATTTTTACCCTTAATTACCATATTTACTTTTAACCCTAGTAAATAAAAGTAAAAGTACACTATTCACAAAAAATTATTTTCATCTCCTTGAGCCACATTTTACTCCTTGATATTTACTGTGTCTCTTGAATTTTCGAAAATCCACTCACAGAAGCGGCAAAATTAATTTTTATGTGAATTTCCAAATTCTCCTAGTAGGTGGATAAAAGATGGTGAAAAGTTGAATAAAATTTTTATATATCTAAAATTATTCTAAACTAACATCAATTAATTACACTGAACTTATATAGGTATTATGTATCTATTTTGACCTTAATTAAATTTAAATGAAATAGATAATTATTTAAATAAAAATTCAGTTTTAAACTATAACTGAGTGTTTTTTCACTATTCATCAAAAATTGAATGTTTTCAGAAAAATACCAAAACATTACCCTAAGCTAATTTCAATATTTGTAATCCAAAAATGAAGTCCATTTTGAAAGATAAGATTTATAAAATTTAATACAGTGGGTTTACTATTCGTAATGGCTAGTTTGATTGAATGTGGTGTCAGTTAGAACACGAAGTTGCGTACAACACACGCTACTGTATTATTCAAAGAGAAGCATATCGTGGAATCTTGGGTTGCTACACGAGGTGCCTCTGGTGGACCTAGAAAGGACTGCCGATGCGTCACCGGCGCGGCGGTAGTCCGTGTTTCAAATAAAGACCGCTGCGACATCCGGGGTCCGGTGTCAATCACTAGCGACTCCCTGGCGGGGGGTTAGGTCGCTTGCGCGCGTGCGCACGCACGCCACGCCACGGTGGTACGTTCCGCAAGCCGGTTCTACCGGCAGCGGCGGCAGAGGCTGGGTCGGCTGGCGCGGGCCGGCCCAGTTTGGTACATGGGGGGTTTAAAACCCCCATTTCCTGCCCTCTGGATGTCTGATTTGTGTACCGTCTACGGTGACATGACCCTGGGGATGAGGCAAACCTTTCGATGTGAGTTCGAGGTTATAAAAGTTCGTGATTGTGGCATGGGAATTAGAAATGTTGTATAAAATAATAATATTTTATTATTTGACGACTTCGGGCCTTTGTAACTTCTATTCGGAGCGTCTGAATGGCGTGCCATCAATGGAGTTGTGACCCTGATGGTATTACAGACCTTGTGAGATGTTTTCTGGGTGTTGGGACTAAGAATGAGGCGCGGACCCCATGAGGCTGTGTTTAAGGAATTTTCAGATAAACAAAACACTCCTGCTGGGTGTCCGCTTGGGACATTTGAGCCGTCGACCCTGCGTGTTGTTTTCAAGGGGATCGCAACAGTGTGATCCGCTCGACAAGAATCGGGATCGTGGCGTGGGCCCCACCCAAGCTAGATCCAGTGAATAGTACATTTTCACTAGGAGTCCATTTTGGGTGAACGGTTAGTCTATCTCGTGTGTTTTTCTGAGGAAATCGCACTAGTGTGCCCCACTCGAAGAGTTAAGATATTGTGGTGTGGGCCCCACATGGGCTGGCCACGGTGAATAGTGAACTTTTCACCGGGCATGTTGTTCGGGTGAATGAATAGCCTATAATACAAGTTTTTTGCATGGATTGTGATGGGGACCTCACTGTCATCCTAGGTGGTGCGCAATGTGGCATCGTTGCGAGTGGCTCGGGTTAGGGATGTGTGGACTAGCAAGGGTTAAGGATACACCCTTGGTACGTTCCTATGAGGTTTTGTGTGGCATAGAAACATTAGTATAGGTTTTTGATCCTCTCTGTAAGATGTTTAATCCGTTAGAGTTGAGGAATCCCTCTGGTGGGCCCGAAGCGGGATCCTCTAGCATCTATACCCTAGATCGGGATCACGGTATCATTGTGACTGCTTATCCACGGGTGGCAATCCCCTATCTATCTAGTTATCCCTCTAGGGTAGTGGAATCATGGGGATTATGATACCCTATGTTGTGGGCCGTACTTAGTAGGGTTGTGGCATCGTCGGGTATACGATCTCTTACATAGCTTGAGGTTTATAGTAGGGTTGTGATATTGTTGGTTATATGATCCCCTACTTAGCACGTGATGTCAGTAGGGTTGCATTATTTTCCATTCAATCCCCTACAGCGCGAGATTTACCAGATAGGGTTTCAGTATCGTCACGAAAATTGAGACATGGGTGAGGATCCTCTATCTGAGTTACATGTTTCTTTCGAGGGCCAGATCGGGTTGTGGTATCCCCCAGTAGTTCCTAGGAGTGATCCCTTATCTGTGAGATCTACGAATTCCAGATCATGTTGTGGAATCTCCCAGTGGACCCTGGGAGTGATCCCCTATCTATGATATCTTTGTCTAATGGTGTGGGTTCTGGTATCCCCTAGTAGATCCTAGGAGCGATCCCCTATCCAAGGAGTTTGGCGTTTATGTTTTTTCAGCGAGGTTTCACCAGTGACGTTATCCAACGAGTAAGATCTCTCTGGTGTGCATCTGAGATATTTGGGAGAATCCCAATGGAGTGTATCTCTTGGACAAGTGTCATCTTGGATGACAGTGATCGGGTATCGTGTCCTCCTAGTTGTGGAATGTTGCTGGTGATGTGGTCGGTACCTCATGTGGCTTATTGTGTGAGCTGGGTATATCAGGATTATTCTAGGTGTATGTGTGGGAATACACCTGATCTGAACTGAATAGTTTTGTTTAGCCGAGGATGTTCATGAGATGGATTTTCTCTCTCGTCTGGGTTCCCTCTGGCTGGGATGAGTGGACTTTTTCCTTTTAGTTTCTCTCTTTTGTTTTGGTTTTTTGGGGTTCCTACTGAGTATTGTTTTACTCACCCCTTTACGGGATTTGCCCGCACAATTTTGTGTCTTGTGCGGACCATAAGCCTTTCAACGGAGTCTCAGGTGGACCCGGAGGAGGCGGAGCATAGTAAGCGGGTTTGATCGGGGTGTTTACCGGAGTTGTGCTGTGGAGCTTACCAGCAGGTTCTTTGGCAATGTTTAACCTCCTTCTGAGCAGGTTGGACACTTTGCAGTTTTCTTTTGGTGGGCCCTATTTTACCCTTTTGTACTTTTGTTGTATTCGTGTTTGGGATAGTTGTATGGATGCATTTTCTTGTAATTTTTATATATCTTTTCACGGTTTCATGGCGGTGTATGTGGGTGCGTGTGTACATGTACCTTGGACTAATGACGCCCATGTCTATGATAGCCTACTCGGCGCTGGACGCCAGCCCCTGGTTAATTAGGAGAAGGCTTGGGGATTCACGGCTTGAGCCTAGTTGGGTCGGGTTGTGACACTAATAATATCCATAATTGAGCTACAATTTATAATGATCTTTCTTTTCAAGTTGACATCGTGGCACAATCACAAATCATCATACATAATCAGAAGGGGAATCAGCTCTATGGTCAGCTGACCTAGATTTTGGCAATGTAATCACACAGTGTCATCTGTATGGGGCCCATATGAGTAAAATGAGATGCTATCTTCTCTCTGATAAGATTCCATTCATCTAACAAATTAATATTTTTCTCCATAATGGAATTGTTTCAAACATTTATGAACCAACTATTTGTATAAAAAATAGAGTAATAAATTATTTCATTTTAAAAAATTTACATATAACAGTCACCCTCTAGTATCCCTATAATGAACAAAAAGTGCCACCCCACTTCCTCTATGGAATTCTTGTTATTTAGTCAAATAAAATAATGTTGAGAATATATATTTCAAAAAAATTATCCATAAAAAAATTAAAAATGATAATAGATGCACAATACTAAAAATATATATATATATATACCAATTATAATGAATAACTGCACAAATTAAATAAGTGGTTTCTAAGGGTAAGCATAAATGTACGTAAAATCATTTTACCCTTCAATCATGTTTCTTTCTAGGTCCATTACATCGTCCTCTTCATCCACCCTTAGTGGACTAATATTTTAAATATCATGATGGACAAATATGTTCTCTTCTTGATGTTGATGAGATTCAATGTTTGAGGTCAAATATTCCACTTCATCAACCATATCATAAAAATCTCTTTATTTTACATGAGTTACTAAACTCCAATATTCATCCACAACATCATTCACATAATAGTCCATATTTATTTATGATGAAACGATATATGGATCAAGCAGTTCATGATCACCATCATCCATAAAGCGAGAGATGTACATAGAAGTTAATTGCTAAGAATGGCTTTTAACACCTCTGATAATATAGACCCGTTTTCATTAGAATAATAAAACTAAAAAACCCTTGTTGTAGTTTAATTTTATAATATCAGTAAACATTCCATAGTAGATAACCTATTATAATATAAATATACTACTACTATATGTTTTCAAACCCTCTTCTCAATCGACTTTACGAAATCCAAATCCCTTCATGTTGTATGCATTGAAATTTCTAACTTCATTTGGAGGACCTTGAGAAAGAAACATCAAATCTTCTAACAACTCTTCTTGAGTGTATATATTGATTATACAAAAAAATAAATACATATTATTATATTTACAAAATATATCTTTCAATCTCAAATATGTATTTATTACAATATTTATGACCATAAACATCATGAAAACAATTCTAAAGTCTCTTTATTAACATATTTTGTTATATCATTTTAATTTCGTTTTCATCCTATCATTCACCTCATTTTTGGTATCCTCAACTATTCAATAAATGGATCTGAAATTTCACTATTCAGCTACACATATCTAGATTCCTGTCAAAATTCAATTTCTGTCAGTGTATCATTTATGTGCACCCAAGTGATCGTGCAATAGAAAGAAATATTGTTGATTTCCCAGGTATTTGATATTGAGTTGATGTTTCATTAATATGTAAAACTCGATTAAATATTGTCTCAATAACATCCATGTATTCATAACCAAAGGTAAGACATTGAACTGCATAATAGAATTCATAAATAGAGCCTCCAGGTTGAGATATATTTCTCACATAAGATTTCAATTGCCCATGATTTCTGTGACATAAAATAAGAAACATAATTATGAATTTAATTAAGTTCCATTAATTTATTACTAAATTTAAAAGAATATAAATAAAGTACATATCAATACGACACATCCATTGATAATGTACATGGACTCCTCATTTAGCTTCCTCAACCAAAGGCATAGTAAATTTATAATGACAATAAAAAATGATAGAGGAAATATCATATCCATTGCACATTGTTCCAATACAAATCACTTCATATGGCTTTAAAACTCATATGGATGTCGATTTCTGACGTATTTGTTTTGAAAAATGTATATAATTAGATTAAAACAACAATAATCTTTTTAGGTAATAATGTACGCAATTCCAATGATAGTAACTGCTGTTAAAAAATATGGGAATTTTGACTTTTCAATCCATGTAATATACAAATCGTTAAGTTAATTCACATTGAAATATTATGTGAATACCTATCAAATACATTCATATGATTTTAAATTCTATGAAATGTATCTCTATCCATATTTTTAATGTGAAAAAATTTCATATCATACATTTCATTCTCATCTAGCAGAGATCACGTTTTATGTTCATTGCCTATAAGTATTTCCAAGAATTGAGATGATCATTTGAAATTCCATTCTCATTAAGGATTGTAAATATCAAATTTTCTCAAACATTATCCTCAATAGGCATCGCATCAATATTATTCCGTAATAAATTAAATTCCCTATACCGATGTTTGAATAATATTATTTTTTTGCATTATTGTGTGCTGATTTAACTTGATGATCACATCGAACTCATTTCCCACAATCATTCAAATTATGCCGCTTCCCAAATTATTTTATCCGCATTTCCATGTAGTTCAAATATTTTATAACAAATTAGAAACTTTAGAGGTGGTATAAGATTAATAAACCCATTGAATTTTGAAATGTTCAACCAAAATCTATTATATGCATCGAGAAATATTTGATAGAACATGAAGAACCATTTTAGACATTGATGTAGCCATTTGGGATCAAAATCAGAGTTACAAATAAGACCAGACAATCCTATGTAGGTTTTCCAAATAGATAATTTATAATGTCCCGGGAAGCCACAAATGTATCACATTAGAGCAACACACATTTTTAACATTGTTTTAGAAGAAGCATCATATTTTTCAACCTCATTGCTCCATAAATCTTTTTATTCGTCAATTAACGGATGATAGTATACATTAATATCATATCTATAAATTTTATTTCCATTAATAATAATATAAATGATAAAATATTGTTGTTTCATACACATCCATGAAAGCATATTGTAAGGGATCAAAAAAAATTATTCCAAGTGATGTGAAGGGTACTCAAAGTCCCATATGGGTTGAATCCATCGGCAGCCAATCCCAATAGAACATTCCTAGGATCAGATGAGAAATCTAGATGTAATGAATCCTATTTCATTTCTGATTGTGAATCTCAATAATATCACATTTATCCATCATTGTTATTATCTACAATATGACAGTTCATGTGTTCTATGGTTTTCGATGACAATAAAAATCGTTTCAATCGAGGTTTTGAATGAATGTAATGAAAAACTATTATAGGTGTGTTCTTTTTCTTATTCTTCATGGTAGTATGTTGATTCCGGCTTCCAACATCGCCCATTTCCTGCTATCTAGAAGAATATCATATTTTTAATCCTGCTTGTTAGAATCCTCTCGCTAACAGATCATACAATCATTAGGACACACATGTATATTTTTATAATTTAGACCAAGCATGTTCACAAATTGATTCATACGATAATAAATATCACAGATGTTTTCATTAGTAAATTCATCCCACAACAATTCCTCTATCATGGAAATTTTTAGATTTGTAATTCTACATGGGAATTTGATATGGTACAACAATTTCAGATAATAATGTTTTGAATATTTAAAACAGCCACTATACATCTATTTATTTCCTTCACTAACTAAACAAAGAAACATATTTTTCTCAGTGATGTTGTATATTACATTAGTCTACAAATAATTAATAGGATTATACAACGTAATGTTACAATCTAGATCTAGTTGTCCTATAGTTTCAAAAACATCACATGTCACATTACTATTGGTATCACTCTCAACTAGTTGTTCTGATAAGTATTCATGTTTATTTTGGTGTCATGAAATTACAAATGCTTCATTTTTAAGGTTCTTCATTTCATTTTCCTTTTTCAACAAATTTGAGTTCTCATTATGTGGACTCGCATAAGTGATCAACCTTTATATAACGTTCAATTCTCTATTCGAAATCCAACAATAATATTGAGATGGTAATTTCTTCAATATGAAGTGTTCATAAACGTCATATCTCATCAACCATATATTATATTTACATATAGTATGTGGAAATCTTATTTTCTTACAACAGATCGAATGGATATTACAAAATCTAAAAACCCATCCAAGCCCTTAACATAATGCGATGTGTTCCTCTATAATGTGATCCATCTTTTATCCATGTAATCACAATGTTCTAACACAATATTAAGAAAAACTAAAACATATAACTATTACTAAATAAGGAAATATATTTATAAATACTACTTGAAAAAATATGATAAATAATGTTTTCTTATATAAATACATGTGGAAAATAATAAATCATTTTAAATAAGGGTTTCCATTTTCTTATTACTATAGCTAGTTTTAGGGAATTATCTTGAGGATGCCATCCAAATAATTGAGGTATTTATAAAATATCCAAAAATTAAATAAATTGTTTATATGTCTAAATTGAAGCATCCTGTAAGGTTGTGTTCAACTTGTTGATTTGTAGTTAAAAATACTAAAAAACACAGGACACCAATGGAAAATTATGGAATGGTTTATAGGTGGAATATCATATAAAAATAGAAAATTCAAAATGACTATGCCCATGGTGTAAGGAACATTGAAGGCCTAACAGTCAGTTATTCAACCACATATAACGGTGAAAGCTATGTTTAGGAGGTTGATTCAAATATGATCAGTTTTCAAGATATTTTATATTGAATGATTGAAGGGATATCTAAATCATACTACAATAATGGTCATTATTTCATGGATTGTATCTTTCTTAAGATTAAATTTTTGGGTTAGGGGAAAACACAACACAATTTTGGTGTTTTTCTATTTATGATACTTGAGGATAATGTTTCACATTAAAACCAAATGGCTTTATCCTGAAGGGTTATTTGGTGGGTATTTATGATGTTTCCCTTGGGTGGTTGGTTGTGCCTCAATTCCCTAGCCGTGCGGAAATGTGTTGTTAGGATTTTATGTGTGTTTTTATAAGGTTGATTTTTATTCCATGATCCATTGTTTCATTCTACCAAAAAACCATATAATCTAGGAATTATGCCATTATTCCCAAGGTCTATGATGAGATGGTCAATCGGTGGTATTTTTTGAAAGGGCCAGAACAATTACATATGGGATGGTTATTCCATCTTCAGTTTGGAAAGCTCTTTAATGTGATAATTTTTATCACAATTCCCCATTGTTCCCTTATTTTTATCCCCCTTCCCCTTTTTTGATGTTTGATTAGATGTTTTTCCCCATACTAATGTTTTGTAGTATTCTCTCCCCAGATTCAATCATTCATTTTGTGGTTCTTCCTCTAATTTTGGATAGGTTCATCTATTGATTTAATGAAAATTAAAACAATTATTTTTGGTTCTATCATTGATTCATTGGGATATATGGTATTGTGGAAATAGGATTACTAGTGTGGTAAAATAACTCTTGTTTCATATCATTTGAATAATGGATTTCCTAAGTTTTTTTTGTAATAAACCAGTTTCGACTAGAATTGATGGTAATTTCATGGGATTTTGGTAAAAGTTGTTATAAAGGAATAATATGATCCTTCGATACATCATTGGATGATATTTTTATGTCATGATGATTCTTGGTTATTTATAAACGGTTATTCCTTATTGGATTGAGTTGGATAATTATTTATAAATTTTGATAATTAAATATTTGATCCATGAGGTATGAGAAAGGGGCTCAAGAGAAAAATGATTCTTAGTATGATTTTAAATAGAGATTGTAAATAGTCAATGGAATGGGGTAAATATGAAATCATGTTATGTATCCCCTTTAATACATAGAAATATTCATGCATGAATTTTCATGACATTGAATTATAGGGGACTGGAATCTGGAATGTGGGTAGGCATTTTTCGGGCTCAATGTTCCAAAAGTGGCCTGGGTTGATCCAAATAAAATAAATTTTGTAATTTAATTCAGGTTTCTTGAATGTTAAGAATTACCAATGGAAATACCAGTTGGGATAATGGAGTAAGAAACAAATTGATTTACCTATGTGTTTTTGTTATTTGTGTGATGAGTAGTATTTGGCCTCGGGAGAGCATTTATGGGGTAGTTTAGGGGCATCAAAGTGGTTGACCCTTTATAAATGGACTATTTATCATATGATATTGGGGTTTGTGTAGGAACATCTATTGGAAATGAACTAGTACATAGATGCACCTTAATTTATAGGGATAGGTTGGTGTTAATTTGTCTAGTAGTTTGTGAAAAGTGGTTGGTATTGGGATGATCAAGGTAACTGATAGTAGAAGCGATCAACCACTCATTAGAATGTTTCTAGAGTAAATGGGTGATAATGAAGGTGATTCATAGGATTACTTATCCTCATGGTTTCTGAGGGAATCATATGGAATCTATGTAACAAGTTATACCCTTTACTCTATGATTGGATACCAGTGTTGTTCTAGTGATGGGATTTTGTGATGTAATATACTATATGATTACATTTAAGGTGGTTTATGGACTCCAAGAGGATTAATGATTACTGTGTTAAGATATGACCTATTATTCACCATTTTATGTTGGTTAAGGACTACGTTCTTGGATGTTTATTGAGATCTTGTGTACCTATATTTTATGATCATGATCTTTGTCTGGTTCAGATTAGTCACGGTTGATATTGGTCATGGTGGAAGAACATAATACACATATAGGAAATATGCCCACATTTAAAGATTGATATTCCCACATCTAAAGGAATTCCCATAAGGTATCTCAAAAAAATAGATGTCTCCTATTTATAAATCGTAAGGAACATTGTAACCATCTATAGAAAATTAAAAATAGTCCTCATACCAAAAGAATAGATACCAGATCACTCACATAACTCAATTTCACATGAAACCCAACTTAAAGTATCTAACAAAGGTTTAAATAATCTAAAAAACACGAAATTACAATTTATAAGCTAAATTGGCATTTAATCAAAATCTTAAGATTAACCCATATATAGGGTTTCTAATCGAAATCCTTTACAACAACTTTTTTAATAAAAAATGTACATGAAACACCACTATAATCCATAAAACACAATTATAATGAGAAACCCATTTACAATTTAATTATGAATGATCAAGATTTGAAATTTAATTCAGGAATGATACTAGATAGATACACCAAGCTCAACAGTGTGAGAATGCAAAAAAATCCCATAGAAGGAAGAATAAGGCTTGATGAACAATCTGCACACTGTATAATCTATGAAAATTAAACCAAACATAAATCATATCCCTTCCAAGAGAGATCCAAGGCATGAAATAATAAGGAACCATTATAGGGGAAATCAGAGAATATGGAAAACACATTAAAAATGAGAATAAAATTCCAATGAACAATGATGAATCTTTAATAGAGGACCAATAGTAATATATCCATGAAAAAACAACAAGGTGCATCGAAATGGCGAGGCATGACGAGGGAACAATGAGTAGTGAGAAGCTACGACAGGTGGTGGGAAGGTGCATTATGTTCTGAAGAGGCCAGTAGGGCTTTGCTGAGTGATGGGTTTAAGGGTTCAGGGGGTCGAGGGATAGGGATATTGTCATTTTTTAAAAAATAATGGTTAGGCAGTGTATTTTTAGAATCCTATGCTAAATTAATTTAAAAAAAAGTATAATAGTAATCACTACTAAAAACATGCCTCTAAACCATTAGTTTGGTGTAGTGGCACATGGAGGAGACCATATATATCCATTATCATTGGGATAATGTGTCTAATTGGTGGATTGTTCATTTGGTTCAGGTGTTGTGGAGGCATGGTGGCCTGGAAGAGGGTATTTGGGAATGAGAAGTGAATATGTGTGCCTAGTACCCATAGTTGTTTTGACTATCAGGGAGTTTTTCTCTTTTTAATGTAATGTTTGAACCAATTTATGAAATAATTCTTTTTTCCTTTGAGTTCACATGTGTTTGGTGCAATGTTTCATGTGGTCCTCAGATTTTAAAAGGGGAGGACTAAATTCCTAATTGAGATGCATTAACAACAATGCATTTAAACTCATGCGGGAGAGTCAGTGTCACACAAAAAGGATTGTACCCTTAAATGGAAAATAGAATTACCTAAAAATTGAGTTTGTAATGGAATTGTTTTTGTGATTTCATCATGTTTTCTATTGTTGTTGGTGTAGGTATTTTCAAATGGTGGTAGTCCTTGAAGAGTATTGAGTGTTTTTAGAGGTATCTTGAAGGGTGGTTGTTTAGACCACTCTTCTCTTTTAATCATGTTTGGTTTTGAATTCGCATTAATGATAATAGTTTGATCGGTATCTAAATTAAATGTAAAGACCACATTGGTTCATTAATTTTTTAATATTAGGTGTTTTATGTACTTTGGGAGGTCATTGTAACTCGTTTAATGATTTTCACGATTTTACAGTTTTTCCAACTATAGGTAGGTGTAGTGAGTCGTAGTGATTGCTCTTACCAGTGAATCACACTAGCAGCTCACACTAATGAATCTCCCTAGTGACTCACATGGGTAACTAGAAGCAGTGACTTGTACCGATAGCTTGCATAGTTGATTAATCCAATGGTGAGTCATTTTCAATAATTTTTCAATTCATCCAGTTATTCCAAAATTCATACAATTTTCACACATTCAACAATCTAACATTTTTTAACTTAAAATGAGTTTAATACCATATGTATGTGTTTTCATGCTGATTCAATATCTATAAATCATATCTTTGACTTTTATAAAAATCTTGAGGCTTTAAATTGGTCAAATCACGTGGTTCTGTTGAGATCTGACATTAATGTAAATTCAAACCTGTTCAATATCTTATGTGTCACTATTCAAATATTTATATTCTTGGGGTAGTACATTCATTCATTACTTATACATTATCATGGTTCAAGGTGGCCAGAAGCATTTTTCCTCGTAGTTTTATGCCTTTTTATTATACCTGTATGTTCATGTTTTCCTTGGAGTTCCCGACTATTCACATTCCCATATCATGGTGAAATAAGGAAATGTTGATCATCTATTATTCGAAGTATTTTTTCCATCAACTCTCTCAATATTTTTTTAGGCAGGGTGTGTTTATTAATTTTTCCTTATGTATGTACTTGAATCAAAATTTAATAAAGATAATTGAATTGGTTTAAAATCAATAAATAAGGGCTAGGGAATGTTTTGTATGATCATAAAATTTTATTGATATTTTGACCAATGTTGTGAATTTTATAGGATATAATTGAACTAAATATTTTGGACATTAGGGTTCCTTCATTGTGAAGGTAATATTTATGAATTCATGTTTTTTTGTACTTCTTAAACAAAAATATGGAATCTATTAACCACGTAAACTCAGCTAAAATAAAGGGATTCCCAAGTATCAAACTTTTTTTATGATAACCATTGAATAAACATATGAATGTTGAATGTGGAATGGATTTTTAAATAATATTATACCTTTACATAGTTTTAGTGGTGTAATGGAACCTCATGTTTAGATATTGATTGATTGTGGGATGGATGAGAAATGTTACACAGTGTGGCTGTGGTTGGGTTGTGAAATGTTTTTGTTGTTGGATGTGTTGGGTGTAGTGTGTTTTTGTGTTAGGGCTGCAGAGAATGGTTGTGCTGAAATGTGTTGTTGTGTGAATTTGTGAAATTGTGGACTAATTTGGTGAGAGGATGGTTTGGGTAGAATGACTTTGAAGAATGATGGTGGCAGTGGATTGCGTGGGTGTTAAAAATATATAAATGTGTTGCTACACTAGTTGATTAGATATTCAAATTCTGAGATGACATTGGTTGTGTTTCCTATTGTGGCTTGTGTTTTCTAGTTTCCCATGTTGATATGAAATCAATAAATGAATTGTTTTATAATGAACGTGAACTGATTAAATGATTTTTCTGGGGGAATAAATTGAGTTTGTGGCTGGTTGTGTGGTATTACATTTAGTGGAATCCTCAAAGGTGTTATCATGAGTTGGTTGTTACATAAAAACCCATAGGTTGGACTTGACTATTTTGTATTATATATATATACATGCATTTATATTTGTATTTATATAAGAACCCCACCCTGGTTCAGCACTATGTGTTGAACACCAGCATCATCATGGTGGATGGTGTCTATCCGAAACATCCTACTGTGAGTATGGAAGGCTGGCCACCCACTCATCGAAGATCCATCTACGAGGTCATGGAATCCAATGATTATTCTGGTAAGTAGTGTCTTTTTAGGCCTTGGTTTGACTGGGTTATTTTTTCTTTCCCAACTGTCTTTAGAGATTGCTGAGTTGTGTTTCCCAAGTTTCTTTGGGATGAGATGAGTTTCTTCCCATTTCTCTCTGTGGCAAGATGCGTTGGGATTTCCCATTTGTTTTTGGGATGTGACGTGGTCTGTGGACCAAGTTTCATTAGGTGGGATGTGATGTGGTTGTTAAGACTAGAATTTAGCAGGCATGATACAATGTGATTTTTTCATGTTAAGGTATTAGATGTGAGTCCCATGTGTGGGCTGCTGGGTTGTGAACTATTACATTTAGAAGAGGATGGAGCACAAGGATGTTTTATAATACGGTGTGAGTGGGGGTAATTATTGGGAAAGTAGTCTGGGATACCTTATTATCAATGTTAACTTTATTACATTACATGAGTAGCATTATTTGGTGATTTTACCTTATTGAGGTTGGGATGGCTAGTATATTGTGCTATGCGTTGACAGGTTTTCATGTTTCCTCACTATATCATTAGCATGCTTCTCTCACTTGTGCATGAGGGACTTCAACTATACATACTGAGTATACATGTATTCTCACCCCATATATATAATATTATATTTCAGGATTCCAAGATGATTATAGGGACCATTCTTGGTGTTATTATCTTGGAATTTGGGACAGTTTTCATGTCACTGGTTAGTCTTGTTTTTTATATTTAATTTCAAGTTTTTAGTTTAATTGTAAATTTTATACAATAAAACATGCATATAGAATGGATGTTGGATTTACATTATAAATATATCACATGGAGGTATTTTGGGATGAATCATATTATCTCCTAATCTTGTTTCTTTTAAAAGGTAAATGCCTCTTATTTTGTGAGATTGTATAACCTTGGTGCTACTGGCCACCCTGAGGCCTACTGGAGGCATGAATTAGGGTTCATTATCTACCTTAATTCACTTTCATTAATGGAGAGGTATATTTGGATGTAATGATTCATGACTTTCTATGTATCATTCCATTAAAATATTCAATTACACTATCATAAATAATTTCATAACAAAATAAACAGTCATGTGAAACTGTTCTATTTTCCATGCATATTTTTAGTCGATGGTTATGGTACGTGCGCCTTTGACATAGATTCAATATCTAAAGAATATTAATCATGAAATAAATATAATAGTTATTCATAATGTGCAATATTTTAATAACTCATAAAATGTGTTGATGAAAAATTAATCACATCAGTGCATAGATGTGGTAGTCCATGCGTATGCACTAGTGACACTATCATTTTCAAATGAATAAAATGTAATGACTATAAATGTAAGATAATTGAAGAATCATAAATTGATAAAAATATCATTTTTTAATATAAGATCAATTATATTTTCATAATATTAATGATGGTGCTTGAAAATAAATCCGATCTTTACATGAAAGTGGTATTCCACTCACATGCACACATGATAATTTTATTTTCTATTTAATGTAAATGAGGTGGAAAGGTATTTATCCATCCAAAAAATAAAAATTTGTTATATTATTTATGATGAAATCATTATTTTTTAATTTTTAATATATATTTACTGGAGTTAGACAACAATATTATTGAAAGTCTACATTTAAGAGTTATATATCTTCGTATCAGAACAACCTTTGGATTGAATCTAATTCCTTGAAAGGTTGTTTTATGATACAACATGGATATAAAATAAAAATAGAGGTATTATAATATTGTACTATTGGAGGCAATATTAAATGTAAAATTTTCATGATGAGAAAAGAATAGAGGGGAGGTAGTATCCTTTTATCTTGTGGAAAATGATAAACAATGAATTTTACAAAATATTAAAATATAATAACATATTACTCCTGAAAAGATACTCCATATTTCCAAAAATATTAATATTGGAATAATAAGGTGTAAATAAATTCAACCATCCCAATTAAATAATTTTCTTTATATATTGAAAAACATATATTATGTTAACCCCCTTGTAAATGCATTTATACCATTATCATGGTACCCCAGTTTAACTATTTAAAATATTAAATATGAATAGAAATTATGTGGAACATATTAAATTATATTAAATATAATAATTATACGTATTGAATCCATTTTATCATATTAAATTTCTAAATTCAGTATAAATTCATTTCAAAATAATGGCACAATATGTAATTAGTACAGTTTTATGAAAGTATTTATTTTTAATCATAAAACATAATTTAAATTCCATCCATTCCATGTAAAAAATATTTGATATATGTTAGTATTTTTTAATAAACATTTATATAAAACTATAATTAAATTAATTCTTCATTATAGAATATTTTTACATATTCACCAAAAAACATTCTGTTCATAAGAAAAGTCTCTGAGAAAAATATCAATTTACCTTCAAATGATTTTATTTTAATTTTTAAAAAATTGAAATAATTATTTATATTTATAAATAGGTTAAAAAATAATATTTAATAATTTAGTTAGACATATACATAAACTATATTAAAATAAAAATGGAAAACTATTACATTAAATAATGATTTTTTATAATATATGTTTTTTATTTAAACATGATTGTGCCTGTAAAGAAAACTATCAGTGTAAAAAAAGTAAACAAAGAAAAAGATATTATAAAATATAGGGATATTAAATTTTCTCTCACTTATAGGAATTCTACCCTTGAAATTCCACCATTCTAATTTTAAAAGATGGGGAATGTTCAGCACAATCAATTCATTGGGATCCAACATGGCTTCCTCATGTTTATGATTTCAACAAATATAATTAACCATATGAGAGGTATTATTCCACATATCATTAAATAATTAACTAAAAATATACATTTGTTGTTCCTAATAAGTGATATCATCTTCAAGTGGTATGACACAAAGTTCTGTAAATGTGAATAATCAAATATCTACATCTTTAGAAGGGATGCATTAAGGAAACTGTGAACGTGAGAGAGATTCAGTGGAATTTATAATTGATAAGTAAATTTTAAAATAAGATAAATAATTTTTATGGTATTAATATATCTACTGATTATATTTTACTTATTTCCAAAACACTAAATTTATTCTAAGGGTATATTCAATTAAATACATTCTCTCAAACTATGAATTATTGATCTCATCAACAATTATAAGTGTCAGTCTCCTATCAACTATATGAAAACATAATGTGTTCCTAAATGGATCTTAATATATAATTCAAATTTCTTGCAAGTTATTATCCCATTATCTTTTTTTCACTAATTCTTTTGAGAAAAAAATTCATATTATATATTTGAATCCGTATAGTTCTTCATTTAGAGATATCTAAATTATAGATTGAATGATATTATTTTATAAAATTAAGATCATAAAAAGGGGTTGATCTTAAAAACATTAAAATAAATAGAAAATTATATGAACATATCATTTAGGATTTTTATAAATCTATCTTATTAACAATATATCTTAGGATGATATACAATATGTAACATCAACACTATATATAGTACATACTGAAGATTTCTCCATAACATTGAGGTATCCTCATATCACGACCAAATAATATTTAGAATAATACACCATTGATGGTAACATCTTACTTAATTTATATCAAAAAAATGATAAATAGTGAATTTTTTTTATAATATTTAATTATGCTAACTTGATATGGTGATTGACTATAACCCAAATAATATTATTCCTTTTAGATGTTTTGGGTGTTTACATGTTGAGATGAAATATAAATTTTTCATATTTACATTCTTGTACTGGTAATAGATATAGTATTCTTTTTGACTTTTGTCTCTTAATATTAACATCCTATATACTAGACATTGAGAAACATAATTTTAAATACCCTTTTCATGTTATCCCATGAGAAATAATCTTTCATATTTCCATGCATCTTCATATTTCTGAGATGAAAAGAGACCAATGAACTATAAGATACACACAACAATATATTATTCTTGTCTAGTATCTAAATGAATTATAAATTATTTCTAAACATTATCATTTATTAAAAATCTTTATTTAACATAATAACATTTCATAAATTGTTATACAGCTCCAAATCCTTTTTCTACACCACTTTAATCTTTACATGGATGGACTGCTAAATAGTCATTGAGAAATATATGATTTCCAAATGTTTTACATTTTTCAAGATCTCTAATATATAAATGTATAAATATTTTCTCTCTTTGAATCATCATCATGTAAAAAGTAGAATGGTACTTCCAATATAGTGAATTATATGCATTAGTAAGATTCATATGGTGGTAGCGTATTGAGCAGTCATAATTTCTATGAAACTATAACCTACCCCATTTGTTTATATTAAACTCTTTTATTTGAATTTATACATCATTATTTGATGATTAATATATATCACATATTTCATCAAAAACATATGTTCTCCACATTTTTTGTGGAATCATTATTAATTTATTATCTAATGTGTGAGTTGGGTAATGCTTTCTTGAATTAACAATTTGTGTTAGGCATTAAATTTCACAATAAATTTCTTTATGATGATTCATCTAATCCCTTTAGTCAATGCATTAATATTGATTGAAAAAGATATCCATTATGTGGTAGTGTAAATACATTTTCATTGTATAAAAATAATTTAAATTTTTAAAAGTTTTCATCACATTCATATATTTAATGGGATATAGATCCCATTCAAGAAACTTGGTTTTTGAATTATATATTCATTAGAAATATCACAAAATGTATTCGTTGTATAAAACAAACCCACAAAACTACGGATCATAGTTACCATTTTGGATATAGGACGTTATTCAGTAACATTTATCTTTTTTGAATCCAATAATATAACGGAACATGAGATTATATGACCAAAGAATGCAATATTCAGTAAAAAAATCAAACATGGGAAATTTAACATAAAAATTATTATTCCTCTGGGACATCTGTAAAATTATAAAATGATCTTCTTTCTAGTATTTTCAAATTAATAATATTAACATATCCTCTATAAAATCTACCAAAAACTAATAAATTTATTCTATAAATACTATATTCATTTGAACCGTGATGATTTCAGGAGAATTTGTATGTACAAATTTAATCAATATAAACTCATAATGAACATACCTCTTACATGAGGCAATCACAGACACGTATTCCTTTTTAAACCTTAATTAATGATATTTAGAATGAATTACATTCATTTAAATGTATTGATATCAATTAATTTGATCAAAAAAGGCACTAATATATGGTATAATATTCTTTTTCTTGATAATTATATTCTGAATTTTTTTACAATAAGTGAAAAGATACATTGAACCACATTCATCATAATTAAAATAATATGTGCACCAAATATCAACATATTAGTGAACATGAATCCCTTATCAACATTCTCCTTATGATTCTTTTTTACTTCCTATACCACAATTAGGGTCATCCTATATATATCCTTTTAAATAGTTATATCATTAGGTATGCATTTAATTGAAATATAAATATCCTGATTAAGGGGAGGGTTAGCCATGCATTTAGAAAATAAATCTACATAATCATAATTAGTAATTTCTTTGATGTTGATTTTATGACCAAACATTATAATAAATATCCATGATGAATAATTATTAATACCCATATAATATAAGTATGTTCCTTTAGATGATAGTATTTATTATAGCACCAAAATGTGATCATAAGTTGATTCATAATATCAAATATGACATATCATCCTAAAACATTGATCTTCAAAAATCACAAAAATACCTTTTATATGAAATATTAACAATAAATTCAACAATAGGGGGGATTCACATGATATTTTCATGCAAATTGTAAAAAACTTCTATTGCAGGGGATATATAGACATGGTATTCATTCATCATACCATGAAGAGTTTTGACCATTAATTCATCATCAAATCATTGAAGTGTTTATGTGAAACCCTTAAAAGATATTTAGAAATAAAATAATTTGTTGGTCAATAGTCAAATAATATACTTATAATTATAGAGTTTATGATTACAGTTCATTTTAACACTTTGTTCTTATATCACACTATAGAAGTTGTGATTGTATTTTAATTAATTTTATCATTATCCTTGAAAGGATGACTATGCCAAATTTTATAATTATTCTTTAGAATCATGTAATCGTTGGTGTAATTTCCAAAATACTGGTAATTATTCTATTGCTGTTTGGTTGAAACATTCAGTTGATATTTATTACAACTCATTTCATTTACTAGACTCTTCTAATCACATTGAAAATCTTATACTTTATTTCTGTATTTTATAAAATAAAAATCAATACTAGAACATATAATAGAATTTATTTCATAATTCCTTCCATGCTTTTAAAAAGTAGTATTTTTTTCTCCTTTGGATTTATTATTATAATTACCTTTAAATTTCAACATTCTCATTTTATCCCCAAAACCCTGAGAACACTGAGGGTTACCAATTTCCAATTTTATCATTGGATAACAATGAATAATTTCATTATAGAAAGAAAAAACATTTAATGTATTCCATTCATATACTTGGTCTTAATCGAATAAATTATTGGTCAAATTTCACTTCTAGAATTGTGATAAAACTAGAAGTATAATTTTCAGTTTCTGGGGAATTTTACGTATTGGAAGTAACAGATTCATCTTCCATCATCTATAGTTCATTAAATCCCATTTCCAATTAAATTAAAATAATTAAGGGTATAGTATTGTAGAAAAATAACATCAGTAAACTTTCCCATTTCATGGAATCAATCACTTCTGATTACCTCATATTATTGATTAGCATCCACAATAAATATACTTCTTCTTGAAATAGATATACAGTATATACAAATTATTAAGGTTATAAACAATATAGATTTGAAAATAAAATTCATGTGGTATTGATATATTTATTATTAATTATTGGATCATTGGAGCCATTAATGGAAGGTTTATATTTCATTTTAAAATTATGAATATTGGGGTTTTCCTTCTATCATCCCGTTGTAAGATAATGAATATTTATATTACTATTCATAGATTGATAGATTTTTTGGAATAATATTTGGATGTTTTATAACCCATATTTAATTACATTATAATTCCCATGTCTGTGGTAATTTTATTTACCATCACATTCATTATAAAAATGATTTCTCCTGGGTCTATCCATTAACTGTGATAAAATAACATATTTTGAGGAATAAAAATCCTACTTGGTAACCATGTAGTATAAAAAAGCATTTATAGGTAGTATGGATAATGAAAACATCATTTAAATTTATGAAAAACAGTTTAATTCTTGATAATCTACTATTCAAATATTTCATAATGGTTTATAGATAAATTTGACATAAATAAATCACTTTTTTGTGAGGGTGTATACATGTATGTAGTCTTAGCCCCAATAATCATGCACATGTGACGATCAAGTTAATAACCAATATTACCCATTCAATGTTGTTAATTGATGGAGAATTTATACTATAATGATATCCAAAATATATTAATCATACCTGGATTTACTTCATTTTAAAACTGCACATTTTCTAATTTACGAAAAACATCAAGAAAATTTCATATTATTAGAAATAACGCATGGGATTTCTATAATTTTTTATTATCAAAATATATAATCATTAACTAAACATAGTTTTAACACTAAATGAGGTAATTTGATCATTTAATTAATATATAATTAATAATTATAGTTGAATATTCAATGAATCTAATAATAAGAAACACCTAGGAATCATAAAAAACTATAATATTTGAAGAAAACATAAATAAACCTACTTCTTTTTTGAAAAATCATCAACATCTCCATCAAAGATATTCTCACAATGTAAACATCATAGACATTACCTAATTAAAAACATTCCCCTTAACCTATCAAATATAACAATACATAATAGTGGGATGACATGTTTATTAAGGGTAAATAAGAGTTATGTCAATAAATAGTCATAAATGAACCTGTGATTACCATAAGTGTATAAAACCAAGGTCATAAATTACAAAAAACATACCCATCTAGTAAAATTTTATTATTCCTAAATCATGGAACAAGTATTTTTTATCAAAATATGTAAATATTCTGTTCACAGAATCATCAACAATCTATCATGATTCATGAGAACATACCAACATCACATGACACAATATTTTGGCATACAAAAAATCATATTATATTATTTCTTTAGTCAAGGATTTCTACCTAACTAAATATCATGGAATGGGGTCACACACCATACAATAATTTCCTCGATAATTATGCACTCACAAGACTATAATATTGGAATGAATAACATACTAAACTAGGTCCAATCCTCATTATATTCCATATTACCTCATTAAATATTAATATTTTTCTTATTGAATTATAGATCTATATAATTTTGGTGCCCCCCACAAGATCAAAAAAATAAAAGATATTTGGTACCCAATATCAAAAATAAATAGTAATATCCTAACCCATGGATATGAAAGAACATTTATACAAATTTCATAATTTGTCATATCATATCCTATATAAAATAAATGGGGTTGCAAATAGTATCACCAAAATATAGTTAACAAATGTGAAAGAAATTGTTTTAATAGAGTAATCCAAACAGTATCCCCACCATACTCCACCATGAAAAAAACATTTTCATGGAATTATAAGATAATATTTTTGGCCAAGCATAAAAACCATTGAAGGATGTTTACATTAATTAAGAATACTATTAAAATATTATTCTGAAATTTATTTCAAAAAATTAGAAAGAAAACAATTTTTATAATAAAATTTAATTTAAATATCATTGAATATTGCCAAAATATTTTCCATTAGATATAATAACGGTAACTTATAATGGAATCTTTAAAATAACATTTATGTTTTATTCGTTAATATAAATAATTACATTCACACATTTTTTCAATTTCATATATGACATGTTTTGAAGAATAATTGTTTAAAAATATTACATTTTGATATTTTTTTAAATAAGGTAAAAGGAATTGAAAATGATCTTTTTAAAACAATTAATGAATATCTAATAACTTTAATATTTTTTATTGAATGGTTTTGTCATGAAATAGAATGTTCATTGAGCACATAGTAAATAAGATAAATTATTAATTAAATTATCAACCATTTAAGATGATAACATAAGAAAATGTTACAAATTAAAAATAAATTATGAAATAAGAAATTTAGTTGAAATTAGATATATATTAAAATAATATCTTTATATTACTTAGTTCATTAAAAATTCAATGATAAACAATCACAATATAAATGTGATTTCAACATAAATCCAATATCAATGGTTTATCCTTTTTTATAATCGATAAAATATGATGTATACGAAGTATATTTTTATTATAAATATATAATAGAACCATATTCATGCTTAAAATACGTTTTATTGGTTCTTTATAACTTTTAATTATTTATTTTTTACTATTTTTTATAAAATAAACAATTTTGAGAAAACTGGTCCGTTTTCCAAGCGTGTTTTTATTCATTGGTTCTAGTACATACACGTAGGTCATGATTTCATCATTTAATTAATATTAATAATAAAATTATTATTATATTATTTATTAATCATATGAATTTTATGAATTTTTTATAATGTTCTCATAATAAAAAATCTATTCACTTTGTGGAGGTTCTCGTCTCTACATTTGCAAAAGGGAAGTTATGGTTATCCAAAAAATAGATAGGTAATATCTTAAATATGATTTTTAATTAAAAATAAAGGATAAATCACAAATATTATATATATATATAAATGAAATCCATTATAATAACCAATAACTAATGATGATGTTATAAAATAAATTGTATCTCTATAGGGAGGCAGTAGTCCACACACATGCACAAATGATACATTAATTTCCCATTTGATTAGAAACACTAGAAAATTGTTGATATATCATCAAAATAAAATTATAGTATATGAAATATAGTAATTTATTTTTTTTATAATTGATACTGTATATTTATATTATGTATTATATTAAATAAAATTTAATGGGCTTGGATCAAATTTATACATCCTCTTTGAGAAACCTCTATTTGTTTACACCATATACATTAAAATAATGGTATTTTGATAAAAACATAACCTCTAGGAAAATTTTACTGATGATATTAAGGATTTTAAGTATTTATTTGAATATTTATATGTCTCATGAAATGAGAGGAAGAGAAGATATGTGTTATTATGTTTTTAGGGATGTAGAGGACATGCTTGGAATTTTTGAAAATATTGGAATACAATAATGCCTTATTCAAGTTGAGATGCTAACAAAATAGGAATATTCAATGATAGTAATGATAAAATATACATCACACCATATAATAAAATCTACAAAACATGTGTGTAACATTTTAAACAATACATATTAGGTTAATCCGCAACCCTGATAATCCCATTCTAACTTTAAATATGGTAACATATTTTACTATTTTTATAATTCATTTGTACCCTGAAATAAATTGAACATACAAAATTATATTAATTGTGTATATTAAAAATATAGAATCAAATTTAGAATTATATATTTATATCTTTTTTTGAAATTATTTTTGAAATATGTCCACCAAAACATCATGATAAATTTTCCTTTTCAAAATTATTTGAAGAATTAAACTATATTCTCCGTCATCAATTTCATTGTAAAAAATATTTGACTACTTGTAGTATATTTTATTTAATATTTTATTAAAAAATTATATTAATCAATTAATAAAAATATAATAACATGATTTATGCACATAAATACAATCTATGTTTATAAATATAGTTTTTAGAAAAAACATATCTTGTTACCTACGAATGAATTCATTTTTTCATATAACCATTTAAAAACTAACTAATTCGTTTTATAAATATGTAAAAGAGAACTAATTAATAAATTAATTATTTTTATTAATAATGACCAATCAAATGTTTAGGAAAAAACATACACCTTAAATAATAATATTTTATTTCCATATTGTGATTCCTTCAAACCTGATGTTCGGTTTAAAACACACGATTTAAGAAAAAATTAAATTACGTAGTAATATATTAAATAAACTCATATTTTTATATATTACTCAACATATCTCACATAAAATTGAAATTTAACACTTTCTATAAATCAATAAAATATTTAACCAATAAATACAACGTGAAACTTATTTTTTAGAAATATACATTCCATAATAATAGTAGAACCATTATTCATAAATCTAGAAATAGTAAAAACATATCCAATTAATAATAATATCCAATATCCTCATATCAAAATAATTTTATGCTTGAATTATAAATCAAACATCAATGTTTGTTCATTTATATTATTCTTGATAACTTAGTAACTTCATTGAATCCATCATGAAAATATACAGTGGTTATTCTTCTTCGATATTACTTAATATATGATCATATCCTAGATTATATTATCTTAATAAGTTTTCAATATTTAATTTACAATATAAGTATCATAAAAAATATTACTCATCAGATTATTGAAATTTTTAAACTTATAATTTTCATATAGTATTTAAATGAAATTTAGTTATGTGAATTTCCATTTCTCACAAATATCCCCATACATTTGATGGATTCCCCAATTGAGCACGAGTTCATTGTGTAATGCATTTAATTTTTTTCCTCAAAAACACCCACATTTATTTTACAAATGATTTTTATGAGAATTTTAGTAAGATTATATTAATTAAAATAGTTGTTCTGGAAATATATTCAATTTATTGAACAAAGAGGAATATTTTGTGATGTATTCGCTATGTGTTTAATAGTATTATAGAAAAGTTGTTCATACAATACACATGTAAGTATAACATATGGTTCATAAACCCTATATCTTAATGACACATAGCGATCAAGTTGCCTTTGTGATTGGAAAAGTACAGTCAACTAACACTACGTTTTTATGAAATAATATGTTTAGGGAATAAAATAGTTGGTAAATCGACACAACTTTTATAATAAATCGTTATATTGTCAATCATATTTTTGGAATTATTTAATCACATGATGGAACTATTTGTTTTAATATTTAAGTATGGATTTTTAAATCTTTGATATTATTTGATAGTTATACAATGGTCATGATGAAAGTAAATATCTATTTGAAGCTATTTTAAAATAGATCCAAAGGCTTATTATGATTATTTTAATGGCTCATATTAAATGGAGTAGATTATTACTATTCTTATTGGATGTTACAACTCCATTAAATGTTTCTGAATTCAAATATTAAGGATACACTATGTGATATTTATTGATCGAGTTTGACCTGTATCTTTTTAACATGAAATATACATATTGAGGAGATATTCATCAATAATATAGATTCACATAGTGAAATAAAATATACAATAAAAAATATAGTGATTGAAATAAAACAAGTTTGTATAGGCATTGGGGAATTAAATTTTCTGATTTATCATATTGACTCAATTATATTTCTTTCACTAATACTACAATGTTTTTTCCATATTCATCTACAATTTTTAAGAATCATTTTTAAGAGACGCACTTTGGACACATAGATGTTTATAAATATTACTTTGGTTTTCTCTATCACATATTAATAAATAATTGTGAAAATTTGAAGATCTATTTAATATAGTGAACTATTGAATATCTGAATACATCATTCAGTTGACTCTAATACTGTAAATTTTATTCTATGAATTTGAGAAAATCAAACTATTATGATTTGGTGGTGTTTTCAATTGATCGAACACAGAAATATTGATATTTAAACTTATTGTATTATGATTTGGATTTATTGTTCCTGTAAAACAATTATAAATCCCTATTAAATCCTTGTAATTGTTTAAAATATCATCACTTAGTTGTTATAGTCTTAGGATAAAGGGAACTATCTATTGAAATCGAAAAAATCACTTAGAAATTTTTTTTTGAGTAGAATAGGGGATCATTGTTTCGTGTACCACTATACATCATTTTTTCTGTATTTTTTCTCACACGTCTCTAATAAAGAATGAATGGTTCACTTCAAAATATGATAGGAGTTCAAAATATATCTTTGTATTTTAACAGCATATTACCCACCAACTCGTGTCTTTATCTTTGTTATCTTTATCCCAACATTACAAGTGGTATCAAATGTAGGGCTCTATTGTTATATTTTAATCGTTAAAATTATATGTATTCTATCTGATATAAACATATATTTTTCTATATGTTTAATATTTTCAAAATAATATGGTGCTTCAAATTTTTTTACTCTTATACACAAAGAAATCATATTTACTGTCTCTAATATTCCTGAGTGAAATATTCAAATAAAGAAATCTTAGAATGACTAATCCTAATGAAGGCATGTCGATGATCTGTGATGATACATTAATGATGATAATTATGAATGATGGAAATACAATATGATTATTTATTTGAAACATCATGGAATAATTGTAAACACCCTAACCCCAATAGCATAAAGATGATGTCTTTATTTATTACAATGGTACTATGAATAAGCCATCATGTCCCATATGATGGAATTGTTTATTAGAATTGGAGTACTAGATATAAAATAAGTTTACATTAAAAATGGAATTACATATTACATAAAAATCTATTGAAATAAAATCGGACAATCATAGATTTTCCTTGAAAAGAAATCATAATATACATATTAGAATCCTAGGGAAAAATAAAACATCAGAAATTGGTTATGTAAGGTGCTCAGTAAGGGTATGAATATAGTGTAATCTATCATAAATAAACATAAACAATAATTCAGGGTGAATAATGGAAATATATGACATTAAAACATAGTCTCGAGTATTAAATTGTAGAAATAAAAATTGGTCAAAAAATTCCATATAAATAATCATAACAGATTGAAACTTAACCATTGATATTATAAAAGTCAAATAATCACAAGGATTATCAATAAAAAATAGTATAATGAGGTAATTCATACTTTGGGGGATCAAAAACATACTATGAAGGTCACTACAGATAAGTCTATATATATGAGCGGTGCCTTAACCAAAATATGATCAAGTTTGTCTCATGAGACCCACTAATGAATCAAGGGGAAATAGTGGGAACGTCTAGACACATTATAAGTCCAATGAAATAAAAATATGAAATGTTTGAAACAAAATTACATATACATTCATATTAAAAAATGTTTATGAAATGTAAATAATTTACCAAGTTAGTAAACATAATCATAAACTATCTAGACTAATATAAATAATGGTATTAGGATAATACATCCAAAGTAAAAAATATCATAATCCATCTGATAAAATATGTTTGATTTAATCAATATATTTCAACCTAAATTAATCATAATAAATTAACAGAAGGGTTATCCATGTAAATAAATGTGTATCATCATCATGTTCTATGTCATAACAAATAGGCATATCATACTTGTTTACATGGGAATATGGATTTGAATCATACATCAATATTCATAAGGAAAAATACCCATATAACATGATAATTGATATCCAAATAAAGTGAAAACCTGTAAAATGTTTGTTTAAGAAACATTTACAAATGAGCCACTTTGGTGTGGTCTAATAGAAGATATAAAAGAGTGTTTAATGTGTAACAAGGAATAATGTTTTACATATAACCACAAGTAAACTAAGATAGTTTATCCATGATAAATAGTGTGATTCTAGAATAATATTTTTGGATTAAAATAGATTATAGTGTATACTTGAAAAAGTGTAAGAAATTGGAATGTTCCCTTTAATCGGGCATTATTATCTGGAAGAATTGAAAAATAAACCTTATAAAACATTTATTCCCATATAAAACTAATAATAGTTAATATACGTACATATTTATGATTCATAAACACAAAATTTAGGATTATTTCAAAAAATTAATTAATAATAACATATTGGAATAGAGGGTGAAGGTATAACCTGATGGAAAAAATAGAGGATTAGGGGGAATCCCCTACCCTATGTGTGAAACTATTATCTATATTAACTTAATTCCCCTTATAATAAAATTAAATATATAAATTAATTGATATATTACTTCTTATATATGTTTAGATTTATAATAATTATATTAATTTCCATTATGGCCATTTTACGAGTTATAAGACTCAATTTTGTCATTCCAAGAGAATTCGTTTCCGGATTATGTGATTGGTTCCTGAGAGTTTAATTATTAGGGTTCACTACAAATGGCATAAAAACAAAGAAGTTGAATTATATGAAATTTATACACTTTGAAAATTATAAATGGTTCCATATATCATATTTATTTTAAAATATTATAATTATTTATTAGATAAAATGTTATTGGTTAATGTTAGTTTAATTTAATGTTTTTTAGATTATCACAGAATAGTTTTATTTAATTATTCAGTATTTTTAATATATACATGTTCAAAATATTAAATATGTTTTAATACATATATTATACTATTTTTTTAACCCTAAAATGGTTTTATGATCAGACATGAATGATGAATTAAAAAAACATATTATCCACCAAGGCAGTAAATCGACACCACACAAATGATGTTATATTTTATAGAATAAAATTGGATGATAAGAAAATTGATGGTGGATATATAATTAAGAAAATAAAATTATATTATATGTATTATACTTGATATTTCATGTCACATTTTTTGGACAGGTGAGGTATGGATAAGAAATGAAAATAAATTAAAAGAGAAAGAGTGAGGATTTGACTTCTTGAGTTTCTTCTCTATGATAACCTCCTTAAAGAACATAGAAATGGTCTTTTGGTGGGACTAGAAAGAAAAAATGTGGGAAATCGGTCTTATTTATGATTTGGGTGTAATATTAGGATGATACAAGGAATTAAATGTGGGAGGAGAATATGTGTTGATAAGTGGTGTTTATAGTGGAAGAGAGGGATTTTATTTATTATTTTATTCATTGGATTATTATTTTACATCTATAAAATAAATATCTTTGTTAATTGTGACTACGTATAGTAACAATATAATGTGAGTTCAAACCAATGAGTTCTTAGATCGTCCCTATATCATTCGTGACTCAATAATTCATTTATTTTGATATAATGTTAAATATTGTATGTTATCGTATTTAAATATTCATAAAAAATTTAACTATTTTAAAAAAATCCCAAAACCATCACACTATCAATTATTAGACTACTAGATTTCAAAATTTGGACACAATATTATGAAAATAATATCCAAAATTTTCTTAAATTTAGTTTTTAAACAATATCATAATTTAATTGAAAAATACTTATTTTAATATTATAACTGATTTAATGAATCATGGAAAAACTAATTAAGGACCCTTAAATCTATATTATAATAATAACACAACAAAATATTAATTTAAGAATATATTTTGTGAAAATAATTTTTCATTAAAATAATTATATAAATTATAAAAACATAAATAATCATTTTTAATTCCCCAAAACACCAATACTTAGTTTACAATGTTTAAAACAGTTATTAACTTATTAAATGATATAAATATATTATATTTTCATCGATGAGACACCAAAACATTATGTATACATTGATAGTTGAGGGTTCTATTCAATCGTCTATATTAATATTCCAATTATCATGTTATAATTTTATAGTACACCACAGTTTTTAACATGGTGGTGTGTGCATAATAATATATTAAATATGTTATTTTTTGTAAGAGACATAACATTATATCTTCTAGTGTTACATTATACCCCCGATAAAATATATTATTCTAAATGCTTTCATAATATCACATCATTAAAACATTTGGGTTGTTATTCATCATAATTTCCTATGGTTCTCACATCTCCTCTTTAATTTTATAATTTTCCAAAGTATATTAACCAAACGAGTTGTCTTATTCCTCAATACCAATTCTGTAGTGTCTAGAATATGGATATTCACTACATAGTAAGACATATCAGGATCCATTTTGTTACTTATATGTGAGAACAAGTGTTGGGTATGACATATACTTCCTTAACAAAGAGATGTGGAACACATCATATACTTTGGAGAAATTTGGTGCAATTTCAAATAAGCAAACAACATTTCCAATTCATTATAGAATTATAAAAGGAAAAATGTATATGGGCAATTGATTCCATTTCTTACCAAACATTATGAAACACTTATATATTTATTCTTTTAGAAACACATGAACCCCATCTAGAAATTTCCATCACTTTCTCGGATTTTCAACAGAAATAATTTTCATAATTTGTGCTTCTTTGACTGGGTTTGAATAATATTTACCTTTTATATTGTTCCCATGACATGTTTTAGGCCTACTAGCTTCCTTTCACCTACCCCATCCCATCATGTTGGTGTATTCCATCACTTAACATGTAATGCTTCATATAGAACCATTTCTATATTTGAATGGAAAATATTATTATTGTAACATTCGAAAAATTGTGACAAATAATCCCAAATATATTGAATGCCAATTAAGAATGATCTAATTATTACTTATATTGTTTTTATTGTCCTTTTAGAATATCTATCAATTTTAGGGTGATAATCACTACTCAAATGATGCATAGAATTCAATGACGTGTCAATAATTTTACTTAATTTCGATTTGTAACAGTGATCTCGATCATACACAGTCGATAGTGGTGTTTCAAGAAATATTCCAACTTCTTGATATATATCTATACAAGGTGATCCATTAGAATGTACTCACTTATAGAGAGCAAATTTTTATATTTTATATGATAACCAACAATTACCCATATTGTATCATTATTTGTTGGAGTCTATAGTACTTTAGTTAGAAAATTCACATTAATGTCATCCCACATCCATATAAGAATAGGTAATGGATATGTGACTCCTCCTGATATTTTCCTTTATCTTTCAATTGGTGAAAAACTAAATATCAACATATATAATCAATAGTTTCCTTCTTCATATTAACAAAAACAATGTTCTCTAAAATCTATATACATCTTAGGGATACTATGGTTTATAGAGAAATTTGAGCTATTATCATCACCCAATAATTCCATTTTTATCTCATATATAGAGGGAACAAAAATAATATTCCCAAATTGAAAAATTAAATCTTTATATACAATTTCTACCAATTTCCCATCATTTATATAATTAATCTTCTTCTGAAAATTATAATCATCAAACTGGGAATGTTTTATCCTCTCTATTAAAGAAGGTTTGGAAGCCCTTTCAAAATATTAGTGATATTTCACATACATGGACGATTTTCATATCCATATTTATTGCAACCATGCACATATGATCCTTTTCAATCTTAATTTTTTCAGAACACCGTGATACTTTTTTCTTAATGAATCTTTTACATTATTTTCATTCTTTGGGTTGTAGTGTATTGAACAATCATAATCCTTCAGTACAGAGAGCCATATCCTTTTACTCATATTGAGTTCTTTTTATATGAAGATATTTCTCAAACTATTATGATATTTATATAACAAAATCATTTAAGATAGAGATATTTTCTCCATACCATTATACAATATACAATAGCTTCTTACTCAATATTTTGACTTGGAAATTTATGTTCATGAGAACCTATATTCCTTGATTTATAGGAAATAACTCTATTGTAATGAATAAGGAAACATCCATGTCTTCCCCTCGATTAATCATTATAAATCCAAAATTCACCACTTCATGATTGTATAGTAAAGGTTGGATAATTCACTAATATTCACTTTAATTTTTCAATGATTTATTCACATTTTTTTCCAAATTTAACTTAACCCATTTATGATTATTCTTGGTGAAGATGTTATGTAATCATAAAAAATTATAAATTAAATGTTTATAGTAATGTACTAAACCAATGAAACTATATACCATAATTTTGTTCATTAGTGTACACCATTATTGGTCAAACTTTCTCTTCAGAGGGATAACTAAGATTTTATCCATAGAGACAATATAGTTGAGGAAAGAAACTATTTGAAACTTGAATTCATACCTGATAAATATCAAACATAATTATTTTCATTTAAGAGCCTCTATAATATTTTGAATGTGGTTCTTATGGTCCTCTTTCCATTTGGTTTGTAGAAAGATATCATCTATAAATACCAAATACAATTATCATGATATTCCATGAATACTTTATTCATTGGATCTATAATAATAGAGTGTGCATTAGTCCTCAAAAATGGAATTTTTGTAAGCTCATAAAGTCCATAACTTGTCCAAATTTCTATATTTTGAATTCCTTCCTTATTCACACACAATTTTTAATACAGAGAACAAAGATCAATAATTGAAAATTATCGAGCATCGTGATGTTCTTCAAATAAGTCTTCAATCATAGAATGAGGATGCTTGTTATTTATCATAATATTATTGATCTCATAAACATTAATGAACAACCTCCAAGATCCATCATTAGTTATAACTAAAATAATATTATCTCACCTAGGTGATACACTGTGGAAAATAAATCTCTTAATATTCGATTACCGTAGTTGTTTATTCACGTCCACTACTTCCAAAATGGTCATTGTAAAAAATTTAATTGATATAGGTCTTTAACTAATGATTAAATAAATATAAAACTAATCTTCTTACAATTAAGGATGTCCATCAAAATAATATGACAATACATCAATGTATAATTGTACAATAGGTACTTCCTCATTATTGAAATCATCTTTTCCTTGGTAGGTTTTATCTACTAATCTTCTCTAAGAATTTCATTTTGATGATCTATGGGATGTCGATCAAGAAATTAATCAAATGAGTAATTCTCCCATCTAAAGATAATAAATCCCATTTCATTATCACAAATCATAATTTCTGTATCTACGTAAATTATTTGAATCATATATTTAAATGTAGTCCATAATCAGGATTATTTCAAATTCATCCATATATATGACAATAGTATTAGTAATTATAGGATGTTTATTTATCATTACAGGAACTTCTATACACATATTTTTTAAATATGGTTCCCACAAGAATTTATTACTCAAAACCCCCTTGTCATGGTAAATTGGAAATATCTATTTTTTAGAAAACTAGGAAGATACAAAATAATGAGGTGATCTAAAATCATATAATGCTTTAGATAAATTTGATTATGAAATTATAGTACATACCATCCAGCATATACTTAGGAACATAAAACACTGTTTTTTTGGCTTTATATACATGGCCTTGATCCCTTTTTTTATAGGGAATTTACCCTTTACATCTCTGACCTTCATGTGCATAGAGTCCCAACTTCTAATAGCCGAACCATTTACCAGTTCTGAATTATTTATTTTTGTTGAAATTGATGGCCTTATGGCCTTTTTTACTACAATTATAACGAAATATCAACCTCAATAGGCATGTTTCATGATGTTTCATTTCACATATATTAAAATAAATAAATTATATTCTTCCCTTCTTCTCATTTCCCTTAATTAATTTTCCAGAGAACTCAACATCCATCTTATTATCATTTGTACCATTTAATCCATATTTGTTAGAAAATTACTTCTATATCTTGATGGGACATGATAATATATCCATATAATAATTATTTTTTAGAGACCATCACCCTTCATAGAGTTTTCTTAAGAACATCAAATACACTATCAATCATTCTTATTGGATTGCGTATATAGTCTATGAAATAATTCATAACCCTGTAATATGGGATTCATACATTGAAATATTTCCATCTACATTAATCTTAGAATAATTAATTAGCTCCTAATATCTTCTGATTGTTCTTGGACGAAAACATTTTCCATGAAAATTTCCATAATATCAATAAACATCATATTTTTTACTTCTTCCTCATCCATTTTTTTAATTAGTGGCCACTATTGATAAACATCTCCTCATTGATGATAAATTACAGTGATGATATTATCTAGTTTGTTACTCCACAATGTGAGAAATAAATTCTCTAAGACACTTATAAATTTTCCAACTACTAACTGGTATGTAGTCCCATTGAATCATATAGGTTGTGTTTACATGATGTAGTCATATATTGCAACAAAATATTTGAGTCCAAGTTTCTCTTGGAGAGAAAGGTTATTTCCTTTAACAGGATATATTTGTCCTAGTATTGTCATAAGTGGTTTAGATCCAGTTGTAGCTCCAACTCCAACATCATTATCTTGCATAAGAGGTTAATCCATAAAAGGAATAAATGTGTTGAAATAGTTTCCATTCCATACACACGGCACAATTTCTAAAAAATGGAATAAAATAAATTACATTATGATATTATAAAACTAATAAAACACATAATGTATAACTAATAAAAAAATTATAATCATAGTTAAAATTAAAATATTATCAATAATAGTTTTAGGGTATTATTTCCATATTCAATGTTTTCCTAATTATAGTTTCTAATGTTGATTCTAAACATTCATTAATACCGATTGTAAAGATCCCAACCTTCATAGCAAGGAGATGGTGGCTTACATTATTACATTGTTACTATTAACAATTTATCCTATCCCAATGGAATAGATAGTTTAATGTATTTGGAAAAATTGATTCGATATATGTTTTGCAGTACAATTTGAAATAAAATACAACATATAAACAAACATGAAAACCGTAATATTTCCTTATCTTTTAAATGAAATATAAATATAATATACATCTTTGAAACTAGTATAAAATTAAATCAAAAGAATGGGGTGGTCTTTAGTGCTCAGTATGTGTAATAATATAATGGAATATATCATTAATAAAAAAATAATAATTACACATGGTGAATAACTAAAAACACATTTTATTAAAACATAATCTTGAGCATAATATGAAGGAATAAAAATTGATCAATATAATATCATATAAATAATATCATGAGAATGAAATTTATCCATGGATATTCTACCTGTTGAATAATCAAATGGATTATCAATAAATAATTTCATAATTTGGTCATTCGTAATATGGGACATCATGAATAAAAAATCAAGTCATCTTTGATGAATTATATATAAATAAGTATAGCCTTAGCACAAACATGATGTAGTTGGTATCATGAGACTTATAGATGAATCCAGTGTCTATAGTGGCCCATACAAAGAATTACTATTTCTAATTAATTCCTTATATAAAATTGGTGAAATATAATAACATATACATTCATATGAAGACTATTATATAAAACGTAAATTATTTCTCCAATTAGTAAACATAATAATAAACTATCTAAATTAATACGGAGAATGGTATCATGATAGAACATACCTAGTAAAAATAATCATAAATCACACTATAAAATATTTTAGATGGTATAATATGATATTGTCATAAATTAATCAAACTAAGTTAATATAAGGTTTACTTATGAAAAATAATGGGTATAACAATCATGTAATATGGAATAACAAATATACGTATCATTATAGCATCCACAAAAAATGGATTTCATTCATAAATTGAAATTAATAAGTAAAACTATTCATGTAACCTAATAATTTATTTCCAACCAAAGTGAAAAAATTAAAAAAAAATTAGTGTTTATGAAACCAGTAGAAAAGATTCACTTTAGTGTAGTTCAAGGGAAAATATATGTGTCTTTAATGTGGGTAAATGAATAATAGTTTTTCTATAAAAATACACTAAATTATATAGTATTCTCATTAAAAAAAATTATTTAAAAAAAATTTGGTTTCTTAAAAATTATTATGATGTGTACATGAATATGGGTATGAAATTTGGAAGTTCCCTTTAATCTGGATTACTTTTCGAGACGAATTAAAAAAGAAACATTAAAAAATTTGTATTTTCACATCCAATATAAACGAATTTAGGTAAGTGATAATTTTTGGAACATATACATAGAATTTATGAAAGGTAAATAATAACAATTATGAATTAATTTACGGTTAAGAGTGTGAAAGTGTAACTTGAAAGAAAATGGGGGATTGGTGAGAATCCCTTACCATTTGTCTAAAACAGTTTTGAATATGTACTTAATATCATGAATAATAAATTTAAATATATTAATTATATAATTAGGAACCAATTATATGTTTTTTTAACTTAATTATAATTTTCATATGTTCACTTATAGAATTTTTTATGTGTTATATGGTTAAATTTTATTATTTTAGGAGTGTTCACATCAGTATTTTAAAATTGGTTCCTCTAAGTTTAGTGGTGGGAGTTCTTGTCAAACATTAATAAAACTATAAAAGTTTATTTATACAATATATATTCTCTTACTTAATTTTAAATGGTACTATATATCATTCTTAATTCAAATGTTATAATGATTATTTAGATTAAAATTTAATGGTGAATGTTACCTTATATGGACGATGATTTTATAATCATGGTCTAGTTTGTTTTTTTATATAATATTATGCATATATAAGTGCTATAAAACATTAAATAAGTTTTAATACAAATTTTATAATCTAATTTAACTATAAATATGTATTTATAACCATTCATTAAGATGGAATTGAAAAAAAAACTCTTCAATAATGAATCTAAACATCCTCACCTCATAGATGTTGTTTTATTTTTAGAATACGGAGTAAAAATAAGAGAAATAATTGTGGGTTGGGAATTTAGACAATAATATTAAATTATATATTTTATTTTGTAATTATCATGTCTTTTATTATAGTGGAGTTTAGGTAAGGATAACAAAAAAAATTAAGTGAGAAAAGAGGAAGGTTTTACCTTTTCAATGTCATCTCCATGAGAACACCTTTAATAGACATTTAAATAGTAGTGTTGTGAGAGAATCAAGTCAAAAATGTATAAAAGAGGAATGTGATAGTAATTTCGAAGCTTATTTAAAATATTCATGGGTTATAAGTAATGAGGAGAGTAGGTGCTGAGGGGTGGAATTTATTAGGTTGTTTTTTGACAATTTTATGCAGTAGTTTGTTATTTTGGCTCAAAAATATCAATATTATTGATTCTTGCGAACTAAATATAGTTACAATAAAATTTTTGTTCATAATAAAAAAGTTACGTAAATCATCTCTATAGTACACATGACTCAATAAAAAATTTATTTACTTATAATGAAAAATACCATAAATTTTTGTATTTAACTACACATAAAATATTCAAATATTTCCTAAAATTCCCCAAAATTCATCCTATCTTTTTATAAATATATAGATTTTAAAAAATGAGTCAATAATTTAATGTTAATATTCAATATTTGAGAAAAAATATTCATTGTAAATATTAATTTATTAAAAATTACTAAATTTAATATTAAAATTTATTTTATTACTCTTTGGATAATTCATTGTGGTCTCATCAAACTATCTTATATTAATAATAAAAAAATATTAATTAATGCATTTTTTGGGAAAATAATTTTAATTATAATTATATATATTTATTATATAATTGTAAATAAACATTTTCTTTTGAAAACAATACGTATACTTAATTAAACATTTTTAGACATTTATTTATATATTCTATGATAAATATACATAATGTTTTGATTTATAATATTCATAATATTTTTATATACTTCTTTAGGCAAGTATTATATTCTATTGGACATATTATTATTCCTATGTCTCATAATATTATTCATGCATTCATATCAATATTGAAGAGCATATTACGGTTTTAAATAGGGTGTTTTGTGCAACAAAATATATCTAAGAAGATAAATTAAAAAGATACATAACAAAAAATCATATGGTGTTACAATAAGGGTTCATTTAAATATTTTTAAACTTTATGAAATTCATGTGGATGGATTGGATTATTGGAATAATGATCAAGAAAGAGAATATAATCTTAGTGAAAATGTAATGGTTTTAGTTATATGTTGGTTTAGAACTGATGTGTTTAATTTATTTTCCCAATTCCCAACACCTTTTGAGATGTGGAAGACTATTTTTTCCTATTAAGGAAATAAAAATTTTAGACATTTGAGTTAGATTACAATGATTTTAATGTTTGGTACTATCAAATTATATGAGGATGAATCTATCAATCAAATAAATGGATGATTGATATGTATTTTCAATAACGTTTCCTCTTTAGGAGTATTAATTTCACAATCTAATGACAAATTAATAGTTATTATAGTAACACCATCTAAGTGGAATGGGATATATATATATATATAAATAATTATACATCATTAAAAAAAATAACTATAAAATAATTTATTTTGAATTTAATGATGTATTAATCTAAGATACAGGGTGAAACTAATGGTCATATCAAACATGATGAAGTTTCTCTAAAAAATAATATTAATGAATCATGTGATTCAAATCATCACGATTTAGATGTAGATTTATCATATCATGTTATATGTTTGGACAAACTAAATACAATGAAAAATAAAGGGATTGACGAAAATAGATATTGTTAGTGTAATGAAAAAAGGTATAAAATTATAATTTCCCTTTAATAAAGATCAATGGGAATTCAATCAAAATATAAATGTCATGAAAATTTGAAATAAAACATCGATTAATTATTTTTATTCACATGAGCATTCTCCAATATGTTCCTATACAAAGTATAGAAGATAAATGTTATATCTAATGTCTCATACTAAGGATATACAATTTATTTTATAAATTATATAGATGTGAAAAATCAATAAATTGGTGAGTTAAATATGCATTGCATTATGAAACATGATAAATATGAATCCATATAGAAAAGTAATAGAAAAATTAGAAAAAAACATGATACTATTCTATTAGATAACCAAACATTTTCAAAACGTATTATAGATTTAACATATAACTCTTATATTTTTTCATGATAACAAAATTGTATATTTATTAGTGTAAGTTGAAAATTTAAAATAATATTCGAATATACTAATAAAAGGATAAAAAAAATTTAAATAAAATTCTTTGTAAAAAACAAATCAGAATTAAACATTAGGAGTTGCAAGAAATGGTAAAAGGAAAAAAATATATAATAATTATTTTTTTCGTGGTTTAGATATAAAATAAATGTCTTCCATTTACTTGTTTTATTGTGGTATTAATGGACATAAAACGAATGACAACTACTATAGAAAAACATAAATTTATATTGTAAAATAGTTTTTTCTCAAAATAATATTTTTACATAAATAGTTTAATTTTTAATCAAAATAAAAATGTTTCATTAACTAATAATTTAATTTTTGACTTGACAATACCCAAAACATATGAGTACAAAAAATCACTTGTGGCTGATTTTTTAAGGATCCCACCACTATTATATATCATTACATCCCAAAAGATTTTGTTGGTTCGGTACATGGAAAATATCAATCATAAAGACATAATCAACTCTAATGTAGTTTTTATCATAAAATCATCAGTTTAAAAATATCTAATCGAGGAAGTATTTCATTTCTATATACTTATTGGGAATTTACTTTTTTATATTGTCGTAGAATGATTTTTTCTCTATTTGAAATATCTATTATACAATTTGTTTGGTAAATTATCTGATAAAAAGTTTGAATATATTTCAACATTTTTCTAATCTTTAAAGAATAAAAAATATGAAATATAAAATTGTAATTATGTAATATTTATGTATTCTGTCATGAAACCAATTCAAATATTTATACTTCATGTATTTCAAATTTTATTTTTAAAATAAATATAGCAGTGTTTCTTATGTAATATAACACTTCATAAATAGAAATATATAAAGATTATTACCTACATTTTAACTTAGGAATATTAAGAATCTTATTCATTATGTCAGAATAAGCGTATCATTCCCTCTTATAAAAGATAAATAAATAATATTTAATCTTGATATTAAAACTTTTTTTAATTTTCGTATCCAACATGTTTGAAATATCTTTTTCAATGGATTCTAAAAATCAATTACACAATGATGAATCTATCAAGTCCTTCAGTTTTAGATGAAAATATTTCTTAAAAAATTACTAAAGGTAATATTTATTATAATGTAAAATAATAGTGATAAACATATGATAATGATTCAGTGGAATATTAATCTAAAATATATAACTATGTCTATAATCATGAATAATTGGAATTATCTTCATCTCAAATGTCATTAGAAAAACGTCTGAACAAATTGAACACCATGAATGAATAAAATATTATGTTTCATACAGATCAAGCTGCATTTAGATAGTAATATGAATAAATATATAAAGCATCTATATCAAAAATGGTTTTTGATTCAATATAAAAGGAGTAACATAATGTGAAATATAGTTCAATCTCGAATGTACCCATTGAACCTTTAAAAAAGAAATGTTTTTCTTGATGGTACTACTCAACGAAGAATATATTTCTATGATGGATATTAATAATATGAAATTTTACCTAGTTAAACAACGATTTTATTCATCTCATCAATTAATAAAATATGTTAAATATATAATATAACAACTGTTAAAAGTTTTAACTGAAAAATGTGAAAAAATTAGAATATTGGAAATTAAATATGAATGGTCTAATTCTTTCTAACTATCCAATTTTATTCTCAATTGTTTATTTTATATCAATTTTTAATATATTATTTACTCAAAATGATATATATTTTGATTCTAATATTATTTGTTAAATTTTATTTGTTATCATACATTTGAATGAATATTATATTTAATTATCTCATTACATAAATTAATCTACTAAATTAAGTACTAAATAGTTTCATTTTAAATAATAATTGTGAAAAAACAAGTTAAAAATAATTTATTCCATGGAAGTTTGTTAATTTTTGGAATATTTTATATTTTACAACTTTAGGGGATTTATTATCAAATTTTCCTTTTCTTCCATACAATTTTAATAATAATACATTTTATATACTCATTTATTTTATATCATTTTATGGAAACATAAATTTAGAGGGAGATTTTATTATTTCTTTTTAATGTATTAAAATATGTAGATGTTTTTGTTTTATTGTTATGGGGGTGAAATTTGATAATTTTATTTATATCCTTATAATATTGTAGATTTATAATGGTGTTAAATTATTCTTTATTTAAAAATTATTTTAAAAGAGAAAAAATGATAAAAAAGTTATTTCTAGTTGTATTCATTTTTCTCAATTCTTTAAAAATTCTATGTATTTTTTATGAGTTTTGTGATCATAGAAATGGGAATGATTCTTGATCATGTTTTGATTCAACAATTGTTTTATTTCTTTGTTTTGATGCTTAAACACACACACATTTCTATAACAAATGATTTTTATATTAAGTTAACATCATGATGTATTTTTTACTTATATATTTATTCTAGAAATATATCAATGTAATATATCTAAGGGTAATATTTTTCAAAGTATTTGGGTGGTTTTCAAGCATATTCTGTAAAATTTAGTCATGCCCTATGTTTTCATCCGTATTATATGGTTCCGAAGGACAATATTTGAACAAAACATATGTGTCATGTACCATATGATTTTATAAATGTATGAATGTTTAACACAATATTTTAAATAAATCCTACATTTTTGGAAACATTTTTATTGTATATCAACCCTAAATTTTGGATTAAACCTTGCGTTATCTAGCAAACATTTTGAGTTTTGATGTCACATTAAGGAACCCTATATTTGAATATTCAATAATAGAATTTTTAATATTCCATATTATTTGAGATTTGTGATATAGTCTTGTTGAAATTAATGATCTATATTAAGGTATTTTATTAATGATGCAAATTCTATTTATGATTGTGTTTAAGTCTATTATTAAATGGAGAAAATTATTTATATTCTTATACAATGTTACGACTCTATTGGACCTTTTTTAATTAAAATATTAACTATTTTTTGTGATATATTTATATATTTGGTTTGGCTTATTTCAATTCTACATACATTTTAAATTTCAATTAATTATTCGTCTAAAATATATATACACAGATAGAGAGTGGAAATATAAAATAAGAAAAAACTGTGTTTGAAATAAAAAAACATTTGTCATTATATTAATATAAATATTTTGGAGACATATATTCTTTAATATATCTAATAAAATAACTTTGGTTTTGGTCACTACAACTATGTCTTTTTTTAACTTCTTCGTATTCATGATCGATTAATCATTTTTCAATGATACACGTTGGAGAAATAACAGTTTTTATATATGTTTTGTGTTTTTTATATAACTATTTAATGAAAACCAATGAAATATTGAATATATATTTCTTATTATTTAATATCTGAATACATGATTCAGTTGCTTCTGCAATTGTGATGTTTAACATGTGATTTCAAAAAAACAAACTATTTTTATTTGGTGGAGTTTTTTGCTTCTTAGACTCTATCATGGTGAAGTATCAACATCTTGTACTAGGATATTGATTTAGGGATCCATATAAAAGAACTAGATTTTCCTATAAATTCCTTTTAATGTTTTCAGTGACCATTAATTAGTTGTTATGGTCTTATGATAAGAGGACATATCTAGTGAAATTCGTAAATACCCTAAGAGGATGTTAGTGGAGTAGACTTAGGAATATTTGTTCCCCGAATAACTATATATATGTGTTATTTTACATTATTTATTTCTAATGCTTTCTCATATTGAAGAGATATGGAAAGGTTCACTACATGATATGTGATTTTTTCAGAATCAATTAATTTTTTGGAATATCACAAGTCACCCACTTTTGTGTTTTTTCCATTATATTTTCTATGAAGACCTAACAACCCAAAAATTTTCCGAAATAAACTTATATGGATTGAATTATTATTTTGGGTAGTATATATAAAATCATTCTATATTTTTTTGTATTTTTATACATGGTGATACATTTCGATATGTTTATCATAAATGTCAAATACATATTATAATTTAGCTACATGAAAATTTAAATATTTTGTTGAACTAACTTATGTGAATCTCAATGTATAAAAATATTTACAAATATTCTCCCTTATAAAAAATCTATTTGGATATGTAGATTAGTGATTTATTGGAATTCATGTATATAACCATCATCATACATGAACATTCACATATGTGGAACATAGACATAGGAATATTTTTTGAGTTCTCATCATTTTGAACTAGAAATACTTCAATGTTTACCCAATAATTTTCTACCACTTTTAAACATGTAATAAAATTGGGTTTTTACAAAACATTTTCGGTGCATCAATGAAATTCCCAATATTCCTATGAAACAAATATAATTCAGGTATTTAATTTTTTTAAGAATAGTTAACCACACATCATGCTTTATATTTTTATGAACCATTATCCATGTATGATTATTCAATAATTTTTATAGCCATCGTGTAATAATAAATAGGGGTGTATTCACCATAAACAAGAAATAATCTTCTCTAAAAATTAATCCTATTATACAATTTGTATTAAAATATTTTTAATCTATCTAGTATATGTGGAACATCAAGCACTTTCTTCCTATTTATTTTTTTCAATTATTATCATACATCACTCTCAAAAAAAATTGTAATTTTCATAACCATGAAGACCATTATATTCAATATTTACATGTTAATTATTGTATTACAACTTATACGTGTCAATATCAGTATTCAAGGTTATCCAATATCACATCTCTCATTGAAAAGAATCTAGGAAATTACTTATTCTAAAACCTTTCCCATGAACCTATAATGGTATATCATTACTTATTCAATAAATGGTTGAACAACCAATAAATAAAATAGACTATCTTTGAATTCATTACATTGACAATAATAATTGAAAACAATTTGAACCAAAAACTATTGTGTACTTCATGAACAAAAATCCCTCCTATTATATTTCTCATATAAAAATAGTTTCCATTATAGTATTCATAAGACACGTTACAAGGATCCATATTGGAAGAGTTAGTGGACTCAAACATATCTGGATGATGTTTGGGAATTTTTTTTAATACGACATGATCATTCCCCATAGATTATAGATAATTCTAAAACCGTAAATATCATATGAAATAGACATAAATTATATTGAAAAGATACACTAACAATAATTGATGAGAACTATAGATTGAATTTGGAGTTAAGGTGTACCTTTAAATATCATAGTAAAAGAAATCCATGAGTTTTGCTAATAATGTGATGCTAATTCCTAGTTACATTATCCCATTTCATATGATTATCACATTAAACCCACTTTCTATCGAGTATTGAAACTAAAAAACCTATATCTATTACATGAGGTGTTTTTGTCTATCCCGCTTTAGGAATTATAAAAAATATCACCCACGTATACTAATCCCACAGTTCTTATAGTGACCCGAGTTTATCATACATGGATATTAATTCTTTTTAGATGAATATTCAATTAATTAAAAAACACTCACCGGAGTCTTGTAATAGTTTATTTCCATTAGAAAACTGGAACATAATATTATTAATTTGGAGAAGTATCTTCAACTTATCCAACAAAGATCATTTCCTTTAGTACTCTTCAAAAACATACCTTATAAAAACCTTTAATCATGACACACATAAACGAAACATAAGAAAGAGTGAGATCGGATTCATAGTATGGGTAATCAAGGTAGATATTTAAGCATAACATGAACAAAATGGTTTGAGAACATGATAATTTCATATAAAAACCATACTGGACATATCATTTATCAGAATCATGAGCCATGGAACAAATATGGGCATTTTATAAGACAAGAATCGTAAAGAAATAGAAAAACATGATCCATTAGATCATTAAATTATAATGGGACACAGAGTTATAGAATGCACATTATAAAATAAAATTTTATGTTGAGGATACCCACCCAGATATTTGTAACATGTCATTCTTGGTTTGGCCACACATGTACCTAGATAAGGATTGGGCCAACCGCCCATGTACACTTCTATTAGATCATTGATAAACCACCAGTATACCCTCTCTTGTCATTTAAATGTTTCACTACCCAATTCATTAGAGGGATATATGGGTCTCACAAAACACATTGTAAAAAACATACACATTTGAAAAAAGTTCATAAATCATTCAGAATATCATAACACATGAATTGAAATGGGTTTCCCAAAAACATTTCATCATAAAATAACATGTGTAAAATAAACAACATAAAAAATACATTCAGCATTTCATCAACTCTTCACCCATGTAAAAATAAGAAATATTTAAATTAATTTTATAATGTTAAATACTATAGATTATAAATTGGATTCATGAAAATTTTACTATCCTAATATTATAACATTCCAAGGAAAAATAAAAATTTTAAATTGCGATTGTATAATAGTAAATATTAAGTAACATAAAAGGGTGTTAACATAGGTGGAAAATAATTTTGAAAGATAAATCTCTAGGAACATTTGTTGAGTAAAATGAACAATTATTGAAAATCATCTTCCTAAAAATACATTATTAAATATTTTGGGAATCATTTTCTTTGAATATAACCACAGAAACATATAATGCAACCTTTATGAAAATTTTTAAAAAAATTAGTAAAATATACCTTTCTCATTAACATACACTTTTCAAAAAGATTAAAAAAATAAAAAAAAATTGAAAATAACTTTGAAACATTGTGCAAGAAATATTAATGATAATTTAAAAAACATTATTGAGTAAATAAACCTTTATGATTCTAAAACCCTTTAAAAAAATTAATATAATTTAAAATTCTCTTCTTTGAAAATATTATAAAAATGTAAATAAAAAAACAATGTAATGATTTTTCATGAACATTGGAAGCTTGGATAATGTCAAGAACATTATGATAAGTATTTAATTCATATATTTGGTAAAATATAAATTTAATTTATTTTAATGATACAATAATATTCCTTTAAAAAATAATTTATGGTAATAGTTTTAAAATTTTCTTCTAAAAATTATAGGATAATAACATTGTTTTATAGAAAATTTCTATATAAAACATGGTTTTGGAAGAAAATAGATTTTATCTGAAGAAATAAATAAAGTGATATTTTCATTCAAACATTATCCTAGATATTTTATGTTCTTAGTTGTTCGAAATTGGTACTATTATATTGAAATATAATTAATTATTATAAGAGATGAAAATTACAGAATTTTTTAGATATAGATTATAATGACCCAACTCATTATTTCACATTAATACATGATTTATTACATTAATTTAAACATATTACAACCTGGAATATCATGATGCCTATTGTATTTTGTAACTATTTATATATAATAAAATATTGAACATGGGATGCAACAACATTATTAAAAACATCCATTACATGCTTCTAAAAATTATATAGCTCTAAACACTACACAGGATAACCGTGGGAAAAACAGAAGAAATGAGTGATCTATAAATCCCAGTGTGGTGTTAACATGGAATAACCTCATAATTGTTATAAAATAGTCATATAAAAGGGTAATAAATATATTAAGAATAATAAATGTGAAAAATAATACATGATATATTATTATAATCAAAACATGGGAAATATGGAAAAACATAAAATAATACATAATAAACGGGGGTAATTGATAAAACACCAAGACATCAGGGTAAATAATGTCCCATAATGAGTTCAAATCCTATCTCAACATGATCTTTCATTAGACTAAATATTACTAAATGTATTGGATCACTATATAATTTCATACTCACCCATTACTTTCATTTCATTCTCATGCGTAACTATTCTGCAAAGATCATACAACACGGATTGATTCAAGGTCATGTTTTATTCCCTGATCAATATGTGTGGAATAAATACATTTAATTACCATGTAATATTGGTATATGTGTACAAACCTGACCACCCTTGATATTAAATGGGTATGTTATTCTCTATAAAATTGTTTTGGCATGGAATATAGCAATAAAATTTCAGCATCACAATGACATCACACAAAATTTATAAAATGTCTTTATGAGAGAGAATGTTTATCTAATAATTTGAAAATAAAATGGGAATATATGGACCTGGAATTTAATATCACAAAATAATTAATTTAAAATGCATGTTATAAGATGATAAGGAAACTTGGATAAAGAAGAGAATTTGGGGATCTCTTACTAAATTTCAGCATGGTAATGGGTGTACATAAAGGATAATGGTAGAAATAATATGAGTTAAAGGGGGATAAAATACATTATAAATTATATTGAATGTAAGGGGAAAATGTAAAGAAATATCACAAATATAATAAAATGGAATTTAAGAGATCTAAAACAAAAATGTTAATGAATGGAAATGAGATGAGACGAATCCCTTACGTGAGTGTGTGACTCCAACTACATAGTATGTGATATTTGAGAACTTGGTATCCTTAGGAGGAAACTAGAGAGTGGTGGTCAGAGCGTGGATATGATTAAAGAAGATTTTGTGAAGCAGAATGGGATCTTTGGTAGTATTATATATGAAAAGAGAGAGATTTCATTATTATTTAGGTTTTGGACTCTATATAATAAAATAAACAAAACCACAAACCATACCATGGAATTTAAAGATTTTATTTTCTAAATGGGAGTAGTTCTCAATTATTTTATAAGGAAAATTTATGAATATAATAAAATAATGCTATAGAGTTTGTGTAATCGACTCATACTATTAAATAAATAATTTTAAAACCATAGAATATAGTAATGGTTTTTCATGGGTCATGATTGCATTATAAAATTAATAAAATAAACATATAATAAAGTTAAATTAAAGGTAAAGCATTTATTTGATAGTTTATACAATTTATAATATTTATTAGAGTTCGTTTTGGTAATTACATTTTCATAATACTCAATGTATATTTATAGGGTATTTAATTTTTAACCAAAAATTAAACTATATAAAAAAATTATGAATTATTCATAGGTGGATAATATTTTCATTTTTATTCCAAAAAAATATCTATTTTATCTAAATATTCTTCTATGTATTCGAATTTTCACTTTTAAATAATAAGTGACATTTATTGAAAATGTAGGGTTTATTAAAATAAATTTTTTCAAATCCTTATAAAAATTGCAGATTAATTTAGAAAACTTATATGATCATTTATCATTAATAAAAAATTTAATAATAATATTTAATGAATAATTAAATTTATAACACAAATCCATTAATTCATCAAAAAAATTTATTAATTGAATTTTAATGATACCCAGAATTGATATTTTTGTTTTATTGAATCAAAATAAAAAAAATTATAATGTAAGAATAATAAAATGAAAATACATTAAATTGTGTATACAAAATAATCTAAATAATAATTCTTATAGGATCTTGATAAATATTCCACAAATGCACCAACAAACAACCTAAGTGTAAGGTGCGTAATGGAGGGGATTTCTTGTGGTTGTTTGAAGAACATGGGTTGGGTGTGATGTCATTGAGTTATAAATTATCCAATAAATTTTTTATATCATGATTAATTTTTTGGATATTTTTTTTATTTGTTAAGATAAATGAAGAGTGATATAATCTCCCTTTAATGATTTGATATATGGGATTCATAGGTAATGATCCTAATGTTTAAGGCCATCAGTTCCATTGTCCATGTCAACTAGATTTTTTGGACCCTATATTTATACTAGTCATACGATAAATGATCAAAGGATACATTATTAATGTTAAGGATTCGTAATGGTCAATTATATATGATAGGATAGTATATAAACAAATAATTTCATGTGTTTTTGATGTCTATATTACCTAATAAGTCATTTAAATAAATTGTATGCGATATTTTATTTATAATAGTTCATGTCGTTAAACTTTTTCCCTCGTTAAATGATTAATCCTCAAAATTTTCATTTTACATGCAAATATAGAAGAGGGTAACTCTATTTCGTCACCCCCTCCCATTCATGTATTTATTCATCAATAATTTGGTTTCTCCACATGACATTAACATGGTGAATTGTCTTATTTCATATATCCTTCTACTATCTGAAATATTCATTAGATAGTCATTATAAGAATTACCATTCCCCAATGGTACCACCAATGGATTGAGTACATGTGATGGGAGTGGCATTTACTTCCTCAAGAGGGATACATGTAATACATCATTTAATTGATATAGTTTTGGTGGGAGTTAAAGACAGTTGGCCACCGCTTTGATGTGATCAATAGTCTCAAAGGAACTTATGTATCTTAGACTAATCATTCCATTGTTCCCAAATCTCATATGTATCATCCCAGGTAAATAAAGAATAATATATTTTAATATTTATTAATATTTGTTAATTAAATATTAATTTTACTTTTAAAGTGTTGCTATGTTCGATGGCGTACCCGATACGCAACAACGAGTTTCTTTGAAATTTTATGTTGCACACTAATAATATAATAGTATTTTAAATGGTAGTTTTCTCCTAGCTGTTGTATAGGCGGGAATAAAAAAAACTATCTACAATATGATTATACATGATTTTTAAATATATTTATATTTATCCAATAAAATTTAGTGGCTTAAAATGTGAATGAATCTAATTTTATGCATAATTTACATTAAAAGGCCGATTTATCACCTTTTAATAGCGAACCCTCTTTAAATTTAGTTTTTGTTAATTTAATACATTCTATATGTCCAAATAAAATCCTTCTTAAGAATGGTGACATCAAAATTTAATTTGTGTAATTTTTAGGTATTTTTCTGATAAATTTCATTTTTTATTGAATAGTGAAATATTTTGTATTTTAATTCAAAAGTGCATTTTCATCTAATTTATTTATATGGATATATCATATTATTAATTGGGTTTAAAGTGAAATTTAAATATTTTTTACCATTTAATCTAATGTTGGTCATTTGAATTAATTTCACTTTTAAATAGGACATAAACCGGTATCAATCTTTTGATAGTTATTGTTTCTTAAAAACACGCTATTTGTTTTGATAATGGGAAGTAATTTTAAAATTTATTAATTCCACTTATGTTTATTTAATTTGGTAAAATAGAAATCATTTTTTAATTCGGAATACCAAATATATATTAGGATGATTTTTTTGTATTTTTCTGAAAAAAACATCAATTTTTGATGAATAGTGAAATCACATAGTGGTAGTTAAAAAAACTGACTATTTCACTTAAATTTTTTTTTACAACATTTGTGAGTTGAATTTCAAAAATCAGACATAAATGGTTGTTATAAATAAGTAAAATGTGGTTCATTAAGATGAAAATGGTTTTTGGTGGATAGTAACTTTTGACTTTTATTTACCGCGGTTAAAGGTAAATAGGGTAATTCAAGGTTAAAAGAATATTATAATTTTTTAAAAGTATCTTAAAACATGTAAAAAGATTACTTGATGAGTATTTTCTGACCATGGGAATCCTTAGGTCTATTTTGGGACTCAATGGATCAACATATGAAAGATAATGACACTTTAGATTAATTAATTTAAAGTAAAGACAAAATTGACATTAACAAAAATCTTTTAGTAAATTAATTTTAATATGGTGTGATATAAGTCACATTTTATACTATAAATATTAATTGGAATGAAAAATAGATTTCATACATTATTATATTTTTTATAATTTTTAGATATAAAATATATTAAATTATTTATGACACAATAATGATGTCGTATTTACCACATTAATAAAAGATTTAAATAAATAAGATTATAATGATTAAAATATTATCCAAAACATGTCCAATTCTGATTGGATGATTTTATTTTTAATATGAGTCATCTTAGCTTCAACTATAATGATTTTTGGACCTTTTGAAACAGAATATATCTTTATAATAAAATAATGTTTTCAAACATTCCTAAAGAGCTCCTCCTCTCCCTTATAAAAGGATACCTATTCTAACCAATTAATCGCACCTCTAAAGCCATTTGGATCGTTTGAACTCTTCCCCAGTTATTTCCCTACATCACTCTTCTCCTCCGAGAAGACTTACCTTATGCAGAAGGCACTTCAAGAAGCCCTTTGGTTCAAACCAAAGGGAGTTACCAAAATTAAAGGTAATAGTTTCTCTTAAATTGTTTTCTTTTATTTTACTTCTCCAACCCCTAAACTCTTTTTTTAACTTTATTTTGTAACAAAACCATTATCCTCAATATAATATAATGTTTTTATGAGAAGTATTACAACTAAACTAAGACACACCTCTATCTAATTGGTGAAGAACATATTGTTTCTGTGGATGGAAAACTAACGCCACACGAAACGATGATTGTTCAAATATCTCCAACCACCTCTCATGGTGGCTATTAGGATTGAAATATATTTATATATTATATATATTATGTTTATTATATCCTTATTCTTCTGTACTTCCCATTTAAATTGCACATTTATGGTTTCCATAGTGGTTAAATACGATAATATCATTTGAGAATGTTCGGACTACCGCCCCCTCAAAGTGATGTGATTCATTAATGTCTTATGTGGTATGTATAAAGGATAGAGTTGATGATATTATATAAGATATTATACTGGAATTATAATATTCCAATGTATCATTATGTTTTATTTCCATTAAAATAATAAATATAAATGAAACTAGCGTTCATGCGTACGTACAGCTTACTGTCTCCATGAACGGTGCATTTCATTTCTTACCTCTAAATGTTATGTACTATTATAAAAAACATGTATATTCTGGATATATATGATATATATGATATACAAATCATGAATATAATTCTGGATATAATGACCCTTTGACCACATAGACAACCTGTTAATATAAGGTGTTCATTTTTTACTCAAGTACCAAATATTGACTAAATGAACATTACTAACATAAATGAATGAAAATGTTTATTACATGGTAATAAGTGATATAAAATGAATAATAAACTTGAAAAAGGTTCCTAAGAAAGTTGAAATTAACTTTAGTTTATTATTCAGGTGATTAATGAACGATCGATTCAAGTCAGACATGAGGTAAGGGACTTCGTCTCAATTTTCTTTAATTGAGGCATATTTTTTTAATACAAGACTGCATTTTATAAGCTGTATAAAAACCCTTGACATTTCAAAGGGAATATTTTTCAATGAAGCGTTTTACTAAATGAAAAAAAGGAATGTTTCTTTTAACATAAGCAGTGACAATGACCTTTTTCCGCCGCCGCGAGTATTATTTGATATTTGTCTTCCTCAAGAAGCCATAATGTTTTTTTAAAAGAAAATAAATACCATATACTCTTTTATGTAATTTTGGCATTGAAAATGGTTTTGAAAATGTTATTTTTATGTCAATATATTTAAGTAATATATTGTGATTGAAATGTGGAAATTTATTCTTTCCTTTATATTTGTCGTATTATTTTATATTGGTACTTGGACATTTGACAGGTGGTTATGTGATAAACCAAATGAAGGGTGGTTACATAAATACTAGGATGGGTGGTTACGTTATAACCTCCAATTCATTGGGTATGGAAGTCGGCTGTATTGCTATTCCATTTAGTGATATGGGTGGAAGTCGACTGTATGGTTATTCCATTTAAGTATGTTTATGTCCTAAGTTACCTTTATATCTTATGAGTTATTTATATGGGTTTTATGGTAATAATTTGGTTACAAAATGGTATGTAATGGTCTTTTATTCAGTGAAAAGTATTTACTACTTCATAAAGGTGAAAAGTATTACTTATGTTAAAGTATTCATGTTATAATTTTTGTTTTGAAAAACTAACAATTTTCATTCTTTGTGTATCCCTTACTAAGTTTTTATGCTCATCCCATGTTTTTGAAATGTTTTTCATAGGAAATAATGTGGAATAGGGTCATGGATGGTATCACGGAAAATTCATGCTACATTAAACATGATACTATACATGACTCTTTTTTTCAAGAGTTCATGTTTTGTTGAAAAAATGGAAATTGTGTAGAACTGTCTACTATGTAATATTTTTAAATGTAATAGTTATGTCCTAATTCTCTAAAACTATAAACCTAAAAATATCCTCAATGTGAATTATTAATTTAATACTATATTATGCAAGTTTTAAAGATGGGTCCTTATTTCATCACTCTCTATTATTGTGATATGTAGAGGAATACCATGTCTATACTATCAAACTCTACATCTCATCGATTATTTCTCGTATGACTCTTCTATATAGTCTAAGCATCATTTATGTGAAATATAAATTATCCCATCCTTTTCCACAATTTCCTTGTCCATTTCAGGGACTAGAGGTTTTGGTTCGACAACTTCATCCCAAAATGAAGGCCTTTTTCACCACTTCCCATAAAGGGAATCTTAGGGATCCATTTAGATGATTGAGTGGAAACTTCTTTTGTAAGAGATATCAATTTGAGGAATATTCTCACGCCATCCACATTTAATTGAATTAATAATTCTCTAAATATGTCCCCAATCATTTGGATAGTTCGCTAATATTGTTCTTCTGTTTAAGGGTAATAAACCATTTTGATATTCTACTGAGTTTTCATAGCATGATGGAGACTCTTCCAAACTTTTCTAGAAAATCTTGGATCTCAATCAGCACAATCAATAGTGGTACACCATGTATCCTTACAAATTATTTGATTTATATCGATTCAAGTTCATCACGTTAGAAATTATATCAAATCAAAATAAAGTGAGATATCATTCAGAGAAAATCCACAATAACCCATATATCATTGTTTCCCATCGATGTCATCAGATGTCTGGGGACAATCTCAATGGTTATGTTTTCCAATTTCTATATAGGTATGCGAAATGGTTTCCTCATCCCCTTAGACTTATTTCTTTTTTCCATGACTTTAGGGAATACCAAGAACATTAATTTATATTTAGTGATATATTTCTTTATATTGTCTCAAAAATAGTTCTCGTAGAGATATTGATACATATTTGTACTTCTTGGGTGAATAGGGAAACTGAAACTATGTGCATCATCCAAAACATCCTTATTTAACTAAGGATTTGATGATACACATTTTCACGACCAAAATATCATGACTCATTCTTCATTGACATTTAAATACAAGTATATCCATTTTCATTTGTAACCACTTTATTTGTAACTTTCACATCATCCCTTGTAAAACTAGTTACCTTATGTAGAAGGGATTTTTGAGAAATCATTTGTGAATTGACTAATGTTGTTCCCTAATTTCTGATCAACATGTCTATATTCTTTATGTCTAATAAGACCATATCCATCTCAATTATCATTAACATTAAAATGGATGGATCATTTTTACATAGATCATCTTCTACTTTATTCAACATCCCTACATATTATTGAATTTGGGAATCATAGTCTTTGATCATCCCTAAAAATCTTTGTTGGTTCATATTTATCTCTTTGTGATGGATTGTATTCTGGAAGCATTTGTGATCTTATAAATTTAAAACATATCTCCAAATATATAATTCCATGATATTAAACAATATAATATCACAATAGGAAATTCTAGATCATGCATCAGGTAGTTCTATTCATGAACAAACAACTATATTGATGTATAGGCTATTACACTGTTATTTTTCATTAACACACAAAACAATACCATATTTGATGCATCACTAGATTCTACAAAATTATCTCCACTTTTGGGTATTATAGGATCATGGGCAGTGATAATCCTCCTTTTCAGCACCTTTATGCTCTCTTCACATTAATCATTCCAAACAAAATCTAATCCCTTCTAAGTTATCTTGGTTAGAGTGTTTGTTAATCACGATAAATTTGTCACAAATTGATGATAGTACCTAGGTAATCCAACGAAACTATGAATATCAATCACTGATATTGGACTTGTCCAACCATTAATTCCTTCTATATTTGAAGGTTAAACATATATCATATTTCCTGTGTTGATATGTACCATGAATATTACATCCTTCAACCAGAACTCATATTTTATATACTTTTCAAATAATCGTCACCTTTTCTAAGGTTTATAGTATTGCGCTCGAAAGCTTTTCATACTCCTCCTTGATTTTGGATTATATTGAAATATAATATATAAAGAGAACCCCATGTTTTTAGAGGTAATTTCTAAAGACTATACTCATCAAATCCCTCAATATTTATGGATCATTAGTGAGATAGAGAGGCATAACTATGATCTCATAGATCTCATACCTCATACAAAAAATAGTATTGGGGAAACATTCCTAATTCACTATAACATGGTAATATCCTAACCACATATCTACCTAGGAAAAGTATATTCCAACATGTATCTGATCAAACAAGTAATAATTCCATTTGATATGATTCTTTTTTTATCTTCATCTTTATGATCTCATGATAATCAATGAAAATGAACATTCACCCATCCTTTATTTTAATGAAGAGGACTGGTTCACCACTAGTTGAAGAACTTGGTTATATGATCCCTTTATCTAAATTATATGATAGTTTATTCTTAAAATACTCAATTTTAACAAAAACTATGCTATATAGAGTCTTGGATAATGCTGACGACTCTGGTGTAAGCATTACTGAAAATTCTACCTCTCGGCTTAGAGAAAGACTATGTAATTCATCAGGAAACACATTAAAATAATTCCTCAAAAAAATAATTTCATCGAGGATGGTTATTTACGTAGACTCAATTTTTTTTTGATATGTTGGATAATAAGGAAAATTTTCCATGATTTTGATGTTTGTGAAAAAAAATATTCTACCACTTACATGCACTTATATATAATTGAAGATTGATTTAATATACAGAGAGTGATTTCATTCCTACAACATTTTATATTTCCTATATATAATGAATTCAATCCATTCATATAATTGCATCAAATTTCACAATAGGAAGTAAGTAAAGTTATTCTTAAAATTTCAGCCAACTATATTATCTAGGGGAGGAGTTATATACTTAGGATTCAATAATTTCCCCATTCTTTGTTTTCACTGATACCACAACATCCATGACTTGTGGTGGTCTTTTAAGAGGTCTTGTAAACTTATGTGATATAAATAAATGCATAGAACTATGATTAAAAATTCCACCAGTAATTATTTGATTCTAGTTCAACTCATTATCTTTATCTAAATCTGACTTAGGTATTATATTAATAAAATAGTTAAACACATAAATAGGAATACATTGATAGTAAAATGATAACATATAAATTATATTAATTTATTTATCTTACAAGTTTATACACATAAATCAATGTTATCCCTGATCTATATCCTATTATAGAAGCTATTGTCTATTATTTTCCCTAAATAATGGTTCCTAATGAGATTATGAATTTTCAAAATTATATACCCTATAATCGTTAAACCAGGTGCACAGTAAGGCCAGATGTTGTATACAAGGTTACATAGAGTCGGGCCCCTCACACCTTTTTGGAGTTGTTACCCCTTGGTACATATATTTTAGAACCAAATTCACTTATATCATCCCGAAATAAATGTATTTTTTTTATAAATCACTTAATATATACATACCAATTTTTAGGGATGTTTTCTTTTTCATATTCTCATCCCTATGTCATCCACAATAGTTTTCTAATACTACTCCCTAAAATAATAATTCTTTTCCTCTAATACCATATATAATAAACATACTATTTATTTCACAATAATACATGGATTATTACATTAATATATAAATAATATATCATAGATTATCAAGACGTCCGATTTCAAAGTGAATTTGGTACATATCTTAAAATCTTGAACATGGGAAAAAATACATTATTAAAAACATCATTAGAATGCTTCTGAATATTCCATAGATTTTAAATTTGCAGCAAATAACCTGAGGACAAGCATTAGAAAACGGTGAGCTATAAATCCCAATAGAGGAATAAACAATTAATAAGGTGATACATGTTATAAAATAGGCTTATTAATTGGGAATACTATTAGGAATCCTAAACATTAATAATTTTACATGATATAGCATGATAATAATAACATATGAAATGTGGTAATAATATAAAATACTACATCATAAACATAGTTCAAGGATAAACAACTAAGACATCATGGTCGAAAAAGTCCCATAAATGAATTTGACTAACACCCTATCCCAAAATTATGCCTCATGAAACTAAAAATTCTACAATGAATTGGAACGCTTTATAATTTTGAGTGCACTTATAACATTCATTTCATTCTCATACTTAAGTGTGTCACAAAGATCATACAACATGGATTCATTTATAATAAAATATAATTACATTATAAAGGACTGTGTAAAATATAAACATATATCCTATTTTAAAGAGTTATAATTTAATAATGTTTAACACCCTTGATTTTAAGTGGGTATGGTATTCACTACAAAATTATTTTGGCTTTGAAAATCTCGGTGGAACTTCCCTAGCATAACTACAGTATACAAAATTCATGAAATTTATTTATGAGATATAATGGGACCAATCATAAATTTAAAATAAAATATGAAGTAATATAGATATTGAAATACATATCCCAATATATGAAATAGAAAATATAATATATAAGATAATAAATAAACTTGAATAAATAATTGAATGTGAAGATCAGTAACTAATTTTTATCATGGTAAAAAATGTAAATAATGGAAGATTTGATAAATAATGATAGTGAAAGGGAGTATCATAATTTTTAAATCAAGAGTATAATTGGTGTATTTTGTATGAACATTTCTTCAAATAATCAAATATAATTTAAGACAAATAGATAAAGGAAGTGCCTGAATGGAAATAAAAAGAGAGGGATCCCTTACTTGAGTGTGTGACACAAAATTATTGGGAGTGGATTTGTGAGATATTAGGGGCCCCATGGGAGGACTCTCTAGGAAGGAGAGAAGAGTATGCATGTTCAAAAATGATTTATAGTGAAGAGAAATTAGTTCATGGGTGGTTTAATAAAGGAATATAGAATGACTTCTCTATTATTTAGGTTTTGGACACTACATAATAAAATAATAAAAACCACAAAACATCCCACAACTTTCTCATTGTTTCTACAAAATGTAAGTGGTTATAATTGTTTTCCAAGGCCTAGGTACATTCATAAAAAATAATGATGTTTCTTAAATGGAGGCCATTCTTTGTCTTCAAGAAATTATATTAAAACCTAGACATATAATAATGTTTTTGAAGGATTCGTAATGGATTTATAAAATTTATCAAATATACATAAAAAAATTATTTTAATTTTAAAACATTTATTTGGAATTTAAATCTCTTTATTTTATTTATTACACCACTTTTGGGACATTGTTATGTCAGAATACACAATGAATATTTATACGTTATTTAATTTTTTCCCAAAAACTCGACTATCTCTGAAAATTATGAAAAAATAACCATTACATAATTGTAGTGTACTAATTAAAAAATTAATATACAAGTTATATGAAATATTTAAATAATATGTTAATTTTAGATTTTAAAATAATAACCATAATTTATAGAAAATAATTATTATTTTGACATTAACAGTTTTCCATCCAAAATAAAACTGCATTTGGCCTCTTAAATATTAAGTAAATAATTATATTTGATAAATCATATTTCATAATAATTTTTTTAAAATATTATTTTTATAGAAAAACATTAATTCATGAAAATTAATTCTTTAATTTAATTTTATTATTTACTAGAATCATCTTTTTTGTTTTTTTAATCGGAATGAAAATATTTTATTAACAAATAATAAGAGGATGAAAATATAATAATTCTTATATAAAAAAATAATTTATGTAATCATGTTTCTAGGGAATATATAGGTATCCATTTAATATAACCAAAACTCTCTAAATATAATATTTGTGATGGGGAGACTTTAATGGGGTGGTTCAGCGAACATGGTTTGGTTCATGATCTTGATGAACTCATACATCTCTAATAAATGGTGTCTCCCAAGATTATGTTGCTGGATCATAGCTTTGGTTAGGAGAAGGGAATATCACAGTGACCCCCCTCAAAAGATTCGATAAATGGATATCATATGGTATGATTCTACTGGTTAAGTTCACCACTTTTTTTGAATTTTTCAATCGTATTTTATAAACCCATATATTTATAAAAATAATGTGACCACTATTCAATGGATATATTAGTAATTGTAATGATAGTTAATGTTCATTTATATCTTCTACGATATTTTAAAACCAAATAATTTCATGTGTTTTCTTTATACATGTTTCATAATAAGAATTTTAATTAAATTTTAATGTGAATTTTATTTATAATATTCTGAATCATTAGACGGATCATAATATTTTTTCATAAGAAACGTATTCATAAACAATCTCTATAAATGATTAGATTGTAATATCAAATCATTACGAATTTTTCATAATTTGAATCATAAGAACAATTATTTAGTAAAATTAATTGAAACATATAATATCTTGATAATAAATAAATTCAGGATATTAAATGTCAATGGGGCAGTATACACAGATCCTAAAATAAGACTGGTGTATAACATAACATATGCATCAAAGAAAGATAATTGAGACAATTATCCCTTACCGCTTTAGTAAACATTTGAATCATAATCCCCAACAAACTATAACAACAAATGAATCTTTAAATAGCTTTAAAATAATGGTATTCATGACATTACATTTCAAAGGAGCATAATATACACCACACAAAATAAATGACATATGAATTTTTGAATTTCTCTGTGAAATAAAAGGGACAGTAGAAATACATTCCCTTACATCATGACTTCCATCATATATTTTATTTTAACATGTATAGTAATTATAAATTTATTATACATATACAAGAAGAAAATTTATATATATCATTCCATATATGATTTTCTTTATCAACATTTATTACCTTTTTATTAACTATTCCATGTTAAAGTCACATTACGGGTTGCAACCGCATTGTTTTTCCTATTCCTTTCCTTTTTTATTTTTTATTCCTATTAATTTTATAATTGTTCTATCCTATATAGAATTTTAAATAATATACAAATAGAAAAATTATGTATTATATATTTAATTATGGTAAACAATAAAATATTTTTATAAAAATGAAATACACAATTCAAGGAGACGGTGCACGACAAGTACACATGAATATTGTTTCCATTTTTGGGATGAATTTAAGGAAATATTATTAAATTATATATTACCATTATATGATCAATTTAATTTCATATATATCATTTATTTTGATTCAATGTAATCTAATTTATTTCCATGTAAGGGGTTAATGAATCACATCACTTCGTGATGTTGTAGTACACTCTACACAAGAGTAATGTTATTGTATTCCAACAAAATAGAATATATGAAGTTATTTATGATATAATAATTATTTAAGCATAATAATATCACAAATATTATATATATAGACAATATATACACAATAATTCTTTACTGTGATAGATTTAAGGGGAAAATCAAATGACATCGGTTCGTGAAGTGGTAGTATGTCGTACACACAAATGATGATTTTAGAAATCATTTGATGGAAGTGGTGATGTATTTAGGTCATTATAATAACATATAAAAATTTCAATATATTTGATATATTGTTTTTATTACATCAACTTATAATAATATAAATTTAATGGGGTGTATGGATTAAAAAATCCCCTTGATGACTGATACATCTTCTTCAGGTATCCTCCTCCATATTGCATGAAAAGCATTCCTAGGTTGGATTTAAGTCCAAGATAAAGTTAATAGGATATGACGATTTAATTTTGGAAGTTATTTGAGCTTTAAATGTTTTATAAAAGTGTTTTATGGGTTGTCGAAAAGAGCTGAAGGGGTGTCCTTTTATATGTTGTGTGAGTAGAAGACTTCTAATTTATTGAATAAAAGATTTCCACCCACATTTTTTTCATTTCCCATGACTCTAATAATAGAGAATTGTTAATATTAAAAGGTATAATGGTTATATATTCCTATAAAATTGGTTATTTACATTTTTTGAGATATTTTTATCCCTTCTCAATTACGCTTCTCTTGTAGTAAACCAATTTTTAACCTAACTACATTAAATAATTTTACGTTTTTTAAAATTCATTTTGGGAAACATTTTGTTGATTTTATAAGACAAAATATATAATTATAATTAATAATATGTAATAAATTTTTCTTATTGTATTAAAAAAATATATAAAATCTAATTTAGTGTAAATCTCCTACACATTATGATAAAGCTGGTTTTTAGAGAAGAGATGTTGAATTTTTTAGAATTTTTTGATATACAATTTCTACATGAAATTTATTACACTAAGAAAAAATGGATTAATAGATATGTAATGGAACTAATTTTACTTTATATCTAATTTAAAATGTAATATATCATCATAAATTATTTAGATGTTAGGCAATTTTCATTTAAAATTCATTATTTTCACTATTCATCACAAAACAATTTCAGCAAATTATAAAAATACTACCATATTAAAATTATGAAATTATGAATAAAATATGATTTATTTTAAACTATTATCACATTATTATAAAATGTAATACGTATTGAGAAATGAAAAGAATGATGAAAATGCAGGTTTTTGGGTAGTATAATTTTCAAGTATACGATGGTTTTATATTAAATATATGCATAATAATAATAATTATATTGTAAATATCAATTAGAATATATTTATATATAATATATACATTTAATGTAACAAATTTCACATTAAATAGTATTTGAATTAATTAAAATTGAGAACAATTACACACTTTAATAATGTTTTCAAAAGAAAATACTTTTCAATACGAAAAATAAAATTATGCTGAAATATTATAAAATGTTATTTAAAAAATATCAATTTATTAATTTAATTAGTAATTTATAATTTATATTTCCATATTTATTGTAAGTAAGTGATAGATTTACCAAAATCTACATTATTTACTATTCAATATATAATAAATATTTTACAAAAATATCCAACACCTTCACTATGTCATAACATCAATATTATGATTAAAATAATTAATTTCATTTAATAATATAGTTTATCAAAAATATCTATAAATTAATTATAATATTTTCTCATAAATATCAGTAAAAATGATTTTCGAATAAAACATATTTCTAAAGAATATATTTACTTTAGTATAAATTGACTGATTATTTACAATGAATTTTTATAATATTTTATTAATTAAGAAACTAGTATATATATTTCATAAATTAGTTAATACTACTCATTCCTTCCTTTTTTACATCTATATTACAATGGGCATATTTATAATAATATTATTTCATTGTTGATTGAATTTCAGTTTCCCCTAACATGAAAATTTTGAAGAAACTTGTTGTTTTAGGTAATATAAGACATCTAAACATTTTAAATTAATATGGGAAGTATTTCGACATGTGTCTCAGTGTAACATTATATCCCCCATAAAATAAATTTCACCATTAAGATTTTTCACAGTCATCAAAGGATTAATATTTCCAAATTTCTTCGTAGAAATTGACATCATAAAAAAAGATAATAAAACATCCTCTTAAAAACGATAAATAATTTTGAAAATTTAATATATAATTATATATAATAGATTTAGAAATGAGAGAACGAATGTGTGAATTGAAATCAAATAGGATAGAAAACTAATACCCAAATGCTGATGGAGAGTTATATATATCATGATGAGAAGAAATATAATGACCAAAAGTCCATAAACAAAAGAGTTGTGAAAACAGTTACTGGTATAATAAAAAATGATGATAATAAGGAATGATTTTATTTGAATATCATTTTTATAATATTGAATAATTTTCATGTGGGGTTTTACTTAAATGATTTCGTTCCATTTTATAAGCACAATTGAATTCATTGGTTTTTTGCGTAACCAATTTATACATCATCACATAATACATGAAATAAGCGTAAATATATTGGGAATGAAGCACAAATAAATCATAAAATCCATAAAGATACAGATAAATCATTGTTTTATCTTTATTTATCATCACAAAAAAAGTTGTTATCATAGGTTTTCCACCATGGATACATCATTATATAGTGAAGAAACACATTAATATCTAAATCATTATCCAATTTTATACTTAAATCACTTCTTATATGGTTATAATTATGACCCTTCCAAAATATTAAAATTCAAAAAAATGAAATAAGCTAACTTAATTTCTCAAAATATACTTAATATTAACCTTAATATATCAAAATGTGGTTATTGATTGTAACATTCCATATATATGAATCTCATCATCATATATTCACTAGAATATTGAAAATACAACAAATTTCCATTAAACCTCAATGGGAAAAAATATTTCCCATTACTTTAATAAAACAATATATTATTGAATATATCACATATATATTTATAGATTTTATAAACACCATATATGATAATATAAAAAAAATTGTAAACAAATTCATTAACATTTCCAAGTTCACAAATATTATCAAATTTATTGTAACCATTTCAATTATCTCCTTATCCAGAAAATAGCATTTTCTCCATATCAGGAAAATATTATAGATTATCATCCATTAATAAAATAATCACCATTCCCTTAAATCACTTATCTATTTTGACATTACCATTAAATATATTATAGAAACTACTTAATGAATAACACTCCAAAAAATACATTGATGTTTCGTGATTTTTGTAAGAATCTGGTTTTTTCTATAAAAGACTTTGGAAAATTGTTGATGTTATTCCAGAGCAGCGCCTTAATACGTTGTACGATTCCGAGCCCCATTGTGGCCGGAAAAAAAATTTCAGTGCGTTCACACTGGCCATTCAAAATAAATGGAACTACTCCTAAACGGTGCTTCAGATTAGAAATATGAGTGCACGGATAGATCCGAAATGGGGTTTTTACCCTAGGAACAACAACAAATAAGTCGGTGCGGGATGTTCGGACCCCTCTCTTGTTTACGGAGTGTTAAATGGATAAATTGAATTAAATTATTCATTTAATAGAAGAAACCCGAGAAACTCATAAACGGTTGCTCGGATGGGAAAAATGAGGGCACTTTTAAGTCTGAAGCGTGCCGTTTACCCTGGGGGGTATAAAAGTTGTCGGTGCAGGCCTGTTGTGAGGGATGACACCAAGGGGAAAATAGTCATTTTGAAATGAAAACTTAGTGATTTTTTTATCAGCAAATTTCCTTTCAAATAACATTTAAACCGAGCCTCAGAATGGAAATCTGAGACTTCGATTCAGTTAGAAATGGGGTGTTTTTCCTAGGCATGATATAAAATAGGCAGGCACGGAGGATTCATAATCAGCGCCCATTGGGAGATTTTTAGTAAATTTTTATAAATTCACTATGTGTTGAGGGAAGAAACATTTCTTCCTACCTCTCTCTCTCAAGAGTTCTTCACCATTCTTCGGCGTTCTTCTTTTTTCTTTGTCGGAAGGAGGAGGGGACTCCGGCGGATTGAAGCTGGATCGAGCGGATGTGTCACCAACGACGAATGGATCCAACGTGGTAGGGTTCTTGTTGAATTTCGCACCCTCTTCAATTTATTAAATTTTCTCCATCAGTTTAGTCTTTGAATATTATAGTTTTTATAATTTGGGGCGTTTTTCGAATGAACACGGCCAACGCCCGAGCCCTTTTCAATTCTTCGTTCTTAAATGTTCATCATCCCAAATTTTTGGACACGCGCGAACCTCGACGGATCGATGAGAAAGGGAAGGAGTTGTGAGGATCTAGTCCCATGGATCCCAAAAACAGTGTCGGATAATTTTTCCAATCATCGGAGTGGTCGGGGGGATATGTCGATGGTTATGCTCCAGCGAGGGGCAGCGGCCTGAGAACGAACCGGTGGCGGAGCGGGGCGGCCGCGATTTAGAACACGGAGGAGGCTCGGGATCCGGTGGAGGAGGAGCAGTGCGTGACGGCCGGTGGTCGAGCCGGAGGTGATCGGGAAGCCAGGGTGTGTGGCTGGCTCGGGTGCGGCCAGGGGAAGCCATTGGTCACGACAGCTACGTGCGGTGGTACGATGTGGAATCGGGGCTGCACGGCGGTGCGCTGCGGCAGCAGGCGGAGACGTCGAGGGCGTCCACTAGAGGAGGGTTGTGGCCGGCGTCCGGCACGGTGTTGTTGTTGGAGGAGCCCGAGGCTTTGCCTCGAGTGTGCAGAGGAAGCCAGGACCCGTAAAACACGTGTCATGCTGGCTTGTCAAGGAAGACCGGCCAAAGCCGATCTTCTGGCAGAACAAGGAACCGCACATCGCGGGTCCTGTTGTACCGCATGGAGCAAATACCGGCCAGTAGTCCGGTCTGTTTGAAGAAGCCAGGCTAAAGGGGTTCGGCGGTTTCCGGGTGGGCCACGTCCAGTGGGCCACGGCGAGCTGGACCTGGACGGGCGGTCTGGACCGGCCCATTCTGGGCCCCTTGTGTTCAAGGGTCCGTTTTTTCTAAACAGAACGTCCGTTTGACATGCTGTCTGCAGTTATAGGTCCGTGTTAATAAGTAGAACTTTTTGAACTACGTTCCGGGGTATTTGGGTCCTGCACCTGAAGTTGGGTGCCCCGAGATGTGTTAATTAAATAATATTAAATTATTATTAAAGTTGCGACGGATGTGGCTCGTGAGCCTAACGTCCGTTTGACGTACCGTCAGAGGCGCAGTGGCCCTGGAGCTGAGATGGTCCTTCCAAAGATAGTTTGGAGACATTTCGTGTTGGTTTCATTGCTCATGGCATGAAATGATTTATGTGAATAATTAATCAATAAATTAATTATTGCGTCATACCTTACTCCTGCTTGGAATGTCCGATTGACGCGCTGTCAGCGGCAGCGTGACCGCTGTCCTCGTGTGGACTTTTTGAGATGCTTCCTAAAACTTTCGGGTTGGAGACATAGTGCGGGCCCCAAAGGGCCTAGTTAGCACGCTTTATGGTGAAACACCACTTTTTCACTCGTCATCTGTTTGAGGTGTTTGATTACTCGTTTCTGAGTTTTTTTCCGAGGGGATTGCAATGGTGCAATCCTCTGCCTTAAATTCGGGCCCGAGGTTTGGGCCCCATAGGTTCTCATTTGCATATAACACATGAATTGTAGCTTCTACATCCAGAGTCTGTTTTATGCTCCATTAGTGATGTTATGACCCTGGCATCAAGGCGAAATTTATCAGGGTGGTTTTAAGCTTTGAAACCGGAGTTGAGGCATGCGCCACATGGGCCATCTTTTAAGCTGTGAATAGCGTACTGCGGCTTTTTCACCCGTCGTCTGTTTGGGGTGTATGAATAGTCGATTCAGCGTGCTTTTCAGAGACTATCGCGGTGGCACAGTTCACCCGACCTCTCTCGGGACCGAGGTGCGGACCCCATGAGATGTAGTATGGGAACGAAGTATTGTTGGATAACTTTTTCATCAGGAGGCCATTTCCAGCAAGTAAATAGTCTATCTCGCATTTTTTTTCACGAGGATTATAGCGGTGTAATCTGTTCAGGTGAACGGAGCCTCTTAAATGATATTATTAAATGTGGAAACATGAATGGTCCTTGGTCGGTGGTTCCTTTGACGCACTCTGAACCTATGCACAGTAGCGGTACTAGTGGAACCCGATGATGGCATGAGCACTGAACCACTATTAGGTGTTTTGTTCTTGAGTTGGGTAATTGTGTGATACCCCCTATGTGTTCGGTTGGCCAGTGTTGTACTATACTGAAGGGATGGCTTGATTTGTTCTAGGTTTACACTCCAGTGGGGCAGGGTAGTGGGTTGCTCATCAAATTCTTCGGTATTACCCTCCACTAGAGATTGGGTAGTTGGTTGCTCACCGACTTCTTCGGGTTTACCCTCCACCATAGACTGGGAAGTGGGTTGCTCAATTACTTCTTCAGGTTTACCCTCTAACAGAGACTGGGCAGTGGGTTTCTCACCGACTTCTTTAGGTTTATGCTGCAGCAGAGACTTGGTAGTGGGTTTCTCACTGACTTCATCGGGTTTACCCAGCTGCAAAGACTGGGCAGTGGGTTTCTCACTGACTTCTTCGGGTATACCCTCAAGCAGAGACTAGGAAGTGGGTTGCTCATTGAAAACTTAGGGTTTACCCTCCAGTAGATACTGGGAAGTGGGTCACGCAATGACCACTTAGGGTTTACCCTCTAGTAGAGACTGGGTAGTGGGTTACCCGAAGACTCCTTTCAGACTAAGTCCTTTCTACTAGGCTAGTATGTGGTTTTTCTCTATGACTTCCGGAGTGGGACCCTTGGTTGTATGGGTCAGTGGTGTGACATCTTTGGAAGTGATGTGTTGTGGCTTGACATACCCTTGATCTCTCAAGGATGAGGGGTGCCTTCCCCATCGAGAAGCGTCCTTGGGACGCGACCTAAAACCATGAGGGAGAGTCAGTGCCGCCAAAAGCAGATAGTATCAAGGTGATGTGATTTGATCCCCTTGACTTCTAGTTCAGGGCAGACGTGTGGGATGCTGGGCATCAATGGTGTTTACTTCTGGGACTGTTGGCAACTCACTTTCTTGTGCTGAGCTACGAGATGAAGATCCCCTTACAATCTTGTTCGGGTTTCATGATAGAGCATATATATATATACCCCTTGTTCTAGTGCCCACTCCTTGGGTTTTGGCTACTATCCTTCCAGGAGAGGCGTAGAAGCGCGGGGTATTCCATGTGCTTTCCGTGTTTAGCTTCTCGTGATTGGACGAGTCTACTCTCCTGCTAATGGTAGTGAAGACTCTATGGGAAGTTAATCTTCCCACTGTTTCTAGCTCCATGTGATAGGACGAGTCTTCTTCATTTATCTTGCTGGTTTGATCTGATACTCTACGGTACTCTTTACTACACTCTCGGTTGTACTCCTTTACTTTTATATGTTCAATCTACTTCTAAACTCTTCAGTACCTCCTATGTTTCTCCCTAGAACATTCAGGGCATCCTATAGATTATTTTCATACTCACCCCTGCTTGGTCTTTTCCCGCACTTGTTGTGCCCTTGCAGATGACAGACAGGTTGGTCATGACGTCAGAGGAGATTAGGAGTTCGGGATATTGGACCATGTACAGTGGTTGTAGTTGGAGTCTAGGTGTGAAACTCTACCAGCTATTTCACTTTAGTTTACCTATTGTCGGGTTCTGGAACTTTACTATTTGGGGGCATGTTTTTTCCATTTTCTTTTCAGTTTACATTCAACACTTTCTTTGTACTATTTAGCGGTCGATGCACTTTGTGGTTTATTTATAGCGGTTGGTACTTTCCTTTTCTTTTTTACTCTGCAATTCTATATTGAGTGTCCTGTGTGTGTGTGTACAGGTACAAAGGCAAAGGCCTACCCGAATTGTTGTGCCTTCGGCGATGGTCACCAGCCCCTGGCCTATGGAGGCGGGATTTGGGTAGTTGCAGCCCGTGCCCAGGTAGGGTCGGGTCGTGATAATTATAATAAACAAAATACCTCAAATAAATTGAAATTCATTGAATTATAATACATCAATACATCAATCATTTCACATTATTTGTACACCATTAACCATGCTTCATCATCTTATTCTTTAACTCTTATTCCTGTAACATAATGATTAGAGTCTCTTGATCATTATTAATAATACAGTTACATGTACAACCATGCTGATTTTACTAATGAGATTTCACATTCAAACAACAATTTTTAAAATGCCCATATATGAATCATTTAAATAATTTTATAATCAATGGTAACTTAGGGAGACAATTTTTACAATCCATTTATCTAACTGTGTTTTTCAATTTTCTTATGTAGTTACATATTTTGTGTCCTTATTTTTATCACAGAAAAATATATTCTCATTCCTTTGAGATATTTAATTCATTTCTCCGTCCAAAATTCTAGACATATAGAAAAATGAATAGTAATTCCTTCATGGTCTATACTACATGAACTCTCATCTAACTCAATCCAAATATTCTTTAGTGATTAGTATATTTGGTTAAGGTGATCATTTTTGTTCATGTTTTTTGGTAGCTGATTAAGAATAATAACAACTTCCTTCACTCTAGTAATCTAATCATTTGGTTGTTCATTAGAAAATACTTTTTCACATTGAATTTTAACACTTTTTTGGTTCCTTGAATTGAAATTACCAAAAAAACATATTGTGAGAAACAAAAATCATAATTAGAATCCAAATAATAATAAAAAGAAATTATAGGTTTTAAAAATCATGACAAATTATTTTTAATCTATATAAAATAAAGTTTATCCAATGTCATTAAAAGTAGTAATATATTTAAATCATTCATGATGGTTCATCATGATTTACTATTAATTATAAATAATATATACTGGAGGTGTTAATCTAGGTGTTTACCAAGGCCCATCTTCATGAACCAGGTGATGATCGAATCCAACTCATTACACCCTTTTCCATGTTATCAACCATATACACCTCTCTTCCTAAGAAACATCTATTAGGAGTATCCATGAAAGGAGGTAATTTCTTATAATCCACTAACTACAAAAATCTAAAAAATTCTCTGATACTTTGAAAATATAATTACCCATTCTTGAACATGTAATTAAATAAATCCCTATACATAACCTTCTTTGTATCTAATGGGAACACATCGATGTTTTCTCATCCATGTTTAAAATGGATAATGAATCCTTTCCACCTAAATCAACTATAATGACCATATATTTGCAATGATGTTTGATCAATATTTTTATATAATATTTAATATATTACATAAACAAATTCCTTGGGACATTAATAGTATATTTATTTTGGAAATAATGAACAAAATATTCTTAATTTTATGAATGATATTCAATGTGTTCCCCAAAGATCTTCCCCAATAGTAATATGAACAAACATACTACACATGAACTTTTCTTCATAACCTGTTGAATTGAAACAATAGAAATTGCGAGATAAATTTCTCATCATGGGTAAAAAAGGAAGATACATAAGAGTAACATGCATATAGGTGTATGAGAACATAAGAATATCACATTGAAACCACACCATGTATATAAATTTTCAGAATCTTGATACATTACATATTGATTTCCAATTTATAATAGGTGAGTCATAAATAATTAAATGAATATCAACCATAAGAGAATAAAAACTATCATGATACAGGGAATTGTGGCATACACAATAGCATAGAAAATATTAGGTAACATATACCAACTAAGAAATTCAAAATGCATTAAGATTTGGATGACCACCTATGTACCAGCTTCAGAAATGGGATGACCACACATGTAACCCCATTTTTTGGATTTAAATAACAAAGCACAAACCTTTTGAGATCATATAACATTTATCATTTACTAATGCATAGTTGGGATATATATTCCAACATGTATCATAATTAAAATCATAAAAATGTGGGCCAAAAAAAACATTAAACATTAAACGTATCATAACCCATGAAATGAAATGGATTTCATAAAACATTTATCATAAAATAAACTATATAAATAATAAGGATCCAAAATTATTACATGATTTCATCAAAGAATTTCCTATGAATAAAATAAGTTTATTTCATAAGAGTTTCTTCGTTTTATAACCGATGTAAGTGATAAGGGCTTCATAAAAATCATGCAATCCTAGGCATAAACCATTTAGAGAAATATTATGAATGGTATCCTTAGAATATTACCTGTAAAGAATACATACCATCAACAGAATTCAACTTATATATGAATTTATTTTGAAATATAAATCAATTTTAATGAATTTTTATGAAAATAACATTTCTTTGAATATAACACATATTAAATTAGTCTTTAAAATATGGTTTGAAATACATTTATTTTAAAATAAATATACAAAATTTTAAATGTAGAATTAAAAATAAATTTATATATTTTTTTGGAGAATATAATTTCCTCATCAAAAATAATTTATAACATTTATCATTTGGAAAAAAATTTCCGTTGAAAATAACTATGAATACTTAGAATAAAAGGTTCAAAGTTAATTTAACACATAGCCTGATGGAAATATTCACTACTTTCTGATATTATATAAAATACTTTTTCTATGAAAACCCTTTTCCTTGAAAATAAACAAGAAAATTATATATTATCTTATATCAAATTATTGGTCATATCTATGAGATGTTTTGTTCATGACATACATATTGAAATAATGATTCCTTTCACATTTTCCATAAATGTCAAACAATAATTTTTTAGAAGGCGACATGAATATTCCATTCAAAACCACTTCTAAAAAAGTTATACATGGGTAAAAATGTATTTTTAATGAAATGGGAGAATGATAAAACATTTTTTATAACAAATTTAGAAAACAGTGCTTTGGGAGAAAACAGATTTCATCTAAAGAGATAAATAAATTATTATTTTCATAAATAAATTTAATCACATATATTAAGTATCAAAGAGTGGTACAATGGTAATATAAAATGAAAATTAATAAAATAACTATTGGATAGGAATAATCATGATATTAATTTTATATGGATCATTATATTTTATCATCGAAAAAATTATCATAAATAACCCTAATAAATAATGAGATTGTAACATAAATCCATCACTACATTGGTAATATAGAATTCTAATCCCTATAAAATAATTAAATTAAATTTAACATATCAAATCGTGAGAATAAATATATTTATGATATTACATGTTAATAGGGATAAATATACCCCTCATAAAATATGATTGGTTCATAATATAAAATAGGTCTCAAATTTGAATAAATGAAACAAATATCACTTCCTACCACTGAAATAATTTTCATCATAATACCTAATAGAGAATAACATGAAATGAAACATTAAATATACATAAAATGATTCAATTCATGGAATAAAATGTCATTTAGGAAGTATATACAAAACACAAATAAAATAAGTTGTGAATTTCCATATGTATCCCAGAAATAAATGAGAGATAAGAAATACCTTACCTTAAGTCATAAATTCTACATTTCCAATTAAAAATCATGTTGAATAAATATAAGATTATTATAAATTTATCATAGAACAATATTTATTTATTTATCACCATATATGTTTCTCTTAGGAACTTTTATTTATATTTATTAACAATTCCATGTTAATGTTTTCTTTTGATAAATTTGGAGCTTTGTTTTTTCAAAACATTTTGATTATTATTTTTTTGTTAAAATAAATTTATTATTGTTACATAATATGCATTATTTTATACATGATATAAATATCTTATATACTCATTATTAATTTATTTATATTAATATGTAAACAATTGATAAAAAATCAAATCCACTGTTCATAGAGATGGCATGTCATATATACGCATGAACATTATTTACATTTTACCATCAGACTGTAAGAAAGAATCGTAAATGATAGATTATAATTATTAAAAAAATTAATTCATATATATCACATATTTTCATTAAAACAAACGTCATTAACTACGATGTAAAGTTTCAGCTAATTAAATTTCATTACGAATTTGTAATTCTCCATATACATGTCGGACATTATAGTATTTTCCAAAAATTTAAATAATAAAGGTATGTGTGACATTATTATTCCAAAATAAAAATAATATCATAAATATCATATATAAATTTTATTTCCATCATTATTTTCAACCCTGACATGAGGTACTGGAAAATGGAATGGCATTAGTTCTCAAGGTGGTAATCCTCTACACACAAGAGTAATGATTTCACAACCTATTTTATGGAATTGGAGCTGATTTTATGTCATTAACATAACATAATAACATAAATTTATATGGTTTATTCTTATTAAATTATATATCAATGTTAAGATATGAATTTATGGAGGAGGAAAAAATTAAAAAAATGATCATTGATGAACATCACTGCTCTTCGGGTATTCTCATTAGTTTTACGCAAATAGGATTCCTTAGAGGAATTTATATCCAAAATGTGACCAGTATGATTATAAATAAGAAGTTTTAATTTTATTTGGGTATATACTTTCGATTCTAAATTGGTTTTAATTTTGAAAATAAGAGGATAATCGGTGGACTTTTATATGTAATTTGAGTGGTACACTTGAAATTTTTTTAATGAATGATTTCTAACCATGTTGGGTTCATGTCCCAAGGATAAAATAATAAAAATATAGTAATATGATATGCTCTAAGTTCAATATATGACCAAAACATTAGTGTTTTACACGTTTGTGTTATGTTTAATCCTTATTTTTTAGTTTAACTCCTATTAAAACCATATTTACCTCAACCATGATAAATATTCATTATATTCATTACTATTCATTTGGTAAAAAAATTAATATGAAATTATAATATGAATAATATTATATGATTCTAAATATTGAATCTTTTTTTCTAAATTCTATTCACATAATTGGTTGTTTCTTAAAAAATCAATCATCCATATGTGTTGAGAACGCAGGTTAATAAAGTGAGAATGTTCCAATGTTTACAATGTTTTTTATATTAAAATAAAATATTGAATTGAATATAATGAAATAAATATGAATATATATATATATATATTATCTATTTTAATTTAAAAAATTTAATAGAAAATGTAATTTTACAAAAAAAACGATTTTTATTTCAAATTAAGTAATTTTTCTTATTCATAAAAAATTTATCATTTCATAAAATTTTCATAAATTAACCCTAATAATATATACAAAAATATTTAAAAATGGATTTTATTTTATTCTTTTAATTTTTATAAAATTTAATATGATTAAATTTAAAACATAACTAGTCGTGGTGGTGGAAGGCTGATTTTCAAGAAGTGTAATTTTTAATCACAAGATGATATGATATTAACTATATAACAAATAATAATTATTCAATGATTATGAATTAAAATATATTTATATATAATAAATATAATAAATTTAAAACAAAACAAAATGGAAATAATTTTAATTTATTTATTCTTATAAGCATTATTCACATTAACAATGTTTTCAAAAAACATACATTTTTTAAACAAAAAATAATGTAATAATAAAATAAAATGAAATTGCGACTCAAAACTAATTAATTAGAATACATATTACTAAATAATTATTATTTTAATATAAAAAATAATCTTCCAATTAAATGAAATTGTTTTTTGAAAGGAAATGATAGTTTTACAAGACTCAACATTTGTTACTATTTACTATAAAAAATATATTTTCTGAAAAATCTCAAAATTTCACCATAAATTACATTCATTGAAATTTTAATATAATGGATTGCATTTTTTAAAATAAACAATATTAATTTTATATAGTATTATTATAAAATTTACACATAAAAATTTAAAAAATCGTATTTAGTGAAGAAATATTTAAGAACAATATAATTATATTACTAAACACATTACAATTTTATAAAAATAATTTATAAATAAATTAATATTGATTATGAAACATATAAATATTTAACATAAATTATTTAATACTATTAATACCATTCTATTTAAATGATAATTTTTAATGGATTGACATAAAATAATAATATTTCATGGTTCAGTGAAGCTTGATGTCTCATGTCATGGCCAATTGCGGAGAAACTTTTTTTAGGTGTAAAAAAATGTATCTCAAATTATGAAATTAATTTAAAATAAATTACACAAAATATCAGGACAAAATAATTATTACCATTGTAGAACGATCATTCTCAAACGTAATATCAAATGAAATTATATAATCCTATAGACAATGTTCTACGAAGCATGCCAAATCACCTAGTAATATTACAATGGTGAATCCATAAAAATTAAGAGGTATCAAGGGTCCCTAAAAATGATGAAATAGAATTTGTTAATTTTTTTATCATATGAATTGAAATTTTCATAGGGGTATTTATGAATCTGGGAATAATATGAAGACCAATAATTTTGTAAATTAAATTTCCCTTCTTAATAAATATATATCTAATTTAGTAAAAGACAATAATATAGAACAAATGTTCCAGATAATAATGATAAAAAAACATGTTGTTAATATTATTTTAAATTAAATCTACAATATGACAATTTCGATTATGAACAATAATCATTATGACCATCGGAAATACAGCTATTGTAAATTAACTATTTGTATTAATATATATTAATGGTTATAATAAATGAGTACCCTTATAAAATTAATAATGAATGAATGTATCACCCATGATTATCCTTCATGAAACTCATTTAATAGATATTTTAAGAGATATTTCATTACTAAGGTCACCTTTATCCAAAACAAGGTTGACGTTCAATAATTGAGACAAGATTTGAATTGATGAAAGGATTGATTCAATGTTATTGATGTCATCACTCAACTAATGTTCCCTTTATAAAGATTTGAAATTACTACCATCACACAACAAACCATTAGTGCATATAATTTTGTAAGAATAAGTTATGTATCTACACCATTATAGTTTAATGGTGTTAAATTATTTCACTATAATGATATAATGGTTACATGGATCCATTTTTTTGTTATTTGAATTTCACATAAAGATATGAGACTATCAGTAAAATAATAATGGATATAATAAAACTAAATTTTACTTTTGGAAAACAAATGATTATAATTAAAATATATTTTTATGATAAATTCAAGAATTTTAAATAATATTTATTTCCATAAAATGGTCCTATAAATCATTAATTTTGAAAATAAAATATAATAATATTTTATGAGTTCCAATGTAATCATTATAAAGGTATGAAACTTTAAAATTAAATAAGACTTAAATTCTTTTTAAAATAAAAATAATAATGTAATAGTTACATTTAACATAATTAAGAAAAAATGATTGATAAATTAAATTTCAATAATTAAAACCAAATGTTGAGATTATACATTAGTGTTATCATACTAATTATATGATATAATTTAATTTATGATTACATTATAAATATGGTATCAATAATGATATTTATTATAACACAATAATAATATTAATGTAATTTAATAAATTCTATAAATTTATTAATCAAATAAAAATATATTATTCATTAAATTTAGGTTTCCTAAAATTATGACAATAGTTTTCATAAACTATAATTAGTCTTACAAAACCAAAAGCATACATTAGTGGTTTAACAAACAATTATTTATTAAACTTTTCCATTCCACCACAATGATAATAATAATTTAATATGTTTTTTCATTTTTAGATATTATAAAATGAAAAACCACTCCCCCAAGGAAAATTGGATTGGAATAAACCATTTTCTGCAAAATGTATTTGAATTTATTATTAACTAGATATCCAAGGCTTAAGATTATAAATTACTAAAGAATTAACTTTATTTTTCTATAAATTCTCTCCCAATCTTTTATCCCATGTCACTCTCAATATGATGAGCATTAAATTAGTTTTCTTTTAAGTCACAATATCTATATCATTGATTTTTATGGTACTAAAAATAACATATGTGTAATTTACATGAAACATCACAAGGTTTGTCATCCCCCCTCATCATTTTCACTTAATCACTTCTTTTTTTATAAGACATTTGATTTCATAATTCCTTTTTATGATGTATTAAAATTCGTTCTATATATTAAAAATTATATCCTATTAATGATATGTTACCCATTTGTAACATTTATTTCCTTCATGAAATATTATATACACATGTTTTGTTGTCGAAATTATATGTTGAGTTTCCATGCTATATAAATTCGTTTTCAATATCCACCCCTAGATCAATTCGAGGTTATTGAATTGGGTATTATTATTCGCCCTTGATTTGGTACGATTATATATTAAACCCTTATTCGTTAGTCATGTTTTTAATATTATGAAATATAATCATATGTTATGAGATTGATGTGGCACATGTAATGTTTGACATATGAAGGGTACTCCATGATAGAACTAAAATATAATGGGTAACATGTTCATCTAATGAGATACAATATACAATGAACTGTCTGTTGACCAAGAACACTACGTTAGGATTTTTTGGTTGTGATCCACAGTATATAATTTTGATGTCTTATTATATTGTTTCTGCATTCTTATTATACCATGAATTATGATAACATCTTATATATTCCAAGAATACCCAGAATTATTCCCTATTTGTATCATAATTACATGAAAATATTATCTTATACTTTAAAAATAATATGAATGACCCCTCACTATGATTCACATTCAACCCTTTATTATGTCATCGCATAGTTATCATGTGTAGTATTATTATAATAAGGGAATACTGGATACAATTTTAATAATTTTAAATAATGATATTGTTTTTATATTTATTTTGATGGGATATATATCTAATTTCCCAAATAAATTGTACCACATTATTATCAAGAATTATGTTCTATAGATATTTAGAGTAAAAATAATGAATTAAAATTTATTAAATATATGGGTTGTTATATTTGTTGTAAATAGGATGGACACGTGTATTTCATCCCATCTAAAAAACCTAACCTTTACATTTCACATTGATAATTTTTACTATCAATTTCATACTAAACTGATCATGTATTTTTTCAACAATAGCACGTTTTCCCTATCTCTCATCATTTGTTTTTTGATCACCTTTATTTTTACACTATCTAAAATTATCACAATTTTAAAATCACTACAATATGTTTATTTAGTATTGGTTTCTTCATTAGGATAAAATGAAATTATTTTAACATTTATTTTATTATTTAATCTATTTTTTAATTTGAATAAAGAAAAAAATATTATGAAGAAATACATTTTATATATAAAATGAATTAGATACAATTTACATGATCATTTAACATTATTTTTTAATCCTTGTTGATATTTGTACCCTCTATCAACTATCTAAATCCCTATATTAATTCCCAATTTATCATTCAATGCCCCATATAAATTAGGTCCAACAATAAATTATTGTTTCATTCCAATGAAATGGTTATCCTCAATAGAATATACATTTTCCCAAGTGTTTTTTTGTAGGTAGTGGACTAATTGACTAGTTTTGTTTACCATATATAGGGAATAAATTACATGTACTATTAGTGATATAATAATTAATTATACTACCATGTACACTTTATTATTGAAATTGACGTCCATGAAGCCATTTTTATAGATTTTAATTGCACTCATGTTATTAGCCATTTATAATTGAAAAATAATCAAACAGAATGTTGTATAATATAATTCAATTATTTTATTGTTGTCTCCAACATATGAAATATTAACATATATTGTATGTGTGTACCTCATACAAAATAAATTAGTTTATTATTCCAAAATATAAACTCCAATATTTTTCATCATACTACATTCAAACCATTCATTTCTATAGAATATGTAACAGATAATTATATATAATATTAATATAATACATTTATAGTAGTAGATTTTGAAAGGCATCGAATCCATTTTGAAATTATATTTGGATTTATAGATAACTCATTTAAAATATAGTCACAATTCTTACTATATGCAATTGATTATATGTATTTCCAATATTAATTTTTCTCATTGAGGTATTAAAATACTTAATAACTATATTTCGAATATCAAAATACTGATGAACCATTATACTATTATATAAAACATTTATGTGATTCTTTTATCTATCTATAATGTTAATTGTTGAAATATATATTCCATAAATATCTTCACCCATAATGTGGTGAGATTTTGGGACACCATTACTCTACACATAAAACGGGTTCTCAGTTCTCAATACATAATTGCATATCCTGATCAACATTATATCAGTCTATATTCCTAAAATATGGCCAATATTAGAATTCGATACAGCAGTTTAAAATATTAATATAATTTTTAATGGGGACTACTCAATTATAATGTATATAACCACATAGTATGATACCACTAACTATTTGAATCATGAGGTGGACTATTATATCGAATAAAAATTAAGGGATAAATATATCAGATTCACATAATATGTTTTTTATTTCAGTTTTCTTAGTTATATTCATAATCAAGTATATAACATAAATATATTTTACATTTAAGATTAATTCAATTCTACTTAATATGTGTTCGACATTTTATGTTGTATTCAATATAAATCCATATTCGTGAAATTTTTCATCATAAAATGAAATTAAAGTGATTTTATGTCCATTTGAATGAAATAATTCACTAAAATGATGTTACTGAAATATTATAAATAGATCTAAAGAACCATAACCCAATTATGTATGATTTAATATTAAAAGTTTCCTTTTGGGAAAGAGTATAATCAATTAGAATATGAACAATGTGCCTTCCACCATTCACTAGTTCTAAATCATTACTTACCCCTATATAAATACTTTCTAATACATAAACAATACAATCATTTTTTAGGAATATATAGTAATTTTCAACATTAATAAATAGTTATAAAAAATAAATTAATGATTAAATATGATATTTAAATTATTATTATAATTCTGGATATGTTTCATTTATATCCTATTAAATATTAATTGGGCATTCAAGACAAAATGATCATGAGAAAAGTTGGAAATTACAACTTGAAACTGTGAAACTAATGAAATATTACGAATGAATTTATGAATGGTTTCAATAATATGTCCATATAAGATTCTGTAAATATGAATATGATTATGGAATCAAATAATAAAATATTTATAACAATTTTATTTTAGGACTGAAGATGTTTTAATGAGGTCAAACCAAGGGTAATGGATTTCACAACTCAATTTCCATTTGTTGTGTTAAAATTATATTTAACTGATTATGTAAATGATTATGTGTGAAAAAAACTCTTTATATATTTTATTTAATTTATAATTTTTTTATGTCTATTTATAGTTAATACTTAGAATAAATTAATTTGATTAACTCTCACTTCAATCTATTGATCGTTGTAAGAGACGTACACTCAAATGGTTTCTTGATGATGAATATTTTGACATTATGAAACTATATTAATTTAGGAGGTTTATATGATACCAATTGGAGATGTTATATCATGGATTTATTTATATTCATTACATTGAATGTTTTATTATATGTTATTCATTCATGGGTAATACAATTTCGCTAATTATACATGATAAGGTAATTCTTCTCAATTTCACTTTCTTGAGGCATATTTTAATATTATACCCCTGATGTATATATTTCCAATTACATTTTTTATTATCATAATAATAGGAAATCAAATTTTTATTAATTAACTATATTCTAGTATAAGGGATATGATTTTTGCTTAAGTCATATACCATTTTCACATACCATGACTGTGATAAAAATAATTTCCATGTATTGGGGAAAAATAATAAATCAATATTTTTAATCAATATGTAAATTTTATTATATGGATCCTTGATTATGAATTAAATCTATTATAAAATAGATTAAAAAATTGTCCTTAAAATAAAAGTTGGGACTCAGCTAATGATATCCCCTCAATGCATCGATAGTCTCATGATTAAAATCAAGTTAAGGTAGAACTAAATATGTTTTTAACTATAGTTTAACTTTACTATGGATGTTATTTCTAGTATAGGTATTGTTACTATGAGAAACATTATTTATAACAATTGATCGTTTCCTTCATTTTAGTTATAATTACTATCATGATATTATCATAATGATATTTTCCCTCGAAGAATATCATTTAAAATCATTTAAATTGAATATGTGATCAGTTATTTACTTGGTAGTGCTCAAGAAACCATTTTATTCTGGATTGTTTCTACAAAACAGAACCCTCACTATGCATTTGATATCACCCCTTTATCATGTTCTACATAACATATTAATTTAGGGCATGTAATAATATTTTGATGAAATGATATGAAAGAAATAAAAATGTTATTCTAAAAAAATATGAAGATTTATTTTTTAAAATATAATATGGGAATCATATATATATATAGTTTATCAAAACAAATAAACTATTCCATCCTTCAAGATGAAATTACATGTATCTTATTCTAATAAAATAACATAATAAACTATTTTTAGGCAACTAGGATAGAGGTTTTTTAAAGTTGGTATCGGGATATGATTCATAAAAAACATGGAATCTCTAGTTAGCAAAATATGGAATAAAAAACCCAACCATATAATATAAATTATGGGTAAATATAAAATAACATTATAATTATAAAATTTTTAATATTGTGATATTTTATAAATGTAAAAGTTTCAATTTATGTTTTATATTTGAATATTTTTGGGATAATACATGATATTACATAAATATTTGATCAAATCTTGTGTATTTAGTCATTCTGAAAAGATTCCTATTGAAAAGAATAGGAATTCAATCAATGATCATAATACAATGTTTCATAATGATAATTTCATTGATTATATGAAGAAAATATATAAAAGTCAAGTTGTCTCATAAATAATCTCATCATATGAGGAAATAATATACTAGATAAACTCAGTCTGAGGAAAATACTCTGGCCATTTATTAAGAAAGGAAAATTATAGTAAACAAGCACATCAAACTAGAAGAACTAGTTACATGTCATAAACATCATACCCATCACCACACCCATGAATGATGACATCCTCCGTAGTAACTAATCCCCATTCTGAGCTTTCGTAGTTCTTCAAGACTATAGTATACATCATTCTAAGATTCAGTTTATCTAATGATATCAAATCCCTAGAGGATTTCATGGAAGCATACCTAGTTAACACTTGCATTGGAAGAAGAGAATAATCCTTCCTTGGACTTCTTTTATTTAGGAGGGGATCCTCATTTCCAGATTTCTTCTTCCCATCCTTCACAACATCACTAATGGAACACTTGACCAAAGAACCATGATATTATTTCTCACTATCCAAGATGTTCCCCCATTTTCCAGTTATGAGCACTACTTGACAAGCATAAATCATAGTCTGGTCCAACTCATATCGTCGATTATGATCAATCATAGCCAAACACTATGGGGGCTCCGCAAAATCATGACCAACATCCACCTCCTTCTTCAATGCATCCTCGATAACAAGATGCATGTTGCTCCATTTCTTCATCTGAGAGATCCCATTCATCCCATCATTACCCAAATCATGAAATCAGTTATAAGTCTCATTTGTGATCTGCAAACCACCATTAGAATTCAGATTCAAATGGGTATCCTTAGTATCTGGAAAAACCTGACGTGCATCATGGGTTTTCCCATCATGGATTGAGCTCAATGCCATCACGCCCTCCTTCAACCTAGCATCACTAGCATTGATCAGCCTAGTGTCTTCCAGACCAGCAACATGCTGATCTAATCGGTCTACTCCATGATTCAATGCATCCCCTGAAAGATCGGTCACTCCTGAACTACCTCTAATTCCTTTATCCGAACCATCTTCATCAATAACAATATCATTCACAACAGTATTAAGGATATTATCTTTCTTCAACATGTCAAACATTGTAGCAACAGACGGGTTAGAGCATGCTCGCACCTACCTTACCCTAGATGAACCACACAATCCATTAGCAGTGCCACGATTTCTAGCATCAGTGTGTGTTTATCACTAACCAGATACCCTCTGAGGCCTCTTCATCGATTTATCTAAAATTCTGGTCATGGCTCCATGAAAATAGTGACTAACCATATGACCCAAGTGAAAACATCTCGAGTAGTTGTGAATCCAATCTTAAAACACAACAGCTTTTCTCCATCCGAACTCCTATCCAACAATAACCCAAATCCAATCAATCGATGTCTTCGAAGCGTCCACCTCAACAAAATGACACAGATTAACCAGATGACTGATAAAAGATGTGTGAGCATTAGAATAGATAAATTTACCGACCAGGTTCCATAACAGACTAACATTTATGGGTTTTGAAATGTAAAAGGATGATGAGGAAGGCATAGAAAGGTCACTATTGAAGGAGGATCTCGATTCATTCAAATGTCAAACGACTATCAGAGAAGGAAAAATTTTCATCTATTTCATATGCGATGAGCTCTAGACCAAGAACATATTTAATTTTCCTCTGAATAAAAACCAATCATCAGATGACAATTATCAATGAGTTCTATAATCGCACGGCATTTTTGACTACAGTTTATAACACTGCAATCTTCCACAATATGTTTCCCTATGAATAATACAATAGATTGTGTAGTATGCAACTTCAATTTCCAACACACCACAACCAATCAAACTAGTCATTATGAATATTAATACACACTTTTTTAAATTTTTATTAATTTTATTATTCCAAATAGGCTTATTTTTGGATTCAGAATATCAAAATTTGCATAGGGTGAATATTTTGTATTTTTCTGAAAACATTCATTTATAGATTAATAGTGAAAAACACAACGTTATTGGCTAAAACAGAATTTTTATTTAAATAATTTTTTATTTTATTTAAATTTATTTTATGTGAAAATAAATACGTAATACCTATATATTTTCAATGTAATTCATTGGAGTCATTTTATAATATGATTAGATATATAAAAATTTTATTGAACTTTTTACCGTCTTTTACCCACCTCATAGGAGCATTTGCAAATATTCATAAAACATAATTTAACTGCTAATATGATTTGAATTTCAAAAATACAAGCGACACAGTTGATAGCAGTATGTAAAATGCTGTTCAATAAAATGAAAATAAATTTTGGTGAATAGTAACTTTTTTCTTTTATTTACCGCGTAAAAAGTAAATAGGGTAATTAAGGGTAAAAATGAAATTATAATTACCCTAACACATGTTCTAATTCCTTTGGTTAAGTATAATTCGACCAAAAAAAGCTTAGGAATAAAATATAATTCTATTTGGTCTACATGGATTACATTAGGACATTTAATATTATTTTATTTAAAAAATTGTTAAAAGAATTAAATTCAATGGTTGATAACTAATACATTTTTAATATAGGGTTACAGATAATGTAAATTCGTCTATAAATATTCATTATAAATCTAAAATTATTTCCTATATAATGGTATTTTATTTATTATTTTTTAACTTTAAATAATTTAATTTATTTATGACCCAATGATTATGCATTAATTACCTTATTAATAAAATATTATAATATTTGAAATTATAAATATCCAAATAAATGTAAATTGAGACTTTTGATGAATTGATATATTTTTTTAGGTTAATATGACATGTTAGGGTTGTTTAAATAAATTTTATTTGATGTGACGAAGTTTATATGGCTTTCAAAAAAATCAAATACTAAATAGTGTCAAAATTAACATAATTGAGTTTTTAAAACAAATACTATATTATTAATTGATTTAATAATCCTAAAAATATAAGGATCAGTCAAAGGACATAGATAAGGTTATATATATTAATAATGAACCACATTGTGTTTTCTTGGTTTATCATATATTGTTTATTAACCATATAACAAAAAAATAAAAAGATACATGGTAAATGTCAAACTATTTAAGTAAGAGTATTATATAAAAGATAAGGATGATATGATGACCTAAACCTGTCTAAAATCAATTGTTTGAGAGGTTTTAAAACCATCCGCACCATATCCTCAAAATAAATCATTTTGGAGCCATTAAAAACCAAAAATAATTTTATTAGAAAATAATATTTCAAGCATTTCAAAAAGTGACCCTCGCCCTTGTTTTCAAATGGCACTTCCCTTTATCTTAATTTCACAACACCAAAACCATTGGGTTCGGCCAAAACCTACCCATATATCCTAGTGACTTTCCTCACTTCATCCTAGAGGAATTCCTTTGGTCATAAATTCATCCTAGGGAGCCCTTTTGAACAAATCAATAGGAAGAACCCGAAGAAGAGGTAAATATTTCATCACCTCTTTCAAGTTATTTTCTTCTTCCACTTCCTCCTGCATTTTTGTTTCAATTATAAAATAATAACTATAATATATTCAATATACTATGATATTATTATAAAAATGGTATATACATATTCATTATTATATCCATCATATGAATACAAAAGTCCCCATACGTCCATACGTACGTCTTACCATCTCCACGTCATGGTGTAGTTTATTTTTCAAAAACTTCATTATTTGGATGGGATTAATAATGAGTATAAATAATATAAATAATTAATAAAACCTGTTAATGATTATATATATATGATATACCATCTGATTACATACGATTTAACTATAAATATAATGATATTGTCGCTCGTGTGTACGTACAGTTTCTCATCTGGACAAACATGATGAGATTCATTCCCCATTGTAATCATTCAAGAATAATTTTCATTTTATGATTAAAAATAATGTTTATTAACATAATATAATTTTATATGTGAGTCAAATACATGTTATTCAATAAAAACATGGATTATATAACAAATCATATAAAGGAAAACAATCCAGTTAACACCTGAAATGATGATACGACTAAAATATTATAAACAAAGCAATATTAGAGGATCATATATGATATCATATATATATATATAGTTATTATATAATTTAATAACAATAATTTAACTATTATATAGGAGGTTAATGTACCCTTGACTAAGGAAAAGTACATGGTAAGGATTAATTTCACAATCACTTTATTATCTGAGGTTGTTTTTACGAAAGTATCTACTGGGATCTATTTATCATCCACATCCATGTTTCTTAAAAATGTATTTGAAAACAATTTTAGTATTCACTATAATATGTGTTAAATTCATTTATACCCTTTTTTGACTTTTTATAAAATGGTTAAAAATAATCTTTCCAACATTTTACAAACAAGGTAATTTATGACCTTTTAGACCATATTAAGGTAAGAATGTATTTTTTTTCATTATACAGTGGGTGGGGATATTTTGCACCATTATATCATAGTCAAAGAATACCATACAAGCTTATAAAAATATTTTCACAATAATTGTTTTATTTTATAATAATGTGAATTTTAAATGATTTCCAAATAGAAAGAGGTATTTATTTCAAATAGCTTTCATTTCATCTAGGTCAACATCCATTGATGATTTGTAAACTAGTTTGATGTTGATTTATTAGGATACAAATATTCCATATTGTATTGAATTTTTTTTGATATGATTGATAGTGGATGTTTTATTTTTACACCATTTATGGTTTGTGGATAATTTGTTGACATTTCATATGTTAGTTTTAACATGAATGTTTCTGTTAGGATAAACCCTTTTCATATAAGGAATGAATTGGACATAATAGGTGACAGGTGGAGCCCTCTATAGCTCCACAATGCATTGGTTGGTCTCATGAGACAAACTAGTGTCTTGGAACAGGTCCTTGACAAAATATTCTTTGTAGTCCTGGAACAAGGCCTTGACTATATGGTAATGACGTCTGGCATTATGCAATCCATCATTTTGAAAGTGCCTATTGACATTCCATGTGATTATTAGACTACAAGAATATCCAAGTGAATAAGTAAATGGAATTATTTGATTTTATCATTTCCATATTATGTTGATGTTTAAGTTTAAAAGTATTTTTTGTCTTATAAATTACCTTAAATATTTATTCTTGTATATGAGGGTTTCAGCTATATTGTAATCCATATTGAGCATATGAGGTCACCCCTTTCTATGATTTATTTTTCCCAGTATAAGGAGAAGTATTTTAGGGTTGACATATAGGGATATGATATAGATATACGTGTGTTCAAATGGGAAAAATTGTTGTTTATGATTTTTTTCATGTTGTAATGTAAATCTTATTAATGTATCTAGTACTTACAAGGCTACTAAACTAATAAGTATTTCAGTACATGATTATTTGAATCATGCCAATTATTTCTATAATTCAAAGACATTAGGTAACTTTTATCAGGGTGTTATATTTTGTATTCAAGGAAGATTAGTACAAACTTAAGAGAATATATTTAGAAAAACTCTTTTTAGAGATAATTACCCTAAGATAGACATTTCGGATTAGTATATAAAAATATCCTAGAATTTTGGTAGTGTAGATATTTTTTGTATTTTCCAAGAAATACATCCCTATCTGGATACGAGCAGGTAAAGGCAGCTCTTGAATATATGTACCTAGGGGTAAAACCTGAAAACATCGCTTTGATCTATAGTCGAACTGGAACTGGTGCACGACAATGGGCCTTGTTGCACTCTTGGTTATGACACACGTGGTGGATATGCTTAGGATAATTCACATTTTGTTTATAAACAATTATTAATGAATTAAGAGTATGAAAATCCTCAAAAAAATATTTTTATGTTTATAGATTATATCCATAAACTATTCAATTTCTGATAACTATTATACAAGTTTAGAATTAGATATTATTATTCATAAACTAATCTAGAGTATGATATTGTTTAAAAATGGTACCTAGTGGAAGGAATGGAAACTATATCAACACACATAATCCATGTAGGGATTTACCTCCTAATCCAGAAAATTATATTGGAGATGGTGATGAAACTGGTGCTGATCAACTTATCACCATATATGGAAAACTCACTCTCGTTATGAATAATAACCGTACACAAATAGAGAACCATGTTCCACAACATGGGGGATCAATGTTAGACAACTTCACGAGGCACCAACAACCAACATTCCATGGGAGTAAAAATCTATTAGTAGCTAAGCAATGGAAAAGTTCTGTAGATAAAAATTTTCATGCTTTGGGGAGTAACGAAAGGGAAAAAGTGTTCACGGTAGTTTATCTCCTCACAGGAGATTCATACCAATGGTGGTCAATAATCCAAAATAAAAATGAAGACAATGAAGTCTCAAACATGGAATAGAGGGAGTTAAATGATATTTTAATAGAAAAAATACTTTCATCATGACCATTGAGTGGATATGGAAAGACAATTTCTTGAGTTTGAGCAAAAAGGAGGATGAGAATGTCACAATGTATGAGGCTAAATTTACATGGTTATAAAGGCATGCAGCAGATTATATACGTAACCCAATGAGTAAGATTGATCAATTTATTAAGGGGTTAAATCCATTTATCCATAGATCATTAGTCTCAAAATCCTTCTCATCATACGAAGATATATTCTTATACGCCATCAAGATAGAAAAGGGATTCTCTAGGTCTTACGACTGAAGAGAAAAGAAAAAGAAAAATAGATCTATTGAAAAATCTAGAAATAGATATTAGGGGAAGAAGGGAAAATTTTAATATCCATCCTATGGTAAATGTGGGATGAAACACCCAAGTACTTTCATGAAAGGAATGGAAGTTTGTTATAAGTATGGTGAAAAAGCCACCAAACATGTCATTCCTAGGGGAAGAAAACGGAAGTAAATGTGGATTCTACAATTATAGAGAAAATGGGCATTATGAAAATGAATCTCTTAATAACAAAGGGATCATACCTCAGAAATGGCCATGGGAGCAAGGCCAAGATTATGAGATAAATACTGTTGAGGTTAAATCTCCGAAAGATATAGTGGCAGGTAATTTAATGGTTTCTTTAGGATTATCCAATGTTTTATTTGATTCTAGATCATTTAATTGTTTCATATCTTCCCAATTTTATATGAAAATTAGAAATTTTTAATTCGACTTAACAATGGAGTTTCCAGTCAGAACACCTAAGGAATGTATCATTACAAAAAAGTTTTGTGAATCAATTCCCATTACGGAATATAAATTTTCCCTGTGTCTTGATCTCATTGTCATACCCATTTTTGAATTTGATATAATCCACATAATGGATTCAATTTCGGACCATGATGCAAAAATTTATTGTAAGAAGAAAGAGGTTACAATTTTCAATGATGATAAGGGGTACCATATCTTTAGAGCAGAAACATCACCACTTGATTCTTATCTAGATCCACCAACAGTAGCTCTACTAAATTCAATTATTGGGGAATAATAGAATGAAATAACTATGGGTGATGAAAATAATATTCAAATAGAGGACTTACATATTGTGCAAAAATATGTTGATTTGTTTCCAAGGGATTTTTCTAGACATCCTATAGAAAGAGAAATTGTGTTTTCTATTCATTTAATTCATGGTTCAAGGCCCATATCGAAGACCCCTTATAGAATTTACACTATATAATTAGTGGAATAAAAGAAAAAACTAGATGAATTGAGTAATAAGAGGTTCATTCTCCATATTGTTTCTCCTTTTAGATCCCTTGTCCTTTTTTAAGAAGAAAGAAGGTTCTATGAGGTTGTGCATTGACTATAGGGAGATCAATAATATAACAATAATGAACAACTATCCCCTAACTTTCATTGATAATTCATTTGTCCAACATCATGTAGCTTGTTATTTTTCAAAGATTGACCTTCGATCTAGAGATCATATGTTGTGTGTAAAGAAGGAAGGCATTCTGAAAAAAACATTTCAAACCAAGTACGGGAATTACGAGTTTAGAGTAATGACTTTTGGATTCACTAATGCACCCTTTTTCTTAATGGATCTAACGAATAGAGTTTTTTATGGAATATCTAGATGAAAATGTAGTGGTATTTATTGATGATATTTTGGTATACTAAAATATATATGATGATCAGGAAAATAACTTGAGAATTATCCAAAGAAATCATAGAATAAATGAATTATATTGGAAATTTAGCAATTGTGAATTCTGTTTTCCAGAGATTTCTCTCCAGGTCCATATTATCTCTAAAGAGGAAATCTTTGTTGATCCTTAAAAGACCAAAAAAATCCAATAATGGCCAGAACCGATGAGTATAACTTAGGTACACAATTTTATTGGTTTAAAAACTTATTATCGAGGTTTGGTTCATTGGTTTTCCAGCTTGGCTAACCCATTAACCAAGACCACTCTTAAATGGGTTAATTTTTTTTGGACAGAAGTTTGTGAATAATGTTTTGTTGAAGTGAAGATAAGATTATTTCATGATCATTTATTGAATCTACTATCAGGGAATGATGATTTTGTTTTTTACAATGATGTTTAAATGAAAGGACATGGTTGTGTCCTTATACAGACTGATAGATTTGTTGCATATGCACCACGACAGCTAAAAATTCATGAAAAAACAATCCCAATCATGATCTTCATTTAATAGTTGTAATATTTTATCAGAAAATATATAGATACTATCTCTATATTGTAAATTTTGAGATTTAAACTGATCACAAGAAACTGAAGTATATATTCTCACAAAAAGAAATCAACATGATGAAAAAGTGGTGGCTTGAACTACTAAAGGATTATGATTTCACTATACACTACCACCCAGGGAAGGAAAATAAGGTGGAAGATTCTTTGAACAGAAATGATAATGGAGTTTTGAACAATATGATAGTTGAAAAGGATCCTATATACATGGATCTAGTAAATATTGATATGGAAATAACCATGGAAGGTGAGACATCAATACTTTTTCCAATGGTTTCCAAACCATCTTTACTATAAAGGATAAATAGTTTGCAGACTGCTGATGAGGAATTTCAAAAGAAGATTAAAGCTGTAAATGATGGGAGGTTGAGTCACTTTATATATGAAGATGGAATTTTGAAATTTGGGATGATATGTTGTGTTCCTAACATAAATGATCTAAAAATGGAATTGTTACATGATTCTCATTGCTTAAATATCTCTATACGCCATGGGATCACCAAGATGTAAATAAATTTTATGGAACATTTTGGGTGGGACAACATGAAGGGGGAGATTATTGATTTTGTTTCAAGATGTATGGTTTGTCGACAAGTGAAAGCTAGAAGGAAACAACCTCGAGGAGTGATGCAACCTCTTCCCATACCTTATTGGAAATTGGATAATATTGTGATAGACCTTATCATGGGGTTTCCAAAGACTCTTAGATGATATGATGCAATATGGGTCATTGTGGATCGTTTTACCAAGTCTTTACATTTTCTAGAAAAAAGAGAATATTTACCACTGAACATCTGGAAATACTATATATTAATGATGTTTTAAGACTCCATGGTTTACACCAATCGATTGTTCTTGATTTTGATCCCCATTATACATCATGATTCTGGAAAAGTCTTTAAAAGGCCTTGTATACTGAACTTCATTTGAGCACTGCCTACCACCCTCAAACCAATGGATAATCAGAATGGACTATTCAGACCATAGAATACATGTTGAGATTTTGCTCACATGACTTTCATTATATGTGGGATCAATATTTATCTCTAGTAGAATTTTCCTATAACAACAGCTTCTATTAATGTATTCAGATGGAACCATATGAAGCGTTATATGGAAAAAAATTTGCAAACCATATTATTATGATGATGTTGGTTAACGAAAATTTGTAGGCCCAAAACATGTAGAGGAAATGATAGAAAAGGTGATGGTTATCCAAACACATATCAAATCATCCCACTGTACGCAAAAGAGCAGTGTCAATAACTGAAGGAAGGATATGGAATTTCAGGTAGGATATCATGTTTTCTTGAAGGTATCTCCATAGAAGGGGGTTATATGATTTCTTAAGAAGGGAAAATTAAATCCAAGGTACATCAGACCGTTTGAAATTATAGAACTAATTGGGCCTGAAACATACCGTTTGGAAATTCACCCAAGTCTCTCCAATGTTCACAATGTGTTCCACGTATCACTGTTGAAAAAATACTTGTCTGAACCAACGCATGTACTCACATATGAGGAAATTGAACTAGAACCTTCTCTGTCTTATTGTGAATAGCCTGTCAAAATTCTTGATACCAGATAACAAGTGCTGGGAAATTGGATAACTCGTCTGGTTAATGTTTTATAAAGAAACCATAATATGGAAGAGGCAACGTGGAACCTAAAGAATGTATGATGAAGAACCACCCGAATCGTTTTATGAAATAAAATTCTTGAATTTTTTACCACAAAATTATTTTACGGAGGGGATAATGTAACACCCCAAGCTTCCATGATATTTTTGCCTTTAAAAAATACAATAGCTTGTGTTGTACGCAACATCGAGTTCAAACACACCACAACCAATCAATCTAGCCATTATGAATAGTAATACCCACTTTTTAAAATTATATAAATTTTATCATTCAAAATGGACTTCATTTTTTGATTTGGAATATCAAAATTAGCTTAGGGTGAATTTTTGGTATTTTTCTGAAAACATTCAATATTTTATTAATAGTTAAAAACACTATGTTATTGGTTAAAACCGATTATTTATTTAAATAATTAATTATTTTATTTAAATTTATTTTAGGTCAAAATAGATACACAATACCTATATAATAACAATTTAATTCATTGGAGTCATTTTATAATAAATTTAGATATATATAAATTTTATTGAACTTTCTACCATCTTTTACCCACCTCTTAGGGGAATTTGCAAATTTGCATAAGACAATATTTTACCACATATATGAGTTGAATTTCAAAAATCTATGAGACACAGTTGACATCATTATGTAAAATTTTGTTAAATAAGATGAAAATAATTTTTGGTGAATAATAACATTTTCTTTTATTTACCACAGTTAAAAGTAATTAGGGAAATTCGGGGTAAAATTGACATTATAATTAACCTAACACATGTCATAATTATCTTGGATATATATAATTATACCAAAAATATCCTCAAGAATAAAATATTATCCTCTTTGGTCCACATGGATTAGAGTTGGAAAATTATTATTATTTTATTTAAAGAAGAGTTAAAAGAGTTAAATTCAAAGATTAATAACTATACCATTTTAATATAGGTTTACAATAAATATAAATTCGACAGTAAATATTCATTATACAGCTAAAAATATTTCATAAATAATGTTTTTTTATTTATATTCTTTATAAATTATGTAATTTATTTTATTTATGAAAAAATGATTATGCATTAATTACCATATTAATTAAATATTAAAATAATTGATATTATAAACATCCAAATAAATGTAAGTTAAGAGTTCTGATGAATTACACTAATTTTATTGGTTAATATGACATGTTAGGGTTGGTTAAATAAATTTTATTAAAAGTGATAAAATTTTTATGAATTTAAAAAATATATACTAAATATTTTCAAAATTTACATAATTGACTTTTTAAAACAAATTCTATATTATTAGTTGATATAAGAATCTTAAAAATATAAGGGTCTGAAAAAGGGATTATATAAGGTTATATAAATTAATAATGAACCACATGGGGTTCAATTGTCTTTTATTTTCATTTTATTAACCATATATTATAAAAATACAAAGAGATATAGTAAATGTCAAACTATTTAACTAAGAGTTATATCTAAAAGATATGTATAATATGGTCACCTAAACCTATATAAATCATATCTGTTGAGAGGTTATAGATCTATCCCCACTTTAGCCTCAATGTAATTTAATTTGGAGCCATTGGAAACCAAAAATGAAATTATTATAAAATAATATTTCATGTTTTTTCTAAAGTGACCCTCACTTCTCTTTTAAAACAGAATCTACCTTTCTCATAATTTCATACATCCAAAGCAATTTGGATCAGCCAAAACCTACCCAAATATTCTGCTAGCTTTTATCCCTTCATCGTAGAGGCCTTCCTTTGGTCAGAAATCCAACCTAAGGATCAATTTTTATTAAATCAAAAGGAAAAAACCCGAAGAAGAGGTAAATATTTCATCACTTCTTTCAAGTTATTTTATTCTTTGACTTCCTTTTTCAAGGTTGTTTCCTTTCTAAAACAATAACTCTAGTATCTTCTATATAAAATGATGTTATTATAAAAATTATACAACCATATTCATTATTCTATCCATTATATGAATGAAAAATTCACCATACGTGCATATGTACGGCTTACTGTCTCCACGTCCTAGTGTAGTTTGTTATTCAAAAACATCATTTTTTGGACGGGTATAATAATGAATATAACTGACGTAAATAATAAATATAACATGTTCATGATTTTTTATATATGTTATAACATCCAATTCCAAATTATTTCACCATCAATATAATGATATTGTCACTCACGCGTACGTATGGATTACCATCTCCAAAAATGCAATGAGATTCATTCCCCATCATAATCATTCAATAATAATATTAAATTTTATAATTAAAAATAATTTTTATGAATATAATATCATTATTTATATGAAACATATACATCTTATTCAAAAAAACATGTCTTACATAACCAATCATATAAAGGAAAACAAATCAGTTATCACCCAAAATAATGATTCTACTAAAATGTTATTAACAATTCAATATTAGAGGATCATATATGATATCATATTTAGGTATATAGTTATTTTATAAAATAATTATAGTGATTGAACTATTATACAAGAGGATAACATACCCTCAACCAAGGTAAAGTACTAGGTCAGGGTTAATTTCACAATCTCTTTATTGTCCGAGGTTGTTTTTACGTAAGTATCTACTAGGACCTCTTTATCATCCACATCCATGTTTCCTAAAAATGTATTTCAAAACATTTTTACTATTTACTAGAATATGGGTAAAAGTAATTTATACCCTTGTTTGAGTTTTTATAAAATGGTGTTAAAGGAATTTTTCTTTCGTTTTCCAAACAAGGTACATTATGACCTTTTCGACAACATTAAGGTAAGAATTTCTTTTTTTTACTTATATGGTGGGTGTGGCTATTTTCTTACATTATATCATTTTCGAAGCTTCCAACACAAGCTTTTGAAAATATTTTCAAATTAAATTTATTCATTTATAAATATGCGACTTTTAATTGATTTCAAAATAGAAATAGGTATTTATTTAAAATTGTTTTCATTTCATCTATGTCAACATCATTTGATGGATTTTAATATAGTTTTTAGTTGATTTATTATGATACAAATTATCTATATTGTATTGAAGTTTTTGTGTTATTTTTTACTATGGATGTGTTATTTTTACACCATTCATGGTTTATGGATAAAGTATTGACATTCATTTTTCTAGTTTTAATATGAATGCTTATGTTTTGTTTAAACCTTTTCATATGTGGAATTAATTGGAATTAGTAAGTGATGGGTGGATCCCGCTATAGCTCCTAGATGCATCATTTGGTCTCATGAGACAAACTAGTGTCTTGTCACATGGCCTTGACAAAATCTTATTTGTAGTCTTGACATAAGGCATTGAATATGTGGTTATGACGTTTGAAATTATGCCATCCATCATTATGAATGTGTCTATTGACATTGAATGTGATTATTTGAATAGTGTAATATCCTTGGGAATAAGTAAATGGAATTATTTGATTTTATCTTTTCCATATTATTCTAATGTCTTTGTATAAATGGCTTTTGTTTTAGTCTTATACTTTGCCTTAATTGTTTATGCTTATTTATGAATGTTTCTGGTATATTCTTATCCTTACCAAGTATTCGAGCTCACCCCTTTCTATGTTATATTATTCATAGTATGTGAAGTAGTATTTCTTGGTTGACCTACAGGGATATGATAAGGATTTAAGTGATATCAAAAAGGGACAAAATTTTGTTGATTTTGTTCATGATGTAACGTAACACTTATGAATGTCTCTAGTACTTCCAAGGCTAAAAAACTGATCAGTCTTTTGGGAAATGATTCATTGTATCTTCCCAATGTTATGTAATAATACACAAACTCTGGGTAAGATATCAAAAGCAGATGGTCCCCCAATATGAAGATCTTGAACTATCAGGCTTAGAGAAATCAACGGGAATTCCAGGATATAAATACGGTTTGAAATGGGTACAAATTACTCCTGCGACATCGGAGGTGGTGGAGCCAAAATATCCTCCCCCTCCCACCACCAGGAAGGGGGGAATCCATCATTAGTCATCAACTAGGGATCATCACCGTTTTGTTTCGTCCTCCCATCAAGATGCTTCATCCGATCAAAACCAATATGAGAAAACAATATATTATTCCAACAAGATATTTAATGAATTATCAAATTCTTACGGCTTTAAATGGAATAAGGAAAATAATTTTTTGATAGAGAAAAATATTTATAAATATGTGATGTTAATTAAGGATTTCCCCACATATGATAACTGTTGAATGAAACAAAATTATATATACATAAGTGGAAAATAATTTTTCTTCAATTATAGAAAAATGGTCACCTTGATTGTGATTGAAATTATATGAATGAGTTTTCTGATACACGTTTCTAACTTAGTAAGGATATGGAGAAAAATGAAAACACATTCCCCATGACTTAAAATAAAATACCTCTAAACATGTTGGGGAAAAAATTTCAACCATTTTTTATTGGTATATCTAACGATGTCTGACTGATCTATTTATGTATATGTATTAATGAATAATTTTTTCAATTCTTATTGTGTTATAAGAGTAATGTGATATATAAGTATTTTACTAGAGTGCACCATTAATGATTTGAAAAAATGTGATGAATAATACTAGTAATAAAAGGATGTGATTATATTGAATGTTGACCTTTTTGAAAAAACATGATTTGGATAAAGTTATACTAAATATGTTCCAAATGATAATGAAAAAAATAGTGGTTTGTAATTTAATTGTTTACAGAGTTTATAATCTATTTGGATGTAGGTAATATATTCAACAACATGATATTTTATATTTGGAAGAATTAATATTCCCATTAAGGTTTTAAGGTGATCATGGTATTCATATATTTGATATTTAAAAATAAAAGATAAATTATATAATTTGGGTAATAAAATGATTATTTGAATTTGGAAATTTTTCTACCTTCCTTCTAAATTTTAGGAATTTGAATTTGGAAATCTATAAATTGGATGAGTCGTTAGAATAACATCTTATATAATAGATTATGTTGATATTTATAGATAATTATTTTATTGATAACATTACTTAACCATTTTAGTTTAAATAAATATTTAAATGATAAAGGAATAACTTGTGGATGTGATGATTCATTAAAAGTGCTTCAAGATTGAAATTTTCATTTTGAATATCAATCACATTGTGTATGAATTGATGTTTAAATTGATCGAATCATAATAAAATGATGTCTTTATAATGATGATATGGAGGAAAATCAAGTATGTTTTTTTCTCATGTGTTTTACCATGTTAGTAAACAAACCCTCAAATATAGGAAAATTATTTTCAAATAAAAAAATTATACATTAACACTTCATACTGAGAAATCGATGTTCTTTTTCCAATCAAAAATTTATGGTTTTTTTAGGGTTGAACTTCTACGGACCATTTTCCCTATCACTATCCATCATAGAATGATAGTTATATTTTTCATTAATGTCAATATTTTCAAAAATATTCTCTTTTTATAAAGATTAATTTTGTGGGGACCTTCGCATTTCCCTATCCATTTTACCAAAGATGTTTTTTATTAACCATATTTACAATGTGTGTTTTAGATAATTGAATTTTAAAATTTCAACCTTTAATTTTCTAAGTGATAATCAAAATTGTGATAATATTATTTATTTATCGATGGGATAATATTACACCCCATGTTTTGTGGTATGTCGTTTTTTATATTTAATCTCATTGATAGTGTTACATTGTAATCAACACCCAAAATAAATAAAAAATATCATATTATTTTGCGATCATTATAAATTATCCATTAAATTGGTTTGTGGTAATAATATTAAATAAATTACTAATTATATATGAGGTACATATTTTATTATGTGTAGGAAAAAACATAATCTTTATTGACGATATTTTATTCATCAAATATATTTTTTCATAAAAAATTAATTTCTATTTCATTCTATGATAAAATAAATATAATTAATTTGTTATATGTTTATAAAAATTACTTAAAATTTAGCATAATTTTAGAAATCATTATATTATAATTATCTTTTCATGAATTGTATTGGAATTTTCTGATATGGTTGATTTTCCAGTTAATAGTAAAAAATATATTTTTTTCTAAAATTATCATTTTCTAGAAATTAAAAACATTGTTAAAGAATTGAATTTGATCTATAAGTAAATAATATAATATTTTTTTATTTCTATAAAAACTAATGTAATTTTAATCACCCTTATTCCTTATTTTGGGATAAGTACCATATTAGGGCTGAAAATGCATTTATCAAGAAAACTAGTTTTCAATGCATTTTCCAAGATTAACATTAACTTAAAACCATTAACTTCTATATTTTTAATTTTAAAAATTATATTCTACATGTTTATTTTGATGGTCCCAATTTAGTAAATAGGTACTCTTTTGTTTTTTCCAATGTGAATAGTAACCTTGGTAATAATATTTACGAGGGTAAATTGAGTAATATATGTTAAAAATAAAATGGTAAGAACTAGAAAATGACCATATGACATATCTGAATTATATTTGATATATAATTTCATTCCATATTTATTCATCCTTCATATATTTTACCATTGGATTCCATTAGTAATTGATTATGACCCTTAGTGTATTTTATTCATTAAAAAGTCATAGATGTGATAGTCAAGATTTTAATAATTAAAATATTTAATATATAGGTTTTTGAAGTAGATATCATCAAATATAAATAGTAATGTATAATATAAATTAATTATCATCATTATGAAAAATTATTTTTAATTTATTGTGAATAAATAATTACAATAAATGCATTAATAACACTGATGTAGTAATTATTTAACTAATGGGAAAATCAAATTAATGATATTATAATTTTATCAATAAACCTAATTTGAGATAATTAATGTGATATGAGAAATGAATAGATTCCAAAGACTTATGAGGGATGTATTAAAATATTTGGTTCAAGTTTATCTTATTGTATATATTTTATTAACTTCAATGTAATTAATTGTTATTATAATTGACATTATAAACATTTTATGATATATTATATTTTATGAAATGATATAAAATTCCTTAAAATGTTAAATTTGTCCGAAAAATTGAATAATGTCAAAAATTTCATTCTTCATCCATTTATGTGACATTAAGAATTTTATAGTAATAATATTAACTGTTAGATATTATACATCAATGTTGTAATTATATGAGATAAAGAGGTAAAATAATGGATAAAATTAAAATATAAGGGTAGAAATTCATCCATATATTATCAAAAATTTTATAGGATTATATTATTTCAAAATATAATCATATTATTTTATAAATAAATATCGTTTTTATATTTTTAATTTTTTATTATTTTATATGAATTTAATATTTTGAGAATGTCCAAAAGTGACCCTGACTTCATTTATTAAAGGGCACCCCACTGTGCAAAATTTAGCGCTACCATTACATAAATAATTATATTATAAACATAATTAACCATTTTTTATAAATTATAACCCTTCAAACATACAAACCCTAGTTTCCCAAATAATTGATTTAAATGATGTTCTCCAAAGAAGAGATAATGGTGTTTAACGACTCTTTCCAGTTTATTTCCTCTTATACTTACTATTCATGTGTTGTTTCCATCCCAAAAATAATAATTATAGTAGAATAAATATATAATTATGTGAAATTATTATTAGAAAACTATACTATTATACCATATATCAATCTAATGAAAAACGAAAGTACCACACATGCATATGTATGACTTACTGTCTCCATGTAGCAGTTTAAATAGTTTTTGTCACTATTTTACCTAGAAAGTTTTAATGATGAGTATGATGTATATGTGTGATATTTATTATATAAATTGATTCTATAAAATTTATATACAATCCAATTTCTTACAATTTAAATAACTTATAAATAATATCGTCTCTCATGCTTATGGACAACATATAATCTTCACGAAGAAATGTGAATAATTTTCTATGTTCAAAACTAAATGATTGTTATAAAAATGTATTTAATTATTAAATATAACATTTATAATATTAATATAACTTGGAATTTTTTGTATATATATCATATTCAATAGAATAGGGACATTTGAGGCAGATCAATAATTATAAAACAAGGAAAATAACACAAAGAATAGAAAATAATGAAATATTACTATTGATCATGTGAAATGATTTTATAAGAATATCATATAAGATTATATAAATATGAATATGGTTATGGTATAGATTAATAACATGTTTTATAAAATATAATCATTTTTATTGTACATTTATTAGGGATATCAAATGTGAGGTAATAGATTTATTAACTCAATTTGCATGAATTTGGTTATACGTCTCCTTCATTGACTATATCAGGATTTGTTTGAATGTGAAATGAATTTTTATCTTATATTTAATTTAAAATTGTTTTATGTTGATATACAAGTGATACAGATAACCATTTCTATTGATTAACTCTCACTTAAATGATAATATCTTTTTAGGGGATTTTGATACGTGTATTTTGCGCTTACTTTTTTGAGTAGCATAATTTGATGATTTTAATCTTTTTTGGATGTTCTTGAAAAAATGTTAATGTATTTAATTGATTTATTGTTTTGTAATGAAATGATAAGGTCATGAAAAATGATCAAATGGTGGAAGAAAAATCTACTGAACCACTCTTCACAACGTGAGCAATGCTCTTGGCGCAACACATGACATTTAGAACTAAAGAGGAGAGTGAAATTGATGAAAAATGAATTACAAGTAGTGTAACCCATGTACATGTCATGTACCCCAATTACACAACATTCCCATTTGAAGAGAAATAGAACCGTGAAAAATAATTCATCACGAGCACACACAGCGTGAAAGCCAATCACATGTCGTGTAACACTAATACACAACATGCCGTTAGTCAAAAATACTTTTGAGATTATAATGGAGTTAACATGGTGGGGGAAGAAAAGATCTAAGTTACACATCGTTTACCTCAGGTACATGTCGTGTAGGTGTTTATGCAATGATAAAATAATAATGTTATGTGGTTTGTGGGATTCGAAGAGAAAAGCCTATAAATACTGGTACTGAACTCCATTCTAAGATGCTCGTGGACCGATGAAGGACAAGAGACACCAAAGGACTATTTCCAGATGATCCAGAGACTCCCTTCTCCATTATTATTCCTCGGGTATCCATGATGCTCACCTCCTCCATGAGAGAGTAGTTCATTTGTTTCATTTTATGTGTTCATAATGGGATGTGATACTATGTAATATTTTCTAAATTTTATTCAAGATTTGGTTTGATATACCTAATTATTTCAATTCCAATTCATATTCATTTCATCTTGTATGAACAATGTGTGTGATTTGAAATGTTTTATTTTTTTCATCAATTAATTATCCTTTCGTTCCCATGACAACTATGCAACAAAGGGTAGTTATGTTTAAACACGGTTTTGGGTCACTTATTTTTGTGATTAAAGATAGTAGATGAACATTTTGAAGGTGAAATAATATGATTAGGATGTGATACCAAGACCAAGGATCCCTACTGATTCAATTCCAAAACAAAAACTGAATAAAAACACTCTCTTGTAAACCCCTAGCACATGACTTTGAAAACCACTGATCCTATCATGCTCCAATTTTGATTCAAACCCAACCCAATCCTATAATTTCTTCTCTTCTCTAACAAACAACCAATAAATTTTGATTTCAATTTCATAATTAAGTTAGAACATAAGTATCGTTCTTTCTTATTGAATACTCAGATATACCAGGTACTACAATTTTGATTTAGGATTCTCTGATTTTTATATTTTTTTGCAAAGCACCATAGGAATCTAACAATTCCCTATGGGGATGTCAAACATCATTGAAAGATTCCTCTCGTTGAGGTATATTTTAATATTATAAACCTATATTATTTTATGAGCTATATATAAAGCCAATTTGAGATGATATATCATGAAATTATTTATTCTCATGTTATTTATTGTTTTTAAATATTAATAATTCATAGAAAATAAGATTCATCTGATTGAAAGTCCTATGTGAATTCAACTTGATTTCTCTTAATTGAGGCATATTTTTATTTTATGAACCTAATTTTTGTTAATGGTTTATACATTTCCATTTTTATTTATTTATTCTTATCCTTAAATGGGGATTAATATTATAATATTTATCCTTATTCTTATATCATTTTTCATATTGTCAATGTTGTGTACAATTATCACATATGAAAATTACTTTGTATATTATTTGTATAAATGGGGAAAATCTTAAATCTATATCTTTTAGTCAAAATGGGTTTTTAATGATAAGGCACGTTTACTATAAATTACTTGGATTATTGGATCATTGAAAAATTATTCAAACATGTAATGCTTGTGTGGGCCTCATTAATGATATCCCATCTATGCATTGGTAGGCCCACAAAGAGAATGAATTTCAGATAGATAAAAACATGTATTTACATATATTTTAAACCATCTTATAATAGGTATTTATATTAAATATATCATGATTATAGGACACATGATTTTTGGTAAATATGAATTACCATCAAATTAATTATTATTATTATTATGGAGGATATTTTCACAATGATGCTATCCTTGAATTAATATCATTTCCAAATATTATTTAAATGGAATATATTATTAGTTATTTTTTTCAACATTTTTATTAATCCATTTTAATATTGATAATTTCTATTTTACATTACCCTTACTATGAATTTGACCTTACCCCATTTTTATGATTTACATTCCCCTTTCATATAGGAATTATTCAATGATTTCAATGAATAAATATATATAAGATAGAATAATGTTATTCTTGAAAACAACATATGTGTAAATTTATGTTTCAAATATAATATAGGAATCGTGTTTGCATATAATTTATCAACACTGATAATATAGTCAGTCCTTCACGATGTGATTATTTATATCTTATTCCACCCATATAATTTATGAAACTATTTTTAGGCTACTGGGCTTAGGGTCGTTACACATCCAATGATTTTCACTAAATTTCTCTCATCCTGGTATTCAAAAGTTACTAATACTTGCATTTGATATCAAATATAGTGACTCATAACTTCTATACATTAATATTATATCAATTTAGTTAAATATTCAATTAATTTAGTCATCATTTATTCCATCAGAAAATATATTTTTAGTGTCTTTGGGAACATAGAAATGTAAACCACTAGTATATAAGATATCAATATTATTTCCCATTTATTTATTCACAACTAGAACCCATATAAAATAGACATTACAACTAAATAATATCCATAACATGTGGAAGTGAATCATAATAATGAGTGAGATTAAATGCCCTGTATGGGAAAACATTTGAGATATCAATAATAGATCATAGAAGAGTATATGATAAGAAAAAATGTTTAATGGAATGTGATTAACATTACAAAATTATACTCATTAATTTATATATAGAAATCATAAAAATGTAATTTGTAATAGATATTTATCATGTGAAAAACATAATCCCATTGACTGTTGAATTTCCAACAGTCAATCCTAAGATCTGAAACTTATAATAATTGTGTGATATAAATATGTGGCATGAAAATATGAATAAAAAATAATTTTCATAGTTGAGGCTCAATGAAAATGCTTTAATATTGTATTTTATTCATTACTAATAACAATCAATTCCTTAAAAATGTTCACTTCCATGACTGTTTTACAATTTACCATACTGAATAGCTTTAAAACACCCTTCCACTAATTATCATATAATGAAATATCCTTATATACAAAATTCATTGGATGGTTATATAAATCTATTACCACATATCCTATAACAAAAAACATTACTTATTTTCACTATTAGATAATAAAACATTCATCTTATAAAAAATAACCCGTATATATGATTTATGTTTCAAACAAATTTCACCACCAAAATCATTAAACATTTTGATAAATAATAATGATATAAAAATTAGATAAGTTTTCTAGTAAATCATAAGAAAATTCATTGGATTTTTTAATATATTAAGAAACCATTAAATGATCTATAATACACTTGTAGATGAAAATAACATTTTATATGAAATCACTAATTTAGAGTCATTAAATTTTCAACATTTTATGGAAAATAGATTATTTTTAAAGAACAAAAGAATATTATAACATAAAATTTAAATATTATATTATTTATGATAGAGAGGGAAGTCATTCATATGTTATTATTATATTAAAACCAATTTTTCATTTTATATAAAACATTTGAAGTAACACATTTGAAAAATTATTTAATGGTTCCCCTTAATCCTGATTTAGATAAATAAAATATATTGAAAAAATTATTTAAAATAATATTTTGAAAATATTAAAAATATTATTAAAGTCATTTTGAATAAAATATATACATATATGAAAAGATTCGTAACAGAATTGAAAAATAATTTTTAGTTTTCCTTAAAAACATTATTTCCATATATTGGATACATAATGGGATGAAAATAAAATGAAAAAATGAAATATAAAAAAAACTATATGATTTTAAAATACATTATATTTTGGACAGATATGTCACTGTATATAATTATTAGAAAATATAAGCACATGAAATAAATGTAAAAGTGAGATTGTACTATAAAAACCTTAGCTTGTGTTCATCATTCTTCATAAGCGTTCTGTCATCGTGTATAATAAATTTATATTTATTACAATTAAATAAGAAAACATTGTTAATAACTATAGTAACATATATATTATAGTTATAACATCACATTACCCATTATTTATTATTATTTCATTATAAACCTCATCATGGGGGTTAATAGCTTTTCTTCATGATTGTTTGGATTCTACAATTATGGTCCATTCACTCTGATCATGTTAAATTCACCAAAATAATTTCAACCATGATATTAATATCATATATATATTCATTATATAAATATTAATAATACTTATTTTCATGTGGTTAGGAAAATTTAATCACATAACTATGTGAATAAGGTATTTCTTAAGTAAAAGTACTGACATTTACTATTTTTAATGGATAGAAAAAAAATACAAATTTGAATAATTTTTTTTAGGAATAATTTATATAACATAAATGTAGCATAAAAACATTAAACCTAACATTATAACCAATCATTAACTATGGTTTCATAAAATTAGTTCTATCACAACATGGAAATGGTCATAAAAATATACACATGAGAGATACTTTCATCCTTAATTAGATTTAGAAGTGGAATTAAATTGTTTTTCGATCATCAAAATAACATCTCAATATATTGATGATTGTAGATTCATCATTTTTTGTAGATACAAATTTTTTAAAGTTATTATAAGATGAAATATAATTCAAACGGAATGGTTAATACTTATTCTTCTTCATTGAGAGACACAATTTGGAATAATTTTTTTGAGTTGAAGGATTAATCATAGGGTAATACCCTAATCTAAAATATCAAGGGAATGATTCAATTATATATTTGTGAATTGGTTTTGATGATCTAGAATTTTCAAATTCTATGAATATTAAAGGAGGATACGTGCCCATTTGTAATTTAGGGGAGGAAAACTCGGGAGATATATTAATAGATTTCAATGGTATGTTATCATATTCTGGGAAATATTTCTCAAAATGGATATTGTTCAAATTAATAATCATATATGGTTTATTTATATTAATAAAATAATAACTTTATGGTTTTTTTGTGGAAATCCTATCATTATCTCATCGTTTAAAACCCTCAGTAAACTCATTTGAATAGTGGATGATAAATGTTAAATTTTTCATATTCAACATGGAAGATAATTAAGTTAAAAAGAATTTATTATATTATTTATGATGATTAAAAAAAATTTAACATTTTTATATTTCTATTAGTTCACAAATTTAATTTTTAGTAAGCATTGGAACAGAAATGAAATCTCGTTTTCCAAAAAATATTTTTTATGCAAAAAAATTAATTTAAATGAGTTACATTTGCTTTAAAACCCATAAAACGGATGTTAAATTATTAAATTGAATATAAGATCAATAAATTGAATTTAAAACATTAATCAATTGATAATAGATCAATTTATTAGTATAAGAACACAATCTTCTCATAAAACCATTTTCAAAAATATGTTTTTAAGAAAACAAATTAGAATATTCAATAATAAATTATTAAGATGAATAATATGTAATTAATTATATTATTTCTTATTAAATGATAATTATATAAATTTAGGATTATGTTATTAAATATTGTGGTATTTATAATAAAATTAAATTAAATTTTGAAAAAAAATGTTAATTGCAATATGCATAGAAAAAATTAATATTTTTTGAAAAATCATAAATATTCACCCAAAGATAATAATGAAATTCTAAATTCAAAAATTAGATTCATTTCCACGAATTAAATTACAAAATATATCTGATATTAATTCTATTTTGTATGTTTAAAAATGAAATAATAAACAATTTCGAAACAACCATATTTTCGATGTGAAAAATGACATTATATAAAATTTTCTACTTTTTTTATTACTATATTTTCAGTTAATTAATTTTAATAAAAATAATAATACATGTTTCTCATAATTTATTTATTATTATTCATAATTTTTAAATAATATCTAGTTTATAATATATTATTATATCACCATTCAAATAGACTCATGGTAGCATGTATGGAATGTTATGGAAGACACTAAATATATATTCATAAGAAATAGATATAAATTATTGTGGTGTTACAAAATTTCTATTCCATTTAGAATAAAATCCAATATTTTATAATGTTATAATTGAATTAAATAATTATGGAAACAAATTTCTATTTATTTTTAATACTTTTGATAGTTTTTTACAATAAATATTAAATTCTTGGATAGTTATCTATAATAATCACACATCACAAAAATAAATTCATAATAATAAATATATTATAACATGATTAAATATATAGACATATATATAATCACAAAAATATAAAACAAATTAAATATATATATATATGAGTGTGTCTATGCGTAAATATATAAGTTTAAATGGACATCGATTTACACGCCCACTGTAGGACCCCGAGACACCCAGAGAGGGGAGGGGTGAATCAGGGTGTCAACTTTTCGTTTTAAAGTGATGGATCTTGTTCCCACGTTGGTAGGAACATGTTAAAAATATATGATGGATATGAACATCAATCAAACATTCACATGCAGAGAGACGACACCGCACTTGTTCATAATTCACCACTAAGGGCTACGTCCAAGGAGCATATGCCGAAATGTTGTTGGTCGTACCAAATTCCACTAAACTTTACTAGCAGTGGATTAAAAAAGTTCAGGCATAGTCACTCTGTCCCAGGCTCACTGAATTTACATGGATTCAAGGATAGCTCACTGCTTCCCTCTGGTCAGTCCAGTTGACCCCCCCTGGCTCACAGCCCTTGGTGAAGTCACTCTCAGTTTATAGACGTTAAGGTCTCTTCATCATCGCTAAAGAATACATCCTATGTTGTGTGTAGATGATCTATTGAAGTCCAACTCTCGCCTGTAGTCAAAACTCACTTCCCTTCAAGGGTACCGGGAAATCTCCCAACTTTCACGCAGCTCAAAAACACAGGCGCGTTTCTTTACAACCTGGCGCACAGGTCTCCTATGCGACAAAAATTCAGAGTGCATGTTTAAACTAGCACGCATGTATCAACCAACCACCTACGTGACACCGCCTACTTCAACTTCAAACCTATGAGACTCAATTCTGTTCTAACCCAACAACAACCAGCACACAACCTCTACTTGCACTGCCCAACTACCACTTGCATGACTCAACAACATGCATGATGAGATCTCGAAAAATTTCTAAGTCTTGAACATCGTTACAAAAGAAGAGGGTTGGTCCTCTATATATAGAAAAACTGGACCCCCTACACGGTGATGCGCAAGTATCCTCATGGCGCACAGGTCTCGGCACGCAGCTCCAACCGCCCTAGCCTCTATCATGTAACTTTCTTGCGCAAACATCTTTCCTTTGCCATATTTTGAAGTTATGATCATGAAGAACAATAGGAGCACAAGTTTCCAAACCTCCTAGGCACCGGCACACAAGTCCCTTCTCTTTAAACAGGTCAATGGCATGACCCAACAAATACTTGCACGACCCTTATCCCTTTTCCATTTTCCATGTTCAATATTGAAAAACACTAGGCATGCAAGTTGTCTCTCCTTCAAGTACATGATGCGTAACTCTCTTGGCCAAAATCACTTTTCTCCATTTATCGATTTTCAGGCCTAAAAACTTGGAAAACACTGGAAAATGGTTCCACCTTCAATACTGTAATCTTCTTGACATGTATGAGCACTTTGTTTTCACACATTTGAACATCCTCTAAGGATTGACAACAAACACAAACCATACTACAATTCATGAATAGATGACCATGGTTCCCACAATCTCCCCCTTTGGGTTTATTCACAATCAGAAAATTAGTTCAATAGATACCCTTCCACATGTAAACCAAAAAATGCAAGAATGAACTCAGCCAACACACTAAGTCTACGTGAGTAATGCTCGGTGTAGAAAACAAGATAGGAAGCTTGAATTTGGTTCTGGTGTGTTGGAATTCTCAATGACGCCTAAGAAGCATTACATGACCGATGTATTCCTTCTCATCCTTCTCATCCTATCACTAACACATAATTCGCATCGTGTCACAGAAGCATTACATACCAGAACATGCCTGAATATATTCTTTTCTCCCCCATTGAAAATAATCCAAAAGTCTAGTAACTTGTTCAATGTTCACCTCCAACCATACTCCTCCTGGATAGTATCTCTCCCCACAAACCTGCATCACATCCATAAATAGATAAAAATAGTTATCATAATCAGGGATAGGGGTATTGTGTAACCTCCTTATGCACTGGGAGGTTTCTGAACATCGAGGTTCAACTGATACTTCTCAAACATACCCGCTGAAAGTGGATTGGTGAGGATATCAGCCACTTTCTCATTAGTTCCCACATGATCCATTCTAATCACTCCTTGCTAAACTTTTTCATTGATAAAGTGATTCCTGATTTAGATATGTTTTGTATGAGAATGCAGTACAAGATTCTTCATGAGATCAATTGTGCTCTTGTTATCACAGTAAATTACCATTGGTTGATTCACCTCATCACCAATATCTGTTAGTTGTTTCATAATCCATTGAAGTTGAGTTCATGACTTTGTGGTGGATATATAGTCAGCTTCAACATTACTAATAGAAGTACATTATTGTTTCTTGCTCAACCAGCCAACACATTTCTACCCAATATAGAAGGCTCCACCACTGGTGGAATTTCTATCTACTACATCACCAGCCCTGTCCGCATCATAAAATGCTGATAATTCACTGTCCCTGTCTGCAGCAAAATACAACCTAAATTTATGTGTACTATGAATGTACCTCATGATTCCTTTTACAGCCGTTATATGTTCCCCCTTTGTATTACTTTGAATGCGGGTCACAAGACATGTGGCGAAGACAATATTTGTTCGTGTCGCTGTCAGGTACAGTAGGCTCCCAAATACCCTCTTTTACATGGTGGGATCAATAGAGGCCCCATCTTCATGCTTTCCAAGTTTAGTTCCAACTGTAATCGGAGTTGACATTGGTTTGGAGTCTTGCATATTAAACTTCTTCAACAGCTCTCTTGCATACATTTCCTGAAAAATGGAAGTGTAGTCTTTCTTTTGAATAACCTGTAGCCCCAAGAAATATGTGAGCTCCCCAATCATAGAAATTTGAAATTATAATTTCATATGAATGGAAATTTTATACACTGATTTATTCCTGATGTCAAAAAATATGATATCATCAATGTAGACTTGAACCATGAATTGATCTTTTGGATAATTATTCACATATATATTGTGATCCACTCCTCCTCTTTTGAACACCAGTTTCTTGAGATTTGAGTCCAGGCGGGAATACCATGCTCATGGTGCCTACTTCAAACCATATAGGGATTTCTTCAGTTATCAGACCTCTATCTCATCTGTACCAAAAACCAAATGCACAGGTTGTTCAATATAGACCTCTTCTTCGAGTACACCATTCAAGAATGTTGTCTTAACATCCATTTGATATAATTTATATCCTCTTTGGAGTGCCATGGCAAGGAAAAGTCTGATTGACTCCAGTATAGCCACTGGAGAAAAATTTTTTCCAACATCAACACCTTCAATCTGGGAATACCCCTTACATACCAGTCGAGCCCTGTTTCTGAAAACACTTTCATGCTCATCAAAATTGTTCTTGAATTTCCTATTTTACCAATCACATTGTGACCTTCGGGTCTCTGGACAAGATCCCATGTCTGATTCTTGTCAATCTGATCTATATCTTCATTCATGGCCTTCACCCAAGATTCATCCTTTGCATCTTCTTCGAATGAGAATGTCTCTACAACTGACAGAAATGAATATTGTGTTTTATTACTCATCCTCCTTTTTTGTGTGGTTGCACTCCAGTCCCCAATTATGTTTGATGGATTAATCTCATCTATATGATTTCTCCTATGAGGTTCAGTTGAATTCTCTCCAGCCACAGTTTCATCTTTAGATTCTTATTATCATTCAATATTATGATGTGACTATAGAGTGTTTTGTACAGCTTTCTCTATTTTTTTATTTGTATTTTCTCTATGTTCACATTCTTCTTCAATTTCGATCACATCAGCATATGATGTCCTTGAAGCATTTGTGGTTTTCTCTTCAATTATCTTAACATCACTACTTACTAAAATACTTTCTAATCACTTGTTGAAACACTTGTAGGATTTGATGTTCAATGGGTGCCCAAGAACTATTCCTTCATCAGCATTGTCACCAAAAGTCACTTGACTTACTTCTTTATTTCAAATGAAACATTTACATCCGAAAACACAAAATTATTTCAAGGAAGGCTTCCATCCATGTCACAATTCATATGGTGTCTTCGTTTCTCCAATATAATCCCTGTTCGATTCAGAATGTGCACTGCAGCTTCAACAGCTTCCTTCCAGTAATGGAGAGAGATACCACTCTCAATCAATATAGTCCTGGCCATGTTGTTGACCTGTCGATTCCAGCGATCAACAATTCCATTTTGCTGTGGAGTTCTCACAACAGCTATCTCATGTTGTATTCCGTGTTTTTCTAGATAATTTTCAAACTCAATGGATGTGTATTCCCCTCCATTATCATATCACAAAACATTTATTGTTCATCCAGTATCATTCTCAGCGATTCACCGATATGTTTTCATGTAGTAAAGAACTTGTCATTTCCTGTGAATGACCATAACACTTGCCATTCTGCTGTAATAATCAATGAAAATAACAAAGTACCTTTCTCCATGAGTTGTGGAAACATTTATCGGCCCACATACATCTATATGAATTAGATCAAGAAGTTGAGATGCCCTTTTCTTCTTTGGATGATATGAACTGCAGTCCACCTTTCCACGAATGAAAGAATCACAATAATTTTCATGCTCACGCATCAGGTTGGTAATGTCCATGGCAATCATCAATGTTGATATTTTATCCATGTATTGGTGACTTATGTGACCGTGTCTCCTATACAAAAAAAAATTCCTTCTTAAACTGTCATGTAGCTATAAATTTCTTTACTATCAACCTGATATATGTTTCCTTCTATTCTACATGATTTCATAAGTGAATTTTCTGTCTTTCCCTTGATAGTGCAGCCTTTCGGATTAAATATAACAATAAGTCCCGAGTCACAAAGATGACTCACGCTGAGTAGATTATGATATAGGCCGTATATGTAAAGGGCTTAAATCTTCTTTATCTCTCCATTAGATAATTCAATACGTCCACTGCCTTTGATTTTTAGAGATCCATCATTATCAAATTGAACTGTTCCATCAACCCTCCTTTTGATATATGTTAACAGGCCAGCATTACCTGTCATATGGGATGAAAATCCACTATCCAGACTCCAATTACTATTGCTTTTTGTATCTTTGAGTTCCACCTCTGTAAGTTTTTATTTCTCAATTTTCATCCTTTCATTCCATGAGACATTGGAATGAGTATAAAGCACTGATGACCTTTCAATTATCTCATCTGTGTACATTGGTTCTTCATAGTTGAAGTCTTCTTCGAGATGAGAAATCGTATTTGAAAGAGAAACACTATCTTGTCGACGAGATTTGACTTGTCTTGAATTCTGGTATGAGGTGTCCATGTCCCTTTTCTGCCTGAAATTAACAGCCTTATGACCAATGTTTGAGCAGTGAAAATAGTATCCATAGAAACTGTTTTTTCTATAAGAAGAAGGATATGAAGTCAGTCTCTTTTGTTGATGTCACAGATCTTCCCCATTCAAATAGCTCAATGCCTCTTCACAATATGACATGGTATGGCCCAAATAGCCATAGAACTGACACATCATTTGAGGAAATGTCTTCTCATTTGAGTTTATCCTCAGACTTTCTCCCATGGGAGAATAGTTGGACTGCCTATCATTTCTGAATTTTTCAGGATAATATTCAGTTCTCCTTTTGTTTGGATTGAGTGTTTATTTTTCACCATGTCAGGAAATGTTTCAACATGTGAAACTTTCATCTTGTATTTCTTTTGGCTCTCTTTACTTCCACCAGTTGATGTCTCATATTCACATCCAATTCCACTATTTCCCATGAAAGCGGGTATTTGATAACACAAGATTTTTCCTACCCTTCTGGACCACTCTGGGCTCTTTCCAGTAATTCTGCACCTGAGAATCTTCCAAACTGTATTTTCTTACTTCATTCTTTTGAAATTTATTCAGTCTCAAGAATACTCCTATGAGTAACTACATCCCCCTCATGACCCTCAAAAGTCTTGGTTTTTTCTTCTAGTCTGGGGGTGAGGTCATTGATGAACTTTTCCTGCTCTTCAATTCTCAGCATCATATCCACTAAGTCATTATTTCTTTCATGAATTTTAGACTATACTTTCAAAAATTCTTCCAGTTGTTCAATTTCAGCTTCCAGTTGATCAAAATATTCATTTTATTCTTCTACAGTTTATTTCCCCTTATTACAACTCTTACATTTAATCTTAATCATGCTAACAACATCCTTAATTTTCAACATGGGATTAGCACTAGTTTTTAACTAATATTATCCACCAGTATATCTTATTTTTCAACAGTGGCCATCATGGAAGCCTGTTTCCCAGTTTTAAATTCTGGTTCTTCTTTATCACATAATTCATTATCATCTTCTTCCTCTTCAAAGAAAAAACTCTTCTTTAGAACGTTCTTTGTATATTTGAATTCTCCTTTCTCGAAAAACCTTTTCTGAGGCTTCTCAATGTTTCCAGCATCTCTATCATCATCATCAATCTTTCTTAAGCACTGAGAAGCACTGTGCCCAACTTTGCCACAACGAAAGCAAGCTAGAGGTAACATACCTCTGAATTTCCCTTTTCCCTTATGGAACTTCTTGGCCGTTAGAGAGAGAATTTATTTTTCCTTATCGTCTTCACTATCACGACTTATCCCTGGGGCCCGTGTCGTGACTACCCCAAGCCCTCCTTCCAAAGGCCAGGGGCTGGCGACTAGCACCAAAGGCGTAAATCCCGATAACTGGGAAGGCATTGCCTTTATAAAAGTAAACAAACACCACAGAGTACAAGCGAGAGTAATACACTAACTACAAAAGAAAGTGTTGAAAAGTAAGTGGGCCAGAATACAAACTCGACTGAAGTACATCTACAACTGAACGAAAGTGCAACATGAAAGACAAACAACTGGAAGAAAAAATAGAAGCAGCTCATGGGTCGTCCACCTCAGATCCTACACGAAGGGTAGGTACAGATAGTGCAGCTCCTGGATCGTCCGCCACCGATCCTACCTGATGGGTAGGTACAGATACCCTTCATAAAGCTCCCACCCGTCAACCCCCTCCGAGTATCGTCTCGTCGTGAAGTCGACCTCCGGATATTGAGTCGTCGTGAGGTCCACCTCTGGGTACCGTCCAGTCCTCCAACACTTGGCCTCTTTCAGCGATGCCCATCGTCTGCAACCAACACAACGAGGTGCGGGCATATCCCATGCAGGGGTGAGTATACGATACTCAGTAGGGACCCCGAGACCCTCAATGTCTCACTAAATCCAACAAGAATAACCACAAATAAGGATATCAACGGATAACCCTTACTTAGGTATAATCCCATAATTATACCTAAGTTATCAAGTAACCCATCTCAATCATGCGTAAACACAAAGGTTACGATATCAATGGATAACCACTACCTAGGTATATGCCCATACATATACCTAAGTTATCAAGTGACCCATCTCAATCATGAGGTGAACACGAAGTTCATAGACTCAGCTCAAACTAGTATTTTCATTATTGAAACCGTAACTGCTGAAAATCCCCGTCTCTGATGAGTACAATGATCCTATCACGAGTCTGAGATAATTCTCACTAACCTAAGACTGTTGAGGTACTCCTCCTGTCGAGTAATGCGGGTCAGCCACCCAAACATAGTAGTGCTTCCCACCGGGGTCTACCACCCAAACACAGTAGTGCACCCCCCCCCCCCAATAGCCTGCAGAGGTGCTCCTTCTGTTGAGTACCGTGGGTCTGCTGCCTGCTATCAGGTGCTCTGTCTGCCGTGGGTCTGCACCCAAACATAGTAGTGCTCCGTCCACTGGGCTAGTCGACTCACTCCAAGTCGAGTCGGTCAAGCAGTCGTTAGGTCTCAGCCATCTACACGGTCTCCGTACTCCGTATGCTCGTCTCTGGGAGGGTCCGCTCCACGAGCTATAGGTCGATACTCCCAGTATCACAAAGTCCCACAAAGAAGTATCTCAACAGACCACCTCCCCATAGGGGTCTCAACGCAACAGATGGCGCGTCAATCGGACGCCCGGTCTGTGAGTTATTAGCCTTTTCGTTCCAGGGGCCCGGTTGGTTTCGTGTACGAACCAACCAGACAAATATCGCACCTATACCCCGAACTCACATAGGGTATACTCATAGGGACCGTCTCTCAATGTGATCACCAACGTCGCTGACAGTTCGTCAAACGGACATCCGATTTGAAATTTATCAGCTTTTCCGTTCTAGGGGCCCAGTTGTATTTTGGGTTCAATCCAACACGGCCGCTATCCATATACGACCAAACATTAGGCGATTTATTAAAAAAGTTCCGCCTCATCAAGAGGAATCCAACAAAGTTGACGGCACGTCAATCGGATTTCTGGATCTCATGTTATAAGTGTTTCCGTTCCGAGGGCCCAGTTGGTTTCATATTCGAACCAACCCAGCCGAACCCAAATTTCTACGAAACCTTCAGTGTCATATAGCGAGACGACCGCATTGATCGTAGGATCATATCGCAACTGACGGTGCGTCAATCAGAGGTCTGTAGCCCATGTTATGGGCGTTTGAATAGAAACTGCCCGGAAATCGGGGGTTCGGGCTCGGTCCAACCCGGCCCGAGACCCCCTGGGTCGGCGCGAACCGGGTCGACACGACCCAGGTCCAAGTCCGGCCCACTAGGTCCTAGTCTGGCCTAGCTGGCCTGGCACATCTCGGCCAGCGCGGCCCGGTCTGGCCTGGCCCAGGCGGCCCGGCCCGTCCTGGGAGGGCGCGGCCCGCGTGCCCCGACAGCTCGGACGAGCTCTCACGGAAAGGGGGGCAGGCCTGCCCCCTGATTGTAGCCATGCCCCCCCCTCCACATGGGGGCCACTCCCTTTGACCGCTGGGGGTTACGACCCCCTGTCTCCCCCTGGTCCTGCGCTGCCGCGGGACCGCCGCCTGTCGCTATGGCTTCAGCCACGACGAACCCTCCTAGCAGCACGCCGGGCGCCGCCGCATCCTGACGGCCGTCCTGTGCCTGCCGCCGCCTTTGGCCGCCAGTGCCGTCATTCTCTTTCGTGGACCACCGAACACGATCTGGTGGTCCATTTTTCCTGGATCTTCGCCAACAGTCCTCCCGGGACCGGCTCTTCACTGCGAAGTCTTCAAATCGCCCATGTGGCCCATTCAGTCATCGCCCGTCAATCCACACACCACGATCAACTAGCGGAGTCTTTGAAATTCGTCCGCGGCTCGGACTCTGGTCGCGGTTTCATTCGGCCTCAACTGCGAGGTGCGGCGGGGCCGCGCTTCTTCGTCGCGTTCTTTCTTGTTTCCGCGCGGTGCCATTGCACCGCACTGCCTTTGTTCGAGCCGCAACGAACAAAACATCAAAGTGGGAGGAGAGTCGGCTGTGTTTGTGTGGTCCGACCTCCTCCCGATAAGTTGATAACAAGCGGCCCAAAAATAAAGACGAAGAACGAAAAAGTATATTTAATGAACAAATCATAATTAACCCCTACGTCGAAATTGATGTCACACGTCGTCGAGTCGCGGAAGTCTAACGTCGTGGTAGAACGGTATCGATTCCATCGACGTCGGAAGAAGAAGAAGAACGTTGTTGTTGGTCTCCACGGTCGGCGTCTCAATCTTCTTCGAGGACGGTTGTCGTTCTTCGATAAGGAAGCGTCGTTCTTCGTTGAAGAGGCGTCGTTCTTCAACGAGGATAAATTCTATCCTCTTCCTTCTTCTTATTCTTCTTCTAACAAGGCTCTATCTCTCTCTCTCCAAATTCCTCAACACAAAGAGTGTCCCCCAAAATAAAATAAAAGGGCTCAACCAATTATTTTATTATCACAAGCCATTTGAAATTCAAAACACAAAACGATTAATTAATTAATTGAGTAGGTTCAATTAATCAATTAGTGTATGTTGGCAAGAATTAAGAGAGGGGGGTTTTTTTAGAGTTACAAATTAATGTGGGGAAAAGTGTTGTGACACAACACTTAACCACTAGGCAATAAATAAAAATAAAATTGTAAAATAATTATATTTTTATTCCTCAATTTTTTTAACAACTCCTCCCGAGTTAATGCAACTCCGGAATTGGTCTTCTTAATCAATTACTAGCGCTGCGATTTCATCGGTGCCCTCAGATTTCGAATCCGAGCACCGGTTCAAAAGTTAGAAAAACCCGCTCGTTCGTTCACTAAACGTACCCGAGCTAATCTTCAGGAATCGATTCTGGGCACACCGAGCCTCAGAATCAGGTGTCGTTAGAAACCACAGACTCGTAAAAGTCCAAAGAAATTATGAACAAATTTCCCTCGAAATTTCAGAGTTTTTACATTACTCCCACCTCAGGGATTTACATCCCCGTAATTCTTTACTACAAACTAGGGAAACAAAAGTGGTATTGAGCACGAATTTGAGACTTCCGCTCCCATGTGCTCACCGGGAGGTCCCCGTACTTCCAGTGAAAGCGCACCCAAGGAATCGACCGTTCACGTAGGACCCGCCCCTGTTGATCCTCGATCTTCACTGGAACCTCTATGCATGTCGCTCTGTCATCGACGTCCAACTCCCTATGGTCGATGATGTGTGAAGTATCATGCACGTATCTCCTCAACCGAGGTACGTGGATGATTTCATGCACCAGTTGCAACTGAGGTGGAAATGTCAAGCGGTAACCCCCCCCCCCGCCTACCTTGCTAAGGACCTAGAAAGGTCCTTTGAAACTCAGAGATAACTTTCCTCCTTGGCCACATCTCCGTAAACGTCGTCGAGGTGAGACCATATAAGGACGTGGTCGTCATCCTCGAACTCAGGAGGCGTCAATTTCCTGATTAGAACAGAAACTCAAAACTCCCGCTTCCATGAGGGTAAGGTTGACTGACTCATGAGTGATCGACCGCACCCTCATGTGCTTGAGTTTATCCTGTGTTTTCGGGGGTTTCCTTTTTTCTGACCAAGGAAAACCTATCCCAACGTTGTAGTTAGACCACAACCTTTTTTCCTAATACGGTCAATCTGAGCATGAACTATGAATCCAATCCATATCGATACCATCGTCGTAAGGCCTCGACATGGCCACCAAGAGATTCCAACTGAAACTCTCGCCTCGAGGGTCAGATCACACTATCGGCATAAGTGCGATTATTAAGTCTCCTCCCAAAGGTATCTCCAGACGAGAGGGTCATGTCCACGGCTTACCAAAAACTCTAGGTCTGGGACAAGATTCGTGGAAGGAAGGAAGGATTCATATCAACGTCAGTTACTATGGTAGCTAGTAGTGGACAAATACTGTCCCTTGATTCATTTTTAGAGCCATTGGGTCACACTCCTTGACTGCATGAAGTCGCACTCTTCCCCTACCCTCCAGCTCCCTGAGCCTGGCAGGGACAGCTAAGGTGGGTGGTTGTAGCATGTTGAAATGTACATCACCTCATGCTACTCTCCTAGCTCTGCCTCCATGTCTGCTGCTCGGTAGATTTATCTGTCCTTAACATTTCCACTTTTTGAAACATTCGCAAGCCCAAGTCTCTGAGAGTGGCACCAGTTTCTGTTTCTATTGCACTGTGCAGTCTTCAACCGCTCCTGTATGATCTTCACCTTCTTTGCCTATGATTTGTAAAAGCTCCTATGATTTTTCCTTTGCTGAATATAGAAACTCGGTCTCATCCCCTGGATGAACCACCCCCATTGCCTAATACAGTCAATCCTAACATGAATGATGCATTCATGCCATGTATTACGTCGTAAGGCCTCGACGTTACTACCAAGAGATCCAACCATCACTCTCTCCTACAAGGTTCGACTCACACTGTCGGCATCAGTGTGAGGTCACTGGGTCTCCTCCAGTAGAAATCTCGAAAGTGAGGGTCATGTCAACAGTTTAAACCGGGACATCTCAGTATCAAACAAACAAAATGACAGGAAAGAAAACAACACAAAGATAAGTGTCTTTTATTATTCCAGATCATAATACAAGGACACAAATACGACAAAAACATGGAACTTGAAGTACCAAGAAAAAATGTAATCCACTAGTTCTGCTCCCGTCCACTTGCTCCCATAGCTCTACTGCCTTGTCCACTTCTCGGTTGTTTCTCAAGCAGCCACCGCTGCTTCTGCCTCAGTGGCTCCTCCAATGCCTCCAGATCAAATGTGCGGGGAGTCGGACAGTCACATGCCAAGTGACCCTTCAGGCCGCATGAATAACAATGTCCACTTTTGGAACTCATGGCTATGACTCCACCCCAGGTTCCCCACACTACTGATCCTATAACCTAAGGTCACCCACCTACTGGTCTGGTCCTCTTGGACCTCTGCATCATCTGTCTACTACCTACAGATGACTCCGCTACTGATAAAAAATCTTGCGGAAAGGCAGCAGCTCCTGAACATCCTCGGGGTGTAGAGATACTCGCACAAACTCCACACTGAAGAAGGTCTCGAAGTCTCCACAGGTGAAGGTCATCCGATCACAAAACTAGAACAAGTAGCTCCACCATCTCTCAGCTACTTCCTGAAGGTGGCTGGCAGCAAAGATCACCATGAAGTCTGCTGGAGTACCCAATATCCAGAAAACTCTCACCATAGCCTCCAACCAATCCTCAGCCGCCTGTGGGTCTGTCTATCCCCGGAACCTGGGTGACCTCTGGCGTTGGAACTCGTACAGCACGCTCAAGTAGCGAGCATCGCTTGCTGCTGGGGCTGGTGGCATCGGTGTCCCAACGTATGGTAGTACCGCTGGTGCCTCTGCCGGTGCCTCAATTGTAAGAGGGCCCTGTACTGAATCCTCATCGCTCGGTGGGCTGCCAGTACGTACATCTCTCATAGCTCTAGTTGGTCATCTGTGATAAGGCATCCTGAAAAAAACAGACGTGACATGGTCAATGATTTATACCTAGCAAGTTGACCTGGTTTGAGCTGTTTTAAGGGGAAACCTTTGAAAACACACACGCAATTAGTGTTTTCGTGCACTGAGTCGGAAATCAGAATTCAGGGTCCTGGTGTATGGATACGTTGGCCGCCCTCACCAACACTGGAATCCATGAACTGAAAACCACACTCGGTACCCTTAACACTAATTCTTCACAGAAAATGAATATTAGAGTTATATGTTCTGTGGTAGAACCGACATCCTCTGATACCAATTTGTCATGAACCGTCCTTGGGGCCCATGCCGTGACTACCCCAATCCCGCCTTCCATAGGCCAGGGGCTGGCGACTACCACCAAAGGCGTAAATCTTGATAATTGGGAAGGCATTGCATTTATAAAAGTAAACAAACACCACAGAGTACAAGCGGAAGTAATACACTAAGTAAAAAAAGAATGTGCTGAAAATTAAGTGGGCCAGAATACAAACCCAACTAAAGTACAGCTGCCACTGAACGAAAGTACAACAGTAAAGACAAACAACTGGAAGAAAAAATAGAAGCTCCTCCTGGGTCGTCCACCTTAGATCTTACCTGAAGCGTAGGTACAGATAGCGCAGCTCCTGGATCATCTTCCACAGATCCTACCTGAAGGGTAGGTACAGATAGCCTCCACAACGCTCTCTCCCGTCAACCCATTCCAAGTATCGTCTCATCGTTAATTCCACCTCCAGATATTAACTCGTTGTGAGGTCCACCTCCCGGTACCATCCAGTCCTCGAACACTCGGCCTCTGCCAGCGATGCCCGTCGTCTACAACCAACACAACAAGGCGTGGGCATAGCCCGTGCAGGGGTGAGTATACGATACTCATTTGGGACACCAAGACCCTCAAGGTCTCACTAAATCCAACAAGAATAACCACAAATAAGGATCTCAATGTTTAGCCCTTACTTAGGTAGAAGCCCATACTTATACCTAAGTTATCAAGTAACCCATCTCAATCATGAGGAAACAAAAAGGTTATGATATCAATGGATAACCACTACCTAGGTATATGCCCAAACATATACCTAAGTAATCAAGTGACCCATCTCAGTAATGAGGTAAACACAAAGGTCATAGACTCAGCTCAAACCAGGATTTTCATTATCGAAACCATAACTGTTGAAAAACCTCATCTCTGATGAGTACAGTAATCATGTCATGACTCTGAGGTAATGCTCACTAACCTAAGACTGCTGAGGTACTCCTCCTGTCGAGTACCGCGGTCCAGCCACCCAAACGCAGTAGTGCTTCCCACCGGGGTCAGCCACCCAAACACAATAGTGCACCCCCCCACTAATAGTCTGCATAGGTAATCCTTCTGTTTAGTACCGCGGGTCTGCTGCATGCTACCTGGAGATCCGTCCACCTTGGGTCTACACCCAAACATAGTAGTGCTCCGTCCAATGGGCTAGTCGAATCACTCCAAGTCGAGTCGGTCAAGCAGTCATCAGGTCTCAGCCAGCTACACGGTCTCCGTACTCCGTACGCTCATCTCTGGAAGGGTCTGCTCCACGAGCTACAGGTCGATACTCCAAGTATCTCAAAGTCCCACAATGAAGTATCTCAATGGACTGCATCGCCATAGGGGTCTCAACGCAACAGACGGCGCGTCAATCGGATGTCCTGTCTGTGAGTTATTAGCTTTTCGTCCCAGGGGCCTGGTTGGTTTCGTTTACGAACCAAACCGACCGTATCTCAACTATTCCTCGAACTCGCATAGGGTATACTCATAGAGGTATTTTCTCTACGTGATCACCAACGCCGATGACGGTTTGTCAAACGGTCGTCCGGTCTGAAAGTTATCAGCTTTTCCGTTCCAGGGGCCCGGTTGGATTTCGAGTTCAATCCAACCTGGACACTATCCAACTGCGTCCAAACCTCAAAAGAAGATTTCCAAAAGTTCTGTCTCATCAAGAGGAATCCAAAAAAGTAAACGGCATGTCAATCGGACATCCGGATCTCAAATTATAAGTGTTTCCACTCCGAGGGCCCAGTTGGTTTCGTGTTCGAACCAACCCGGCCATACCCAAATTTCTCCGAATCCTTGGGTGTAATATACCGAAATTACCGTCTCGATCCGAGGATCGTATCACAATGGATGGTGCATCAATCGGAGGTCTGTAGCACATGTCATCGGCGTTTGAACGGAAACTGACTGGAAATAGGGGGTTCGGGCACGGTCCGACCCGGCCCGAGACCCCCTGGGTCGGCCAGAACCGGGTCGACCCGACCCAGGTCCAGGTCCGACCCACTAGGGCGCGGCCCGGCCCGGCCTGTGCGGCCTAGCCCAGCCTGGGCGGGCGCAGCCCACGTAGCCAGAAAGCTCGGCTCGGCCGAGCTGTCGCGGAAAGGTGGGGGGGGGGTGCGATGCCCCCCTGATTGAAGCCACGACCCCCCCCCCCCCCACATGAGGACCACTCTCTTTGACTGCCAGGGGGTACGACCCCCGGTCTCCCCCTAGTCCCGCGGGACCGCCGCCTGCCTCCCCGGATTCAGCCGCGGAGGACCCTCCTGGTGACGCGCCGGGCGCCGCCGTCTCATGGCGGACGGTCGGTGCTGGCCGCCTCCTCCAGCCGCGGGCACCGCCGTGCTGGCGCGGCGCGCTGGCAGGCTCTGCCGCGTCCAACTGGACGCGCTCCGAATTTTTTTCTGCGGTCTTCGCCAGCGGTCCTCCCGGGACCGACTCTTCACTGCGAAGTCTTCAAATCGATCATACAGCCCATTCCGTCATCACCCGTCATTCCGCACACCACGATCAAACAGCGGAGTCTTCAAATTGCCTCCACGACCCCGACTCCAGCCACGGTTTCGTTCAGCCTCAACAGCGCGATTGCGCCATGCTTATTTGTGGCGTTCTTTCTTGTTTTCGTGTGGTGATGTTGCACCACGCCACCTTTGTTTCTAGCTGCAACGAACAAAACATCAAAGGGGGAGGAGAGTTGGTCGTGTTCATGCTGTCCAACCTCCTCCCGATATGTTGATGACAAGCAGCCCAAAAATAAAGACGAATAACGACAATGGATATTTCAAAAACAAAAAGTAACTAACCCCTACCTCAAAATTGATGTCGCACGTCGTCGAGTCGCTGATGTCAAACTTCGCGGTAGAACGGTATCGATTATGTCGACATCAGAAAAAGAAGAAGAATGTTGTTGTTGGCATCGGTCTCCACGGTCGGCATCTCGTTCTTCATCGAGGAAGGTTGTCGTTATTCGATAAGGAAGCATCGTTCTTCATTGAAGAGGCCTCATTATTCAACGAGGAGAAATTCTCTTCTCTTCCTTCTTCTTCTTCTTCTTCTCACAACGCTCTCTCTCTCTCTCTCTCCAAATTCCTCAACAAAAAGAGTGTCCCCCAAAATAAAATAAAAGGTCTCAAACAATTATTTTATTATCACAAGACAATTGAAATTCAAAACTCAAAACGCTTAATTAATTAATTGAGTAGGTTCAATTAATCAATTAGTGTATGTTGGCAGGAATTAAGAAAGGGGGTTTTTTGAGAGTTACCAATTAATGAGGGGAAAAGTTATGAACGTTAGGGGAAGGTGAGGTGTTGGGCTCGTGTGGGCCCCACCCCACCTTAATCCTCTCAAAGGTTGTTAACTACAAGTGGGTCCCTCCCACAACTCCTTTACTTAGGATATAACCACATAAGAGTGGGGAAAAGTGTTTTGACACAACACTTAACCACTAGGCAAGAAATAAAAATAAAATTGTAAAAAAAAAAATTCTTCCTCACTTTTTTTAACAACTCTTCCCGAGTAAACTCAACTCAGAAATGGGTCTTCTTAAGAAATTACTGGCGCTGCGATTTCATCGGGGCCCTTAGATTTTGATTCCGACCACCGGTTCAAAAGTTAGAAAAACCCGCTCGTTCGTTCATTGAACGTACCTGAGCTAAACTTCAGGAATTAATTCTGGGCACAGCGGGCCTCAGAATCAGGTGAAGTCAGAAACCACGGACTCTTAAAATTCCAAAGAAATTAAGAAAAAACATTCCTTGAACTTTCCAGGCCTTTACATTCACCACTACAATATTTTGAGATTTTCAGTTTCTCCATTGATTTGAATGGCATTTTCTTGCTTACTCGTGTAGTAACATCTTTTGGTTTGACTCTCATTTCGTATTCCACCAAGCTGCTCAACAGATCATCCAAAGAAAGATTGGAAAGATCACTTTCCTCAAGGGTTGACACCTTTTCATTATACATGGGTGGTAGTATTCTTAGTATTTTCTTCGTAATGTCAATGTCTCTAATTTCTTCTCCTAGGCCCCGAATTGCTACAACCACTTCAGTAAATCAATTGAAGAAGGAGTTTTCATTCTCATCATGATGCATCTGCAGATCATCAAACCTATAGTGTAGCACTTGATGTTTCTCCTCCTTCAATTTTCTATCTCCTTCGTAAATATATTCAAGTTTATCCCACATGGAATTTTCTAAGGAGAAGCTGATCACTTTTAGATAAATATGATAAGAAAGTGCTGCGGTGAGAGAATTTTGTGCTTTATCATCTACATCAAGAACTTTTCTATCTATATCAGTCATAGCCAACCCTGTTGGATCAGAAACATTAATAACTTGCATAGTGGAAAATAGAACTTCCATTCCAAGAGATCTTATATGAGATCTCATTCTGTTCGTCCTGATCTGTAACTTACTTCCATCGAATAGAGGGACTCCTATGACAATGATTGCATTCTCCATGACGACAAAGGACAGATTCAACACCAGAAACCCAGCTATGATATAACTTGTAGGACCCCGGGACACCCTGAGAGGGGAGGGGTGAATCATGGTGTGAAATTTTTCATTTAAAGCGATGGATCTTGTTCCCACGTTGGTAGGAACTTGTTAAACCTGTATGATAGATATTAACAGAAAGCAAACATTCACATGCAGAGAGACGACACAAACTTTTTACTTGGTTCACCACTAAGGGATACATCCAAGGAGCATACGCCGATAAGTTGTCGGTCGTACCAAATTCCAGTAAACATCACTAGATGTGGATTACCAAGGTTCGGGCACAGTCACAATGTCCTAGGCTCACTGCCTTTACTAAGATTTAGTGATAGCTCACTGCTTCCCTCAGGTCACTCCCATTGACTCCCCCTGGCTCACTGCCCTTGGTGAAGTCACACTCACATTATAGACGTGATGGTCTTTTCATCATCACTGATGAATACATCCTTTGTTGTGTGTAGATGCTCTGTTGAAGTCCAACTCTTTCCTGTAGTCAAATCTCACTTCCCATCAATGGTACCGGGAAATCTCTCAACTTTCACGCAACTCAAAAACACTGGTGTTCTTCTTTACTACCTCCCACATGGGTCTCCTGCGCGGTACAAATTCGGCGTGCAAGTTTAAAATAGCACGTAGTTAACAACCAACCACTTGTGCGACACCTCCTACTTCAACATCAAACCTATGAGACTCAATTCCGTTCTCAACCAAACCACCTTGGGTGCACAACCAACAACCGGCGCACAACCTCTACTTGTGCGACCCAACTACCACTTATAAAACTCAACAACTTTTGACATGAGATCTCGAAATATCTCTAAGTTTGGAGCTTCGTTACAAAATATGAGGGGTGGTACACTATTTATTGGAAAACTGGACCCCCTGCACGGTGGCGCGCAAGTATCCTCACGGCGCGCAGGTCTCGGCGAGTAGCTCCAACCTCCCTAGCCTCTATCGCGTAACTCAATAGTGCGACCCTCTTTCCTTTTCCTTATTTTGATGTTTTGATCATGAAGAACAATAGGCGTGCAAGTTTCCAATCATCCTAGGAACCAACACATAAGTCCCTTCTCGACACGCAGGTCACTTGCGCTATCCAACCCATACATGCACAACCCTTATCCCTTTTCCATTTTTCCATGTTAAATCTTGAAAAACACTAGGCGTGCAAGTTCTCTCTCCTTAAAGTACACAATGCTCACGTCTCTTTTCCAAAATCATTTTTCTCCATTTTTCATTTTTTAGGCCAAAATTTTTGGCAAACACTGAAAAATGGTGCCAGCTTCAATACTGTAATCTGCTTCACCTGTATGAGCACTTTGCCGGCACACATTCTGAACATCCTCTGAGGATTGAAAACAAACACAAACCACACTCCAATTCATGCAGATATGACCATGGTTCCAACACCAACATGTATGTAGAGTAGGGATATAAAAACAATGTTTAAAAAGGATGAACACAAGCATATATAATTGAAGTTAAAACTAAAAAAATGTAGAGGTAATATACCTAAAACATGAAAAACCATAAAGAATAACAAAAAATTAATAAATCATTAAGTAATAAATTAAAAAAATTACAATAGATATAAAAACATTCTCAAACATATTTTTATATATTGATCATGTATGTACATGAATAAATATCCAAAAAAAATGATAGAAACACATCACGGTCGGAGGAAATTTCCTACCCTCAATTTTGGAAGTGCAGTTTTTAAAAAATTGATATAATAGGATGTTATAGAGTACAACATCCACAAGATCATGAATGAAGTGGTGGATGAGAAGGGAAAATAGGATTATTATATACAAACAATAATGGAATAATTTTATCTTAGTGAAAGCCATGTATAATGAGAAGGTATGATGTTGTGCCTCTTTTATTAAAAATCAATAAATAGAAAGAAACCTAAAAGCATACATGAAACAAGGAATACCCCAAGATAGACCATTATCTTACTGTGTTTTTAATCAGCCTGGCGCATAACATTCTTTATTCTTCTAGAATTGCATTCCATTCAGCCCATCCATGACGAAGAACATGACTCAGACCTCTTGATCTTTCTCTATTTTTAGGTAGATCATAGATATATTCAAAAACATTCTTAGCATCAAAGCTTTAGGAATCATAGCTATATTCTTGTTTTTTCCCTTGTCAGGAGAAGGATCTCCCTCCACTGTGGTTGTAATGTCTAGGGTCTCTAAAGTCACATCAGGAGAGCCTTGAGTAGAAACCTGCATCTCAGTAACACCATCCAAATGTTGACCAAAAGAAGAATTCGGTTTATCATCGATTGACACAACTGAAGACTTTGTATTCTCCTACGAGACAATTTGAATACATACTTATGCCCAACAGGTTTTGAAGTATCTTGAAAAGGTATTGAAGTGGCGGGCGGTTAGATTTTAATATTTGTTTACCCTTTTAGTTATTTTAAGACCCATCATATCGTATGAAAACAGATGATATACATCTTTCGGAATTTCAACTTCCGTCTCTCGGTCAGCTCTTGAGTTTTCATCATGGCCTGACATTTGAGGAGATGAAGAAATCTGAATTTGCTTCAAATCAACACACTTTCCATGGCTACAAGTTTCAATAATAATCATATCCTTATAAAAGATAGTAGCCCAATACATAGTCTTGGTCTAAGAGGTATATACATATATATTAGGTGAGATACATATCTTCCCACCCTTCTCATCAACTGTATGGTTGAAAAAATCTTCAGAAACACCTCCCTGAATTTCTTTCCATAGATTATCAGCAGCATTGGAAGGTTCATCATGATCCTTGTGATGTTCCTTGGAATCTTTAGGCTTCCAGCCATGTTTACTTTTGTTCTTTCTGGACAATTTCTCATCTAATGTGCACGTGAAGCGCAATATCTAAAAATATTTGAGCTCCTACATGCTGATGAGTCGTGACATATAATTTTTTATTCCTTCCATAATTTGGGAATTTTTTCCTAAATAATATTCTACTCAATAATTTCATCATCAGTTTCCAATATAACCTTTTCAATAATGTTTTATCCCATTTCAACATCAACAATGAAACTGACGTAGTGACCAAATCGAGCCACTTATCTTACCATTATAATTTTGAGTGGGATACCTATTGAATGTGTTGTATGATATAAAACATTGGGGTTTTATGTAATATAATTCAACCCATACACTCTTACCCATATTTTTGTTGCAGTGTTACCAACTTCAAAGGGGTTGAATTTTATATACCATTCATGAAGGAGAATTTTTCCTAGTTTGAGAGAAATAAAACCAATGTACCAAGATCTAACTTTCATTTCATCCTTGGGGAAGAGAATATGGATGTATCACCATCCTAGCAATACAGGTTTCCAGGATGAGAAGCCTCAAATCAATAAAATAAGCCTCTTCAATTCATCTATTTGTAGAGGTTGTGATCCATTAGAAAGAAATAATCTAGAAATGATCAAGAACTCTCCCATTTTTACCCGTTCAAAAATAGCATCAGGGTTTGCTTTCATGTGTGCAAAGTTCCCCCTTCATCGGATAAAAGAATCAGGTACTCCTTTTAAACAAGAAAAAGGTCGGTTCAAATATATCCCACCATTAGGAACAACATGTCTAGAATGGTTCTGATTATCAAGTCCTTTAATGGAATTTAAAATACCCTATTTTTTTTTCCCAAAACCACTTCCACATCTCGCTGATGCATTACTCGATCCGAGACCACATTTTCAGAAAAAAAAAGATAGATGATCAAAGACCCGCTCACCCCTTCAAGGCGGCTCACGCCACCCGCTTCATTCACCGTCATCGAAGACCCGCTCACCCCTTCAACAATCTCTATCGTGACCCCACCCACATCTATCACTAACTCCACAATCACTCCAGGAACCACCGTCGCAGATCTCCCATCCGCACCGGTCTCCGCCATTGTGCCATATCATTAGCCGTTGAAGCAGCCACAAGGGAACTCAATTGGACCCATTTAACCATATTAGTGAAAAATAAAGGAGAGAGAACATCTCTCCACATTCCGCATATATCATTTCCTATCTGATATCACCTTAGTGAAACCCTTGTATAATAAGTTCACTTATCCATGATTATTAATAAACCTGTTTAAAAGCATCCCTCATCAAAGCTAAAATTGTATGCACTACTAATTTTATACATTATCAGGGATTCTCATAGTGCGGATAATAAACAATATTTACCAATGATATCATTAAAATAATAATTATTTTATTAACATTATAATACATTAGGACTTTTAAGTTATTCTAATTATTATTTGGTTTTATATTATAGAAATTTATCTATCATCACAGATATTAGCGTTGATATAGGTAGATTTATCATCCCTAAATGTATCACTGATAAAGATAATTGTGGAATATTTTACGGAATCTCTATCATTAGTTATTCTTATAAAGCATCAAATGAATCACATACAAATATCGTTAAAATTACTGACCTTAGTGCTGATATAGGTATATATTTCATATCTAAATTTAGTATGGGTAAATATTTTTAAATATTATTAAACTAAAGATACATAAGAATAAATTTAACATTTCATTCAATTGCTTTAAAAAAAATATAAAATAATTATAATTATAATGAAAAATAGATTTAAATTAAATATCTAACTATATATATAGTTTTACCAATTACCTAAGATATATAAATATATAATTTGTTATCATAATATATTCCTGAATATCAAAAATTAAAATAAATATTTTTATTATTGTTATTTTTATTATAATAGATTAACAATTTCTAACATATAGTTAAATTATTACTAATTGTTCGGGGTTCAAACCTTGGACCCCTCTCAATTAGGACCGTAATTTTTTGGTGGTGTGACTTTCCCTCATACACAAAATGTATTGTTATAAGAGGTATTTAGTGAAAGTGAGATGATGTGATCTGGGTAGGTGCAGGTGAGAACCGGTGTCAGAGTGGGTTCATCAGGAAGTGATAGGCTTGGAAAGCATGTGCAAGACACGTACAAGGTTCAGTCATAAAATATGATTAATCGTAGTATATATTATAACTTTATGGAATTTGATCCACATGGACATATAATCTTGGGCATGTGAACCACAAAAAAACTAGGATTTCCTGCCACTAGGAAAATGGGTCAATATTAAATTATATGGGGTCTTCTTGGGGTTGGTTATTCCAAGTGGAGAGAAATGAGTCTTGACCCACTTATCTGTCTTGGGTGTTTCTATTCTTCTATTTTATAATCCCCTCAACCAAAATAATTATTTTTAATCATAACATTGAGTAAGGGATTTTTTAAATTTTTCATTAATTTCATATTTCAATAATTATATTCAAATGAATTATATATATACCTATAAGGAGATAAATCCCATAGATTTAAAACAATACTACAAATAAAAATATGTATATATGATTAATTATATATAAAAACATTATTTGTTAAAAACTATCTTAAAATGAGAATAATTTTAATTAATATATTTAAATAATTATACAAATATTTAAATATATATCTATTTATATAGAAAAATATAAAAATAAAAAAACATAGAAAATTACTTTTAAATAGAAAATATTTATAATAAATTAAAAAATATATACAACATTATATACATATATATAATATTAGTAATAATTCAATTTAATTATTCCCAATAGTATTAGTTTTTATATAAATTTTCAAATGATGAAATGTTTAATATTAAAAAAATATAATCTTATATTTAGATAAATTCATAAATATATTACAAATTGTTGTTGATTATTTTTATTATATTACTAATTAATAATAAATTTAAATTATACTCTCTTTATATTAAAACTAAATTAAAATTCTTTTATAATGAAATAGAAAAATTACATCTATAATAAAATAATATTTTTTTAGAAAAAATATAGATGTATAAAATATTTTACATTATATATTTTTAATTTTAAAATTTTAAAATTAAAAATTTTAATTTTAATTATTACATTTAGAAGATGTTATATTTCTAATATATAATTCTATTATTTTTATTAATTATATATGTATATATTATATAATTTTATGAAATAATGTAATTAGTTATTAATTAAATATTAAAATATAAATTTTAAATAAAATAATTTCTATTTATATAAATGAGTACATATTTTTCAAAATATATTATTATAATATATAATTATATTAATAAATTATAAAAGTTATACATATAAAATGATTTAAAATAATAAACCTTTATAATTACCATAATAAAAATATTAATTAAAATGATTAATATTTTTATTATATATAAACACATTTGATTATATTTTTTATTAAAATCATAAAGATAAGATTATAAAATTATGTGAATTTATGATTTAATGTTTCATTTTTTCAATTATGAATTGACACCTAAAACAATATGTATTCGAAAATAAATATGTGTTTGTTTATGTGTGTGTGCATATATATGTTTTTGAATAAAACAAGGGAATGTGAGTTTTTCTGTGTGATAGACAATCCTATTACACACATTCATATATCCAACTATATACAGGTCATATAATATAAATTTTGTTATAATTTTATATAGGAATGTTCAACGGCCTCCTTCTTTGTGACACCACACTTCTGTACAAACATGATTTCTCAATATAGGTGGTCCCTAGGGTTTTTTTAGGATCAGCTCACTATGGGAATGAGCATTGGATGAGATAAATGATGGTTGAGCACATTTCACTCTTAATTGTGGAATTATTTCATAAATTAATCCCATCATAAATATTTTTTATATGTTCATGAATCTTTATCAAATCACAATATTAGACTGGTTACCACTGTACTAATAAGGTTATTGAAACCATGTGTTAATGTGATCATGTTAATTAATCGAACATTTTCTATATTTATTTAATAAACTTATTGTTTAATTCCTTAGTGGTTTAGTATTTTGAACTCCTCGTTTTATATCAATCTGGGGAGGCGGTACAGGCTATGGTGTTGGGATCATCCCTTGAAAGGGGAATCTATGTGTCACCATGATGGATATAAAACCCCATGTTGAGTTCCACATAACAATATTTTTTTACCATTATTGGTCATGTGACAATGACCATCATCTCCTAAACCAACCAGAGTAAAACATTTTTTTTCAATCAAGATGATCCACGACAAAGCTCGAAGGGTGTTCCCAATCCCCACAGCCTGGAAACTAGAACAAGGCATCAATATAAAGATGTTGGGAAATATTTCTCCCTTAAACACAATAAAAAAAATATAAATTGAACAAGATAAATAAACACTATCAACGATAAAAGAAATATATTTCCCCATCGAAATAATCCACCTAGTAACCTCTTGGGTCCCATTAAAACATAGAACCATGCTCTCTCCATGTGGGATTCAATACTAGAAGAACATGTAATTGAAAAGATAAATTAGGCAAGAGCATCAAGATTCTTAGTAGGAATTCAAAAGATAAAACACACTTGATGCCACTCCAAAAAAGTAAAATATTTTATATTATTATTCAAATAGGATACATGAATATAATTTTTTCCACTCTTTTATCAAAATAAGTAACAATATTATATTTTTATGAGTCCCCCTTATTACACATCACTTCCCAAAACTGTTTCCTAAAACCTATAAGAAATTTAAAAAATTCATTTAAAAGATTTCTAATTCTAGAAGAGGTATATAAAAATAAAAATCAACGTAAAGCTGACAAGAACATACATGTATGGTATCCTAGGTGTTTCTTAAACATCCCTAGACAGATCTTCTGACGTACTGAGTTTGGAACAACCCACACCATATGGTGAGTTCCCTATATCAATAACCAATTGGTCTCCCTAAACATACCAATATTGAGGTAAAAACCATCTAGGATAAAAAAATATGAGGGAATCAACCTATCTAATCAGGGTTGGGAAGAAATTTCCACTTGATCCTCCAAAAGAATCCTTCAACCCCATTGTAAAAATATATTGTATGTGTCGGAAGCCCTCACACGGGTGACTCACGTTACCTACTGTCACTACACTTGTATACCCTAAATAGGGAAACTACCTATACAAAAATTCATACATGGAATTCCCAACCTCATCATATGACAAACAAATCACTAGTGTCAACTGGTCCATCACATCACATAAACCATTAAACCATCTCACAAAGCTCATTATGTTCTCATCTAGGCGTTCACATTTTCAAAACCAAATTTCACTTCCAAATAATATAATCTGACAACTGGACATTTAGTATTTTCATTCCAATATATATATATATATATATATTATTATAATATTCCAAACCATTTCTAAAACAATGTTAAACAACACATCCATAAGCACTTTCCCAAACAGTCCTATACATATTCCAATCCGAATTGATCTTCCAAAACCATTTTCAGTTCCATGTCAACATACACAATGTAAAATAATATTTCCAAATGGCCCTTCTTAAAATTTAATTTTCAAACACAAATTTATGGATCCATACCATCCATGTTTTAAATAACTCATTTAAATAAAAACATTAAGTTCCACAAAGTGCACTTCATGAGTTATGAGTCTTTTAGTAAACTATTATAAAATATTTATGAGGATTCACACATAAATAAATTGGTAAACATGCATTGATGAGTTATATAATAAAATGGAAATCTAATTCCTTGAGTCACAATCAATGTTTACCAAACACCTAGGAATGTATATATATGTATATATAAATATCACATAAATGTAAAATTACACATTTAAAATACTACGAAATTAGGAAAATTAAATTAAAGGGGATGGAATAGGTGACCTACCTCAACAAGGGGGTTAATAAATCTGAGGCAATTCAATGCATGACAAGTTAGGTGACGACTACTCAAAACCACCCCACAATCACACCCACATACACCCATATATTCATATCGTACAGTCCATGGAACGTATTCCCCACCCCATGAAGGAATATTCTATATATATATAGGTACCTATGTATGTGTGTGAACACCACTACCGATCCACTTAACATCCTAAAAACCATTCCTATGAACACTTAATCACTAAAGGGACCCAAAATAACAGTGAAAAATAAAAAATTGGTAGAAAACCCCTAACCTAATGGGAATTGGGGAGTTGAGATGAGCTAAACCGGTACACATTTATTGGTGTCTGTAAGAAAATGGAGGAAGGATTCCAGAGAGACACATCACTTAACCTATTTGGAAGCGGAACATGAAAAATTGGCTCCCAAAAAACCATAGGGTTTTTCTAAGCATCATTGGGGATGTGGATGAAAAAATACGCCGATTTTTCGGAGGGGACGGTGGATGATTTGTAACCTGGAAAGAACCGGGTAATATTCTATAAGAAATTGGTGGAAATCATTAAAGGAAGTGAGGGTTGGAAGGGAGGGGATCACGCAACCATGGGAGAGGGGAAGCGCCTTGCACGACACACAAGGGGGAGGATGAGAAAAAGGAGGGAAATTAAATAAATGAAATGTCAAAAAATAAAATTAAAATTAAAACCTAATTTTAAGATTCTGGGCTATCTACACCATTCACCAAACCATGTGATGACTATACACCAACCACTAAATAGGCCATGAACACTCACACGGTTACCTTCATGCATGTTCAGGGTTGAGAAACCTATGCTCAAACATTTCCACTCTGCACTATTTGATAATAGACCCCCATGCATTGGTTCCACATGGTTTCTCTTAACTGTATAAACCCCATGAACAATACACCACTAATTTCTGAAATATTTTAAATTTAACCCACAACAGCCCACAATCAAAAGGGAGTAAAAAAATTAAAGGAATAATAACAATTAAAAGTGTGGGGTTCGTTTGTGAAAAATTTTCTCAATGTAAAAATGTTTTTACCTATGAATGTCACCATGTTGAGCGATACACAAAAATCAATTCTAGGCCTGATCAAAACTGATAGTAAATGAGAACCTCGAGGTGTGAACATTCACTCCACATGGCACAACCTTCCGATCATGAAGAAACCACATCACAAGAATGATCAGAGAACACAAGGGGGTTCTCCCCACCATAAAAACATAACTATCACAGACTAATGTAAAATGAAACCATAATGTGATCAATGGTGTGGTTTCCTTACCTTTTATGAACCAACTATCATACAAACCTTGGAATTTCTAACCATATGAAACTCTAGAACTACCAACATGAACTGAAATAAAGTTCCCTTAACACGAACCATCCCTGGAATCTCCCGCACATACCAAATCAAACCAATTGGGGGTGCCAACAAAAAATCCCAAAGTGATGTTTGAACAAAGCCATAGTTTTTCACCTCCATGGGATTCAAAAATCATCAAAACATGCACAACTAAAATCTATAATCTATACCAACCAATATAAGGGATAAACATATTTATGAAATTATAAACAATTCATGGAGGTACATTCAACACAAAACGGAAAAATTACAAGAAAAAATGATTACCAAGTCTCTTACGTGGATAAAAAAATTAAAATGATGATAAAATTACAACAAGGGGACAAAACTATATCCACTACAACATCAGAGAAAAAGGTAAGTCAAGTGTTCTATACACTCTCCATGATTCCTGACTACGTGATGAGCTTCACTCCAAGACCTATGGCTGGAGAACTAATTTCATGAAGAATCTACTTCCTAACGGTCTAGAGTAGATTCCCTCTAGCAACAAAACCTTCTATTTAAAATGAAACCCCCTACAGAACATTCCCAATTGACTGATATGACAACATTATCAACAATCATTTGGAGTATTTCCACAATATGGCATTCGAATGTGTGAATCGGCCACACTTGTGGTCGAAACCTGAATGGTATGAATATTTTTAGATCAAACCCAATGAACAAATTTTTTTTGAAATACGTTCCTCAGGAACACTCTACTCCCAATATAGGGAACATTTACACGCAACAAGAGTCATTATATTGCCAACCACCCGTGCTCTAGAGACCTAATTAGCTAAGAATACTTCATCAACCATCATACCAAATTCCCCTTCTGAAGCTATCTAGGAAGAATGAAAATCAATCTCTTTAATATTATCAACATAATACTTCATTGTCCACTGACTTTTCTGTGAACCCACGTGAGCCTTTCCACTTTTCCTATCATTGGATGATACCAAATAATTAAGGGAATAAGAAATATTTGGGACCTTTCATGGTAGTATTATCTAAATAACCAACGAGTATAAAACAACATCCCCATTGAACCAATGATAATCCAAACATTCATCTGCAACCGAACATAGAGATCATTGACCAACAAATAAGAATCCAAATCAAGAAAAACGTATTCTCATCCAATATAAACCCAAAACAACATCACAAATCATGCCATGATTCCACTTTTTATTAGAAATGAATTTACTTTTAAAAAACACCAATGGAAAACCAGATCACCCATTGATTCTCAAATAATCACCCATTGTATCCGATGAGCTCTCAAATATGTCTTCTCCCCACATCTTCTTATATCATCCACACATAATAATGCCAGGAACTTTCCCTACACACACGCACATATATGAATGTCCCTAAGGAACTCCAAGGGTCACACATACCCTTATTCCACTAAAACCAAGCATTCCCATCTATATTGTCACTTCAAATTTTATCAAACCTTTCATAATTCGAAACATTTTCCTTTACATTCTAAAAAAAATCATGATGTTTCTTTTTTTTTAAATCCAACCTTATCAAATACAAACTCATTTTATAACTCAAGAAAGAACCCCAATACCAATTTTAATACATACCATGAAAAATAACATTCAGACAGAAGCACCTATATGGTGAACTAGTTGTCATATGAAACATGGCTACATGGTTCAACAGACCATGATCCATGCAAGAACCAAGGACTATGTGTGTCTCTAACATAACATTTAGGCTTAACTTGGGTCACTACTCCATGTAAGTATACAATGAAACACGATATCACTACCTTGTCCATCCCCAATCAACACAAATCAAAACCAAATTCTCAAATCCTAAACTACCCTTAGCCACTTGGGGATCAGAATGATAAACAATTTAAGATATTTATCATGTACCTACTTCCCATGTCTCGAAATCCTATTCAATAACTACCTGACACATTAAATAATAACTGAATATTATGATACAATTTTATCATGAACCAACTAGGGTCGACCCTGAACTGGTCACCCAAGCCATTCTGTGACATAACCTAAAGGGCATTCCTGGTCTCCAGAAGCTGGAAACTTGTGTGGAGAATCAAAATAAAAAAGTTGTGTATGTTTTGGATATTGAGAAATAGTTATTAAATTAATATAAACAGTAAATATGTAAATAAACATGAAAAAAATGAATAGATTTCCACATTGAATCATACCTCTATGTGTCCTCATGGGTCACTACCATACACAGAACCATGATTGCTCCAAGGGTGATCCAATACTAGAGGAACTTGAAACTAAAAAGATAAAATAATATTGAGTACTAAGATGCTCAAAAGGAATGAATATGATAAACCATGTTTGATTCCCCATCCCTAATGTTAAATTAATTTTTTTTAGTTTGAATATAGGATGCATAAATATATGTTTTCAAATATTTTTTAAAAATAAGTATTGAGCTGCAATTTTTAAGAAGCCTGTTTTTTTGTAGATCAAATCCCAAAAAAAATCCCAAAAACATATAAGCCATTTCAATAAATTCCTTTTAAAATAAACTAATCCTAGAAGAGTTATTCAAAAATAAAAAGAAAATTAATGGTGTCACAAAAGAAAATAGGAATGTATAAGCTTGTTGTCATGGGTGTTTCCTAAACATCCATAGAGAGATCTCTATACTTATACGTTTGGAACCACCTACCAGTGTATGCTGAATCCCCTATGCCTATAACCAATTAGAAAAAATCAACTAAACAATCTATTTGAAAAAACTTCATATATTAACAAAAAATCTAATAGGGTACCATCTTGTCCAATCAGGGATGGAATGAAACCATCACTCGATCCTCTAAAAGATACCAAGAAACCAATGGAAATATTATACTATATAAGTGGTAAGCCCTCACAAGTATGACTCACCATACATGTTGTCACCACAAATTCCATACCCAAAACATAGAAACTACCTATATGATAACCCATATAGGGATATCTCCAATAGGTGTTCCCATCATATGAAAAACCAATCACAAGTTCCATCTAAGCCATCACATCACAAAACATTTAAACCATATCACCAAGAACTTTATTTTTCCAATTTGGTGTTGGCACTTTCAAACCCAAAATTTGACTTCCAAAATGACATATGTTGCCAACTGGGCCTTTAATGTTTCCATTCTAATATATATATCATAATAACATTCCAAAAAAATTCTAAAAATATGTGAAACCCAAATTACATAGGAACTTTTCCAAATGGGCATTCACATTTTACTATCAAAATTCATTTTGAAAACCCATTTTCAATTCCATTTCAATGTATACAAAAAACATAAAAACTTCCAAATGAGTCATCATGTAATTTAATAGTTAATATACAATTTATGGATCCAAACAAGACAAATATTTAATAAAACAATTAAATTACTCCTTAATGTTCCCCAAAGTATACTTCACAAGCTAGGAGTATTTTAGTAAACAATTCTAAAACATTTAGGTTTCTTAACACACAAAAAACAACATATAAAAAGGCATAGATGGGTTATATAAATAAATGGGAAACCAATTCCAAGAGGTACAATAAATATTTACCAAACACATATGAATGTATATATAAGTAAATATAAATATCACATAAATCTAAAAAACAATTTGGAAACACTAATCAATTAGGAAACACAAATTAATGGTACAATAATAGGAAACCTACCTCAACCAGGGGCCAAACCAAGCTGAGACTCTTTGGTGCATGATCAATTATGTGGTGAACACTCGAAACCACCTAGCACTCGCATGCACATACACCCTTATATATATATCAACACATTAGTATAAGGCATTTATTCCTCTCACTATTAAGGAATACACAAAAGGGATATATATATATATATACCTATGTATGCATTCACATGCCACAAAAAAGGCATTGTAATTCCTAAAAAAGATTCCTATGTTCCATAAATTGACAAAGGGACACAAACTAAATATTAAAAATGAAACAATAGTACAAAATCTATACCCTGATTTGTGTTGGAGATCCAATATGAGTGAATCCACTTCACATTTGGCATCAAATGTTAAAACATTAAATAAGGATTCCAATGAAACCCATCTCCAAAACTACTGAGAATCATAACATCAAATATAGTCTCTCCGGAAACCCTAGGGTTCAGTTGAGTGATTTTGCGTAATGGGTATGAAAAAATATGTCGATTAGAGGGAGGAGAATGAGTTCTTAACACGATGGGATGAGAATGATTCCAGAATAAACTAGTGGAAATCATCGAAGGAAAAGTGGTTTGAGGGGGGGGGAGGAAAATGACATTGGGAAATGTGAGGCACATCATGTGGGGTACAAGGGTGGAGAAAGAGAAATGAGTGGGATAATAAATAGTATAAAAGAAAAATAAAATAAAAATGACATAAAACCCAAATTTTAAGATTGTGGAAAATCCTCATAGTTTACACACAGTTTACCAAACCATGCATTAACCATGCAATGTATACTGCCAAGGCCAGTCACCCTCACACGATTACCCTCTATTTGGTGCTTGGTTGAGAATACTAAGCTCAAACCACGAAACTCTAAACTATTTCATAATATACAATCATGCATGGTTTTTCCCTGGTTACTCAAAATTGTATTTAACATTACGTAATACCCCTATTCTTGCTTGAAAATTTTAATATTTAACCCAGACAAGTCCACAATCAAAAGAGATGATAATAAATAGTTAAAATAATTAAAAAAAATTAGTTATGTTGTTACACATTATTATTATTTTTATGTTTGTGCATTTATGAAAACATACATGTAGATTAATGTCGTGAAGAGTGAATATATAAGTTACTGATACATAGATATAATGTATTCAAGATAATAGAATAACGGTCCCCTTTAACATATCATGTCTCTCGATAAATTGATAGTATAATTTTAATGGATCTCACTTGGAAATATTAAACTAGTGATAATTGATTAAAATATTCCTTTGGAATATCTCCATGGAGTAAAATTTATATATCACACAAGGAATATGACCTTGTGAGGTTATATGATTCACAGGGAGTATCGACTCATGGAGAAATGGTTTTGGAAGGTGGGTTCAAACCTTAATGAAGGATCAAACATATCTTGACTAATAAAAATAAATTCACAAATAGTTTTATTCAAAAAATGTATGATTCTATTGAAGGTCCTTTCCAAGTAGTTAATCATCATATGATATGGATGTTTTCATGGGGATTTACATCATACAACAAGGATATTTTTTTATAATATTTCATGTGATGTGATGTTTTTTCATGAATGTGGTAAAAAAGATCTAATGGGTCTTCCACATGATCTACATGAAGAGTAAGCCTCATAAAGAACACGCATAATAAGGAATATGGCCCATTTAGTATGATTTCATTGAATACATGGCCTCATTAAGATGATTTTCGTATACATGGGATTCCCTTTGATGATAATTTAGGGATCACACCTAGTAAGTGAATATAATTCATTTCTTACTGTCAATTAATAAATTCAAAATGAATGAGGAGTAGAATCCTATATGATATTTTTTTAGAAGGGGTCGGGGATTATGCAATGGGTTCCCCTTAGAAATGTGTGGGGTATTAAACCTAGTATGTGTTCATATGGAATCTTTATTATCAATATATTATTGGATAGTGTTTGCTGATTTGACTCACGGGGGATATGAATCATTGAGGAAGAGTGCAGAGATTTTATGAAGGTTTCATAGTCAGTGCATGGGAATTCTAGGCACAATAACTTCTCTAAGGTACTTATTTTGGTAGGTGATCTAGAAGAAGGTGGGTTCATAGGGATTACCCCATGAATAATAACGTCACAAATATGTCCAATTCTCATTAAAGATTCGCAGTGAGGAAATAAATCATGGGAACATGGGTAGAGATTACACCAATTTTCTAATCCCATGATGATATTTTTTATTAAATGGATAATGTCTTCTAGCTAGAAACATAAAAACTAAATATGGGAATCTTTATTTATGGGAGGATATTTGGGGTCCTTGAAGTATATATCCTCATTATCAAGAAGATACATGAGTGTAAACCCCATTAGGGCTAATCATTTTGAATATAAAGGCATAATATACCATTTATCATGGTAATACATGATTGAAGTAATGAATGCTACTATGAACAAAAAAATCATGTAACTCGGGTGACCATGATGGAGTCTTGGAGGGGTTCTACATGATAGTTGGTTAGTAAAGGCTCCTAAGGGTATGAATGGTATATTGGTAAATATTATTAAATCATTGGATATACTGGACAATATGAGTTACCAATGATAATTTCGTAGGGAAATATTATAACACACTCTGAAAATGGTGCCTTTAAAGGGATGACCTATAGAATCATTTCAATAGTTTTTATGTAGGATTAAGTTCTTCTTGTATTATTTATAATGAGAAGTTTCTCTAAATTAGATGACTTGGGTGAATGGTTCACCCTTGAAAAATGTATTAAAGAATTGGAAACCCAAGATTAATCATCAGGTGAATGAGGCATCATAGTTATACAAAATCAAAAATTGATCATCCTAATTGAAGAATGGATCTACTAGTCACCAAATTATTTTAGGATTTTGGAAACGGATTACCATTGAATTGAGACCATGGTGAAGGCTCGTCCTTTTGAAAATACCAAGGGAGTATAACAGACTAACAATTCAGTACATTTAATTTTCACCCTTGTGATAAGACCAAGTTGATATTTCTCCTTAGTGTATATTACTCCTTGTGGTAATTTTTTTGACTATTTCCCTTGTGTGTCACACTTAATAGGGTTCGTTGATAGTGTTTTTGGCTATTTTTGTTTTTGAAATAGTATTCAATAGAGATTATGATGTATTAAACATTTGGGAGGATAATCAATAAATATTATGGTTATTTGAATTTGGTTTAAATAGTAATCCAGGTACCTAAAATTGTATTAATGGTGATGGTTCATGGATAATGTCACTATATTATGGCAACCATATTATAGTGTTTATATGTGACAATAAGGAACACCATGGGTAAATATTTTGGAAAATTGAAGGACTTGTGTTCATGAACACTTTCAATTACCGTAGATAATGAAGGAGAGTGGAGAAAAAGACATGACTGCATATGGATGGTCTATACTGGTTTAAATCTTTCATGATATGAGTGTGTGGGGTCTTCACATGAGATGTGTGAAGTGCCTAGGTGATGTACAAAGCTGCATGAAGCTTGGGATATAACATGGCGCCACATTTGAGAATTTTTTATATTTGATTCATATCATCAAGAAATTAATTCCAACCAATTACACCAATATATAATTTGATCTCATTAAATAAAAGATGACAAAATCATATGTAGGCATGATTATAGTGTAAACATGGTGTCATGAAATGATTTGGAAACAATGTTTAGGGTTATCATTTAATTCACACATGTATATGATAGTTTGTTTTTCATTACTATATGAGCACATATAATTGATATTCTATAAATATTCCCCCACCCCAATTTCTTATGAATTACATAAACTAACTGATCCCTATATATCTTTTGTCTTTATTTCATTTGGAAATTTCTATTATTGGTGTTTATCACATCACACAAATTCTCCATGGAGTTTATATTTTGTCTAATAATTCTAAGCATAGTAGCTCAGTTGGAAATGATACTGGAAGAAGGGGATTTACATGGCCATGTAGGAAAATCACAATAGTCGAATCGCTTGATACAAGTACATGGGTGAGGCATCTAAGAAGATATTTTATCCTTTAATGATTTATCCCAATTTGTGCTCATTATGGGATCCGTTGTCCCAAATACTATTTCACCATATTATTGTCTCCATTCAAAACATATTTATTATTAATTATACTATTTTATAATTTTATATTTTTTCCATTATAATGAAAATATATTTCTTGGTGATCATTGTTGATGGAATAATTATCCACCCAAGGAAGTGATTGAAGAATCTGATGATTGGTTTTGAAAAGGGATAATGATATGGACGATTGGCATGAATAACTATACATAAAATGATTTATGAGTTTTTATTTATGATAAATTATGAATGTACATATATAATGATTACAGTACCCTCAAAATTATTTTGGAGACAATGTATTTGGATAACTTCTTCATATATTGAAAATATGTGTATGTTAAGGTCACATAATTGATGAAATGTAATAGAGTTTGTAGATGTAATTCTCCTACAAATTGTTTCAAAAAAAATTTTTATAACACATCGTTTATGTTTTCTAGAAACATAAACAGTTTTTAATGTATAGGGTAGTGAATCATCAATAGAATACACAAATTTGAGTATATATACTATAGTAGTCTTTGAGAATGAGTTGACAAACTATGAGATTAATCAACTATTTAAAACATTCTCTTGAAGAATTTTTTTTGGATTTAATGGGATTAAGAAGTACTAGATGTGATCACATGCAATTATATAAGATCTTTATAAAAGTAAATATAATTCATGACTTCATATAAATGAGACATAAACCATCATAAGGTATAAGCTAGATACAGTTATCTTGATTCAAACACATGCATAAGTAAAAATGAGACACTATATTATTTACAAAACTCCTCACATTGGTTATAAAGACATCGTAATATTGATCCAAATAATAAAAGTTGGTCAATACAAGTGTTATATATCTTCAAAAGGAGCATTAAATGACTCTATTAAGTAGAAAAAATTCCATATTTAGGTAAATCTGAGCATTGTAAGGAACACCGATATTGATGTTTTTGTGAATTATAATGAATGGGATGGAAAATACCAAAATAATTTGTGTAATATTTAAATGATATTTGGATGATACCATCAAATATTTATATATATCAATAAAAAAACTAAATTTTTTGTAAACTATAAAATATTAGGAAGATAATATTTAAGTTATAGTGAAGATGATCAAATAAAGAGGTATTTTGAGAGACTATTTCTTGTAAAAAAAATGTAGTTTATAGAATTTTTTAATACCAGTGAAAATAATATGTGATCATTCACATGAGTTACTTGAATGATATTAATTTCATGAAGAATATTCGGATTCTTATTTAGATTATTTAGAGTTGAGATATTGACTTGCATCTACATATTTATGTAGTGTATTTATAAGTTTTATATTGATATTATCATGTTGTGAAGATATTTTTCATACTTCAAATGTATATACTCTATGATTTACATATATATTTGAAGAATGATTTCTTTTTTTGATTTTATAGGGGATATTTACAGATGAAAAATATGAAATTATTGATCTTGGTGATAATAACTAAAATGTTTTTTCAATGAAAAAATGATGAATGAAACTCATATAATTAGGAAAGAGGTATATATTGGAGGAAAAGAACCAAATATATTTTTATAGTTGAAAATAAACACATAAAAGTATTGAGGGAAAATAATATTAAAATCATTGGAACTAAATTTCATGGGTTATTTTCTTTTTGAAACTATATTAAATGTATTTCTCAAAAACAATAAATAAATGAAAAAATTATGGTGAGAAGTCAATGAATTAATCTTTTTATAAATGACATATTATTTAAAGTGAATAACTAAATAACTCTCAAGTAATAATATTAAGAAAAAAATGATAATAAAATGATACTAATGTGAAGATCATCTATATATTCATGTTGAATAATAAATATGGTCTTATGATATCCATTATTATAGCAGTTTGATAAAAATATTATAGGAATGACCAAATATGTTTATATAATTCATATATGTGTATTTATCCATTTTTTGTATGTTGTCACATCCCAAACTAGTACACTATATTAACAATAACCTTATGGGTTAGAGAAAAGGCATCATGTGTGCCTCCCTATACACTAGAGGCTACCCACTAGAGGCCAAAATGTAGTGGTTTTACAGTTTGGAGACTAGAACCTCTAGATCAGTAATGAACATAGAAGAAGAATAAATATATGAAATTCAGTGGAAGATAATATTTAATGAAAACAAATAATGAATAGATAACCCATCACATGCTAATAAAACCAATCAGACATGTAAATGTTTATTCCTAACACAAGCATTGAATAAAAATAATGTAACACATAAAACATTACAAGAATGTCAAGATAGCAAATAAATGACCATAGTCAAGATGGTAACTTAATACATGTATGGTCCCTATATACCATTTCATTTTCTTATTCATAAATAGTAACATCAATGTGTATAACCTAATATCCTAACAAGAAACAATGACATTTTTGGGGCAAACAACTATTGCCTGAATATTGGTTGAGTAAAACTGAGTTAGAAACCACTGACACTGTTCAATTATGTCTATTATATGAACACAAAATAATTATCCTATAGTTATGATAAATTTAAAAAATTAGTAAAATACTAATATATAAAAAACAATGCAATCTAAAGTACCTTTCCAAAAACCTATATGACTTTACCTACTTCGTCCCAAGACAAAACACCTCTTATCATTTTACATATCATACAAAGACCTAGGGCCCATGGTTTAGAAACATAGAGATGATGTATAAGAACATTCCTATTGTGTTTTATATTTCATCTTCAATAATAACTCCTATTACCAAAACCATAGTTTCTATGAGATTCAGGGCCATCATTTTTAGTATATAATTAGAATAACCATGTCCATCAATTTCAATAAACAATAAGTAATGAAATCTCAAAAAATGTCAATTAAAAGATAAGTAAATCAATGTAAAATAATATGTTACGTCCTGTCTATGTATTTCAATATAAAAAATATTTAACACTATGTCGAATTACAAGAAACAACATGTATGATAATAAGGAATGTCAATCCTAATAATTCCATTAAAATAATGAGGAAAACAATTTGTAATAACACTACATAATATTGAGTAAAACCATTTCCAAAAAATTCATAACCATTCATACATCATTTGAGTATAAAGTAATTTCAATTTCTTATGATACCATACAATTAGTTCCACATTAGAATCCTCATATCACTAAAGGAGTACAATAATTATTTGAACATGGAATTTAATAATTATAAATTGTACTTGGGATACATACATGGAAATTTTAAATCAGCATAATTTGATTCATCACTTAAATATCAATCCAATTCAAATGATTATATCACCCACTTCAATTATATCGATAATTTTCTAAGTGATGGAATTCAACCACTTAAGAATTATCTTATTTCTATTACTATATCTACAAAAATGGGGAAATAGCATACACCACAAGATGCTTTATTTTACCAAAAATATTCACCTTATGTTTTATGATATGGAACATATTCATCCATCTCATATAAATAATCGGTCATCCCATTGATCATTTAATTTATAAAATACAAAGGCATGACATTTAAATTTCATAATTTTCATTTATAAATTCACTTTCCAATTCAGAAATGGTGTTAAGTGATATTCCAATGTCATTGAAATTGACACTATAAAAATAGTTTAACCTTTATCATTATCACGATAGAATCCAATCACGTGTCCATATTGTTTTTGATAATTACATGGAATGATCAACTATGAAGTATAATAGAAACACATAAAATGTGGTGTTTCATGTTGAGGTCTCATCCACTAATAATGAACCCAATCCTCATAAAGGGGATAGATCCTATTGAAAAAAAATTATGTTAATGAGTTACAAATTATAGGAGCAATGCATAGAAGTCAGGAATGGATCACAAATTTTAAATAAAAAAATGGAATATGAGATCTCAAATAAATACCATCAAATATATCAAGAGAGTATAGGAAAAAGGATCATGAAAATTCATATACATACCACAGGTGATAAAATGTGACTGGGGACCATTTATTTTATGTTTAGATGGATAAGAATTACCAATTACTTGTTAAGGGAGTTGGGTGTGCTCCTCGGAGACTACAGTTTGTAATTGTGGATGATAATTTCTGGATTTTGAGTTAAAGTCACCAAGGAAAAAAATAGTCATTTCCAGTAATTTTAGTGGATCATGGTTTGTCCACATAGTTTCCCATACTGTAAACCAACATTTTAGGTCCCAATTTCTATGAGCCACACCTCAAATGACCCATGTGAATGGTTTTAGAAACTGTGTACAAACCTATTGATCAACACATTTACATTTACACACTCTACATGGACTATGATCAATGATTGAAATACCATGGACAAATCATTTGAAAACCAATACATTTTTCTGTAGAATTTTGATTTTATCATGTGTCAATAGGTTCACTATTTTAAAAATAGTATGAGATGCCTATATGGATTCATGGTTGCTGGGAATGGTTATCACTAATAGTTTGTCTCTACATATATTCCCAAAAACATAGATTTTGAATACCAATAATCTCAAAAAAAACATCTACACACCCGAGACATCTCTTGGAAGAAAAACTCATCGCAATAAAACTTCTGTAATTGCTCTATCTCTGAGAATTGTGTTTTCAATCTCTAATTAAAAACTGAACCATCAGGTAGATGAAAAATTATAATTCCCTTGAAATGTTTCAAAAAATTAAAAACATGGGATCATAAAAACTCCCTATATTTGAACTTATCATCCAAGATAAGCCTTTGTAGAGCATGAAAATATCCATAGACCTAATTTTGTAATAAATATCTTGATGAAATTTTGACTTTCCATTTCCTAGTACCTAACATGAACCCAAGAATCACTTTAATCTGATGGTACACCATTAGATAAAATAAGATCCAATGCTCATAACCTCTTCTAAAAATGTTTATGAGACTTACATGATCACATCCATCCTGAAAAATGATCACATGAACATATCATTCATAAACTATCCTACAATTATCTCCACTACACATTCTATTCTTTAACAGCTAAAACTGAGTCATGATAAAACTGAAATCACAATTTCCTACTATAAAAATTCATTAATTCATAATAAAACTCTTGAAAGTTTTCTCAACATAAAATTCTCAATCATTCATGAGTATGAAATTATCCTTCATTGTTGTAAATGGTTAAACTCAAATTAACCCAAATCACATAGTGACATTGACTATTCCTTCAATGGAATCAACCAACACTTAAACAACACCTATCTCATCAATACACTATAATTTAATGTAGATCCACAAGGACCTCCTAAATCTATTTGTGAAGGCCCATGTTCAACTACATCTATCCAACTACATTTGAAATTTATTGACTTTAATAGGCATCATAAAATTATCACCCAAATTTGAACACCAACCAAGTTCTTATATGATATTATATGAATAATTTTCTGTTATATATGTACACAAATATTTCCAGTCCACTATTACTATCTGAAATAATAAATAACCATCATTATACAAGTCATAATGTCCATGAACCTTCTCCCACAACATTATTCCACTAAAGACTGATGTCTCACTACCCACCATCAGATTTTCCTCGTCATCACATCAATGAATCATTTCTGAACTACAAAATCCTATGATCTATAAAACCCTACGAATAATGACTATCCCTGCTATGAATACACCCATTCAGGATTGATAAGGCAACATTAAACGTCACTCATTAAATAATTCCAAGATAGGTTCCCTTTTAATTCACTAATCTTCAACATATAATGAATATCGCCACAATCAAACAAATTATTGATCACTCACCATCATATTTATTTCCTTATACCACTCATAGAGTGAATATTTTAAAGAGTAATTTTGTAAATAAACAAAAGGGTATTCTGATATCCCAACGTATAATCAGCCTGATCCTAGTGTACCTAACTCAGTCATCCATGAGTAATATATCACAAATTCAATCAAACCATGCTATATGAAAGATCAGTATTGACACATCAGGAGATCCAATAGAATATCTCTTCAAAATTTTATATGCACCTTTTCTAGAATTATTAAACAACTGCCCACATCCTGACTTCATTTTTTAAATTTAGGTGTTAATCACATATCTTATGATCAACAAGGCTAGGTACATGAATAGTCCATCCCATCTAATCTAGTCATAATACATGATAACCTTAGGTTCATTCATTAAAATCAAAGTAATAACCATTCCTAAATCTCAAAACCTGAAAAAAAATCTATGAATCACTCTCATATATGCTATAATACCCAAATAACGTCCTTAAAAGGCATCTATAAAACCACACGGAACTCTCTCAATGTGTTCCATTGATTAAAATGAATGAGGATGATTCAACATGGTAGAAGACATAAATAATGAACATTGGGTAACCCACATGTCCTCTCTAGTCTAATATAAAAATAGGGAAATCAGGTCAATCCAACTAGTGCAACGGTATCTCGAATGAGAACCAAATCACACATAAGGGACTCTGTTTTATGAAATATAGCATACCCGTAAAATCAATACAAGGGAGGTAAATTTGGATAGGTTCAAGGAGATCATTGATCCATACGGGTCTGTATATAGCAATCTAAACATAATAAAAGCACTTAATAGGAATTAGATTACTATTCCCTAATATCACTAAGAATACAAATAAGGGTGTTCCACCTAGAGAATCAAAATATCAAAAATAAATTGATAATGAGTTGACAGTCACTAGGAATCCACATTCTATAATGACACTTTTTGGTTAAACTCCCTAGACAAACCCATCCTAATTTGAGTGTTGTTTCACCACAAATGAGTCTAATCTAACTCACATTGTCACGAAAAAACACATAACATGCCTAGGAATATGGCATAATGTTCTCCCAATTTCTAATCTCTAAGTAAGATACCATAACATGCTAACCCACACATTCATAGGGAATCAAACCTTAAACTAGATTAATGCCATGTAAGGTCACTAAGCTCTACCGATCATCCTTTAGGTCCAATATAAAATAACAAGGACATTGAAAACTATTATAATTGCTCACATAACCATTCACAATACCTTATCAATAAAAAATTAATCAATCCCTTACATTTAGAGTAAATCTATTAACACTATAAATATGTTTAAATTAATCCATTTCATCAATTCTGATTAATGGGGATTATATATATGAAATCTGAAGTACATTATATAAAGTAAAATGTTTTAGATGAAAAATTTTGTACTTTATTTAGCTAGTAACTAATTATATTCCCACATAAATAAAAAATAATTTTTTAAGTCATTTTATTTTTAAATAATTCAACATAAATTGATTTGGTTAAAAGAAATTCAATCAAAACAGATATTAAAACACTCCTCAGTTAGTGACTAGACTTTTAAATAACTAATATGATGTATTAGTAAAGTTTAAAATCCTATACATGGTCATGTATCATTTATGAGGGATTATTTATGGAATATTCCACCATAAACTTTTTAAAAACACCATATATGTAGATGTTGTCTAATTTTATATCTATACTTATTTATCACATCAATATGAAAATTGGTTATGTACTAAGAATATAAAATTAGAGATGACCTATAAGGGTCCCAACATGCCAATAATTGTTTTTTTATTTTGTAATAATTTTATAATTTATGAATTAATCACTATAAAAATTCAATTGGGATCCAATTTAAGTGAAACCCATTATTAATCAATTAATAATTATTTTTAAATCACCCTCTACAGAGATTCATCATCGACATAAAATTCTAAAACTCGGCTACAAGGGTCAATCCAATCTAATACGGTGTTAGTTAAATGGTTAACCCTTCCAATGATATGACTATGAAGTCCATTAAAATTTTAAATTGGACCCAATTTAACAAAACTCCCCACAAAATAATAGGAAACCCATAATTTAATAAAAAAAATATATGAATGGAATAAAATATTATAGGCATGGTATATATATAATAATGATAAATAATTACACAAGCTAGGAATGAGGAAAAGCATGTTAATTTCATGATAATCAGATTTTTATAAAATGGTCCCTATATACTCCTCATATCCATCCATACTAGGAAAATAGATAAATCCCCAAAATTAGTAACTAGTTTAAAAATATATTAATCACTCAAGGTGAAATAGAAATAAATTTAAATAATGAACAACATGATAAAAATACCATTAATGGAAACCTGTTCCATCCCTAATGTATGCGTTAGATATTTTTATAGCACGGGCAATCTATCATGTGTCGATGCATAAATAGTATCCTATATAACCTCAAAAAATAATGACAAAAAATAAAACTGAAATATTGATTTTGATACAACTTATGAAAATTCAAAACTAGTTTACTATAAAAATACTATCGAAATTAATTATTGACTATGCCTCAAGAAAAACTCCCCGTATGCTAAATGCTTCCGAAAAGATGAGAGGTTCTAATAGTCGTATAGTGGGGAGAATATACAATCTAGATTAATATGGATTATAGGAAAACATAAACTAATTAAATTCACTTGAAGATAATAATTACTTAAAATCAAACACAAATAGATAAACTCACATGTTCAAATAATACTAACCATGCATGACTATGTTGTGTCAGAATAAAATAAGTCAAAACCCAACAGGTAATAAATAAAATGGGACTAGGGTAAGAAAATAACATATAAATAAAATATGAAACTCTTGTAGGTATCCCAAGTACATGCCCTATCGCCATATCTCCTTCCATGTTGTTTTCTATTATGTGTAACAACATGAAGCACAATACAATATCATGACCTACCACCATGAGATATGTTTGTTTACCCTAAAACGACCCAAAATGGGTGTATCTAAAACATTGAATGCCACTTCCAACAATTTTTAATGTTATACGTCACATGAATATAAAATAATATTTGTGTAGATATTAAAAAATGTAACATATTATTAAATATTTGAGGAAAAAATAATTGTTTCGAGAACAAGTTCTATGCTGGAGACCTGGCCAAATTTTTCTACCTTTGTTCCATGCCAGAAAGTCTCTATCCATTTAACATATTATATAACCTCCCAATACAAGTGTTATATAATCATGGAGTTTTTGTATAATTTCAATTATAAGGGCATAAATATTTAAATAACTATTATTACTATATGATTCAAAATTATGGGTTCATGAAGCATCATGTACAACATTGGATATAAATAATGAGGAATTATATATCCAATGATTTCAATAAACAATATGGAATTCCATTTACCAAAAACCATTATTAAATGATAAGGAACACCATATCCAATAATGATGAATTATTGGTCTCATAATTTCAATATAAATAATATAGAACACCATGTCTGATAATAAGGAACGCATTTTATAATAATTTATAAGAATATAATGAGTAATACCATTTAAAATTTTCTAGGTAATATTGTTGAAAACCATTCCAAACATATCATAAAAACAGATAATTCATTCATAAAAAAATGTATTCCCTATGATCTCTGCCAAGATCTTAGTCATCATAACCCATGTATCACTCATATAACACTATAGGCATGTGATATATGATAATTAAACAAGATGTTACACCTTATGGTTTTAAAAAATTAAAATGAATTAATCACTGATTCTCTATATAATTACCCTTTGTTTAAAGGAGATATTTGTAAAATAGCTGTTATATATAATTTTTATAATTTTATGATTTGAAATTTTAAAACCGAACATCTATGGTTACAACCATTAAGTTATTTGGGGTACGATTTAACCAACCTAGTTTTTAGTGAATAGTAACATACCAATATGAATAGTAATTTGAATAGGAATACGACCAGAATTAATACTAAATCGCATTCTTACTTTTTTTTTCTTAATTATTTAAGTTAATGTGCTCTTGATAAAAGATTCGAGGTTATATAAAATGAATTATAGTTTAAAAAAATTTATTTTTTGAATAAATAATGATTTTATTTTAAAACAAAATTAGTCATATTTAGAAAAGAAAATTTGGAAAAGAATTCCATTGTTAAATTTTACACATCAAATCATGTTTAGGAGGAATTTTTGGGATTTTTTTTGAAATTCTTGAATTTTTGATAAATTATAAAATACAGTAATGTATCATATAAATACATTAGCAATTAAATAAACAATTCCTAGAATAACTGATGATTTATGAATAATTGGTTATAATTGACATGAACTAATTACTATTTTGGGTCACATGAATCAATATTATTCTTACTCTTGAGCAATATAATTAAACTAATGACTAACATAATGGAAAACCATCTCCTCTGCTATAAATACCACAATAACCCCACATCTTCCACTATCAAATCTCAAGGATTGAGAATTGTAGAAATTATAACCTATACAATTACAAAGTCTCTTCCCCATATCCAATACGTACTGGTATCACCAAAATTACAAAACAAAAGGCTTTAATTAGGACCTCCAGGAGAAGAGATCTAGTGGTAAAAATCAACTTTCATTCTCTTATGTTTTTTTCTTATAATATTTTCACCTATCCTTTTCTAAGAAGCATTAAATCTCCATAATTTTATATATTAAGTATCTTATAATTTTTATGCGAAAATTACACAACCTATCACATCTCCTCTCCCACTTATAAAGACACTATCCATGTTGTGTTGATTTAAAAACATCGTGCACGATGTGTCTTTAATTTCCTTTAATTCCATCAAAGCTGTTTATCAAACTATTATAATGGTTGAAAAAGATTTTAAATTTTATGATATAACTTCTTTTATGTTTTTTATCTTACATATATATGTAATATTAAGTTATATAACAAGGAAAGTTCGTTACTCTCAAAGAACAACCCAAATAATCTAAACGGATATCACTAATGATTGATCTAATGATTTATTATCATACCATATATCCAAAATGATTTATGGAATAATTTAAAATTTTAGAAACATATAAATAGTATTTAATTCCACTAATGTAATTTCTCTACCATTTGACATGAAAATATTTTACAAACCAACCATGGAAATCTTGTAAAGAACTCGCCTAAAATAATGAAAATAAAATTATAAATAATTACTGGGTGAGATGATTTTATAAAACAATCATATATGGTGTTATAAACATTAATAAGTTTCTATAAGATTTTAATATTACATTCTTAACATATATACATATGTTTTGAACATGTTTTATGTAAGATGAATCCAAAATAAAGGTATTTTAATCCCAATTTCCATCTGTTGGGTTAACCTCCTACTACATTATTTATGTAGTATTAAAATTATTTTTAAAACATTTTTTTTATATTATGTTTAATTAGGTTTATTTAAAATTTATATACATATTCTATCCACACTATTAAATATCACATCTATTATTTGATATTATTAATGTTTATTTCTTCTAAAATTCTGTTTTACAAAGTTCTAAAGCTATGTTGTTAAGAAATTATCTATTTTTATTATTATGTTCTATTTCATATGAATGTTTTAAGATTAATATTTGGACCTTTAACTCCATCCAATTAATTGGGTATGTGTTAGTTGGATTTCATACAAATGGTTACTCTAAGTGTAATTATGATTGTTACACCATAATGTAGCAATGAGGGTTATATTTTAAGGTTGTCGCAAGGGCTACAAATTACAAGGTTTCCATGAGTGATACTATATTAATTAATTAATTCCCCAATATATTTTTATGTTCTATTTATTATTTCAATGTTTATAGATTTCTCATGTTTCAGAAAGTATGTATATGTCACTTTATGTGCAATAAGTATGTCATTCTGAAAATTATTTCATATGTTTATAAGTATTCATATACTAATGGTTTTTTTAATTTTATTTATATTCCCTATTGATATTTTTATGATCATACCATTTTTTTAAATGTTTTTCACAAGTTATAATGATATGTAATAGAAATAAAGAATTCTTGTTAAATGGTATGAATTTTTTTTCAATGAAATCATGTTGTTGTTTTGTGGTAAAAATTTATGTTTGGGAAGAAATTGAAACTATTGTAATGGTACCAAAATTTTTATTCTAGTGGGATGATATATATAAATTATTTCCTGACATTATAAAATTATAAACTTAAAATATCCTTAGTAATTTAAATAATTGAAATCTAGTTGAAATAGATAGATTATCTAATGTTTAAGCTCAGGTCCTTATACAAGGGATATAGGAAATATCAACAACAATTTTCCATTATAAAAATTCAATTCATTACATATAATATAATTCCATTCAATAGATTCTGTCATCCCATTCATTTATAATGATAATAAATAAAATAATGGTATTGAGACATTTTAAAATTATCTTATTACAATTATAACATCTACTAACATGTGGAAGTCTCAACACACCACAATATTATTTATTTCACAAAATTCCATAACCTTATGCATTCACCTATTGATTTAAAACATCATTTTTTTGTAAAATAAATCACTAACCCTATAATAATTTCATTTATTAAAAGAAAATTCCCTTCAAATCGTACATAACATTTTACAATTCACTAGTTATTTGTCTGAATTCAAATACCAATGGAAAATAGGGGTCAATTGATATTTTCAAGTCATTTAAAATCATAAAAAACTATTCAATATTTAACTATGACGAGATCAATGATAAACCTGCCATATTTGTGTTTTGGAAAATTGTAGGCAATGGTATTAAATGGAGTATACAAGACATGACCAAAATGGGGTCTTTCTTGTTGACGTATCGACCTCCTATAATCCAAATGGGTATCGTAAATTAGAAATATAAGAGTCTAGAAAATAATTTTATGTAGTTACACATTTTAGATGAAACATTCTTAAGGCCAAGGGCACAGCAAAATAAAGCATTTTATAAATGATGCGACATTATTGGAAAATTACATTGACCCAGAAAATCATGCTATAGAAGATTCAATGATACCTTATAATGCATTGATTTTTTCTAAAAAAGATTAATCATAAAAATAGTGAGACACCCAAAAAATAGAGCATATGAGATCAAATCGAAAAATTATCCTATATTGTGAGGTAATATTGATAAATAATCAATAGGAGTCATAAACATGTCGAGGGTGATCAAACATGGCATATGAAAATCAATTTATATTATATATTTATGAGAATAAAAAGATTATTTCTGATTGGGGGTGATATATTTGGTTGTTATTGTTCATAAAATAGGATGATGTTTAGGGGATTGTATGTTAAATGAAACAAGGGAAGAATATCAATTTCTGGTATATTAAATGGGCACATAGTTTCTCCACCAAATTTGATACACTATGTGAAAAACTTTTATATGACTATATCTATTGTAGAAACACTACACAACTCATGTGTATAGTTTAAAAAATTGTTTGAACATAATTCACTCACCATTATCTCAACCACACACCCCAGACATGATAGCCGCACTATTAGACAAACCAGATGCAAGAAATGAGGTCAGTCATTGAATTTTTTTGTAAACATATCACAAAGTAATGTGGCATCAATTACACAATTAGAGAGATAATGTGACACTATAATAGGGTTTTACAATTTTGGTGTTCAGCTAGCACCATCAATGTGCCTCCCTATTAACTTTTTAAAAAATGGTCTTCCAATAGACGATTCTCTTTATAATCATTTGGAAACTATATACACATCCTAGACAATAATACCCATCCAAAATAAAATCCTTTATGTATTCCAACTCTTTTAATTATATACCGAATCAAACATATAAAATTGTTATGACCACCAAATGAATCACGCAAATTATATTGTGAATTTCTAACTACTTCAAAAATTGAGATCTAACATATGTAGAGCTATTGGTATAAGGATTATGACATGATCATTAATGTTTGATTATAATTAAAATTAATATGTCTATGTATAATGTCTAAAAATTTGATATGGAATATGGATAATGTTGTATGTTATGTGTGTGAAAATGTTATAACATTCTATGATTTTGTACTGAGAGGAAGGAACTTATTCTATATATGTAGTGACATCCATGTTTAGATTATAGATTGAATTCAAATTTCTTTAATGAAATTTTCTTTCTATACATGGTGAGATGATTGGGAACAAGTGAGACTTTAGATACTTTTGGATGTGATTGCATGAGTCTTTGATTCTAATGCGAATTTTCTTGTGTAATTTTTATTGAGATTTAGAAATTTATATGCATGGTGAAACTATTTTCAATTTATAGTTGCACCATAAACATAGTAATATTTAATTTTTGTACTAAATTTCTTTATTGGGGTGAACAAAAAATAAAAATGAATTAGGTTTCCTACATTGTCTCCTAAACATTTAGTAATACCATGTGTTGCTTTTAAATTCTCTACATACATTTCATGTGGTTCGTGATTGCATAGTGAAACATTAAATGATCCAAATATCCTATTTAGAATCAAAGGAAGGTATAAAATCAGGGTTAATGTTTTAATGTATATTTTTATTTTGGTAATAATTTGAAAAAAGTCAATTAATCCCCCCTAGTGTCTATAATGAATCCATTCGTGAATTTCAATTAGTATTTTCTGTCGTATTCCCACTAGTAAAATCTATTAATATTTTCTATAAGGTTTTTATTAAAATAAAATAAATTAATGACGGAAATATTTTAAATAACATTCCTAGATAATTAATTTTATACATATTTAATAATTTTTCATTACCACCAAAGCACAAAAAATCAAAAAATACTAAGTCTATGAAGGGACGGAAGAACTATAAAAATAACCTAATTGTATGTAATAATAGTATTTTTTTTCTTTAGATAAATCTCTTAATTTTTATTCCTATAATGAATATTGTATATTTTAAATAGATTATGAAGAGAAGAAGAAAATAAACATAGTTCGATACATTTACACATTTGTTAAATATTATTCGAAGATGGTTTATATTATTGTTACACCACACATACATGATTTTATCAAAGAACTATTTGATGATTATTCATATCTAAAGAATAAACATGTGTCCATTTGAGATTAATTAGCTCAAATGGTTTTCATATGAAGCACACAAGAAACTACAGAGAGTAGAAAATGAAAAAGATTCAATTTCCAATGATAGAAATTTTATAGACATTGAAGACTATAAAACAAAAATTATTGATAAATAATTTTTTTATATCATCTTTCATTTATGTAATACCTGTTATGGAACAATTATATAATGTTGCCTTGATGGTATAAGATTTTTAGATATATGTTAAACTAAATATAATGATATGGAATGATATTTAACATGAAGTGATTCCAAATATAATAAATAAACATGATATAATGATGAATATATATTGTTGAGAGAAATTGAAGTCAATTTTCGGAGTGAAATATTCCACCAACATGCAGTTTTTACACAAGAAGGTAAAGATGAAGATTCTGGAATTGAAAAAAAAATTCCCTTTCTGATCTCTGAAAATAAATAATGGTTCTATAAAATAATTATAGAAATTTATTTCTTGTAAGGGTTTTTTGCAAGATGTAAAAAGCAATTAAGATCATGGGGAGAAGCCTCCACATAATGATCATTGAACAAGGTGTAACGACATGAAATTTTGAATAAATACGGTTTCCTAAACATTGTGTGTTATTTTATTTTATACTCAACAAAAATATTTAATTTAATAAAATGAGTATAATTAAAATAAGACTATTGGGTTTCGACTATTATACGATCGTTGGTCAATATGACCGTTGGTCAATATGACCGGTGGAAACTAACTGTTGAGATTATTGTCTATAAATACAAGTGATATTGATTAATTAATATAGAAAGATGATTTGATGGACCCATCCAGTAGTCTCGGGCTGATCTAATCCCATATCACAGAGCTCGGAAAGGATGAAGCACCATTGGGCTTTTCTCTAGACCAAACCCAAGCTGAACTTTTTCGTGTGAAGCTAGAATGGAATCACCTTCGAAGAAGTTCAAACTGATAGAAATCACTACTCTGGAAATGTTGGCCGATCCACCCCAAGATTCGATCACCCTAGCACACCTTACTCTTAGGTCCTATGATGGTGTTATAAGGGAATAGGTAATGAGACCGTAACAGTCTTGTGTAATCCTTTGATTTAAATAAAAACTGTGCTTTCTCCTTTTGGTGACGTTTGTGAATTTTCAAATGTCTAGATAAATATAGTATGCATATTATTAATGTTTTTTAGTAAAGAATATTTTAAAAATATTTATGTAAACATTAAATAATTAATAATGTGTAATTATTTTCAAAAAATGGTCTTCTACAATTATGTTAAGTAAGAAATTTAGAATATAATTAGATCAACTTAATTTTTTAGTGAATAGTAAATTATGAATAGTGATTTTACGCTTAGGATTAGAAAGGTGAAGAAATGGATTAGTAATCTCATTTAAAGAAAGTATTAATATAATTTACGCTCCTAGATTAAGTAATGTGATTCAATTAAATTGGTAAATAACTGTTTCAGAAATTATTAGTTAAGTATTAGTTTTTACGGGTGAATAGTGTTTTTTAATTAAAAATTAAATTAAAAATATTTTGAAATATATTTTAATAAAATAAAGTTAATATTTGAATTTAGAGTATCGATATTATGTTAAGGCCATTTTTTGGGATTTTTCTGAAAAAGTAGAATTTTCTGTGAATAGTGAATTTTCAGTATAGAATTTCGGGTGTTTAATTACATCATTAAGGATTTAATAATTATGTAATAATTCTGGTCTACATATGAATAGTAATATAAGGTATGAGGTGTCCCATGTGGCCAATACCATGGGAAAATACCATGGGCAAGCACATGGTTTTGACAATACGACCAATGAGGTGTCCCTTGGCCATTAATGCCTTGTCACCTCACTTCCCTTATAAATACCAAGACATTATCTTATCCTTTCAATTCAAAAATCCTCCTCAACGAATTAATGGTCTCCTTTCCTCCCAAATAGTTCCCACAAGGTTTCCTCATGCCTCCCAAGGTCCCAAATATCATGATTTCGAAGATACTCTTCAAGGTAAGGGATCCTACCTCTCTCTTTCTATTCAAGTACTCTCTCTTATGTAATTTCATTTATGCACTATGTTTTTATGTTGGAGGAAGTTATTTTATATTCCATTACTGTGATTTTTATGTTCATATGATTATAGACCCTATTTTATCTCATCAATTCATTTTTGAGGTTTTAAGTGACGCTGTTAGGCTGCCGAATTTATCATAAGAGAAATCTTATTTTTTTCTTCCTTTCAAGTTTTTCATTTCATATAGTATGTCATGAAAATTTCATTACCATGTTCTTATATTCATTATATTCTATCCCTAAACTGTTTTATGCATCATTTATGAATGGGTGACCATGACCCCTCCCTTTTCAATGTTTTCTAAAACCCTGCAACATAGCCGTTATGCTTTCGAATTTTCGTCTCAAAATGTCTCTCTCTTTTTCTAAAATTATATTATTTTATTAAGTGGATACACAAGGCTCATTATTTTATAGGGGTATTCACATATATATCAAAATTTTCTATTTTAAATTCTAGTATTTACATAAATGAAAACCACTTTCCTTTTCTGTGGGTTTAAAGTGAAATAAAGATCATGTCTTAAAATCAGTTTTTAAAACGTTATGATTATGAAATGAAAACCATTTGTTTTATGTTATATGGGTTATTTATGAAATGTTTTATGATGATATATTTGGATCACATGATAATAAAGAAAAATTAAGTGGGTTCCATGATAGCACTTCAATGCATTTGGCAAAGACTTAATCTCTTGAGATGAACTTTTTAATGATACCTTGGTGAATAACATTGGTAATTTTTTTTAATGACACCTTGGGGATGGACCTTGTGGAAATGAAAATTATTTTCTATGTTAAATGTTGTATCCAAATATCCATGTTTTGAATCACGTTATTTTTATTATGATATGCCTCATGATATCTTTCTCAATCCTTAATGTTATTTATCATGACTTTTTTGATGTATCTCAAGTTCACATGTAAAATGTTTCCCTTGTTTTCCTTACTCGACCTTCTACTATCCCTTTCCTTTGATGTATATTCCTAGGTTATGAGATGCAGTAATGAACATAGATTGAAAAAATGATGAATCCTTTCATGTGTTTGAGAAAAAATTATTTTACGTTGTGATGTATTATGTTCCTGGTTTCCAAGACACAAAACCTTAAAGATTATCGGTTTTGTATGATGTAATGAAAGTTTATGTGATAAAAGGAAGGATTATATAGTTGGTATCAAAGGATGGTTTAGTTATTTGATGAAATTAGGATTTGAAAACATTAAATGGCTCCTTAATGAAAATATTAAATATAGGAAAACATCATGATAATTTGGTGAAGTATTGAGTAAATGGTTTCCAACCAAATAAATCCATGTTTGGATACGAACAAGTAGAGGTTGTTCTGGAACAAATGTACCTCGTATTGAAAACTCTGACAAGGTGTTTCGGGCTTGACCTGGGGTAACCCGGTGCACGTCACGGGCCTTATTTCACTCCTGGTTTGACACTCCCGGGGAATATGCATTGGTAAATTCATAAGCTTAGTATGAACCATTATTAAAGGAACAAAGATAAAATAAAATAAAAAATCACATACAAATATATGATCATGGATAACCTAGATTGGAACCTATGGGATCACATGTTAGGATATACTTTTCTTCAACAAGATTATCCTTCTATGATTGAAGTTTCCTTTTCATGATTACTAGATAAGTATTTAAGCCCCTAATTATACTTTCTTTTCTTTGTTAATGGCGTGAAATAGAAGAACATGTCCCAACAACCAGTTGGATAGGAAATGTGATGATTTCCCTATTAATATGATAGATACAACGATAGATCATGTTGAACATATTGTGATTATGCCTATCCAGCAATCAAAAATCACCATTAATAATTGGTACCCAGTTGAATGCCCAAATTCATCTAGGAAGAGTAAGATGAAGCCTCAAGGATTATCATATGATAAAAGTGATAAGGGAAAAAAGACCCAATTTCCTTTGTACAAAAAGTGTGGAAAGTGGCACCAAGGAAAATGTCACAAAGGAACCGAGAGATGTATAAAGTGTGGGATGATAGGTCATAAAGTATCAAATTGCTTTAAAAAATGGATAATGTGATTAATAGAGATAAGGTTCTATCTAGTGTAATATATACTATTCAATGTCTTACATGTGGAGAAGTTAGAAATTATCCAGGGCAATTCTCTCTTGGAAGGGATGAGAAGCATGATGATCATCAACAATCTTCAAGGACAAGGGAACAATGCAAGTCATATGCTGAGATGGATCATGATGACTGAAGTACATGTAACTTCATTGCAATAATTGTCTTTGTCATGTTGTATTTTAGTTTGTTCTCTATGAGCATATCATTAAGGTTTTCTAAGAACATCGAGTCACTACCTAATATGGTTTTATATCATTAAGTAAAACAACTATTGTAATGTATCACATGTTGATGTTGTGAAGCTGTTCTTCTTGAAAAAAATGATTAGGGGATTAAAAGATGAATATTATTTTGTAAGACATTCACTAATTGGGGAACCCTATATGATCAAGCTAAATAGATTACTACGGTATTTTTCTTTGATAAGTAAAGTTTGACTTATATTTTGAAGAATCGTTGAATTTATGGTGAAAAAATGGTAATTTAGGTTACTTATGGAAATGATTAACCTATCATGGGAAAATGTGATTATGTTAGTTACTTCTGTTATAAGACGTTAAGAGTGGATGATTTTGTTTGGAGATAAATGATAAATTTTATCTTGGAAGACTATGTTATCAAATACTTTTTATATTTGGGTTTCAATCTTAGATTGGTTTATTATGAGGAATTTTATGGACAGTTATTTATGGAATGGTCTATGATGAACTTTGGGTAGTACCATGGAATTGTTAAGCTTAAAAGTAGTTTCCCTTCCTAGGGGATGATTTCCTTTTGAAGAGTTGTTTTATCCTCCACTTTTTATTTTTGGGATAATGTTTAAAGACAGACAAATTAGATAGTTAATCATTTGTGGATTATGTGATTCTCTAGATGTTTTCTAGAAGTTGATTCTAGTGCTTTAGGTATAAAAAACAAATTTCATCTATAACACTAATCATTCAGAGGAAAATACGAGTTTTCAGTGGAATTTATTAATGATGGAAGCTCTACATGTTATGAAAGTAAGTATGTTTCATTATGTTCTTAGTCTATAAAGTGACTTATTTTTTTACTCCAGGGAAAGGATCATGAATAAAAATAATAATAATAATAATAATAATAATAATAATAAAAAGTTTTATCCTTGTACATTTTTAGATAAATAAAATGGTCCCTTAGATCATCGATGATTTTTGGCTCTATGGTTATAAATTTTCTCCTAATCATGTTTTCTATCACTCTCCCTCAGAACATGACACTTTGTTTTCTCTTCCATATCCATGTTTTCTTACATGGAATCATAGTATGTGCTATCTCAGGTGACCTTTCAACTTCCCTTTATTTATTTTAAAGTAATAGTTTTACTAACTCCTTTTCTGATGTGGGACATTCAACAAAACTTCCAAACCAAATTTTAAAATTGTGAGGATGCAATTTCTTAAGGGGGGAAGATTGTAACGACCAGATATTTTGAATAAATTTTTTTTCCTAAACATTGTGTGTTATTTTATTTTATATTCAACAAAAATATTACACTTAATAAAATGAGTATAATTAGAATACGACCATTGGGTTTCAACTGTTATATGACTATTTCTCAATATGACAGTTGGAAACTAAATTTTGCGATTATTGTCTATAAATTCAAGTGATCTTTATTGATTAATATAGAAAGAAGATTTGATAGCCCCATCCAATAGTATTAGGCTGATCAAATCCCATTTCACAGATCTCAAGAAGGGGTAGCACCTTTGGGCTTTGTTCTGGACCAAAACCAAGCCAGACTTCTTCGTGTGAAGCTAGAACAGAATCACCTTCGCAAGAAGTTCAAACTGATAGAAATCACTACTCGCGCAATATTGGTCGAGCCGCCCCAAGATTCTATCACCCTATCACACCTTACTCTTAGGTCCCATGCTGGTGTTATAAGGGGCTATATAAAGAGACCATAACTGCCTTGTATAATCCATTGATTTAAATAAAAATTGTGATTTCTTCTTTTGGTGATGTTTGTGAATTTTCAAATGTCTAGATAAATATAGTATGCATATTATTAATAAATTTTAGAAAAATGACATTTTAAAAAAAATTATGTAAACCTTAGATAATTAATAATGTGTAAGTATTTTCAAAAAATCGCCTTCTACAGTTATGTTCAGCAAGAAATTTAGAGTCTAATAAGATCAACATAATTTTTGGTGAATAGTAAATTATCAATAGTGATTTTACGCTTAGGATTAGTAATGTGACCAAATGGATTATTAATCTCACTTAAAGAAAGTATTAATATAATTTAGGATCCTTGATTAAGCAAAGCGATTCAATAAAATAGGTAAATAATGGATTCAGAAATTATTAGTAAAGTATTAGTTTTTCGGGTGAATAGTGTTTTTCATTTAAAAATTAAATGAAAAATATTTAGAAAACTAATTTTATAAAATGGAGTTCATATTTGAATTCAGAGTACCAATATTATGTTAAGGTGGAGTTTTGGGATTTTTTTGAAATATTTAAATCTTCGGTGAATAATGAATTTTCAGTTTAGTGTTTCGGGTATTTAATGACATCATTAAGGATGTAATAACTATGTAATAATTATGGTTGACTAAATAATAGTAATAAAAGGTATAAGATGTCCCATGTGTCCAATAACATGGGAAAGAACATGGTTTTGACAATACCACCAATGTGGTTTCCCATGGCCATTAATGCCTTGTCCCCTCACTTCCCCTATATATACCAAGCCATTCTCTCATCCTTTCCATTCCAAAATCCTCCTCATCGAAGATCTGGTCTCTTTACCTCTCAAGGAGTCCTCCCACGGTGCCCTAAATCCATCCATGGTCCCAAACATCATGATTTTGAAGTTACTCTTAAAGGTAAGGGATTTTACCTCTCTTGTTCTTTTCAAGTACTCTCTCTTATGTAATATCGTTTATGCTCCATGTTATTATATTGGATGAAGTTATTTAATATTCACCATACTGTAATTTTTATGTTCTTATGATTAGAGACCCTATTTGATCTCATAAATTCATTTTTTGAGGTGTTAAGTGATGCCTTCAGGCTGCCGAATTTTTCATTATAGAAATCTTATTTTTTCTTCCTTTCATGTTTTTTCATTTCATATAGTATGTCATGGAATTTTCATTACCATATTATTATATACTTTAAATTATGTCCATTTACTATTTTATGGATCATTTATGAATCAGTGGTTGTGACCCCTATCTTTTCAATTTTTTCTAAAACCCTCCTACATAGCTGTTATGTTGCCGAATTTTAATCTCAAAATGTATCTCCCTTTTTCTATAATTCATTTATTTTATTAAGTGGATACTCAATGCTCTATCTTCTACATGTGTATTCACATATATATCAAAATTATTTATTTAATATTCTTGGATTTACGTACATGAAACCCGCTTTCCTTTTCTGTGGGTTTAAAGTGACATGATAATCATGTCTTTAAAGCAGTTTTTAAAACATTATGATTAGGAAATGAAACCCATTTCTTTTAGGCTATATGGGTTATTTATGAAATTTAGATGATGATATATTTGGATCACATGATAATAAAGAAAAATTTATACTGCACCCTGATAGATCTTCAGTGCATTGGGTAAAGACTTATTCTCTAAATATGGCCATTTTGATGATAACTTGGTGAATAAACTTTGTAATTTTTTTTATGACACCTTGGGGATGGACCTTGGTGAAACAGAAATGATTTTCTAAGTTAAATTTTGTAGCCACGTCTTCATGTTATGAAACACATTATTTTAATTATGATATTCCTCATGATCTCTTTCTCATGCCTTAAAGTTATTTATCATGACTTTATTGATGTATCTCAAGTTCACATGTAAAATGTTTCCCTTGTTTTCCTTACTTGGCCTTTTTCTCAACATTTCCTTTGATGTATGTTCCCAGGTTATGAGATGAAGTAATGAACATCGGATGAACAAATGAAGAAGACTTTCAAGTGTTTTAAAAGAATTATTTATTTTTCCATTTATTAAGTTCCTAGTTTCCAAGACACTAAACCTTAAAGATCCTCGGTTTTGTATAATATAGTTAATGTTTATGTGATAAAAAGGTGGGATGCTACACAGGGAGACATAATGTTTGGAATAATTAGTTTTCAGGAAAATATTTTTTATTGACTAATATTTTTTAAAATAAAAAATATAAATACAATTGGAATGAGAATATTTCAAGAAAATGAACATAGTTATAAATGATTTATGTGAGCATGTGTGAGAATATAAAATAACCAAAATGAGTCCAAAAACTTGTATCTTCAACCCCAAAACAATATAAATTTCAATCCATAAAATCTTGATAGATTTACATTTATTATTACATATGTATATTCTCTTCAAATTTCATCAGTTGGTTAATGTTTTCAAAACGATCCATTGAATATTGATGTTATTTATTAATAGATCAAATTAATGTAATGAATTAATAATGGTGATAAATGATATAAAGAATTAAACCCTATTTTTCAAAATAATTTCCCATAGATAATGAAGAATCATTCATAAAACTGAATATATGGAACCATATATAATTTTTATGACTACACCAATTCAAAAATATCAATTTCTATTTATGGAGAGGGTATGTATCAACCAAGAAAAAAATCATATCCTAAAAAAGAGGAGGTTCACAGTATTTGAAGAAAGAATGGAAAAAATATTATATTCAAATATGGATGGACACCTATGAAGAATGATATTTTTCATTGAAACTCCAAGAATAGATAGATTTTACACCAGTGAATATTTTTTTTAAATAGTTTATGACTGGAAAGATTATGGACTATAATATAATGTCTATGAATTTTAATGATAAATAGTGTAGATACACCAAAAAGGTTATTTAATCAAATAGATGTATTAAAATATATTTCATGGTGGAATAAATCACTGACGAAGAGTTTGAGAGGTTACATACAAGTGGATACTCAATGGTTGTCGATATTATACGGGGAAGGTATAAAAATGTAGTCCTAGTAACCACCAAATGCATGTAATGACTACCATGTCCAAAGTAGCTAAATGTGACAAGGGTAAAGAACTTATAGATTCATGTTCTGAAATTACTGTTGAAATTTGTAAACCAACATAGAAATCTAAATAAAATCATGTACCCATTTTTTTATAAACCAGTACTTTAGTTTTATAATTAACAAAATCATTCTTTAATCCATGATTACTAGCTTTTTATGCCAAAATTTTAATAAAATTATTTTGTAGAAATCATTATCATTTACCATACATAGAATTACTTTATATATTTTCTTAAACATAAACAAACATTCTTCATTATGATTATCATAATGAGTTTGGATCCGATAAACATCAGATTCACCTTAATTAAATTATTTTTATGACTTTTAGATTTGTCTGTGAACTGACAGTGTATTTATAATCAGACTGAAGTTGGAACTGATAAATATCATATTCACACTCGTAATAATTATCATAATGAATTATGTAATTAAATCCATCAGATTAAGAAAGATTAAATTTAGAATATGAAAAAGTATTTTTTATAATAATGGACCATCTTTTACACTAGAGTGGTGTAAAATCAATACTATTTTAGACATTTTGTTCTTCCAGAGTGATATGAGTTATCAAATTCCAAGTGTCTAATTCCTGGTCTCAAACATTGCAAAAATATGATGGTTGGAAGATCAAGATTATTATTGGGAACTCACCTATAAACACCCTTTCGTTCGAAGATTTTGTGTCACTGTGCAAAAACTATCATTTAGCATAGTTTTAAACTGACGCTAAATCATTCTGTGATAGTTTCGAAAAACTACCATGAAATATTGTGTCAGAAAAGAATTAGCTACAATTATTTAAAATCATCGCAGAATATTTTAGCAGCCATTTAATCTGTCCCTAAATCATTTTATTTTCTGAATATTTTTAAATTATTTTTTCAATTAATTAAAATTAAATATTTATTTATTATTTATTAATTATTATTTATTTTTTATTTTTCATTTATTATTTATTAATTTTTATTTTTTATTTATCATTTTTTATTTTATATTTTATATTTTATATTTTATATTTTATATTTTATATTTATTTTTTATTATTTTTTATTTTTTTATATTTATTGTAATTTAATTAATATATTTATTTTCATAATTAATTTGTTAATTTACTTACTTATTTATTTATTACTTATTTATATATTTTTTATATATTTTTATTTTTTATTTTTAATTTATTATTCATTATTTACTATTTAAAATTTATTATTAATTATTTAGTTTCATAATTATTAAAATAATTTATTTTTGTAAATATTTTATTTATTTACTAATTTACATAATTATTTAGATATTTTATTACTTATTTACTTACTTATTTATTAAATTTTTAACTTAATTATTAATTAATTATTATTTATTATTACCATGTTCATGCACATCTCCATGCACAAGCTTATGTCCATGAACATGCCCATGCCATATATAGAAATTCTACGGTTGGTGAGATTTGAACCCCTTGCCTCTTACTAACTCTACAAAAACATTACCCTTCTAGCAGGTTCTTCACGTGGTCGATAAATCGAATTTAATATATATATATATATATATATATATATAAATTAAATGGAAAAACAAATAATACATAACAAATATATACCTACTAAATATTTATTAATCCATAATTATTAATCCATAATGATTAATCAATAATAAATAATTAATTAATAGAATATAAATGAATAATAAATAATAAAATATATAATTTAGAAATAACTGGTAAATAAAAAATAGCGAATAATAAATAGTAAATAATAAATAATAAATAGTAAATAATAAAAAATAAATAGTAAATTTTAAATAGTAACTTGTAAATAATAAATACTAAATACTAAATACTAAATACGAAATACTAAATACTAAATAATATATAACATAAAATATATAATATTTAATACATAATACATAATATATAATATATATTAGATAATATTAAATACATAATACATAACACACAATATATAATATATAATAAATAATACATAATATTTAATATTTAATATTTAATATTTAATATATAATATATAACATATAATATATATCATATAATATATTATGTTAAATATAAAATATAAAATATAAAATATAATATATAATATATTACATATAATATACAACATATAATATATAATTACTGTATAAATTATAAACTAAATAAAAAATTAATTTAATATGTGATAAATAAATAGTAAATAAAAAAATTAATAAATAATAGATAAATAATAAATAAGTAATAAAAAATAATAACTAGTAAATAGTAAATAGTAAATAACAAATAAATAATAAAAAATATATAACAATTAACAGTTGATAATTAATAATAACGAATAATTAGTATTTATTAATTGAAAACTTATAAATAAAAAATAATTTTTTATAAATAATTAATTAATTAATATTTAATATTAAATAAATAATAAATGAATAGTAAACTAATAACGAATTAATATTTTGTAATGAAAAAAAATTAATAAATAATATGTAATAAAGAATAAAGAATAAATAATAAAGAATAAAAAATATAGAATATAGAATAAATAAAAAAATACACAGATAAATAAATAAATAAATAAATAAATAATACTAATAACTAATAATAGAAAAAAATAATTAATAATTAATAATATATAATTTATAATTAATATTCTATATTCAATTTTTAATAAATATTTATTGATTAATTATTAATTAAATAAAAATAATTTAATAATGAAGAAATAAATAATAAATTAATGAATGAATAATAAATGAATAATAAACTATTTGTAAATAGGTAAACAATAAATATTTAATAAATTTAATAAATAATTTGTAAATTATAACTAAATAACTAAATAAATAAATAAATATTAAATATTAAATAATCAAATAACTAAATAAGAAATAATTAATAATACGTAATATATAAATAAATTATAAATAATTAATTTAGTAACAACTAATAAATTAATATATACGTATTAAATAAATAAATAAATAACAAATAAACAAATTAAATAATTATTTAATAATTATTTAATTTTCTAAATCCTAAAATGTTGAGAACCACTAAAAACACTGAAATAACTATAAAATATGATCTGAGACATTTTTGATGTGTTGAATTTGAAAACAACTCAATTCTATGAAAATCATTTTCCAAATATGAGAAATTTTATTTTTAATTAATATCATATTATAAATGAAAAAAAATATTAATTTAAATCTGATTTTCTAGAACTTTGATAAATTAATTTAGGTCTCTTAAATATATCTTATAATCATAAGTCATGAATATATATATTTATGAATACATTTTATGAAAATAAATGTTCATTTTATTTATTAAATTATTCAAAAATTGTAATTCTATATATATGACATTAAAAATTAAAAACACGTAATTAATAATTCTAAAAATATTTACTTATTTATAAAATGATATAATTATATCATATTATCACTTATAAGATGGATAATTTTTATACTTTTATTAGTCGTGATACAATTAAATTAGTCGATTTATTATTCATAAGTGTAACATTAATATTCCAAAGTTCAAGTTACAATTTCATCAGCAATCAATCCTTAACTTCTAGAAATTCCTTTTATTTCACAAATTCATCTTTTATAAGGTATTCATTGTGTTATATTTGTAATCTTAAATGATTATACATTAAGTCATAATTATTAAAAAAGAATTTCATTGATAAAATATTACGTTGTTATAAGCATATTCCTAAAAAATGATCATAGAAGATTTCTAAATAACAAATTTTAATATTATTGTTCAAAATCATGTTTTAATAAACTTAATTCGGATTCTTTTTTTAAATAGGATAAGGATTTAGTTGTAAAGCTAATGACTAAATTTCCTTTTTTGAAGAGTCTATTTTCAAACATTACAAATGGTAAATGAAATTTTGAAAAAAATGTGCAAACCAGATCTTCCTCGTGATACTCATTCTGTAATGGGTTTACTAAAAAAATATTTATAACAATAGTTACATTGTTAAAAAAATGAACCCTTTTGTAACAAATGTCAATATGGCATACATTGAATAAATAATTTCCTTCCAAACACAATTTAATCAATAGATTTTTAGAAATTAAATTTTAAATAATACTTTTGGATTTATAAAAAAATTCTGACTCAATCAGAGATAATATTATATGGGTTCCCAAAATCTAATGTTTTTTATTTCAGAAAATGAATGAATGTACCAAAAAAATATATACTTGTTACATCAATTTTGTAGCTTCTTGACTTGTAACTAGAAAAAAAAATTTCTCAAAAATATCATCTTGATGAATGGTGGAAATGTTACTTTATGTGATAATTCTAATAGATAGATTATTGGTATAGGTAACATAAATCGTCCTTTTAAATAATTAATTTTAAATGTCTTATTTGTTAAATGTCTTACGCAAAACCTTATAGGAATAAGTTAATAATGTCATGAAGGGTACCTTATAAATTTTTGATATGATAAATGAGTAATAAACAATTCCATGGATGAAAATATTCTTTATGCTTTTTTGTATGAGAATGTTTAAATACATCACCTATAAGACCTCATGGGCGTTGAAATAAATTCCATCAGTGAAATATATGATCAATATTTGATAGATATTGATGGTTAAGATACTGTAACCTTTTAATCCTATGTATGTTAACTAAGATAAGACTTGTTAAGAATCTATATGATATAAGGTTTAATTTTTCCAAATTATTTGTTCCTTGTCAGTACGGTAAGAGATGTAAGTTTATTTTTTAATCTATTATTGATGTTTCAATTACTGATGATTTATATTTAGTAAAAAAGGAATTATTCATTCCTACAAAAAACTAGGATTATTGGAGGAAAATACTATTTTTATCCCTTGGTTTCTGACTACAGATGATATATGTTGGTCTATATACTAGACAATACAATTGTTTCCATTTATTATTTAAAAAATTTATCCAAAGGTAAAAATTTGATAAACCAACCTGTGGATTTCTAATCATAGTGATCATGGTGGAAATTAGTAAAATATTGTTTTGAAATATGTTATACTAAGAATGGTATTGAAAATAACTTTTCTTCTCATATATTTGCTTATAAAATTGGTTTTTTAAAAGAATAAATTTTATTATTAAATAAATAATAAGAAACATTTTGCGTGAATACTCAATTTATAAACTTTTTCAGTATGAAATGTTTAGTACTATATTCTCTACTATAAAACAAGTTAAAATTTAAAATTTTATTAACATAAATTTTTAACAGTTGTGGACTAGTCAAGACCCAAATAATTCTATACTCAATGTTTTTGGATGAAACATATTTACCACAATTTTTAATGATAAACTATATAAATGTTCCCCCAAATCAAATGAAGGTATATTCATAGGTTATTCCACTACATCTAAGGTATATAGATCTTTAAAAAACACTTCTACTATTGAAGAACCAGAACATGTTAATTTTAATGAAACTGATCCTTCTGTTTTCCAATAGCTCCAATCAATATTCGTGGATATGAATTCTAAAAATAAATTTCTAATATTGTTATAAAATTTTTCATAGAAGGAAAAAAAAATATTTTTTATGTACTTATTACGGTTTTAAACAATAAGTTTATTAATGTAGTTTTCAAAGATGACGAAATTACATTCTTCATATGAATCATCCTATTGATTATATCATTAGTGATGTTGATCAAACTATTGGGACTAGAAGTTACATAATAAGTGAAATAGAATATATAGTTTTTGTTTTCCAATTTGAGCTTATGAATCAAGATTATTCCACAGGTGATGAATATTTTATCAAGGTTATATAAGGTGAACATAATTAATTATATTTGACCAAAGTTGGCTCCTAAGTTAAATGACCTTAAAAAACATCTATAATTCAAATAAAATTGGGTTTCAAAAACAAATGTGAAAAAATGGAATTATTATTAGAAATAAATCAATACATTTTTTGGAAGAAGTTTATAATCAACAAGAGGTCATAGGATATGAATAAACCAATGAACTTGTAGTTATACAAGCATATATTTATATTCTTTTATACTATACAACATTCTTTAATTCCAAATATTTTCAAATGGCTATGAGGTGCGGTTTTCATTATAGTCTTCTATAAGAAGACTTTTATGTTGATCAAACCCTTTTTTTGAAAATAAAAAACATTATTATTATGATTATCAACATACCAATTCTTTATGGAGATTTAAACAAGACCCTAGTGATTGTTATGATATAATAGAGAGATTTGTGTTAGAATTTTTTTTGAAGGGAGTAGCTGATCCCAAATAAATTATAAAAGATGTTAATAAAAACATAATATTTATTCAAATTTATGTTAATGAAATTATATTCCGATCAACTAAGAAACCATTTATATATTACTATGAGGATCTCATAACAACTTAGTTTGAGAAGGGTATGATGGGTGAGTTAAATTTTTTTATTGGTTTTCAAATCCCACAAAAACGAGAAGTAAATAGTATATCTCAACACATGTTTATAAAATATCTTCATAACGATTTTGGATACAGTAATACAAAAATGTATTAGTACTCCCATTGGTAGAATAAATCTAATTGAACTTGATGAAGCTAGGATAATGGTTGTTCCCAAAACATTTAGAGTTATTATTGGATGTTTACTTTACTTAGGTACCATTCAGCCAGACGTAATGTTTTCTGTATTATTATGTAGAATATTTTTTTATATTATAATAAAAATCTATATAAAATTTGTAAAATTAATTTTTCATTGTCTAAATTAAATTATGGATTTAGTACTTTTTTATTATTCTGTAATTGTATTAGAATAGAAAAACCAATTGGATGATGACATTGGAGTTTGTATAATGGATAAGAAAATGATATCCAAAATGTTTAATTTATTTGGAGACTCATTATTTTCATGGTCTTATATGTAGAAACACACAATAGTACTTTACACTATTAAATCAAAATCTGTGGAAACTATATGTTTCTGGATCAATTGTTGTGGAAGAAACACAGACTCAATGACCATGGAATGAGTTTTACAACATATCAGATAATATGTGATAATAATGGTTCCACTTCATTAAATAATAACCATAAACATCACACCCTTTATAAAAAAAATATATTATGATTTACTTTCTTAGGTATCACACACATTAAAGAGATATAATTTTACAATTTATTGGAACACGATATCAAACTACTATAATTCATAGAAAAGCATTAATTTATGCAATATTTGAATTCATTAAATAGAATATAACATGATCTATATAAAATTATGTTTATTATACACTTCTTTTTTACTCCTCTACATACATTATGTTACACTTCTTCATTGGAGGAGTACATATGTTTTTTTTCATTCAAAAAATTTTATTTTTCAAAATTTCAGTTTTCTAAAATGTTTTCATAATATGTTTTATGGATTCATGTTTTCTTTACAAACTTTTCTATTTAATTATTCATGAATGAATAATAATACATTGAATATTGAAAATAAATGACTCAATGTTTTCTTAAGAATAATAAGATTCAGAAAATCAATGAGAAATTATTTAGATAATTTCATTTTTAGTTCTAAAAACCATTTTAAAGTTTATGTAATCAATATTGTTTTCAATAAAAATATCTCATTAAATATTTTTAAAACTACCATAATATAATTATTAAAAAAAGTTGAGAAGAACACGTTGTTCATACTAATAACACTCTCTAACTATAAAAGGTATTCATTAGATATTTTAATTCTCACACAAATTTTTTCCAATTATTTTATATATATTGTTGTATTGTTTTGCTCTGTTAAAATTTTAATTTTAATTTTTCATTTTTTCAAATTTTAATTCAGTTTCAATAAAATGTTTTCATTGAAAAACAAGATAGCTAAAAATTACTAATTAATTCTTCGGATCAATCTCAATTACAAGATTAGATATGGTTTAATCTCATCCATTAAATTTGAATCGGAATTTAATTGTATCTTCCAATATCTATATAGAGAAGGACTACCCCATGTCCCACATTTCAAATATCAATCTTCTTTTGATGAATTATTTTAGCCCTTAAAATTCTATTGTTTGGAAAATTTTCTTATGTCAGAGTCTTCGATTCTTTCACCTAATACAATATCGGCTTATTAGAATAATAAATAGTGGTATTTTTTTACGAAATTTTACATGAATGATCTTTTTATTAGAATTTTGATTATTCAATGATAATGATTATAAAATTTTAGTGGGGTGACTTTATATGTGTAGGATAGCCTGATATGAATTCTAATCTGATTTGTATAGATCATGTTCAAAATTTCTATACTGTAGTTTTGAATTACATAGAAGGTGGAAAACCAGAATTTTCTATAATGATATTTAATAAATGGTATAAAAATTAATATAGTAAATCCAAAAGAATGCTTAAAATTCCTTATTATGGATAATCCATTTTTTCCTTGCCACAATTTTCTAAACAACCTTGGTTCATTTAATAGTAATAAGGCAATGTGATTCCTTATTTGATCACAATTAAAATGTGCATAAGGTGACTCATCTCCCACCTAATAATTAAGATGTTAACCTTTAGATATAAGGATTCCAAATTTTGAGTTGTGATGGACATGATACATTAATGTTATCAGATTTTTTGGTTTTAGGTATTTTTATGAATATGAGAAAAATAAATCTTAATAGAGTCATTTTTTGTACCATCAACAACATAAATACTGAATATATTATGTCTCAAATATTCATGTTTCCAACCCTTCTAAGTACGTTAATGATGGATTGTGTGAAATATTTCAACATTTTAAATAAGTCAACACCAAAGATATTGAACATCCTATTCATTAGTGGAGATACAGTAAAAACAATGGCATTGTCCTTTGATGATGATCCAATTATGTTAATTGAATTATCCTATTGTAATTCCCTAAAAATAAATCCCCTTAGGAACATAAATAAAAGTGATAAGAAGAAGAAGATTATATCTGACCAGGGTTATCATTAAAGGAAACTATAAAAGGGAACTTTAGACATCCCTTTAAAATAATGAAAGAAATAATAAAATGGGATAGATGAAGTCTAAGATAAATGGTTTTGAAATTATGATTAAAAAATGAATAGATCCACTTATCAGCATTGAACTAGAAGAAGGATTGGCCATAAATATTCATACTGTCGATACTATAAACTATTAAATAAATAAGAATAAGAAAAAAGTCAGCATAAGCCCATTCATGTGATATACTATAGAATGGAGTGGAAATGGATATCCGAAAAGTTATAGAAATGCTTCCTTCATACAATTTTATTAACATAATTAGGATATTGGTTTATTTTTTCATGAATCATTAGTTATAAATATTGAATTTCCCACTATCACATACAAGGTAAAGTCCAAAGTTGTTGAAGAATTAATACCATTTGTAAAGGCCAATTTAAGAACAATTAATAGACCCATAATGATTCTCTCAAATCAATGTAGGAATATGTTGTATGATATGATATGTTTTAAAAATAAGTAGAAGACATTAAATAAGATAGTGAATATAATGAAGATATATATTGAACTATAAGTGCTTGATAATAAAAATTATGATGGTAAAGATAAAGAGGAAGAGGAAAATATTGAATCCAATTAGTTTTTCTTAAAATAAATATAGTGTTCATCATGATATATACCTTCTAACACTGATAAAAATGATGAAATTGAAATTTATAATAATGGAAAATCAACTTCAATGGCAGAAGCTGGATCTTCATATGTGAAAATAGAGAAATATCAAAATTCAATGATAGAATGTAACAAATTTGATAATTATTATTAGGAGGTCATTGAAATTTATGATGGAAAAAAATTAGAATATTGATTTTAAACATCATTTTAAAAGATATATGATAATGGAAATGAAAAAAAAATTTAAATTGAAATCATTCATCCTCAAATAATTCATCTTTTTATATTAGATTTTTTTTAATATGATTATGATGAAATGAGATGATTATATTATCAAGACATCATAGATACTTGAAGTTACAATTCCATACATTATTGGAGAATAATTAATGGTGTAACTAATTCATTAAAATCAAATACAAAAAGTGGAATCCATTAAATCATTAATAGATAGGTTGATTCAGAATGAGGTGGGTCTCAAAGTTCTTCTAGAAAGTTCACAATCTCATCAAAATGCATTCTATAATGTTGGGAAATAGTATTGTAATATTTATTATGAAGTATAGTCACATAAATAAGGTATTATATATAAAACAAATTATATGAATGAATCCATTGAATCTTTAGACAAGTTATCTAATGATTTCATAGGTACGGTGATATTTGAGGAACACTTATTCCAATAAACTATTAAACTAATTAAATACGTGATAAGGAAAAATGGAAGATAAGATATATAAACTCATAGATTTTAAGACTCAAATATTAAAAATATTAAATGTTTGATTTGATGAATCAGAATGAAGTATTGTAATAAGGACTTTCGATCTTAGAAGAATTTTTTTTCAAAAAATTTATTGATTGTAATGCTTTAATATTATAGAAATTAATTCCAAAAGATAGTGTCTATTATGAAATCCTTAATGATAAATAATTGAAATATTTTATCTTTTGAACTATATTTTAATAGTTTTTTGTAAAAAATTGTTTCTAAATCAATAAATACTTCATTCAAATACGATTGATTAAATGTATTCCCAATTCGGATTGGATTAATATTTTTTATAATTGTTTATTACGATTAGTTGGTTTATTATTAATTTTCTAAAGTTTTATTTATTAAACATTATGGAAATTATTAGGGCTCAACAATAAAAAATTACCCAATCATTGTTTTTCTACCAGAAAATTAATTCTCACACATTTAGGTTCTTTTTAGGTTGACAACTATATATTAATCATGAAATAAAACATAAAAACATCCATAAATCATACATGATAATTATACTAAAATATATCCACTTTTCCCAAAATATAAAACATAAATAAAAACATAATTTCATTGAGAATTATTTATTACATTTAAATTATCTTACTTATTTATCTTACACATCCTTACAACCTGTGAAAAACATTTAATAACATGGGATGACCACAAAATTCTTAGTAAGGGATATAAGGATAGAAATAATTAGTTAATAGATTACATAAAAACCAATAAAAACTATTGCATAAAAACTTATTAATATGAATTGTAACATCATGTAGTTTCTATGGGAAAATTTTACCATATCACACATAAATTCACCATTAAAGATGGAATAACCATTTTTTCAAATTCCATCTATAGAGTACCCAATAAATTGGAGAGCTATAATGGGGTCCACCCATCATATCTTTAGATATAATGGGATCAACCAAACATATCATGATATTTCATGGAATCATCCCAACATAAATAGGTATAAAGAACATATCATGGTAATAAAGTATCATGAAATAAGGAGAAACCACTCATTCCAAATATATATATATATATATATATATAAACAATCTTTTTGAATTTTATTAAAGATATGATTAAATGGATTTTAAAAGGAAAGTCCCTTAAAAATAAAATTACAATGAGAATTAATAGAATGGAAGGGATATGTGTATTCTATATAAATAAACCTAAAATAACACAATATAATCTATAGTTCAATGCACAAATAATCTTAATAAAACATAATGAATAAATTACAAGGTTAATGCAAATATTGGAAATTGGGATAACAATTCCCTTACCTCTGGTTCATCTTACTTACAATGTTTTTAAACCTCCTGTATAATACATAAAAGAGTTATATTAATATCTTAATGAAACATATTCATGTTTATAACACATTATATGATCATTTCATAAAATTATTTTACCCTTTAGTTGGTTGAATTTTGTCCCGTCCATTGTTTCGGGTGCGTTCTTTACATGATTTCCATGGCCGGTTTGTATTTTATTTTCCTTATGAGTGGAAAATAAATTAAAAAAGTGGAAGGAAATGTTATTAATATATTTACAGAATATTATATGGATCCATAAATCATTTTTATTATATGTTATGAGGATTAATAGTTAGATAAATCTTTAGTGATATCTGTTTAGATCATTTTTTGGTCTTTTGGTAATCACGAACTAGTTTCATTATATAACTTAATATTATGTATATAGGTTATCTTAGGAACATTAATGAATATATATGATAAATATTAAATTATTTTTCATGAAATAAATAGTTTTTACAACTACTTTTTAAGGAATTATTAGAAGTTTTAAATACATTGTCCACGATTTTAGTAAATCGGAAAATCACAGACAATGTTTATATTTTTAGAATATGAGGATGAGGATATGATGAATGATGTTTAATATTTCCATCAAAATGATAAAAATATAAATTATAAATCATACTGGAACATTCATGCCTCTTGGATAAGAGGAGGTGAAGATAGTATTTGAAAAGAAAATAATTGGAAGTAAAACTAAAGAAAATCAAAAAATATCATTACCTATTAATCTCTTCTCATTGAGATCCTGTTTAAGGTCATTGGATTTGGTCTTTTGGTGAGACCAGAATGTCATCGATGTGTGGAAGGGTCTTGGGAAGAGTATTTGGAAGAACATATACAAGGATCATGGCTTGAGTGGTATGAGAGGAAGAGGGGGTGAGGGTGGTATTTATGATGGAGGAGAGGAGGTGTTTTATATTATTTTAATCATTAGTTTACATTTTTTGAAAAATGAAATGACTATTTTTGATTTATGTTACCCAAAAAATTAATAAGTTCATATAAGTTCGAACCAACTGTTCTTACATCATCTATGCATCACCTACGATATAGTAAACAAGTTTTTAGCATTTAATTTATTTTAATATTCATAAAAAATTCAGGAATTTCAGAAAAATCCCAAATATTTACCCTAATTTTTTCAACATGAAGAACTAAAAGATGAACAAAATGTTTTGAAAATAATTTCATAAACACTATTCTTTTAATATTAAAAATCCTATTTTATCCCAATTTTTTTAAAAAAACTATAACTGATTTCATATCATCATGAAATATTAATCAAGATGGCATTATAATAAAAACATAAGAAAATGAAATTATAATAGAATTTACAATTCATTAGGTCATATTATTATTCATATTTCTATTTATAAGGGTATGTTACAATTCACCAAAAAACATGTTGGTTCTATCAGACTCTAAATTACATATAGATCACAACCACGAATTTCAGTTTTTGAAAAATCAAAACAAATAAGTTGAAAAATTAATGATGAATAGATAGTTTGTAACTATATAATTAAAATAAGTTTCATGAATTATAATTTAATTTTAAATCCCTTGGGTGTTACACTCTCCCCCACCTTCAAGAAATTTTTTCCTAGAGTTTTCTTTAATTATTAAAATTGTGAGGGAACTTTTCCCTCATAGCATTGTAAGATTCCCATGTTCCTTCTTATACCATGTATTTTCTCCACAAAACTGTTTCCTATTGTATTACATAATTCCATAGTACTATATTTCAATGATCAATAATCTGAACCGGTATCGCTTCATATTAATGTTCTCTTCTAGCTGAATTTCTTCTAGACTCATTACATGAGATGAATCCGAATCCTACATTCTCAACATAAAAATATGAAACAATTGAGTTCTTATGATAAACCTAGAGGCAATCATACTCAGTAGGAAACTGGTCCAACATTCTATGACATTTCATAAGGTCCAATAAACCATGGACTCAACTACCCTTTATAAAAAAAAAATCATAAATCTTTTCCATTGTGAGATTCTAAGAAAAACTTGATCACCATCCTTGAATGAAAACTTTTTACTCCTATTTTCATCATAACATTTATATCTACATTGAGCTATACTCATGTGTTACCAGATCATATTCACTTTACCATCCACTTCATCTACTAATTTTGGTCCCATAGACATCCTTTCCCAAACAACATCCCAAAAATATAGAGTTAAACATTGCTTCCCATATAAATCCTCAAAATCTCTCTTCTATATACTGAAATAAAAACTATTATTATATGAAAACTAAACTAATAACAATTTTTTATCCCAACATCTCTTGTAGTCTATTGAACATGCTCAAAAAATATTCTCCAAACTCTAGATCATCGAATTTGACTTCCCATCAAATTGAGGATGAAATGTTGTACTGGAATTTAATTTTTTCTCAATGACATATGAAGGAATTACAAAAATATAGAAGTGAACCTAGGATCATGGTCTTATAAAATTTAAAGATGAAATCTGTGTAACCTAGCTATATCTCTAAGGTACAATAGAGAATAATTATCTGATTACATGGTATCTTGAATTGGTAGGACTTGACCATATTTTTTTAGTCGATAAACAATAACCCATATTACATTGTTACCTCGAGAAGTCTTTGTTAGTCCCACAATGATTTACATAGATACATTTTCCCATTTTCAGTCTGCCATTGGAAGAGAATGAAGCATCCCCTTTTGTAATTTCCCTCTACTATAACCTTTTGACTTGTCAAAAATATCATAGTAAAATATTCAATATCCATTTTTGTTTTGTACCACCAGTAATACTATCAATGATATCTATATATCTTTTTTCTTCCAGGATGAACTGAAAAATAGAACTGTGATCTTCACACAACAATTCTTTCAGCAAATGAAAATTTACTAGAACACATAATATCTTCCCAAACCTAAATGTAAAATATTTATAGAGGTTAAATTCCATTTACTAACTCATTTTAACCAATTATACCATTTTCTATAACTCGTCATCTTATATCTGAAAATTTTTAATTCTATGTGATAGAGATGAATACATAGAAACCAAAAACAAAATAGAGAAATTTACAAAACTAAAAACATCCAAGTCAATGTTTATCAAATAATTTAACAAAGGGACATATTTTGAATATATCATGGTTAATGTAGCATTAATTTTCTTATTCATTGAATATTCCACTCTATTTTTTTCCATGATACTAATGAATTGTGCAATAATAATCCTAGATTAATTCAATTCATATTCTTTACCTCATTATTCATTTCATATGATTAAATAAATATTTTAATATTTTATGGTCAATATATTTTCGTGTTTCACTCCATGAAGATGATGCCTAAATATGTTTTATGAATGAAAGACAATAACTAATTAAAAATCATATGTAAGGAAATTTAACTCATGCAGTTTCAACTGAAATGAAGCATAAGAAATTGCATGACAATTCTACATTAGAACACAACCATGTCCCTTAAAATAAGAATAAATATTGATAAAATATTCACCACATCTGGAAGACAGGGTCGAGACTATATCATTAACCAATCTTATTTTAAATTCTAGAAAACAATCATCACATTATTTTGTCCATTAGAATTTAACCCCCTTTCATTTAAACCTAGTCAGTCGACAAGAGAAACATTAATTTTTTTACCAAAAATATTTTAATAGCCTTCCAATCCAAGAAAAATAATAATATTGGTGATATTTTTGGGTCCTGGAATTTCATCAAAAACCTTCGTTTCATCCAGATCAGTTGTAATTCCATCTTTAGAAACAACGTTCCCAAGGAAAGAAATTTTTAGCAACCAAAATTCACACTTTTGGAATTCGGCATATAGTTTCTATTATTTTAAGGATTTCCAAATAAACAATAGATGTTTTTCACGGTCCTCTTTACTTATAGAATATTACATAATGTCATCAATAAACATAACCATAACCAAATCTAGTATGAATCCCAGAATCAGGGATGTGTGTATCCTTTACATTACACATTAGTACACTCACCTTAGGTCAACCTTTGAAAAATTATTTTCTCCATAGAGGTGATCAAAAAAATAATCGATATGAGGAAATAAGTGTTTCTTTTTAATAGTTATGTTATTCAAGGATGTATAATAAATTAAAAGTATCATTGAACTATTTATGTTTTTAATAAATAGGACAGGAGCACCCCATGGTAATGTGCCGTGTCAGATAAAGCCTTTATCTAATTATTCCTGCCACTAAATTTTTATTTCCAAATTTTTTATGTGAGAAATTCAAAAAGGTGGGTTAGAAATTTAATTATCCTCAAGAACTACATCAACAGTAAAATCAACATCAATATAAAAAATAACACTTGTAAAATCATAAAGAAAAACATCAAGATATTCATTTCCCACTGGTATATTATTAATTTGGATAGTTCTCTTATCTTAAAAAATATGAGCAAGATAACTTTCATTTCGATATTTTATCATTTTCATGGATTTATATTATGTTATCAATGGCATGAGTTCATTATTGTATAGAAACTAAAATAATTTATGAAAAAAAACAAATTCTTTTGCTCGGTAATCAATCTTGGCATGATAAAAAAATGTTAGTCCATAACCAGAATAACATAAAATTCCACTTGAGGGAATACAATGGGTATTCCATATAATCTCCTTCCACATACAATGATTGGTAGATTCTTAAAATTTCTTCTTATAAAAAGTTTTCCTGCTGGGGTTTTTACCATCAGTTCTGGTATCCTTTCATGAGGTGGAATTCATAATTTGTACCGAAATTTCTCAGAAATGAAGGAATGTGTAGACCTTGAATCAAACAAGACATTTTTAGAATAATTAAAAAATATAACTAATACCACCTAATTGTCAAGCACAAAATCTGTTGAAGTGGTAGAAAAAAAGAATTTTACCACACACTTCTACTTCTAATCTTACTGATCCCCTTCTTGAGTAACTAGATTCAATCAAAAATTAAAAATTGACTTGATTCCATACAGTTAAATCACATAACCATTGACTTATAATAAATTTTTGGATCATATACCTAGATCATATGAGTCATGTGTCCAAATATTCCACATTGGTATCATTTCAGTGTATTTACAAGACATTCACCAGGGTGCTGTTTACAAAACTTTTCACAAGAAGGGAAATCAATTTTCATACCTTAATATTTCATTAAAGAATTCTTCCCCAATTACTGCCAACCGGAACACTTCTTATTATTGTCATCACAAGGCACATAAATGTTAGAAAACTCCTTCTAAAATTTATTATCACAAAGAAGAGGTTTTTAATATATTTTAAACTCTCTTTAAGCCAAATATCTTCTTAATAAATGTTTTAAACTGTTGTAAAATCCATTAATTTTACATTCAATTTCCTATGTAAAATCTAGTACGTTCCTGGAGTGTCTCGTAAAATTGGTTTCATATGATTATATAAAATAATCAAATTTCTTCTTAAGATCCAATAATTGTTTCTCCATTCTGATTGAAAGTGTTTTAGGAAAATAATTTTCACGAAAAAGACTCTAAAAATCATACCATTCCAGAGCATAAAGATCATCTCTTTCACCCATATTCTCTACATGAGACCAATATTGATCGAATTAAACTCCTAATAAATAATTTTATAGTATTACATTTTTATTTTCTAGACATCCCATGACATCGACTACCTTTTCTAGAGTTGTTATCCATCCTTCATCTATCATTGGATGTTTCGTTTCACTGTGTACTAGAGGATGTTACCTCAAAAAATTCTCCACAAAAGACATGATTTTTAATTGTATATCACATTCCTATTTATAATTTATACCAATGAAAATTATTGATTGAGTCAACAGATCCATTAATGTCACCAACTCCTCGGTTCCAATAACCACCATTCTAGGCTACTGATTCAGACAATCATTAGAATCTTAACACCTTCCTACAACAGCTTCAATGTTTCTTTGGTGGAAAACTGATCTAAAAAGACATATCGATAATGAAGCAATATGTTACCCTTTACATGCTATAACATTTTAAATTACTATAGAGTAAAAATCATTTATGGTATTCATTTAACGTCATCCTAACACTAAAAGTTATCTAAATAATCCTCCTATACCATCTATAAGGACCCAACATTAAAAAAATAAATAATCATGAGTTTCTTAAAAACAATTTACACATTGAAGATTGTTATATGTTATGTTTTTTTGAGAAATCAAGACATAAAACATACCTAAAATCCCACTGTCACACATATGCATACTACTAAAATAGTATCAACATTTTCAAAAATATAAAACATAAAGAAAAAATAATTTTATTGAAAAATATAAAAAACATAAAAATTGCCTTAATTATTTCACTTAAACCTCATTATAACCTGTGAAAAATGTTTAAAACTTGGAAACATCAGGAATATTCCTTATTTAAAATTTAACATATCACTATTATAATTACCATTACACATGGAATAACCATTTCGTCAAATTCCATCTCAACAGTACCCAATTTATTTTAGAGCTATAATGGGGATCACCCATCTTATCTTGAGCTTTAATATGCTGAACCCAACATCTCTTGAGCTATAATGTGATAAAACCAATGTAAATATTTCCATGTGAAATATCATGGTAATAATGTATTGTTACATCTGGAAAAACCACTCAATCAAACTATATGTATATAAACAATACTTCTGAATTTTACTAAAGTGTCTTTTAAAAGGATTTTAAAAGGAAAGTCCCTTACATATATAACTGATGTGAGAATTAATGGAATGGAATGGATAAATATCTGAAAATTAAATACCCAAAAAACATAATATAAAAAAATATTCATCACACTAATTATCATAATAACACATAATGAATAATGTATACGGTTATCCCAAAGATTGGAAATTGGGTTACAAATTCTTTAACCTCGGGTTTGTCTTACTTTAAACATTTTCAAACCATCAGTATAATAGTTAAAATAGTTTTATTAATTTATTTAGAGAAATATTCATTCTTATAACACCTTATATGATCATTTCATAACATCGTTTTACCCTTTAATTATTAGTATTTTGTTCATTCAATTATTTTTTGTGCTTTCATTACATGATTTATATAGCCGATTCGTATTTTATTTTCCTGTCATATAGAAATGAAATAATAAAAGTGGAATGAAATATTATTAATATTCTTCCATAATATTAATTGTTTCTCTATAAAATATTGGTTATATGTTATAAGGATGAATAATTAGGTAAATCTTTAGTGATATCCGTGTAGATCATTTTTGTGGTTCTTTGATAATCATGGAACTGTTTTATTATTTAAAATAATATTTTAAATATATGATAACAATAGAACATTAAAGAGGATATATAAAAAAAATTAAAATATAATTCAACAAATAAATTGATTTTATAAATAGTTTTTAAGGAATTAATAGAAATTATAAACACATCGTCCATGATTTCGGTAAATCAGAACCTCACAGATGATGTTTTAATTTATTGAATAAGAGGATGAAAAGAGGAATAATGATGATGAATATATCCGTAAACATGATAAAAATATAGAATCTATTTAATACTGGATAATTAATGTATCTTGGATAAGGGTAGTTTAATAGAGTAAAATAAAAGTAAATATTTGAAATGAAAATGCAAGAAAATGAAAGATGATATTTACTACTTGATGATTTCTCCTTTAGATCCTCAGTAAGGCCCTTGGATTTGGAGTTTTTCTATGACTATAAGGCCTTGGATGTGGGGGGTGGTATTGGGTAGAAATTAGATAAGGATGAAGGCCTCAGTGGTGTGAGATGAAGAGGGGGTGAGGGTGGTATTTATAATGTAGGAGATGAAGGGATTTACATTATTTTTATCATTAGTTAAATAATGTTGCTAAAGACTATGAATAGTATTCATTGATTTGACCTAAAATAGGTATAATTTCACTTTATTTTGAACTATGTGTTCATACATCAACCTTTTATAACCTTTTATGTAGTAAAACATGTATTTATCATTTATCATAAATTATTGTACATTATTATTCATAAACAATTCAACAATTCTAGAAAAATTACAAAAATTCACTCAAACAATTATTCAACTTGAATAATAAAAAAATGAACTCAATTTTTAGAAAATATTTTTCTAAATATTATTAATTTAATTTTTAAATAAAATCAAAGTTTATTCCAAAAATAAAAATTTTAACACCATAACTCATTTTATAACACCTTGAAAAATTATCAAGATATTATTACATTAAATCCTTTGGAAAATAAAATAATAATACAATTTTCTATTCATTAGGTTCATATTACAAATTCATATTACTATTCATACGGTTTTTTTACTATTCACCAAAAAAATTAACATTGTACTATCATACGTTAAATTTTATACTGATCAAAACCTCATATTTTTGTTTTTCAAAATTTAAAAAAATGATTCAGAAAAATTTATGTATAATTGCTAGTTTGTAACTATCAACATAAAACAATTATTCATGCATTTAAATTTATTTTTAAATCCTTGGGGTGTTCGAGAAACTCAATGAATTATCTCATTCATGGTGTAAATCAAAAATGGGGAGACAATACTCAATGTGGGTGAAAAACATTTTAGAAGGGATGGTTCTTTTGATAGGGGGGAAATTATTTAGTAAAAAGAAGGAGATTTTATTAAAGGGGAAATATGATTCTTATAGTGATATTTTATATTAAGGGTACTTTTCTCATATTCATCATCCTTTTCAAAGAATTTATTAACTTTTAGAGTGATAAGGATTAATGTTTAATTCAGAATATAGAGTATAAAAAAGTAAACAGGTTGTAAGAATTTTAATTTTTATTTCTGTTAATTTTTTTTGAAAAAGTGATATATTTTTTAGAATAATGTTATAATTATTACCTTTTACTTCCATTGCTTTGGAATTTAAAAATTAATTCATAAATACATGATGACTAACTCTATATGACCAAAGTGTTTTTAGAATGTATTTGTACAAAAATAAGAATTTATATACTTATAATTATTTTTTAAATTGATGAAAAATAAATACTAACTTTCTTAATTTTGATTATCATATTGAGTGTGGATTTGATAAACATTATATTCACTATTAAGATAGCAGGCTTAAAAATTTTGGTTTTGTCTTTGTACAAAAAATTTATTTATAATTGGACTGATTTTAGAAATGGAAAACATCAGATTCACACTCATAATTATTGTTATAAAGGAATTTTTATGGAATTCCATCAGACTGACCATGTTAAAATTCTAAATATGGAAAACTAAATTCTATCATAATGGGGAATCTATTACATTATTATTGTGTAAATTGATTATGAAGTCGGATATTCTACAATTCCATAATGATATTATCTATCAAATTCTATGTGTCCAAGCCCTTGTGACCAACTCGGAGTAAATATGACCTTTTGAATGATATTGATGAACATTGGGAGGTGACAAATATATATTTGGTCATTGAAATAATTTTTAGCTACTAAATACCTGATTGATAATTTTAAAATTTATACTTTCATGATAGATCTAATGATTACAAAGTGTGAATGTCTTGTTCTTAGACATTCTTAGTCATTTTATAGTTTTTTTCTTAATGGAACCATTTTAGGTAGTCCCTATAGAAATTATTTTGTATTGAATGTGTTTGTCTAATATGTGATTACAATCAAGGGATGGTGATGATATTTAGATAGAGAATCTGATCATTTGATTGAAGGATTGTGTAGATAGAATGACATATATGACCTATCAAATCGGGGGACGTTGAGGATAAGAAGATTTAATAAATCCAATCATTGTATCATGGGATTTCCTTGTAAAATAAATATAGACATTCTCCTAATTATAAAACAATGGATACATTTAAGCAAGGTATGTGGAAACCATACTCCTAAGAGTAAAAGTTACTGATTATTTTTAATATAAATAAGTCAATTTTATATAGTTGTTATTATATTACTTGTTTCTTATTATTATTTTATTCCACTATTCATATTATAATTGTTTTATCACACTGTATATAAATTCGATAAACATTAATATCCTAATCATATCATATATGAATTCAATATATATATATATATATATTTTAAATTTAATATCATATGATTATGATTATATAACTCAAATATAATATTATTTAGACTATTTACAAACCTATACTCCAATATATTGAAATATCATTGATTACAATACTCTGATTTAATTAGATTGAGGTCTATGTCTAAATGAGACATTTTTACATAAATTGTATTGTGAAATTGATTTTTTTATAAATTATATTAATCTAATTTATTTTAAAATAAATTTCACCATGCCCACCCCCCTCTTGTAATATATCCATGAAGAAACTTTTATTTCGATCTAAATACAAATATAACTCATATTGATATCAAAAAGATCATATGGTTTTGGGTAAAATGATAAAAATGATTGAAAATAGAGAAAAATAAATAATTCCAAATAAGAGAAAATATATTGAACAAGATAAACCCATAAATTCCCAAGGTGAACCGATTTAAAAAATGAAGAAGGAATTAATCTTTAATCGGAAAAAATTGTAGTTCCTCATAAAAAGGAGTCAGTTGGTTTATAGAAAATTCTAATACTAAGTGATATAACTAAAGAGTGGATGGAATTCCATCATATTCCCATTATGTTATATATTGTTTCTTTGAGGGTAAAATTTAATTTTAATTGAATAAATTAAGAGATAACGATGGTTATGATGATTTTACATTTAGGATACACAACTCTAAAGGAGAATATTTTAAATTGGAATCATGACATTAACTCTCATAATAACACATGAGATATTTCAATTTGTATAATATATCAATTTGTATGAAAATTAAATATGAGAATATGTATGGAATAATGAAACAACTATGGTGATGAATGAAATGTATCTCCTTCTAGGGAATTACTAAACAATAAAAAATGATAGATATTTTACTATTTTTATTCAATTTATATTTATTCACTACCCAAATAATTCATAATTATTTAGCAATTATATTCACTCTCCAAATTATTATTTAGTTTATTATTGATATATTACTAAGGGGATATTACTATATATAAAAATATAGGGGAAAACAATATACTCATTAATGCTTTCATGTGTTATGTAATTTTTTGTGTAGTACCATTCACATTCATGAAAATATTTTTACACATCCCCAATAAAATAAATTTAATTATGGGTGATACATTAAGGAACAAATTTTGAAAACATTTATAAATTTACAAAATTAAACCTGTTTTCTACACTAGGTTATCCCATATATACGTACAGTATACATATCGTAGAATTATTGTTATGAAACTTGTTATGTTGACCTCCTCTACAGATATTACCAATGTATAATAAAAGATGAAGGAAAAAATCAGTAAAGTATTGTGTTAATTTATTACAGTAAGGGGATGACACTTTATCTATTTTAATTCATACCCTTTCTTCTATGTAAATAACAAGGGCAAGAAAAAATAATTATCCTCATATAAATTTGTTTTCAATATGAGGGAGTGGAAAATTGAACTTTAATGTTAATATTAAAATCCTTATATTGAATATGAATTTTCCATGATTTGAAAATTAAACAAAAGGAATTATTGAGGTTTCCATTAGGATGTGTTTATTTTTTTTCATCCATGAACATGTCAATATAAGTCATGATGATAATGGGTGTTGGAATAAGTGTCCACATAATGAATTGATGGATGGTTCACCAGATTGGTTTGTAAAAGAGAGAATGATATGTATTATGGGTTTGTATCCCATTAAAATATGATTTATGTGTTATTTTATATGATAAATATTATTTAGTAGTGATGAAATTCGTTTCGATACCTCAACATATGTTTGGAAAAATAATTAGATTCGTTATTTTTGAGAGATTAAAGATAAATGTATATGTTGATGAAAATTAGGATGATACATGGAAGATTCCATCCATATTATGACACTGAAAATGGAATATTTAATCATTATTATAAAATAAATGCTTCATGTATTGAGGTGAAATTAATATAGATGAATGTAAAAATGATGGTGCAAGTCTGGCCTTTCCCCTCTCATGGATAATAGAGAGCATTCCGGATCTATGGTATCTTGAATATGGTAGTTCCTCTTTTTCATGGCTCCACCCTGCTTGGTGTTGTCGAACTCCCTACGGCTCCATGGGTGGCTGATGCTGCTACTCCATGACCCGTTTCTAAATCTCTTGCAACTTCTTCTTTGGAGACCCATTGATATCCATCAAATCTGAATCAAAATGTCATTGGTGATTCTCATGAGGTTCTATGGGGTTCTATGGGTCTCATGTAGACAGATCGGTGACAGATCCCATGGATGGTTCCTATGTCCGACGGTTCTGTGGGAGTCAACGCAAACATGGTGGGATTGGATGATGTGATGAATACATATTTTTATCACTTTTTTCTGCTTTCGATGGTGATAATCACACAACATGTTTCGAAGGATTCATCTCTACAAGGCGTGGGGTTGCCTAGACTTTCAGCAAAGAGGGTGAGTGGGAATCACCATTTAGACTCTATTGTTTATATAGGCCTGGATTTTCCTAAACCTGTAGTGGTGAGGGAACTTGAAAACATCCCTTAGGGGTGGGTGGAGATGATTCCTTCATTTGGAAGATTGAAAGATGCAGTTAAATCGAGCAGGGGTCATACAGGAGGTAGTGGGGATTATGAATGAAGACATTTTTTATTGGCCTGTGATGATATTGCAAAGTGAATTGGTAGAAAGGGTGATACTTCCCATGTTGTTGCTAACAGAGAATCTATCCTCGAATGATTCAAGATATGTGAGCATTCAATTACTTATAGACTAGTTCTTCCTGGTGGTGGTCAAATTTGGAGGATTGGTGATTTTGTTCAGAAATTAACCTCTACATGGGGGTTTTCCGATTGGATATTCATACACACGGGGTACTGATTTTCCCCATTATTTTTCTATCAAATGTTCTCAAGCGGAGAGCATGGGGGTTCGGGTCAATTTCTTTGAATCTAGGTATGATTTTATTTTAGGAATGGGAATATCATTTCAATCCTTTCTCCATAATAAATACAATGGCTCATGTGTGGATTAAAATTATTGGCCTTCATTTGATCTTACAGCATCCTAAAATTCTTATTGAAATTTCCTCTACGGTGGGTATTCCAATAAAAATTGATACGACCATTGAGGAAAGAAAATTTGAACACTATTCTTGGGTTCTGGTGGAAGTTGATCCAAGAACATGCCAAATTCATGATATAGTATTGCCTGCCTTAGATGAAGATATGTTTTTAATGTTAGAGTATAAGGGACTGTCTGACTTTTGTCTTCATTGCCATGTGATTGTACATGTCAAAGAGAAGTGTTGTAAAAATGTTGTATGTACCTTTTACTCATTAAAAGGGCATAGTGAGATTTCATGTAAAAGGAAGGTGAGGAATCAAGCAACACAATAGCATATGGTTGAAAATCCTTCATAGGCAGTTGATGATGCTTCTCGAAAATTCATGGAGGTACTTCAAGTAGAGACTAATATAGAGAATATTGGTGCAACTATTTCACAGGTAGTGGATGATGATTCTCGGGATTGTTCTCAAGTGCATCAAGTGGATAAGTATGCAGAGCGCCGTTTTCCGATTCATCATGCAGAGGAGTTTAAAAATTCTTTGAGTCCTATGCATGTTTCCCAGGGTGGGGTGACATGTTTCAATGAGTGTTGAAGGAAAGCTTGGGTCCTGTGTATGAGGAGAAACAAACTCCCAGTGATGGTGAGATTATTTGAAAGATCAAATTGGAAATTTATAAATTAAAGGAAACAAATGGAATTCAGGGAATTTTGGTTGATGTGGAGGATGAAACCACAAAAAAACTAACATACAGTCCAGTATTGTCAAAAGGTGTAATTGTGGTTGTGAATGTTGACGGTTTTCAACCTGTTCCTCCTAGAAAAGTGAGACCGAGGAAGGACTACTGATACCAGAAGCCAACCATGAAAACTAAGTCATATAGTCTTCTTGATTATGATTCTAGATGGGATGATTACTATGACGCTTCTTATCCATGTGACATTGATATGTGAGTTCTTTTTTAATTTCGTTCTCCACGGGTATGAGGGCATGTGTGCGTGTATGACCCCATCATTCTTTCTTTCCTCTCTTCTATTCCTTCATTAATAAAAAGGTCTATGTCCTATTCATGGAATGGGATGGCTGTATAAAAGAATTAAATATTCCTGATAATTCTCATATTTAAATGTATATCCTATAAGAGATATGCATAATGATTTTACTATCTTTGGAATAATTTATATTCATTTAAGAGTCCTTTGAAGTCATTCTATTTGATTTAATGTGATAAATTATTACAATTTGTACCATAAATAAATTATATAAGTGATATATATATATATATATGTCAACATAACCCTATTATTCTATTTCTGAGAAAATAACATCTCAATGTACATAAAATCCGCCATACGATTGACACACTTACCAGCACATGGTTTAAATGAGTCCTCATAGATTGAGAAATAATATCTCATGGATTAGACAATAATTATTAGGTTGATACTACCACCACTGTATGGCTATAAATTTTTTTCATAAGGTTCCTTTTTAAGGTAATATCATAGATTTTGTAAGGTTTATATTATAATTATAAAGTACAACACTTTTCCATATTTTTTTATTTATGAATAATGAAAATGGAAATTCTTTGAATATTCAGAATCCCAAATAATTTAAAATTGGTTGATGTGGGGATTTTTTTCATTTATTTTGGAAGAACAAATTACACGTGTGGCTAGATTTATAATTTTTGGATACCCATTAGCATGTTGTAGTAAAATATTTCTAACCAATAACATATTTTCATAAAAACATTGTAATTGTTTTTAATAATGATTTATATTTTAGTAAAAATTAAATAACGATTGATTGACCATGCCCCCTCTCAGGTGTTTATGATCGATACATAAGGGTATTTCATAGGGTTTTTAATAATAGAATAAAAATTTATTATAAATATAACACCATTTTTAATAAAGAACACAATACCTACCTAAAGGATATGTCATTGGATGTTAGCCAAGGATATATATCTATCATCTCATGATATATATAGTCTCTGGAATAAGAAATGTTGAAGCATAAACAATAGTAAATAGTGTTAAATTTTCTACCACTATATAGACGCAACCTTTTTATATAAATGGATTTCGTAATTCTTGATATTAGTCTCCTGACCTCAAGGATTACAATGTATACTAATCTAGAAGGTGTTGATGTATCCCCAAGGGGGGGTTTATCAATACGGGTGAGAAGGGTAAGAGATTCCCTATTAAAATTCTCTCCCACGCCAATTCCCACCCATATAATCACTCTATATATTAGATCCTGATAAGTCCATTACTCCATGGTCTTTTACAATTTATCCATTTAGTAACATTGATTCTAGTTATATTTCTTCTTTATAAACTCAAACTTTTATAAATTTAATTAAATTTTAAAATGACTAAATGCCTTATTAAAAAGTGATGTAATAGAAAAAAATCCACTATTTTGCATATTTTTAATAGTTTTATGTTGTGTCTAATTAAATATAAAATTAATAATCATGACCAATGATATTATAAAATTAAATAGTTATCATACGACTACTATATATAATGCGTTATGATAAATCCCAACTAACATTGATAGAAGAAGAAATGTACTCGAATAGTGGGTTTGAACCTTATGAATCCATCTATTGGAGCTCCTATGGGATATAACATATTTGATATTTTTCCCTTAACTATTCCCATAAAAATATTCAACACCTAAATAATGAAAAAAAACTATTACATTATTGTTCTCAAAATTATTCAGATCACGATACAAACAATGTATATAGAACCACCCCAACATAATCTCACCACCGTACAACTATCCCAGAGGGTATTCACTAATGTTAAAACCAGTTAAGAATATAAATCATAAATGTTTGAATTTTTATATTTATTTTTTTGTAATAGAATAATGATTATGTATATATTTTAATTATTACATAAAAATTATTGAATATTAATTTTTATCACATTAGAATTAAATGCGATGAACCAAAAATTTTATTTATGGTAAATATATAGTTCCAGTCAAGATACTCTTTTTAAGGAACTAAATATATTAATGATATGATATTATCATAAAATTTTATTCTGAAGTAATAATTTAAAATTTAAATGATAATATATATTTTTTATTTTAAAAATAAATTTTATGGGTTTGGAAATTATTATTTTCATAAAAACCATTATTTTTAAATTAATGAAGATTATTGGATTATAAGTTTATACTACTATAACTAGATAATTATTTCTATAATTTTTTTTAATTTTATTTTTTACCTCATCATTATAAAATGGTTAATTTTCAATAATTTTAGAGACATTAAAAACTTCTTGTCAAAATTTATTACGAAATAAATATATGGTGTGTATTATGACATAATACTGACCTAAATGTGGTTTAGTATATTCTGTAAGATGTATACATGACCATATATGTATTGAAATTAAATTTAATTTTTTAGGTTATTTGAATAATATAATAAGTCCTTAATGAATCCTCTAAAATCTATATTATATTCTATATTTTTATAATCAATTACTAATTATCATGACTTACTGCTGAATATGAAAGGAATATATTTGACTAATATAAGTGTTTAAAACTTGTAAAATAATGAAAACCACTACAGTAGGAAACATATCGTGGGAAAAAAATGGGTTGATTTTTGTTTTGAATATATTATCATGTAGTCTCTAAAACCTATGATTCAAATTAATATAAAACTCTTGTCTATTTTTTTATATAATCCCACACAGCCTTTCATTTAACTTCACAAAAAATATATATCACAACATTACTCTTCCAATCCCTCTATTGATCACTATTAATGTTCCCCTAAGGTCTGAAGATGCTCCTCTAAAGCTTTTAGATGCACTCTCTGATGGTAAGGGACACTCTCCTTGTTTTGTTCATTCAATTGGTTACATTATATTATGCCTTTCATTCATTTTTTTAGGATTTGATTTGTTAGAATGCATCCTTGTTGAAACTTTTATGGTATATATGTGATTATAGACACCTATTATTTTCATTAATCCCTCTCATGAACCATTATGTAACCCCATTTGGATGAAGCAATTCTGTTCATATTTACCATGAAATTTTTTTTGTAGTGAATACCTATAAAATTTTACACTCAAGGTTATTCACATTAATAAACATACTTCTCATTTATTTGGGATTATTTATTTTACCCACACTACTTAATAATTGTATTACATCTGTCAACATATGTATTTAGTTTGAAGGATATATTTGGCACACACGAGCCTGTTTATATTTTGATGGGTTCACTGAGAAAGAACTCTAATGAATTTGGTAGTTTTTTATTCTTGTGATATTCCATGTATTGGATTATGGTTAAATCTAATTGATTATGGGAATCTATCCAACATGTGATATTGTCTTGGATGATAGTCATTTCATATTTTTATGACATGATGTACATTGTTTCTATATATCCATGATTCCTTTATCATATTATGTTATATCATGTTTCAAAGTTCAATAATGTTATTCATGTCCCTCTTATGTTTACATTATATACATCTTGGATCACATGTAAAAATATACCATGTGATGTTATTTTTTTTCATTCCCCTATTGGTATTTATAGCCCAACCCTTTGTTTTTTATATCCCCAGGTTATCATGTGCAATTTCATAGGAATGATGGAATTTTAAGAGCATCATAAGGATTTTTGAAATAATTTAATTGTGTTTTTATTTGATGTTTTTATTATATGTACTTAATTTTCCAAATTCCCAAGGCATCGTTATTTTATGGGATTATATATTCTATACCTTTTCTAAAAAAATCCTGAAATAGGGTATTAAAAATATGAGTTGTCATAACTAGTATATCCACCTCATCATAACTGCTTTATTTAAATTGATATGGTAATATAGGGTCCTACAGATACAATTGGGTTCAAATACTAGTTGAGGGATTTGTAAATTTATGACATTATTAATATTTATTATACTTTTGTCTACAGAAACCCAATCAAATCATCAAAATTATTTACCCCCTCACCCACAGATAAACACATTATACCTTATTCACGATGGAGTGAGGTTATTTCAGTGGGATATACACAAGGCCTCCAGGGAACCGATATATAGGTCTATGTGTGATGATACTATTCAACCGAAGGACTCCCAGGAAGATCCTATGTGATCACCATGACTAGTCTAGTATTTGTTATGAAAGTGAACCAATGACATGTTGTAGGAGATGTATACATAGAAAGGAATCAGTTTTAAAACCTAGATGATGCTATTTATTATCTCCTATGGGAATGTTTAGATCACAAAACAGCCAACATGTTGTCATCGTAAACATAAAAGGGGCGAACAGTGTCTGTATTGTCTTGAGTGAAGCATTCAAGACATAATCTCCACTATCCTATTCTAAAAACAAATTCTTTACACGTTATAATTTGAACCAAGAGATATGTACCAATAAATACATTCATAATATTTACATCTTTTCCATATTTCAAAAATAACATCTCCAAAATAACATATAACCCCAAAAACAATATGTATGTTGTGTTTGTATATTTTCTATAAAAAAATTATTACACATTATTTCTTTAGAATATCCCATAAAATAAAAAACACAAAAAATCCTTTTAAACCTACCACAACATATATTTCCATTAATTAATTTGAAAAAGTAGGAGAAGAGGTTAAAATCATGGTAAGAGGAATCTTATTATTGAGTAATAACGATTTTTGTTTATAATCATATTTAAAAACATGAACAAGGGATAAATATATGATTATAATGAAAGTTTTATCCTAAATTATAACCATATATAATATATTGTGGAAATAAATACACAAAATCTAAAACATAAACCATGGAATAATAATTTAAAGACACGAGATAATAATCATTAGAAATGGATAAAGAAATATTAATGTGTCATAACATTTATAAAGGTCATAAATATCAATATATTAAATCATAACATTTTTAACAGAGCTACAGACAATCCTGACATCAGATATGGATGTGAATATTGTTAAAGAATAAACGTGTCTATAAGTGAAGTTGTTAATATAACTAAACAAATATAATTCCTACATATATTGTTGTAAATATTTCAAAAGAAAAATTATATTGATAAAATTTCTTTTAAATACATATAAATATAATTTATTTGGAACAAAATGTTATGTACAGGGATAAACAACAATCATGCCCATGTACAATATCATTATCTCATGAGATATTAAACATCGGTCAAATAATTAGAGGGATTTATCTTATGCCAACCATTAAATATTTTTCAAATATACATATTCATTAGAAATTGAATAAATCCAACATAATATCATGTATATACTCAATGAAATAAAATTGGTTTCACTATTTTTAGAACAATATTTTATAAAAAGTCATCAAGAGTAAAATAATCATATTTTAAAAAAATCAATCTCAAAGAATAATTATTTACTAAAAAATCAAAGAAGAAGATCATTAAAACCCATCAAAAAAATATAGATCAATTGGATATGCATAGAAAAATTTTAATGATAAAAAATTATTTTATAAACTAATTAAAGAATTATTATAATAATATGACATTATTGGTCCCATTCAAAAATCATTTTTGTGCAGTTGAGAAGAAAAAAATTTAATAAATGACTTTTAAAGTGTCCTAAAAATGTAACCTTAAAATTTTATAATTCTTTTAAGTAATGTTTATGTATTGTATATAATATTTATGAAAATGAAATGAAATTTCGTTTTAATAATTTATATATTCTTTATAGGAAACATACATTAATGAAAAATCCATGTAAATTAACATTGAAATGATATAAATAAACATTTATAGAATTCATAATAAAAAACAACATTATCTTTCAAAAATTGTATGTATTGATTTTTGGAAACAATGAACATGGACATGGGAGAATAATATCCACAATAATGAATGAGAACTAGATATAAATTTATAATTTTTATGAACAAAGAAATAAATAAAAGAAGAATACGTTGATGTGAATATAGATCTTACCCATTATTAAAATATAATATATATAATAAAAATATCTAACAGTGGAAGATAGAAAAATACAAGAATTATTTTCAAGAACAAATTTCATTTATCATCGAAAGCAAGTTGAGTTAAATAAAAATCTCTTATTGAATACATAATTGGTGAATTTAAAATAATTTGAAAAGGTTCCCTGAGAAATTGATTTAAATACCTTTAAAATAGTAATAATATAATATAACGTAACATTATAGGATATAATAAATTTATCATTTAAAACCAACGTATATAATCAATGATTATGACTTGATGAAAGAATGTGAGCCATAATGAAACATTGCGAATTTAATAATAAATAATAAATAAATATATGTATGTGATCGTGGAATAATTTTTAATATTATCATTGATAAATGATATTTATATAATAAATTAATGTAATATTAATTAAACAGTACAATTGAAATCATGGTGCATAGCATGAAATATATATATCAAGGAATGGAAAATTTTAACAATAAACCCTTATTTTCAATTACTTAATTATTGTAAATGTTGTACCATTCATTATAATAAAATAAGGATCATTAATAATCAATTTCAAAAAATTATTAATTTTTTTACCATTAATATTAATATGTTATATTCATTTATTATATATTTACTACTTATTTTTGGTTACCAAAGTTCACTAGTTATTAATAGTTTCAACTATTCATTTCCATCTTTGATATGAATATTTCATTCATAATTTCTAGTTCATGAATTCATAATATCAATAATTTTAATATTATTATAACTGATGTTTTGTAATGATTTATGATGATCCAATTTTCATCCATAGTTTTTTGGGTATGATTCCTAAGGATGAATTCCAAAACATGACTGTTTCAGTAAATTTTTTAACAATTAAATTTTTATACATTAATATGGAGTTAAATCCTAATATCACCAATATAGAATTTAGAAAACAAATTATATTAATATTTGTTAATTTATATTATAAATATTTAAATTTTCATAATCAGTCATGATATAATTATTATAATGTTGTTCATGTTGGAGGTAGAACCTACGGAAACATGAACACAGAAAAAATTAATGAGTAAGAGTGTAGATTTATATTATAAATATATAATTTTAAAAAATTAATAATGATGTTAATTGGATATGATTGGATTTCATAATTATGTTTAGTAATAGTGGTGTGAGAATTTAAAAGAAAATAAAGGTTACCTTAGTTTATACTTTGACAATATAACAATATATCTCCTTAAATTCATTATGAATGAGGAACATAGATTCCTTATTAGAACATGAGGGTTCCAAATTATGGAGTGGTATATAGGAGAGAATAAATAATGTATTAATGGTAAATTAAAATGGAATTTTTTATATTGTAATTGTTATAAGAGATCTCCTTTTATAGGTTGAAATTTGCATAATTCGTTGGATACATATGTTAGGTGAAGAGTAATGATCCAATCATATGGAAGTTATGTGGGCTAGGTAAACAAATGTCTTTGAGAAATGAAGATATTACACCCACAATAATAAAATTAATTATATAAAATCTCTAATTCAAATTAATTGATGAAAATCTTTCCATGATAAATTACATCTTTTACCCCATATTTTATAATATTAACTAATTACCAAAATAATAGTTTTTTAATGAAAATACAATACGATATTTATTATAATATTAAAAATTTATGTTTCATAATTTTGTTTCCATTAAATCCAATTAAAGTTTTATATATTATATAATTATCTTTTAAATATAAATATAATATGTAATAGAAAAACACTTTCTGTAGAAAATTACTTTTTAAACAACATTTATTATTATTCATACTTCCTATAAATTAATAACTAAATGAGTATAAATAAATTTTAATATATTTATATATTTATATTAATTCAATAATTTAAAATTTATCAATTTTTTTAATTTTATTAAAATTCACAACAAATAAAAACATTCTTCGAAAATATAAATTTTACCCTTACTACGGTAACAAACGTTTTCCTCAATAACTTAGTTTATTTCCTAAAGTATATTGGTAACCTTAACTAATTTTAATATTATGATTAATAACATGAAATCTATCTTACTTCAATGAATTTATGTAATAACCTAGGTATATATCAGATAATTTGTTTTCATTTTGGAATTTAATAGTTAATTTTATTAATAAAAGTATAATCAAATAAGACGTATTTATTGAAATTAAGGAATCTATAGTAATAGAATAGTAACCTTTCCTATATGAGTATAAATAATATTAATCTATCTATGTGTAAACATATGATATATTTATATAATTAAAATTTAAATAAATCATTTAAATATGACAAATTAAGTGTTTGTATATTTTGTAAAACATAAATGTTTATTTACAATTTTTTCATTAATATAAATATTCAATATAAAATTTAACTTCCTAAAATTGAGATAGAAATTAATATTTTGGTATCTTATTATTATAATATAATTTTATGAGACCTTAATTTTTTTTAATGTTTCATAAAATTAGTTATAATTTTATAATCAGTATTTTTTTTAAAAGATGATGAATTTAATTAAAAATATAATTTATAATATTTAGAAAATTATTCTTATAAAATATTTTTTTATATTTATAATACACATTAAAAAAATTTAATGGTGATTATTTCTGATTTTTTTAAAATACTAGAATTTTTAGGGAATAGTAAAATTCTTTAATTTATAGAATATATACATTATAAAATAAATAAAATATTTTCTGAGCCATTTCTAATGTAATCACAATAATCTATAACTAATAATAATTATTATAATATATTTACTAATGATGTTGAAACTAATCATATTTTTGGGACAATATAATAAACTAATCAATAATATAATGATAAAAAATCATTCTCATCCACTAATAAAACTACCCCCAGCATCTCAATATAAGACTCGTCTAAACCCTTTTATATAATTTTTTTAATTACCAATTAACATCCCAAGCCACTTCCCCATTTCCAAGAAATTCTTGTCTTACCAGATGTCCAAATCCAAGAGCCTAAATGGGTTTCTCAAGGAGAATAAGTTCAAGAGGTAAATTCTTTTTTTTCATTTAGATTGTTTTTAAATTTATTTTCTTTTCTTATTTTCCCAACACCTACCCTAATATAATAGTAAATAAAACTACAGTATCATACATATACTATAATCTTATAGTATTAATGGAATATCCATCATCAAACCACTCTTTATAACCTCTTATTTTAGAGATGGAAAGCATCATATGTGATGTGTCGATTCACAACCTTTATGGATATAGAATTTTCATTTTCTAATATTTATTTCATGGAAGATTATGAAAGCAGTATAATGGTTATAAAATATTAAATATATATTTTATCTTTTTATTGTTTTTATGTAATTTATATACACAAAATTAAATAAAGTGATACTAGTTTGTATGATCAAAAACCCCCATAAAAAATAATCCAATATTTTATCATTATTGTTTTATCTAATGAATCATCCACGCATTAGAAAACAAGGCTACATATCGTATTATTTAGGGTCACAAAAAATATTAATACCATTTATTTCTACTTTTGGGTTTCTCTTCTATTTTCTATGAAGCACAATAATGAACCATCAATTGGAACCATGAAATAAATACACCAAAAATTATATAAATAAAAAAATATTATCAATAAATTCATGGAAATATGTTATTATAAGATAATATAAGGTATTATAAATATAAATATAGTTCTTTACTAAATTATTAACCCACTCTAAACCATTATACATGAATTTTGAACATCTTTAAAGTAATTAAAACCCATGGTAAGTGTCCTTTATTTAAAAACAGTCTATTAAATATACATTTTTTACAAAATTCAAGGGGAATGTTTTTAGGATTCATGTATTCCTGTTTTTTTATTATGATCTTGTTATTGGGAATTGTTTATGATAAAGGAAGAAACTTGTATCTTCTACCAATCCATTAGGTATGAATTTTTTGTAAGTTGTCTGTAATGGTTTATCCAAGTATAATTGTGATGGTTAAACTATTGAAATGTTTTTATGGTGACATCATATGCTATTCATGAGGCTTACATTGTAAGGTAGTTAAAAGGTTTACAAATCATATGGTACTGATAAGTGTTGCATTCCTATGTAAGTAATTATCCAAGTTACATTTTTTGTTTTATTTAAGTAATTTAATCTTTTATGGAAATATGATTATTTGAAAAAGTATGTATATGATACTTTATGAGGGAGATGTGTGCCTCTATGAAAATGATTGTTTCCGATGCATTTCGTCGGGGTGCACCACTATGGTCCGTGTGTTGAATGCCCACAAATTGTTGAATTTTTTCATGTATTCTGGACTTAAAAACGTGGGAGACATTCATCACTTCTTTAGGAATGTTTGATACATGATCTAAATAGGATGTTGGTATTTCAATTATCCTTCATTGTATTCATCATTGGAATTGGTCTCCTATTATAGGTCTCTCTCATAAGTTTATATGTTGTCTGTGAAACCACTATCGATGTTATCTCTTCGTGGATGCTTGTTAATAATGCAGCATATGTCAGGACATTCCAGTGTGTTACATAATTATACCATCCTTTAGTCTGGAGAGTAGTCGCATAGGGCATCGATGGTGTGTCTGGATGATGAATCATTGGAACACTTGTACTCTTCCTCATCAGAGAACTTCTAAATGGTGTAGAAACTAGAGTCCTCCCATTTAAATCACGAGATATATTATTCTAGAGTAGTTTCATCAAGGTTTTCCTCAACATCCCATGTTTATCACGGTGTATTTTTCATGTTTCACATCATGTGAATACAAAATATTCTAATTAAAACACTAATGAAAATGGATCAAATATTTTCATCTAAAAGTGGGGGTACATTGATGTTTTACTAGATGGATTCATAATAACACCCAATTAGGACAGACCTAGGATGGCATGTCCCAAAATATGAAGGTTTCACACCATGAAGGCAGATAAACACATCACAAAGGGTGGATTAGGGAGGTGCACCCCACAAAGGGGGAACACTATGGTTTATCATTAGCTGGGATTGTACCTTAAGGAGGATTCCTATGTACCATGCATAGGATACATATATCAAAACTCACATATTTATAAAGGGTTATTTGGAGAACACACGTGGTTAGATTTTTGTCGCAAGGGGGACTCTCTTGGTTAGATGAATGTGGATTGGGCAGGGCTTATTCATGGTTATATTCTGGGGATTGGCATGATCCTATAGAGATGGAGTGGCCCGGGTAGAAATCATGATGGAAGATGTAGGATATATTTATGTGAAATGTATGAATGATATGGGGATGATATGATGACAGTGATGTTGTGATTAATCCTTAGGTAGGCTTCTTACATATCCCGGTTGTTAGGAATAAATGCTTTCCTTGTTCTTTGGGGCTATGGTACCACTAATTAGGAGGTTTGTGATATTGAAGAATATGTATGGATTCACGATGGAAATTAAAACTCTATGATGGAACATTATATTTCTAAAAAATTAAGTCTTAAATGAAATAATAGGATGGGACACAGGTGATGGGATTGACCCATATAGAGGATTCTAATGATTCATACTTTATACGAATCAATGTTCGCATAGCTCATGATGGAGGAATAAAATCTGGGTGTGTATAACGGACAACGACCTAAATACATGCCAAGGTCTTACACATGGTTAGTTTCACTTATAAAGAGGATCAATCATGGTTAGTGGAGTATGGTGAAGTGTGGGGTTTATGCATAGTTAACTACCCAGATGGATCTGAACACATCAAGGAGGTGGATCCTGGAGATGTGTCCTAGAATTGGATGATGTCACATATGAAGGTCCACCCCTATAAGTTAGTTCCATAGTTTACCATTGGTTGGGATTGAACCTAAAATAGGCTTCCTACATACTCAAAAAGGATCAATAACCAGTTTTTTAGTGGAGTATATGAATTAAAATCATGCAAAATGAGTGAACAAACATGAAAGAGTCGGGACTAATAGAATGTGAGGAATGAGGGGCTTGAACCTTAAATAGGATTTCTACATACCCTGTATAAAAGAAATAGATCAAATTACACATATTTCAGTAGATAAGGGAATATTGATTATACATTGATAGTAGACCAAATAGGATGTAATTGTCACCAATTACTATAATACTACATGAGTAATACTCGATGTCAAAAATAAGAGGTAAAAGTATACTAGACAATCATGTCATTAATGATGCCCCAACGAGGGATGGTGTAGGTCATATGCACAGCTAGCAGCCTTAGGAGATAGTTATTGGGTCTTAATCTAGGAGGGAAGCCTGATAAGGTGGTTTGAGGCTTATGTGGAGACTACTCAAGTTCATATGGCCAAAAATCCCGAAGGGAGAGATTGTGTGTGAGGGAATTACTACCAATCCCCTTTCTGGACCCCTCAAATGTTCTACTAAGTAATTTATCATAGTTTAACATCATATTTTTATGGAATGCATGTTTGGAAGTTTAATTACATTTATCTCAGATGATGAGGAATCCCTATTCATCACTTTGACTTACAATACATGTACCAACTGACACATGGGGAAGGGACGACCCAATCAATGCCCTAGGGGAGCAAGGTGGGGGAGTGGTCGATAGAGAGTTTGGTGTTAGAATTGAAATACAAAGAAGAAATATCTATTATAGAACCTATGTGATGAATAATCAGGTACGTATTCAAAACCTAAATCACTTCTTGAGGGACTTGAAAATCTCTACATATGAACCAGGAGTGTCGCACGGTGTATGGGTTTATGATTCCAGGGGACTCGAATAGAGGAACTTCATGAAGGATGGGTTCTTCATGATAAAAATTCGACTCACTATATAAGGGTGCTTCATAACAGAATAGTTCCATGTGAAGGAAGGGTGCTCCACAATGGAATGAAACTTCATGAATGGTAGACTTAGGTAGATCAGATCATATCCTCATCAAAGAGATAATTATTTGCAGAGTGCTCCATGAAGGATTAATGATTCATAGAGCCATGAGAAACATCAAGGGGATCCCTCTTTCATAAAGGATGGTTTCCTTTGAAAAGGATATCCCTATAACTAGGAACTCAGAAAAATGAAGTAATTTGTAGTTCACAATGATCATTTACCTTGGGGGGTCCATATTTCACTCGTTCTCACAATACTCATGAGCTTTGAAAAATGGGAGTTTAGAAGAAGAAAAATCATGGTTGATATATTTCTGTGGGGGGGGGGGTGAGCCTATTATTTATAAGAAATGGTCGTTCATTGTTCTGTTGGGGATCCCCGTGATAATAAATAGGAAGACATGACGAAAATTTGATGTCACGATGAAGAAAAATGTTTTTTAGACTCCTTAGGACTCACGAAGGCACTATCAAAGTAGTGATAGTGGGTCATTCTGTGAAGAACCAGGACATTGTGAAAGGGTCAGGATCCATCAAAATCTATCAAAAATGTGAATACACCATCAATGAGTTACAACGGGGCATGACATAATGTAAATGGATGTTGGATTGGGGTTTGGATCCATCGCACTTGGTCTGACATGTGACGAAACCATCAACACAATGATCACAAGGAAATCTGTGAAGAAAAAGGGCATTGTGAATGGGATGGGCTCTGTCATTCTTGGTTGGAATCATAAAGAAACTACCAAAGCAGTGATTGTGGGGAATTACCTAAAGAAAAAGTATTCCATGAAGTGGATGGCCTCTGTTTAACTCAGTCACACTTGTGATGACACTATCAACGCGTCAATCACTTGGAAAGTAGTGAACAACAAGGACAATGTGAATTGTCTGGGACCCATCACACTTGAACAAACTAGAGAAGAAACCATCAACCTTCTTTTAGTTTTTATGAAATGATATCTATTGATTAGTTTCATGAAATAGACACCTTGGATGATTTTGGATGGATTCTAACTCCATTCGGGTCCGGAGTAACATGGAACTGACCACAACCTTTTTCATGAATTCAATATATTGATTTTAAGATCCAAAAATTTCCCACTCATAAAGGTAGCCAAGGGAAACTAGTTTTGATTAAGAGGGTAAGCCAAAAAAATTTGACAACTCATCAGGTCATGAAGCTGGCCTCATAATGGCCTCGTTTGGGTAAAACTGAAGCATTATTTCTTTACCTACCTCCTTCTCATTAAAATTATGTTCATGGATATATTTATTTTCATTCTTCAATTACTGTATCTCTACAATATTTTTGAAACAACCAATGTTCAGTTATTAATATCACATGGGGTATGCTTGGTGTGAGAATATAGGGACAACCACAGAATCATTTACTTTATATGAGGGAGTCAGACAATTGTTGGATGTTAATGGTATACCATGAGGGAATAATCACCAATTGTAACCAGGATGATGGAGGATATGGTAAGAGAATAGTGCTCCTAGAACATCCAACATTCCTTCCCAAATGTTTTTCTATACATTAGGAGGATAACAATAGGGGTGTTGGTATCAATTCGAAAAAAAGTAAATAGTAAATTTGAATCATGACACCTTGAATTTGGAAAACAATGATGATGGAATTATAAAATATTCTAACTATTGAACATAACTGAAACATTTTACTGATACTATTATAATGAAATGAGAAAAATAATGAAGACCAACCACTGAACAAATTAAAAAACATGGGGGAAAACATTAAATGTTTTCTTATGTGCTCAATAACGTTGGACCAAAATTGTAGGAGAGCCGAATAGATGATAACCATACCATTTGGGGGTTACTTCAGTTGTGATAGGGGATTAATATTAGAATATGTGGAGTAGGATGCCTGGGTGGAGGGATGGAATGTACCAAAGGATTCTAATAAACATGAAATTATGCTACAATGATGAAAGAATATTGGCATTGATCATATTTTCTAGTGTATCAAATTAGAAGTTTAGTTTACATGAATTTCTACTATATAAAATTAACCCGAGGTCGTTTCTAGATATAGCCTTAGATAAATAATTACAAAATATGGTTGTGATTAAAAAAAGATATGGGGAATGGAATTTTGGAAAACTTGGGGTCTGATAATTTAATAAGCCAAAGGAAAAAAATATTGTAATAAATCAATTTGGAAATTGAAAAAATTAATTAACCTTGAATAACCCATGGAATTTCCATGATACTCATCCTTCATCAAATCAGGAGAAATGGTTTATATATTTTAATATGGGTCTATAACACCTTTTGTAAAAATATTACTTATTTTATGTGAGGATACTCTCTAGGGTTCATTCAGTAACACAAAATGATTCAATGGATTATGTAGATGATTGTGGGATATGTGTTTGACATCATAAATTAAACTCACAATGGAAAAACACGATGAACTCGATTGTTGTCCAGTTTTTTATGTTATTAATTTTTGATAAAACGTAATAAATGTAAATGTCCTTAAAAGTGTAAATATGTGTTCAATTTACCAATATGAACCATACAAACACAAAAATTGGATGTAGGAAGAAAAAGGGATTAATGATGTATGAAACAACACATGAAATAGTACCTGAAAACATGATCATATGAGTTCCAACATTAAATAATAGTACATAAATAAATTAAATATGAATATAGGATGATGCAAAACAACATAAAACCTAGAATTATAAATATCATTCAAAATAATACAAACATGATGATCGGGATAACAACATCTCCCCCCAAGGTGATCACGATGAGTGTAGAACTCCATGGGAGAGAAGGATGAATGATATGTTGATGATGCAATTACCATGGCCTCTAGAAATTCTTAGATTAGGTAGAGGACTCTTCTGGGACTCCAATATGGTAGCACTTTTCCCCGTTGTCAGGCTCTAATATGGGCTTCCCATGGTGCCAATTTATAAGAAAATTGGAAGGTGGTATTGGGAACCCTGATTCATAGAATCCTCTTGGTCCATGGTTTTTGGTGGCCTAGAAGACTACAATCACTTTTTAGAAAACTAACTAGTTTTTGGTATAAATATTTTATATCTCTATGTCAATTCTGGCCACCAGATATGGTTTATAATAAGATATATTGCCAAAAATAAATGGAAAATGTCTAACTCCTTGCAGACTTATTTTATTGGAGAGATCAGTTTGGATGGGCCTCTTAATAGACGATTGGGATTGAGTTCCTTCATAAATGTTGTCTCCCAAAGAGATATATACCAGATAAAAAAATTTAATTCCATTTTAATGCACGAATTTCTCGAATCATGCAAAATAGGGGACATGTGTCTATTGGATTCCATGCAATTTGGCCCAATTTCTTTCCACATCATTGTGAGCTCTCCAAATCACCTCCAACATTAATAAAATCCAAAAAACAAGTGAAATTTTCCTTTTTAATATTGAAAAGAAAAAATTATTTAATCAATCATGATTTTTTTCCATTATAATTTTCAAAACAAAACTAGTTTAATAAATAGGTATAAATGTGAAATAAAACAGTGAATCATGGTACGATGACACCCCAACCCATAAACATTTGCACTCCTTGGAAAAGTATAATATCATAATCAAGTACCATTCCAAAATAAATGGTTTAAAAAAATTTATGACTCTTTTGAAATTAAATTCATCATGTCTCATTTATGGAATCAATTTTCTGTACATTTTCCCTCTCCGAAATTCAATTTTATTGACATTATTTGTTCACCCATGAAACATGTTGCAACCTACCTCACCTAGAAATATTCCCTCTTCACTCAAAGAAAATTTGAAATTAGTGTAATTATATTTTTTTAGAGTTCATGTTTTTTATCCAGATTCATTCCGTGATTCTTATTTCTATTTTGAAATAAACTATTTTTCTATTCAAGGGGACCTCAAACAAGTAGTTATGAGGATCATGGGTTTGTATGAATAAATTACTAAGACATTGAGGCGAACGAGGAGTTTTTAATCTATTATGTAAAAAACATGTCAAAGATACTCAAGTGTTTATAATGAATGTACACACTCAAACCCTCACAAATTTAATCATTTTAAACTCACTATACCCATTTCACATTAGTGTGGTTCAAAAAAAAGTAGTGAATAATAATGATTAAACACCCTCTTTTCTCCATTTTATTATTTTTGTTTTAATTTTTTTTTATTTAAAAAACTATTTTTTAAAGTATATATATTTTTGGACACAATGTGGGAATCATGTGTAAAATAATGACGCAATATAGATTATGAACCCACTTCCCAAGGAAAATGTATCCACCCTTCATATCCACCCATAAGAATGATTCACTCTACATATATTCCCATGGAAATACCCTTTTACCCACACTTTTTGAAAATAAAACAAGAATACAGACAAGATATGGGTAGGTAGGGATATATTAGCTTGTAATGTTGCTACCTATTTGGAATTTCATAGTCTTTAATTTAATAAAATGATAAAAAGTGAAGGTGGATGAAACTAGAGGTTAATTGTACATAGATATTTTCATTGAATGATTACCTCTATCATGAATTTAGAATACATGAATCTTATGGATTCAAGGAGAATCAAGTAATGGTCTATATAATCTACATGACCTAATACTATCAATAATGTAATTAAAAGGAATAATATGATATAAATTGGTTTGAATGTCTCTCAAATATGGGATTAAAATATTGGTTAGTTCTAATGAGGAATGGGATTCAAAAATCCATTAAAACCCTTAAAATTATTTGATAATAAAAATTCGAGTAAATTATTCCATATCAACATTAATTTGAAAATAATTCATAAAAAATATATTTTAATCACACTAGACTCAAGAATGAAAAATCATATTGGATATTATTTTTAAAATCAATATTTATCTAAAAACACAAATCAAAGAAAAATAAATCAAAAATAAAAACACATTTTTTTTAATTTTGTTTGTTTTTTATCTTAACTATAACATTTCACCATCCCATAGACCTAAAAATTACATTTTTCTCAATGAAATTATTTTAATGAAATAGATATGTAAATAAATTTAGGGAGAATGTACATCTGACTTAGTGGTTTCATATGTGGCATATATCTGTTGTATTTCCTCTATTAGATGCATTGGAAAACCCTAATTGTTTTATTTGAGCCTATTCACATTGACTGTAAACCTCTTCCTACACTTCTAATTCAAACAATGCATAGCACCAAAAGGGTAAAAATATATTACAGTATGAGGACTGATCCATCAGGAACAAAGCTTACTAGGGATGAGATTTATCCTAGAATTTTACTTGAGAACCTTCTCACCGATATGAAACCTACATTGATGAATCATCCAATCATGGATACCCTTTGTCTTCTCGTTATAGATTCAGAATCTCTCATAGGCATCAGCTGAATTTCTTCCAAATCTTGTACATGAAAATTCATATTCACAATTTTATATGATAGATTCATATAACATTGTTTAAAAACCCAATATTCGAGATTCTCTACCTCTTTCAGGAGGTGAAAATCCATTCCAAACACAATCCTATATGGTGACTTTCCTATTGGGGTTTTAAAATGTAACATTCATAAAATTTACAAATAGATTAAATATAGAAAGCATGAAAACATTGAGTCTCTTCAAAACAATACTTGGTTATAACCTATGAAGTAAATTTTTTTTCCACCTATGTGATTAGAATCTAGAAAAGAATGACATGCACGATTGCGTTTAGTATGATATTTAGAGTCTGATAAAAGAAACATAATTTTTGGACAATAGTAACATACCCTTTTGAATAGAAACATTCCCTTATGAATATTTATGAATATTAATGAATCATAAATCATAGAAATATATAAACATCACTAATGAATGTATAAATTGAATTTAGTCATCTTAAAATTGTAAAAAATAATCATTTTATAAGTATTATTTTTTATGACATAAATATTTTGATTACCATTTTCTAATTAATTTAATAATTTAAAATTTAAAATAATTTTCATAAAATTTTATCACAAATTTTTAATTTTTTAACTATGGTTATAATATAATTTAATGGGACCTTTAATAAATTTTCATGGTGTTATAAAATGAGTTACAGTTTTAATGTTGTTTTTTTGGAATATATTATGGTTTTATTTTAAAAATTAAATTAAAAATATTTAGATAATTATTTTCAAAAAAATAAAAATTTATATTGTAATTATACATATTGACAAATGGTTAGGGTGAATTTTTGATATTTTTTCGAAATTCGTGAAATTTTTATAAATAGTGAAATACTGTGAAATAGTGTACATTAATATTATCAGCTAAATAAACTATTTATGACATTTTAAGTGATGTAATGACACTTGGATCTAACTCACATTAAAATATTATTATTTTCGATCATATGAATTAATAATATTCAAAGTCTTGAGAAAAAAATATTATAATATTTATTAAAATAATGTAAATTACCTCCTCTCTTCCAATATAAATAACACCCTCATTTCCCTATTCCTCAAAATACTCTTAAGCCTTGATCCATACATGTTTTCTGCACAATGCATATCCCAAGGCTCTCCCACATGTCCTATATCTTGTGTTCTCACAAAAATTCCAAAAGAAAAGTCCTTGAGAAAGATCTGAAAGGCGGGAGATCAAAAGGTAAACATCCACTTTTGTTTTCTTTCTTTTCTTATCATTTTAATTTCTATTATTATTCTTCCCTCACCTACCATTAACCAAGAGTAATGAATTATATAGTATATTAAATAATCTTTATTTATCCATGTTTATGTGAGACTCACCATTATATGTTTTCTCTTATCCAACTTATTCAAGAAATTAAAACACCGTCCGTGATGTGTCGATTTACCGACATTTTGGATGATGTGATTTGCATTACTTTTACATCCTTCAAGATAGATAATGAAACTATTTTTATGGTTTAAAAATATTATAATTTATGTATTATATCTTATGTAATGTTCTGGATTAACATTGTATACATGTTATTAATTTATAAAGAAAAATGACTTCGTTTTGTTAAAAAATCACCAATTAACAGAAACGATTTTCAAAATATAATTTATATAATGATTAATCTTCAGTCCAACTAACAAAAGGAAATTTATAATCATGTAAAAATATATATTTTCACTAAAAATATATAACTAAAATTATGGATAACCATCCTCCATTTACCTGATTCATTTTTCATGTATAGTTTTATACTGGTCCTGAAAAAAATGCCCCCAAACATTAAAACTGAACCCGTTAAACCCATCAATAAGGACCTAAATGAAATTAAAAAGACTATAAAATCAATTACATAATGAAGAGGTCCTGGAAATATAAATTAATTAATTTAATTTTGTTATCCAGGAAACTAAGAGCATGTGATGAACAACAACAAACTTAAGGCAAGGGGTTTCTTCATCTCAATCCCTTTTTTTTGAGATTTTCTGTAATCAGTAATAATACTTGTGTATGATGAATTTATACATCCCATTAATTTTTTGTTAAATTAATATCTTCATTCTCATGATATTAAATGTATCTTTGGATGAATATTAATTTTTGGGTATATAATTCAATTGATTACTATGTTGTAAGCATTACCTACATGAACCTCCAATTTCATTCACATTGCTCTTATTCTCTATTAACCCCAAGGATATTATTTTTTATTATACGCTTCATAAAATATGTTTGAATTTTCTAATATGTGTACCAATCATAATCCATATTTATTTTGTGGGGGATTTACATGTTTTAAAAAAAAGATCTGAAATGCAAAACCGTTTGAAGGAACTTCTCAAATTTGTACTAATTTTGATGTTCAATTTTTAATATGTTTTATTACACATTTATAATTATAGAATAACACATTTACCATGAAAATGTTATTTTGGTTTATTTCTGGTTTTATGAAAGAAAATATGCCTTCGGGCTTTAAAATGAATTAATATTTTTCTTATGTCGTACAACAATGTTTTATTTCTAAAGATTAATTAAAAACACTTCTTAACAATTTCACCACAAGAAGAATTTTTTTAATCATAAAATCTTATTTCAATGAACTTAGATTTTAGTTTCATGGGAATAAATGTCTACAGTATAACATAATGGAAAATACAAATGATTTTCCAAAAGAACTCATCTTTCAAAAGTAAAAAGTATTATTCTCATCTCACATAATCTTTTATGAAGTACATTGCATGATCCCACTTATTACATGGTTGTGGATAATTAACTACCCTTGGGTATATCATTTAATGACATTTCTTATTCTCATGATATTCTATAGTAATATTATTTGAACGTTTGAAGGTGGTATTGGACACTTTGGAATGTTTAGGGATTTTTCCCATTTAATTTTTCCATTTGTCTCATTAAAAAATATATTGGTCTATGTCAAACATAATTTGTTGAATCTTTCATTCCCTTGATGTTTATATATTATGATATCTTCTAAAATATGTTTATGAAGGGTTTCTGGTTATTCTAACTGTGGATGTAAAATTTTGATACCATTCACCATATTATTCTTAATGGATAGTGTATAAGTTCATTGATTGGGGAAACATATTTACATTTCATATGTTTGTTTCAATATAATGTATATATTTATTATGTTCACCCCTTTCATAAGAGGAATGTATTGGACATAGTATGTGAGTGGTGGGGCCCTCTATATCCTCTTTATGTGTCGGTAGGTCTATTGAGACAAATAAACGTGGACATGGCTTAGGACTTTCGTATTTTGATATATTGTTTTGGTCAAGGCCATAATCATTTTTAGACATCTTTGATGAGGCCCTGATGGTATGTTTTATAATGTTTTGAATATGCATGTCAATCATTATGAATCTATAATTTCATTATTACTTTGGTTATTTGACTTACACAATACCCATGATTGTTTTTTATTACTGAAATATTTACACAGCTCATATTCCATCCATATTATATTCCAATTTATTTTTAAAATGTTTGTGTTTTTAGTTATTCACCAGGGCTAATATTTATGTTTATGATATATTTATCTATATTGCATACCCTTTCTATTCAATTGAGATCACCCCTTTCTTAGGTTTCATTATCTCGGGACAAGAAGAAGTTTATTATGACTGGATTTATGGGATAATATTGCACTGGTGGATGATCCCAAAAAAAGATATATATATATATATATATATATATATATATAGTATTTCTAGTCATGTTGTAATGTTGAACGTATGTATGCATCTGGTTTTCCAAAACTGCTGAACTACTCTATTCATTGGGATTTGATTCTCTCTAATCATGTTAATGTATTTAAATAATGCACAGTCTCTAGGATTTTGAGGACTTGGTGTTATAGTTGGAATCAAGGAATTTTTGTAGAAAACATGGAAACTAGATATAGAAAAAGCATATTATTTAACTATAGAGTATGTTATAATTTAGTTATAAAAATATTAGGACATCCTAGAATTTTATTAAGGAATATATTAGGTATTTTATTAATAGAATACTTCCATGTCTTGATAAAAACAAGTAGAGGTGTCTTTTGCACATATTTATATTTGGGTAAAATATAAGAACACTGCTTTGATCTTGACTCGAATGGGAACTAGTGCATGACAATAGGATTGGTTTCACTATTGTTTTGACACTCTCGGGGGATATACATTGGTAAATTCTTTAGCATATTACAACCAATTGTGAAGTATTTATTCCCCCAAATGAGACAAATTATATGGTTCTAGGATTTATGATGCACAAATTTATGTTATGTGTTATACAATATGTAGGGATATAGAGAGTTCATAAATTTATGACCTAATATTTAATATGTAATTGATACAAAATGGTGCCAAAAAAATAAATGAGAACTTCACCAATGCACGATATGCGATTAGTAAGAAGGATCATATCTCTAATGGGATTATGCCATCACTTCAAAGGATAATTTTCTCCCATGTATCCTCATCATATGATGAAATAATATCTTGTGTTGATATGGTATGCAATGATATATCTATGTCCTATGGAATTGAGAGGAAGAAATATAAGAATATGATTAAAGGAAGAAACTTGGATAAATAGAAACATGGAAAGATATATTTTCCTACATTTGATAATTGTAGATGGAAACACCTTGTTATATTCTAGAGAGGAAAAATAGTTTGATTCTTGTTTGGAAAAAAGGCACAATGCTCAAAATTTCAAGACAAGGGAATAGTTTGCCTATATTCAATGCTTCAACTGCATGGAGATGGGACACTATGCAAATTAATATTCCAAGCATCAATGGAATATACCCCAATTGATGATTTTGGATAATGATCATGTTTTTATGCTACTGCCGATTAAGTATAAGGATTAATATACGTATTCACGAATCATATCATTTGAATATTTTTTTAGTAATCTACTAGTTGTAATAATTATTAGATATATAATGATAATACTATAGTACTATTCCATTAAGTATTTGAGGTTTTATGATGAATGGTATAAAGGAAATGTGATTTAGTAAAAGGTTAATGATTTTAGAAAAAACTGGATAGAGGGAAAGACAACCCTTAATATATATATGATGTATCGATAATGATAATGAAATCATTGATTCAGATAAGCATTGAATACCTTTTATCTGATTATTGACTTGTCCAGAAGTGGTATATTCTTTCAATGATGAAGTTTAAAACACTTTTTTTTAATGAATATATCAAATAACATGTATAATACTTAATGAATATGTGAGAATGCATGTTTCTAATATGATTTTTATAGTAATTCATGCTATTACCATGTTTTAAGAGTATACATGATGAAGTTATTCACATGTTTGGAATGATAATTTTAGATATTAATCTAGTTGATTAAATGTTAATGTTATGTTCATCATGGAAATTTAGAGACTATCATTGTAATCTGTTGAACCAGTTTACTTTGTAATTTTTAACCATTTACGAAGTGGTTAATGTTGATCATTGTATGGGGTTTTAGAGTTTATTATCACTACATGATAGGTTTATTACTATTCCAGGATCATGTTGTATAATTAGAATGTGTTGTATTGTACTAACTAATTCATTGACCTTTCCTCTTATTAATAGGATAGTTTAGCCAAATTCATTATGTGGGTTTCCCATAAGGGAATTTTCAAGTCTCTACCATCACTTTCAATGTTCAATTTCAAATTTTGAGGAAGAAATGTTTAAAAGAGGGGATAATGTAACAACCAAAAAAATTCAAATATATTTATGATAGATTTCTTAAAACTCTGAGACTCTTCAAAACATCCCTTTGTTATAACATTGCCAGGCGATCAAAATTTTTTCACCTCGGTGATTGGAATTTCAATAAACTTACGTACGTGGTTGCCTTCAATAAGATATTTATAGTCTGATAAGAGAAACGTAATTTTTTTGTGAATAGTAATATACCCTTATGAATATTAACATACATTAATGAATACTAATGCATAGTACTTAATATTAAATCCTAAAAAAACATATAAACTTCACCTATGATTTTATAAATGAAATTTAGCCATCTTTAAAGTGGAAAATCGATCATAGTATAAGTATTGGTATTTTTATGACATAAATTTATATATTTCAATTTGTTGATTGATTTGATAATTAAAAATTGAAATTTATTTTCATAAAATATAATAACAAGTTTTTTCTTTATTTTCTAATAGTTATAAGATAATTTTATGGGACCTTGATAAATTTTTTGAGGTTTTATAGAACGAGTTATCGTTTTAATGTTGTTTTTTTTGGAATAAATTATGTGTTTTATTAATCGAAAATTAAAATTATTTAGAAAATTAGTTTAAAAAAGGATATTATTTTTTAATTATACACATCAAAAAATTTCTAGGGTTAATTTTTGGTATTTTTCTGAAATTCTGGAATTTTTGATGAATAGTGAAATTCTGTAAAATACCATATATTGAAATTATCAGTTAAATACACTATTTATGACATCATAAGTGATTTAAGACTACATTTTTTAAACTCACATTAAATTATTAATATTCTGGGTCATATAAATTATGACTATTCATAGTCTTGAGCAAAATTATTATAATAATGATTAAACTAATGTAAATTACCTCACCTACTCCATTATAAATACCACTTCCATTTCCCTGTTCCTACCACCCATATCATTGCTCTATACTTACCTATGTTCTTCCCAATATGCCTCCCAAGTATCTTCCCTACTTCCTATAACTTATTTTCTCACCAAAAGTCCAAAACCAATGGGTTTTAGAAGGATCTCAAAGGGAAGAGATCAAGAGGTAAACATCTTCTTTTGTTTTCTTTTTTTTTCTTTTCATTTTCACTTCTATTATTCTTCTTTCCTCACCTATCCTTATCCAAAAGGCCGGAATTACCTAGTATATTACATATTCTGTATTTAATCATTTTTATGGAATACTCTCCATTATTTTTGTTCTTTTATCTCACTTATTCAAAAAAATTAAAACACCATATGTGTTGTGTCAATTTATCGACATCGTCGACAATGTGATTTCAACTACTTTTACTTCATTAAATACTGGTCATGAAATGATTTTTATGGTTAAACCAGATTATAATTTATGTATTATATATTATATTAAGTTCTGGAATCATTTTGTAAACATGTTATTATTTTATAAAGAAAAATGAGTTTTTTTTGTGTTAAAAAACAACCAATTAACCCAAACGGGTTTCATCATATAATTTATATAAAGATTCATCTTCACTAAAAGTAACAAAATAATATTTAAAACCGTTTAACCATATATATTTTTAATTATAACATATAAATCCAAATCTGGATAACCATCCTCATTTTACATTATTCTTAGTTTATGTATATAAGTATAACGATCATGAATAAAACACTCCCAAAAAAAATTGAACTTCTTAAATCAATGATGAATTCCTTGAATAAACATAATAAGCCTATAATAATTAAATAACATAATGAAGATGTTTTTAAAATATTAATTAAGGAATTTAATTTTCTTATCCATGATTCTAAGAGCATGTGAAAAACACCAATAGACCTAAGGTAAATGGTTTCTTCATTTGACTACCATTTTTGTATGGTAAAGGGTTTCTTCATCTCACTCCCATTTTTGTGAGATTTTCTGTATTCATTATTGGTAATTTTTTATGTTGAATGTATAAATACCATTGATGTTTCATAACATGAATCTATTTATTTTCATGGTATTATATGTTTCATTTGAAAACTATTAATTTTGGGGCATATAATTCATTTGATTACAAATTTCTATGAATTTTCTACATAAACCTCCAATTTCATTCGGGTTTCTGTTATTCTCTATTAACCTCAATTAAATTATTATTCATTGTAATGTACCCTAAATAAAATATGTGTAAATATTATATATATTTGTACCAATCATAATAACTATTTATTTTTTGTGGAGTTACATGATTAAAAATAATGATTCAAAAAAATTATTCCGAAATGCAACCCTGTTTCAAGAAACTTCAAATGTTTATACCCATTTTTATGTTCATTATACAATATTTTTTATTAAATATTTATATTTTTATAATAAAATATTTTAATATATTTTTTTTTAATTTTGGTTTTATGAAAGATAACATGACTTTGTGCTTTAAAATCTGTTAATATTTTTCTCATACTGCTCTAAAATGTTTTATTTCTGATAATTCTTTTAAAAAAATTAATGATTTCACCACAATAAGACATTATTGAAGCATAAAATATAATTTTAATGACATTTTATTTTATATTCATGGGTATAAATGATTACAATCTAACTTCATAGGAAATAAAAATGATTTTCCCAAAGAACCCTTCCATCAAAACTGAAAAAGATTTTTCTCATCTCACATTATCTATTATGAAGAATATGGATTTTTCATAACTTTTCCAAGATTGTGGTGATTGTAATACCATTTTTTATATCGTATCAAGAGTCTTTGTATTCACATGATATTATACGGTAATAATATTTTAATGTTTCAAGGTGGTATGGGACACATTGGAATGATTAATGATTATTTCCTTAAGAATTTTTCAATGGTCTCATTTAAAAATATATTCTTCTATGTCAAAATCATTTGTTGAATCTTGTTCCTCATTGAGGATTATCTATTTTTATAACATCTACAATATATTGTTTAACTTTTTTTAGATATTTTTACATTGGATATTCTATTTTTATTTCATTCACCATATTTTTACGAATGTATTGTGTTTATGTTCAATAATTAGGGAAAGTTATTTACATTACATATATTAGTTTTAATATGAATATATATGTAGATTATGTTCACCCTTTCATATGAGTAATAAATTTTACTTGGTATGTGATTGTTGGGGTCTCTATAGCCTCTCGATGCATCAGTAGTTCTCATTAGGCAAGTAGACATGGTCTTGTCTGAGGCCTTTCCCATTTCGATATATGGTCTAGGACGAGGACTTAATCATTTTTAGACGTATTTCCTTAGGCCCTGGCGGTATGTTTTAGAATGTCTTAAATATTAATTGCCCTCATTAAAAAGCTATAAATTCATTGTTCCTAATGTTATTAGACTAATAGAATACCCATGATTTTTTTATTATAGAAATATGTACTCATCTCATATTCATTCCCTATTATGTTCAAGTTTATTTTTAAAAAGCTTATTTTTTTAGTTTTCCACAATGCCTAATGTTTATTTTTATGATATCTTCCACATTTATTCATACCCTTATTGAGCATATGAGCTCACCCCATTCTTGTGTTTCACTTTCTCAGGACATGAAGAAGTTTATTGTGACTCACTTGTAGGGATAACATTGGAGTGGTGGATGTTCCCAATAAAACATAAATGTAATATTTATTTTCATGATGTAATTTTGAAATTATGTATGTATCTGGTTTTACAAAACTATAATACAACTCGGTCCATTATGATTTTTTTTCTTGTATTCGTGCCAATGAATTAAAATAAAGCACTAGCATCAGGAATTTGAATACATATAGTTATATAAAAGATGTATGGTAAGCCAAAAGTGCATCATCGACACACAAAATACAGTCTTTTATATTATGTTGTATCATTTTTTCCAGGATTCTATTAACATTATGATTTGATATTTCTACTTGTTAGTTATATTGGGTGTGTAATTATGTAGAGACTATATAAAAAACCCCATACTTATGAGGCAATATTTTCATTTTGTGATTGACAAAATATGATCCCTGATCAGTAATGATAAATCTCGGCAAACTAAAGATACTAAAAATTTGGGAACTAATAAACCAAACAACCACTCAATAGTCATAAATCATGGAAGCCTTTTCTTCCACACATTTTGAGTCATATTTTATAGCCAAAAATATATACACAAATAGAAATGAATTAGGAAAATTCCCCATGACATCAATGGCCCATAAATCGAAGATATTGTAATATAACAAGGGATTATGGGGAATTTCATTCCTCGTAGAAATATTCTATCTGATTTTACATCATTTTCATTACTTAAAAACTGATGGGAATATCTATACAATGATGGACAATAATTTCATGATTGAAGGACCTTTCATTTTGTACATTTAGGGGAAAAGTGACCCCCACGTGACAAAGTGTGAAAGAATATTAAAACAGAGGTAATCATATGGTCAGGGACAACCCAAAAAACAAATTGGTAACTAGATATTCAATATAAATGTGGTTTATCACCAATGTATGATCGATAATCCTTCTTATGTCTCTAGGATACTGAAGCAATGAAATCAGTGGGGACCCTAGAAGGTTCTACAAAATTCCAAATATTCACATATCATGGGGTTAGGTCCACAACATGAGAAAGGTTCCCGTGAGGGAAGAATTCTCCAATGGGTATGAGTGAGTTAACATGTTTTTCCATGGGATAGGAAATCCTACTAATGTTTTTATCTACCACATTTTCGACTCCTCACATATTACTAATTTGATGGTCATTCTCCTAGAGGAGGATCATCCACTGAATAAGGAGGGGCTTAGCCTCATGTTTCTTTGGGAGAAAATAAAGGGCATCATTATCAAAAAAGACAATTATTTTTCAACCAATAATCTATTAACAAAAATTTTACATTGAGATCCCATTTGAAAGAAGTTTTTTTAGTGGTTTTTAGTTTTTCTAGGTAGGTTCGAGGGTACATCAGGTATAGTCAATGACATGAGGATACTTGTCAACCTATTGTGATAAAAATGCCCCAAATGAAAATTTAGAGGCATCAAACTTAATTTTTAATGGATGATCCTAGATTTCTGGTTAATTTACGGGATGTGATGTGAGACTCATTTTTAGTGAATTGAATGAATCCTCAAAATTATTATCAACAAAAATTTGAGTCCTTTTCAACAATTGTGACAAGGGTAGTGCATTATTACTAACTTTTTTAATGAATCATTGGTAAAAAACAAAATTAAATAAGAAATATTGCAACCCAAAAAAAAAATTTGATATGGAAGGGTTGAAATTAGTTTAAATTTTTATTTATCAACCTGAATTCCCTCTTTATAAATAACATTCCCAAGAACTATACCCTACCAAATCATGAAAAGGAATTTCTCATAATTTAATATGAGATATTTTTCAAATAAATGATTGGGGACATAACCTGGGTGTTCCAAATATTCATCTAATGAAGTTATGTAAATAGTAAAATCATCCATAAATCATCCATGCAATTCCCTTGGTAATCATAAAAAATATGCACCATGCATCACTAAAAATTACCTGGAACATTACATAGACCAAAGGAATCATTATGTATGAAAATGTTACAAATGTCAAAGTAAATGTTTTTTTATGATCGTTATGGGATATATGGAATTGATAGTAACCCAAATAACCATAAAAGAAGCAATAATGGGACATACAAACCAATACTTCTAACATATAGACAATGAAAGGTAGAGAAAATTTATCCATTCACGTTACTTGATTTAGTCGATGTCAGTCAATACAAACTCACCATCTGTTTTGCACAAGTGTTGGAACCAATTCATTTTATTTATTAAAAACTACTATTATTCTAGTTTTTAGGCACAATTTCAATTAGGATAACCCATTTAATATTTGATATAGGACAAATGATCCAAACAAAAAATAATTTAATGAATTCTAATTTTACCACTTCATGGAGAGTAGGATTCAACTGACATTGATACAACATTATAGGCTTATCCACATCATCCAAAAAAAATGTGGGGACTGAAAATAGAAGAGAAAATCCTAGGAATATCTTCCAAAGTCCATCATATCAACTTTTTTACACTCTCTCATAATGTCAAGTAGTTTTCATTCCTTCTATTGAGAGAGATTATTAGCAATAATGATAGTAAATTAATTAATACACTGAAGATATATGTAATTTAAACTAGACGAAGGAGGATACAATTAATAATTCGAATGCTTTTGGATTGAGGGTAGGGATTTAAGGGGAGGGAGATACATGAAAAATATGTCTACTCATGTTTATTTTCTAAGGATACAGAATCAATTGAAATTAGGTTTTCATAATCTTCGATTGGTCATGGGTACCTCAGAATGAACACACTCAACAATTAAAGACAAAAAATTACATTTTTCAGAAGCCACACAATGCTCAAAACATGAAACAAAACTAAAATAATTCAATATGTATGAACCTAAAAAAAAATTATAGTATGGGTCAATGAGATAATTTTGCATGTGTGTTTCATTAGATAGAACATCCATTTAAAAGACATTAAGAATTGTGTGCACTTCAATGGGGGGGTTTCTTGGCCTCAAGAATGTAAAAACATACATTTTATGAAAAAAAAATCTATGGACACGATACCATTATTAACATTTATGACCATCTTTTCCATTTGGAATAATGAACTGCCATGTATGATAGGAGCATGACACTGGGTTTCAGTATCCTCCATATCAAGAATGTAAAACATTGCAGGGAAGATAAGATTCTTGAATTTTAAAAGGAGATCCTCGATCATTCTTGAGGGGTATGTTGTGCTCCAATTGGAGAATTTCATTATGATTCATGTATGTTTAAGCACTCCAAACTGTAGATAAGTGTACAAATAGTATCACATTACATTAATTGAATCATCTAAATCTATCATTTATTCTAAAAAGAATGTATCTCATATGGTGCATGGTATCGTGAAAGTTCCTAAATCCTCGAATTTTGTTGGCATTTCTGGATGAATCAAGGCTAATACATTCCTTCCGAAGTGGACTCTCTCATTCCACTTCAGCCTCCACCTATGGGTATAATTTTCTTTAATAACTTCATCGTATCATGAGAGTTGATAACTACATCAAATATAGGAATGTTAACTTCTATCATTTAACATGTATCTATTATCTCTTTATCAATATCATTATCAATAAAATTCATATATTTCATGAGTATTTGGGGGAATTGAAGAGGAATGTATTGTTCATGGGAATCCTCATTCATAATTGATTTACCACTTTTGTTTTTTATTCTTCACTGAAATATTTTATGGGTTGAAAATATGCATTATCATGAGGGGTACATACATTTTGAATAGAATCATTGGACGAAGAATCAGTCATACCACTATGAGTAGGGATTGAAAAACCATTACCTTTTTCATTTGTATTGGAAACTGTTAGGGATATTAATGGTCTAGAACCTTGCATCTTAATATCACAAATGGTTTTTTCTAGTTGTCCCACATGAGTTTGTAGATCTTGAATTTTTAATTGAGTATTCTATTGGAACAAGAGGTTTTGGGTCTCCATTTGCATCCCTAGGTCCTCGAGGCTTGGTTCAGATTTGGGAGGAGGAGGATTGTTTTGAGATGTTGAGGGATAATAGGGTTACATCCCTTGGACTTTTTGATAACAATTATTCTTGGGGTAGCTTGGGTTTTCTATTTGTCTGTATTGAGTTTGTGTATGCTACCCAGTCTTTGGAGTTGGCCTGAATGACTCATGCATTAAGGGTGGTTGTTATTGAAATTTTCATCCGGGGAATATTTCTACATAGAACTCAGTTTAATATTGGATTTGTGGGAACTAGTTTGAAAAATGAGTGTTTTTAGAACAAATTTCACAATATAATGAAATTAGAGGAGACTCTGAATGACACTGTAATTGAGATAATTGAATTATATGGGTATGAATGTCATTACTTTAATTACCTACTTTTTATTACAGGGATTAATTAATTACATCATAAACTCCTTAGGTTGGAGTAATTGATCTTATACAAAAAAAAATTTCATTTTGATCCATCTTGGCTATTAAGTAACAATAAGAAGAAGATGTTTTATCAATAAGGGAAAATCCAGATGAAACATCTATCATTAAATGATCCATGGGTATAAGTACCTCATAGAAGTAGTTTATTGATAGTTATTCACTAAATTAATGGTGGGGGTATCTTAAGCAATGTCGTTTGAATCTCACATAGTATTCATGAATGGTCTTTCATTGTTATTGACTAATTCCACAGATTTCTTTCCTAAATTATAATGATCCTGGGGGAGGGAATAAAATATTTAAAAATAGTCTTTTATGTTCATTACAGCTCCCAATTATGGTAGGAAAATAGATCATACAACCTTTTTCTACACCATCAAGGGAGAAAGGGATAGCCATAAACATTATGAGATCCTCCGATTATTTTTGGGGTTTCATTGTGGGGAACACTATATGAAACCCCATAATATGTTTTTTAGGGAGATCACTGGGATGACTATGTAATTTGGAAAGTAGGTGGATGAGGGATTATCCCATATCAATGTAGGACACTTCCTCAGGATATTAGATGTACGCAGGTTGGTACTCCATATCTGTAGTGGAAAGTTTATTTAAGGTTCAATTATTTGCAGACATATTTTCATGGGATTGATTGGTTTCAATTTATTATTGGTTTGAAAAACAATGAGATTAAAAATGGGTTCCTCTATGTAACATTATTCACCTAATCTATATGACCTAATTTGTGATTGATGTGTCTTTTCAATTTCTAGGTTAAATTCAAGCATTTTTTCTTTTTCTGATCGGGTCATGCAAATAAGTGGTGAATTTTGTTTATTTCCATCCTTTTTGTGATTGAATTTGGATAAAATAAAATAATTTTATCAGATTAAAAAGAGAAAATAAAATATATTGGTATAATATATAATGAGAGAGATAAGTACAAAAAGAAGTTATATAGAAAAATAAAAGACAAAAACAATAAAATAGAACAAAAAAAACAATAACAATAAATTTGGGAAAAATTGGAAGTATGAATAATTAGATAATATAATAGAAGGTAAAACGTATATTTGATCCCCATAAAAAGTGATACAATTTGATCATGTTGTCTAACACATCAAATTATATGATTAGTTTCGTAGAATTTTTTCTATATAGAAAAAACCTTAGGTCAAATTTCAAAGGAGACATGGATAATTAATTTTAAAAAAAATTATGATTATATAAATATAAGGGGAATGGGATCTTATAATACTTATTGCTTGGTAATTTAATAATCTAATGAAACAAAAATAAATCGATAAAACAATATGGAAATTTAAATCAAATTAAACATGATCCTCTTTGGTAATTATCATGATTCTCATCCTTCATCTCATCTAGAGAAAGCGTATAGTAATTTTAATATCTAATTTGTAATGCCTAATATCATAATGTTATTAATTTTATGCTAGGATACCAACTATATTTCATTTGAAAACACTAAATGATTCACTAGATACCATTGATGAATGGGGGATTTGTATTCGACTTCATATCTAAAAGTCACCAAGGCAACATAAGAAGAACTAGTTTTATTGTATTGGTTTGTATGTCATTTCATTGGGATACCATGAAATAAATTTTAATATCCTTTAATTTTATTACGTTATTTCAGTTGATCAATATGAACCACACAAGCCTTGTAATTGGACGAGGGAAGAAAAGGGGTTAAATGGTGCGTGAAACATCACATGAAAGGGTAACCAAAAACATGATCATATAAGTATGAGAATGACATAGAAGTGTATAAATAAATTAAATAAGAAGAATGGATGAATAAAAACAACACAAAAACTATAATTAAAATTTTCATTCTGAACAATACAATCATGAAGCTCATGATTACATCACATTCCCCCTAGATGATCACGAGGAGTTTATAACTCCATGGTATGGGAGGATGAAAGATATATTGAAGTAGAACATTCCATAGCCTCCAAAACATTTATGATTGGGTAGAGGAATAATATGGAACTCCCAAATGATATCACCTTTTCTCTTATTCAATCTCTCGAATGGGGTACCTAAGGTGCCTATTTATAGGAAATATGTGAGGTAGTTTTGGGCACCTTGATTTCAGGAATCAATTTTGTCTATGGTTTTGTGTGGTCATAATGTCTTAAATTACATTGGAAAAAAACTAAAAAGTTATGGATAGGAACCTTTTATATTTTCATATCAAATTTGGTATCCATATATGGTATATATTAAGTGATATTTTGAAAATAAATGAAATTTTTTTGACTATGTGAAGACAAATTTTATTGGAATGATATTTTTGGATGGACCTCTTAATTAATTAATTGGTCTTGGTTTCCTTCATGAAATATTTTTCCAAGGATATTTGGACCATTTTTAAGATCTTCATCCAATTTTAATACACATATTTCTTATATCGTGAAAAATAGTGGACATGTTTTCATCTCCTTCCATGCAATTTGGACCATTTTACATTCGAATCATCATCGGATCTCTGAATCTCATCCACTATCAATGAAATCATCAATACATGTTAAATATACATTTTCATAGTTAAAAAAATTATTTAATCAATCATAACGATCATTTTTGTATTCTAATTATAATTTTTTACATAACTAGTTAAATACATTAGTATAAGGGTAAAATAAACTATGAATCGTTGTATGATCAATTTTGACCATATACCTTTGAATAATGATCAAACCTAATTTTTTTAAAGGGCCTCCTTGGAGTGGACCTGGTATAACTTGGCGCTTGAAATCATGAATATAAGGATGATAATTATATAATTTCATGTCGTACAATTGAAAGGATACATAGTCTAGCTTAACGGAGTATGACCAGGATCTGTTCCACAATTTAAAATCATGAAACCAGGATGTTTCACCTAGTTTAAAATCATAATTGTTAGAACATGGATAATGGTTTAAATTTCTAATATCTGGACTATGGATGAGTTGATGATTCATTGGCTGGGACAGGAGACAAAGCATCTGGGTGTTGATATGTATCCATTAACGGCAAGAATCATGCTATATGTGGTTGATGAAAATGAAATTGTAAGGTACTGATGAAAAAATATGTGACATTTTCTCCCGAATGATAATGCTATCATTTTTATGTATTTTAACATCATGAAAACCAGGAAGCGGAATTGCGGGGCCTTTCTAGGTCTAGCTTCCCATAGGGATTATAGAACCTCATGGAGATTGATCCGAGAGATGTTTCATAAAAACTGAATATGTCACATCAAAAGGGTACACCCCAATAATGGACCAACAGATTTTACCATTAGTTGTTATTGAACCTCCAAGAGGCTTCCTACAGACCATAAATGGATCAAATCTTGTTTTTAGAATAATGTGTATTTTAATCTTATATAGGATTAGTAGATAAAAGTGAAATTGTCAGGAAAAACGGATTTTGGGGAAAAGGGGGATTGAACCATAAAGAAGCTTTATAATGTTTAGAATACATGGATCATAGTCAATGTAGTTCGGTATAGAGAATAATATGTATTACCCCTGGATTAATACCTAAGGAGGATTTCATGGCCGCCATTTACTCTAAGCTCATACGAGTCAAGATCGGGGAGAGAAACAATAGGAAATATCAGGCGAGTTGATCTTGTCATCAAAGACTCTCTAGAAGGGGATTGTTTAGGTCTTAAGCATGTCTAGCATACTACAACGATAAGGATCAAGACTTAATCTAGGAGGGAATCTCCAGAATATTTTTTAGAGATTATGTGGACACTGACCAAGGATAACACGGTTAAAAACACCAAAGTGATAGATAGATAGATAGAGGGCGAGAGCAGGAGGGAAACACATACAATCCCCTTTATGGTTGTCTTAGATTTATGTTGAATTCAGCGATCACTGTTGAACATCATGTGTTGATGACGTTTGTTCTTAGTAGTGTAATGTGTTATAGCAAGAACGACAAAGACAGACTCCTCATCCCTTATAAATACAAAACATGTACTAACACACACTCAGGGAAGGGAATGAACATGAAATCACCAAGGGGAGTAAGGTGGATGAGTTGATGATAGAGGGGTCCACATAAGCATATGTGTTAGTGAATATATTCGTGGAAGCATTAGGTAAGGCAATTCAACCTGAAAAACTACTTGAGGGACAAAGCAATAACTACGTATAGGCTAGGAGGGGCACATGGTAGGCTGGTTTACAATGATAGGGGGTAAAATGGAGTATCTGTTAGAAGGAATGAATATTAAAAAAGGAATTGGGATTCATAAAGGAATGGTGCTCCAAGATGGAAGGTTATTTCATGAAAGAAAGGTGTTTCATTTTGGAAGGGTTCTCCATGAAGGAAGGATAATTCAAGAATGAAAAACTTCAGCAAAGGAGATCTTCGCCTTACCAAGGAGATCTTTATTTGGAGAGTTCTCTACAAAAGATTAATTATTTGTAGAGCCTTGAGTTACCCAAATGGGATCCTTCCTTCTCAAAAAAATAATTCCTTCCTGATGGGAATCGATACAAGTATGTTCCAAAAATAATTTTGAAATGCATTGTTCACGAAGCACATGTACCATGGGAGATCCATATTTCTCTCATATTTTTAATTCTCGAGATCCTCACAAAATGGGAGGCTAGAAGGTGAAAAGAAGGTTTATCAATGGTTATGTTGGTGAAGGGGTGACCAAGCTATTTATAAGTAATAGAATATCACGGAACTCGTAAGGCTCACCGTGAAGAAGATGTGACCCCCTCTAGAAGAAAGGCATCGGTTGGACTCTGTCAAAATTTCAAAGGCACTATAAAAAATGAAATAGTGGGGAATTATAGAATGAAAAAGGATGCAAAAAAATAACTAGGATCCATCACAATCATCCAGAATCACAAAGACACCATCAAATAGTCAATCAAGAGGAATTACACAAAGAAAAAGGACCCCCTGAAGGGGAATAGATCTATTTCACTTATTCAGACTCAAGAATACAGCATCAAAGAAGAAATTTTATAGAATGATGCAATGAACAATGATGTAGTCAAATATATGGGATTCATTGTACATAGTCAGACTCATGAAGAATCCATAAGTATTGTGATTAAGGGAAATTTTATTAAGAAAAAGGATGTGATGAATGGTCTAAGATCCCTCACACTCTATTAGACATGAGAAAAAAATGTCAAAGTGGTGTTCATGGGGAATCCCATAAAGAAGAAGGACATCATGAAGGGGTTGGGCTCTATCACACATGATTGGAATTGAGTTGAAACCATCATCAATCTTAATGGTTGTTGAGGCATGGATCTTCATGGAGGGGCTTTGTGAAATACACTCCTTAGAAAATTTTGGAGGGATTCTGAGGCTATTTGAGTTGATATTATCTTTTAACTAGCCATGAATTTGTTAATTCCTTCAATAACATGGTTTTCGGTGCTGAAAATGATCACATATGTTTATAAGTATTCATAGAATAATAGTGTCTTTCCTTCTTCCCTTAAATAGAGTTTTGTGATCATCACATGTTTTTTAATATTTTTCATTGGGTTTGAGGATAGGTAATAGATAAGAAGAATCGATGTTAAATATTGTGAATAATTTTTAAAATAATTCTTGTTTCATAAAAAACTATTGTGTTATAGAAGAAATGGAATAAAATTTAGTTGTACCAAATTTGTATTCTTATTGATTTAAAATTATGATTTATGTCCTATTTCTCCAAAACACTAAAGGGAAATGATCATTGGGAATTTAAAAAGAGAATTCTAAAATATTTTACTCGATCGTGTAATGTTTAATGTGGAGACCTTATAATTGTTATCATATCAGAATTTAGATAACATTAAGGGATAGAATGATATTAATATAATACCATAAATTATTATTAAATAATGGTTGTTTTATATAATATATAATTTGAATATTACTTTATTACTTCATGTATGATATGTTTTTTTAGAATTGTTTTCCATAGAAGATATATGGATGTTTATATAGGAACGCACAAAGAAGATGATATTATTATAAATCTATAACTTTTAATGGGTACAATTGGAAATGATCATTTTGTGATTGTAATGAATAAGTTGACAGAGGCTATAATTGGTGGAGGAATCCATTAAAGAGAAAAACCAAAGATGCTAATAAAAAACATAACGATTTTAGACCATTTTATAAGGCAAGACCCAATTGCCTTCATAGAATATTTGGACCTAGTGGTGGATGAAATGTAGTTTAAATACCTTAAAATGAATTAAATTTCAATAGGTATTCAAATAAAAAAAGGTTAGTCTTGTTATTTATTTTTTCAAGTTGAATATTACCAGTGGTGGTTAATGGTCAATAATATCTGGGATAGTTAGGAAACTTATTCCTTAGAATGAGATGAATTTAAAAACATTTTCCTTGAAATTGTTTTCAAAAGCTGGTTTGAATTAGGATTGAATGTTTATAATTTGAAATAAAAAAAAGAGTATTATTCAGTAGTTGTGTATGACACAAACTTCATTGAATTGTAAAGGTACACTCCAAATCTTATTTAGGATCGTGATATTACAATCAATAATTTATTTACTATAGATTGAGTATATGATATCAAAGTTCATTAGACACCTTTGAATTCAAAAGATAAGAGAGTCTTTTCTAATATAATGAGAGGGTAGATATTGAGTTTGGTGATGATCACATTTACTTTGAGAATAAAAAATTCTTCTAGATGGTAGAAAAAATTGTATTAATCAGTCAATGAAATATGAAGGTATGAAAATCTAGTTTCTAGTTTGTGTTATGTATAGAAAAAACCACCATGGGGAATTCCTTTACAAATTAATGAAATGTTTTTTATTGATAAGTTTTGAAATACGACCTTATATTGCAAAGAAAAATATCTTATGTGTAATTATGATAAGAAAACTGCATATGGTTTTAAATATGGAGTGATGTGGAATTATGAAAACACCAACCTAAAAATATATATAAATGATGGGATATAGAAATTTTATAATTATAAATGTATAGAGAAATCATTTATGACTATGTCATTAGATATTGAGTCATCTAATGATTTTTTATGTTGTACATTTATTTTTTACACATATATTTCTAATGTGTTGTTTGAAATGGGGTCCACAATTCCTTTATTTCTAATGTATTTTTAGGTAAATTGAAAATTTAAACTAAAAAAATGAAACAATAGGCTATAATTAAAAAATTATGTGGAAATGTTATAGATAAAATAAAATATAAAAATGTTTATATTGTTTTACGTGGAAATAAATTACCTAAAAACCATATTGTTTTACCTAAGTAATGTTTGATGTTATACTTTTTATGGATTGGATTTCTATTTATCATTATATGATTTATTATAGAATTAAAGAACAGTTTTTAGAATGTTTTTTAGTTTTTATAAAAAAATGAAGCCATGCCATTGAAAAAATATCAGGATGCTTAGAAGCTGTTAAAATATTGAAATGACTCTTTTCTTGCACATATTGTTGAAAATAATGGAACTGTTCACGTTAATGATGTGCAAGTGGTAAATGAATATATGAATTTTTTTCCTAATGAATTTTCTATTTTTAAACCAGATCACGATGTGGAATTTACCATTTACATAGTTATTGATGTTACACAAATTTTAAAAACCCCTTATCAAATAGATCAACTGGAACTTCTTGAATTGAGAAAGATAATGAATGAATATCTTAATAAAGAATTCATTAATTTTATGACATCACCATGGGGTTATCGTATTTTATTTTTTGAAAATAAATATTTTTCCATGAGGCTAATCATTAAATATAGAGATTTGATTAAAAAAATGTGATTAAAAAGTATCTAATACCTCATATCGACGTCTTGTTTGATTAGATCCCAGGATCTCAATATTTTTCCATGATTTAATTGATTTCTAGGTACAATCAGACAAATTTGAATGAGGTTGAAATTATGGAGCAACATTCTGAACAATATATTCAGATTATGAGTATTTATTTATTCCTATTGGCCTAAAAAATTCCTCATCTGTATTTATGGATCTTATGAATAGAATCCTATGTGAATATTTGAATATTTTTTTTCTTTTTTTGAAGATATTTATGTTTATTTAAAATTTTATAAGGTTCACGAAAAAACTATAATTATTATTTTGAAATCACATACAGATCCAATGTTATACGAAAAATTTAGAAATTGAGGTTTTTTTGTGGAAACCAATTTATTTTACCTAAAACATTGTAAATAAGGATGACATAATAGTTGATATCACAAAAATAAAACTAGTTTCTAATTGGGAAAGTCCAATAAATATAACATAGATTTGTAGTTTTATTATTTTTCTTAGTTATAAATGATAGTTAGTTAAACACTTTTCCAGGTTATCTTTCTCACTAACTAAGTTAACACAAAAATAAGTTAAATTTAATCTGATAGAAGACTATGACGTTTTTTTTCAAGAAAGGAAACTATTATTGGTGAATGATATTTTTTTCTCTACCATACATAAATAGATAGATTTTCATCTATATTGAAGAATAATTTAAGGTAATTTGTTGCATTTAGATGTAAAAGGATCAGGTAATTTCTTATCCATCAGTACAACTAAAACCTCATGAGTTAATTTATCTCACAAATTATTTTGAATAGCCATCACTGATTTTATCTTCTAAAATTTATAGGCATCATTTAGATGGATGAAAATTTGAAATATATAATGACAATACAAGTTTGAAGTATTTATCTACACTTAAGGAAATGAACATTTTGAAGAGAAGAAAACTGAATGTAATAAACGATTATGATATAATGATCAATTACAATCCTAGAAAATAAAACTAAGTGGAACATACCATTACCCGAAAAAATAATGCATTAATAACCATGTAACATTTGTAATATGACCTCTTGTTTTATGATTTGAAGAATTTTTTCTTGGAAACTTAAGGTGCCGAAATTCCATTATTTTGATTCAGGTGTCAGTGAACTCATCTCTCTCAAAACGTATTACGAATCCACATAAGTAATACCTTGATTTTCTGAAAAATCTAGAATTTTTAAGGAAAGAATGTTTCCTTAATTTAATATTTAAAAATATTGTGTCTTTAGAAGTAGAAAACATTATGTGTGCCTTGTGATTCACAGCTGATGAAGTAATTGTTATTTGATGGTCAAAATATTATATTTTCTGTTCATCCTGGATATAGTATGATGTATAGAGACCATAATAAATATCACTACTGTGATGGGATACAAATATATATTTTATATTCTATAATGAAATGTAATCCTTTCTAATAGGTTAACGTATATTGGCATAAACAAAAATGGATGCTTTATCATTTTCTAGTACCATAGTGTAAATTGGAATATATATCAATGTATTTTGTGGTGGAACTACCAAAGAATTCTTGAGGTAATAATGGGATTTGGTTTATTGTTTGTTTACTAAGTAAATAAGGTCCTTTAATTACTATTCAATACACACATTCTATATATTATCTTTCGTTATTGTACCTCATAGAGACTGACAGGTTACATGGAGTTTTCTCTCTACTATATCTAACCTGGTCCCAGGTTCACCTCAATATCTTGGGAATGCCTTTAATATTCATAGGGATCTAAATAAAATTTTAGCATATCCTTTTATAAATATTCTTATAGATTTATCGTGTGAAAAATTATAGCATTGGAAGACATATTACATGCTTTTTTAATTGATTAATAGAGATTTTGGGTTTAACATCTTTCTTTAGATTTGATTATTAATGATAATTGTTTTTATTTGACGAAATAGAGGGACCATTTTATGGAATTATATGGTAAAACTATAAGCATCCATCATTTTGGAAATAATATGAGGAAAATATGTTTATGGGACCCAAATTATTAGAGTAAGTGGTAGAGAATGTGAAGATGATTTAGCAACACATAATGATAGCTCATAGCAGGGAACAAATTTATGTACATAACATGAAGCAAGACTTTTATTTTAAGGTAGGTTATCATATTTTCCTAAAAATAAATCTTGGGAAACGTTCTATGCATTATGGTATGAGTGGAAAGCTAAGACTATAGTTCATTGGGCCATATTAATTCCTTAAAAAAGGTGGACTAGTTTCTAATCGTGTAGCTTTTCCTTGGAGTTTATCACTGTAACATAATATTTTTATATTTTTGATGTTATGAATGTTTCTTCCATATTCATCTAATGTTTTTTATAATGACCAAAATATTTTTAAATAGAAATTACATGATTATAAATATTTCATAATCACATAAAATCACAATATAATGAACTACTATGCTCTATGGGACCCTTAAACATAATTTTGTTACTTATGTGATGTGAATTCTGAAAATATAACATACACGGTGGCGATCAGAATGTTATTGGAGTCCAATAAGGAAAAAATAATTTTTCGTGATTATTAACATACCCTTATGAATAGTAACACAACTTTATGAATAGTTATATAACCTAATGAATAGTATCCTACCTATGTTAGTATATATATAATATTAAAGTTGATGTATGATATACCTCTTTTTTGGAATATATAAATAAATGTTCTAAAATAGAATAAATTTTTATTTTAATTAAATATTATATTAATAACATTTATAAAATTATTATTGAAAATTGGAATTCATTTTTTGAATATACATGACAAAAAATGGTTATGATGAATTTTTTGTATTTTCTGAAATACTTGAATTTTTATCGAATAGTGAAATACGGTAAAATACCGTACACATAAATTGTCATATAAATACACAATTTATGACATCATATGTGATTTAATGCCACATGGTTTGAACTCACATGCATTTATTACTATTAGCGGTCCTCGAATCAGCATTATTGCTGGCCTTGAGAAAAAAATATTAATATAATTATTAAAAAATTATGAAAACCCTCATCTCCAAAACTATAACCCACCCCCTCACTCCCACTTCTCTTCACTTATATAAGTCTTGTAGATCCTCAAATTCATACCCTACTACACTTCTGTATTCACTCCCCATGTCTAATATGCGCTTGGTCTTTCTAAAAGACCTGAATCCATACCCTTATGGACGTTCTCAATGAGGTTATTTCAAGAGGTAAATCGACATTCTTTTTAATTTAGTTTCATTTAAATATATATTCTATTGTTATCCCATCTTCCCCTCCTCTGTCCTAATGAACATGAAAATTCTAGAATCATCTATCTAATAGAATAATTTCATGTTAATGGAAGAACCATTATCAACATCTTTACACTCTTTTTCTTTCTCTTTTTTATTTTTATATATGAAATCAACATCCATGATGTTGAAATTTCTATCCTTCGTGGACGAAAAAGTTTCAATCATGAATTTATTCTTAATTACTGGACATGAAACATTTTTTATGGTCGAACCATACTATAATATATTTTTTATAGTCAAATTAATATTCAGGAACTATCATAACTACATATTATTAAATACTTCGACCAAACATGTTTCTAATAATTATAATACCGCTAAAATAAATTAAGTGAATGTCATTAACATTTCATCTAAGGATTGATACTATTTCCATGCAACCAATTGATTGAAATGAAAATTAAAAATTCTATATGTTCAAAAATAATATGAAATTTCAATTCTAGATATTTACATCCATTCTATATGACCTCTATTCCATAAAAACTAGTAAACTGACTATGAAAATCAGGAAAACTGACACTCAGGAATGAAAAAATTCAATATAATAAAATATAAATAAGGACATAAATGAACTAAACAGAATTATGATAAAAAAATAAATATATAATAGGTTCTATAAAAAGTTATTAATATTCCAAACATCGTATTCCAGGGCGTTATGTTAAAGAGAAGAACAGATTCGGACTTAAGGTAAGGGTTTTTCCACCCGAACCTCCATTTTCCTTCAGGGTACTTTTATTTTCTAATTACCTCAATGAATTTCATATTTATTTTTATGTACTCCATATAGATTTTTTAGTGTTATATATATGTTTACTAACCATAATCCTTCCCTATTTGATGGTGAGTTACATGTTTTAAAAGTAACATTCAAATTTTTTTCTGAAATAAAAGTATGGTTCAAGGGAATTTATCATATTCTTAACTATTTTCAAGGGAACTATATAATATGTTTCCATAAACCATTATTTTCTAAAAATACTAATTTCGTTATGAAAAAAACTATATTATTTCACTTCTGTTTTTAGATAATTATTTTTCAAAAAACATTTCTTTTCAAAGTAAAAGAGTATTTACCTCAAAAATTACTCGATTATTTAATAAGAGTATTTTCATTTGTTTGAACACTCTTATTTATTCATATTTATAAATGGGAGTAATACTTTGTTATATAATATAACATATTTTTCTGAATGGTTTATGATTAGTTTTACTCTAGTTATTATTTCATGAAACCATTCATCATATTACACCGAATAGTTAGTGGTTATGTTTAATGATTGGGGAAATTTCGTTACATTTCATATGTTAGTTTAAATATTAATGTATATGTTTTTTATGATTATACATTCTTATATAATGAATAAATTGGACTTATTATGTGATATGTGGGGCCCTATATTTCCCATTGACGCATCGGGTGGTCTAAAGTGAAAAATAGACATGGACTTGGCCGAGGACATTCCCCAATTTGTGATATGGTTTTGGATGATGCCTTAATAAATTATAAACATCTTTGATGAGACCTTGAAAATATGTTTCAAAATTTCTAGAATTTGCGCATACCAAATTCTGACACTATCAATTGAAATTTCATGTGTTTATTTGACTAATATAATACAAATGATTATGGTTTCATTATTGACTCTGATCATATTCCTGCCATAATGTGTTCATGTTTATTATTTGTAAAGGTGTGTGTTTAAAATTATTTTCCATTCATATTTTTTATGTTTATGTTATCTTCTAATGTACTTCTTACTCTTAATGATAATTTTATCCCATTCCTTTCTTCTATTTTATCATCCCAAGATATGAAGAAGTTAATTATGAGTGACTAGTAGGACTAATCTTGGAGGAACAAATGTTTCTAATGGAACAAATTAGTGTTGTATTTACTTTCATGGTATAATTTGGAACATATATATGTATCTTATTTCCAAAAGCTACTAAACTAATCATCCCTTTGGTATTCATATTCATTGTTTATATTCCTGTGTAATAAAACAAGACAGTAGATCTAGGCATCCGGGGTCATTTCCATACCGTTTGTATCAAAGGATGTTTAGTAAAAAATTTGGAAAATAGATTTAGAAAACATAGTTTTGGGAACAAACCCAAAGATAGTCTCCGAGTATAAGCATACAAGAACATAATAGTATTATTTTAAGGAATAGATTATGTGGATCTTTCTTGAAAGTACATCTCTCCATGAATACAAACAGGTAGAGTTTGCTTTGGAACAGATGTTCCTAGGAGTGAAAGATCTAACATGGAGTTTCAAGCTTGACCTGGGGTATCCTTGTACACAATAACAGGTCTTACTACAATCCTGGTATTGAAACTCCTAGGGGATATACTTAGGATAATTCAACATTTCATTACAAGCCATTATAAAGTATTTAAATGTAATTTTTTCCACAGGGAAATAATTTTCATGGATTATGGGATTAGTCGGGCGTAAAATTTAAATTTATGCTCTATATTTTGTTATGTTAAGAGTATACATTATAATTTATAACCTAATCTAGTGTATTCCATTATCTATAAATGGTTCTTAGTGGAAGAAATGGAAACCAAAGGAACACGTGTATCCCATGTTGGGATTTCCCTTTGACGTAAGATAATGATGTAGGAATTGGTGATGTGATTGGTGTAGAGATTCTTATAAATATATTAAGAAAACTTACTCTGTTTAATATCAATAACATTAAACATATGGAGCATCTAGATCCTTCATGTGGAAGAGCTTTTTAAGATCGCTTTATGTGACAACAACCTCTATCATTTTATGGGACTAAAAAACCCATTTTTTGTTGAATAGTTGATAAGTTCCATAGAGAATATATATCATGCATTGGTATGTAATGAAATAAATAAGGTCTTCATGGATGTTTATCAACTATTGGGATATGCAGATCAGAAGTGTTCATCAATCCAAAGCACGAAGGGGGAGGAAGAGATTTAAGAGATGGAATAGATGGACATTAAGGAGATATTCCATGATAAATACTCACCGTGTGAACAATGATAAGATATGGAATGGAAACTTTTGAATATGTGGAAAATTAAAGATAAGAATATGGAAAAGTATGATGCTAACTTCACATGGATAACAAGGTATTATGTGGACTACATAAAATGTCTGAGGAGAAAGATTTATTGACTATTTGATGTCCTAAAGTTGTTCCCCTAGCGGGCTCTCATATCCTATAGTTTCTCATCATATAAAGATATAGATTCATGTGCGATCAATATGGTAATAAAATTAACTATGTCTTATGAGTTTAAGAGAAATAAAGAGAAGAAGAGGTCTGCTTAAAAATATATAAAAGGAAATAATGAAATGGGGAATAAGGGAAGAATTGGATTTCTACTTTGTGACAATTATGGAAAGAAACCACCCTAGTGTCTGCATAAAAGGAAAAGGAGTATGCTAAAAATTTGGATAGAAATTCCATAATACTAGTGACAGTAAGGGGAAGAAATAATACACAAATGTTCAATGCAATAATTTTTGGGACATGAGACACTATGCTAATGATTGTCTTACGTTTCAATGAAACATGCAACAAAAAAGGCCAAGGGATTAGGGAAAAGCTTATGAGATCACAACCACTAATATTGATGTTCCTAACGATGTGGTGGCTGGTAAATTAATAGTTTCATAAAACTTATCCAATTCATTATTTGATTCTCCATCGTCACATTCAATTATATCTTCCCAGTTTTCCATTAAATTTTACATGTCTAATATGATTTAATAAAGGAGTTATCAGTCATAACTCCAAGTAGATGTATCATGGAAACCAATATGTGTCAATCAATCACCCTCATGACACATAAATGTGATTTAGTTGCCAACCGTATCATCATACCAATGATTGACTTTGATATAATTATCTTTATGAATTTGATATCAAATTATGATGCAAAATTCAATCGCAAGAAGAATAAAGATACAATTTATGAGAATGGTGTTGAATTTCTTATCAATAGAGAAGAAACTTCACCATATGAATCTCATCTTGATCCACCCCTATAGCTCTACTAAATTAAATTTTTGGGAAGGCAATCCTATAAAATTGGGTGAGGAAAATAATGTTCAAATAGAATATGTATTTATTGTGAAAGAATATATTGACATATTTATATATGATTCACTGGGACATCCTCTAGAGTGGGAAATTGAGTTTTCCATTGACATAATTCTAGGTTCATGGCCCATATCAAAGACAACGTATAAAATGGACATTTTTGGGATAGTATATCTAAATAAACAACTATATGAATTGAGTGATAATGGTTTTATTCAACCTAGTTTTTCTCTATGGGGATCCCATGTTCTTCTCGTTAAGGAGAAATATACGAGGTTATGGATTGACTACAGGGAAATAAATGTATGAAAATAAAGAAAAATTATTCCCTACCTCGCATTGATGATTTATTTGAAAAAATTAATGGACTCCAATATTTTTCAATGTTTGATCTTCGATCTATATATCATCAGTTTCTTGGGAGGAAGTGTGACATACCAAAATCTTTTTAGATAACATTTTGTGAATTCGAGGATGAATTTTTTGTAATAGGGGAGAATGTAATGACATAATATTATTTCTATAAAAATTCATTTCTTATAAATATGTAATTATCATTACAATTCACAAAAAAATGAACTACAGATTTCTAAGTGACCTTTAAACATAAGTTTGTCACTTTTGTGATGTAAATTAAGAAAATTTACATACACAGTTCTGATAAGTATGTTATTTGTGGACTAATAAGGAAAAAATAATTTTTGGTGACTAGTGACATACCCTTATGAATATTAACATACCCTTAAGAATATTGATAGAACCTAATTAATAGTAACCATTCTTATGATATTATATAAATAATATTCAAGTGGATATACAATATATACAAGTTTTGGAATAAGTAAATAAATGTCTTAAAACTATTTTTTAATAAATTTTGTTTTTAAATAAATAATAAATTAATCACATTAATAAAAAAATTAATAATGGACTTCATTTTTTGAATTCTACACATTGAAAACGGTTACAGTGAGTTTTTTGGAATTTTTCTGATATACTCAAATTGTTTATGAATAGTGAAATATGATAAAATAACGTATATATAAATTATCAGTTAAATATAATATTTCTGACATCATAAGTTATGTAACACCATTTTTATTGAACTGTAATTAGTCTATTACAAGTCTTGGTCATGGAATCATTTCTATTGCTAGGAAATGAATAAAATAATGATTAAAAATGTATGCAAACCCACCACTCCTCCACTATAACCCCCCTCACCCCCTCTTCCATTTACATACCATAGCCTTGAATATCTTCATAATTTTTCCCAATTACCCTTCCTTAGTCACTCCTCACGTCCAAGAAGATATTGGTCTTGCCAAAAGTCCAAAATCCCTTCCCCTTAAGGAGGTTCTCAAGGAGGTTATTTCAAGAGGTAAGGCACCATTGTTTTTCATTTAGTTTAATTTCAATTTATCTTATTTTGTTATCCTCTCATATCCTACTCTTTTTAAATGAACTTGATAGATCTAGTATCAACTATATAATAAAATATTATCATGTTATTTTAATAAAAATAAAAAATATTCTTTCTATATCTCTATTTTTTTTATAAAAGAAACCAAGTCTATGAGTTCCAATTTTTAACCATCATAGATGATGAAGATCCATTCTTAAATTTCTCCTACATTTCTAGTAATGAAACCATTTAATGTTTGAACCATACTATTATATATGAATTATAACCAAATTAATTTTCAAGATCCAGTATATGTTCACATTATTAAATCGTATGACCAAACTAGATCCTAATAACCAAAATAACACTAAATTAATCTATGTGGTTGTCATTAATATTTCATCTAATTATTCATCTGATTTCCAAGTAATAAAATAAATGAAATGTAAATTAACAATATTCAATGTTCAAAAATAATATGTAATTTAAATTCGGTATATTTACATCCATTAAATATGAACATCATTCCTAAAAAAGAAGTTCACTGATTTTGAAAAAAGTGAGAATGACAACTCAGGAACGACAGAATTCAATATAATAATTTATCAATAAGGACATAATTGAATTAAAAAAATAATGAAAAACCAAATAAATGTATAATAGTTTCTGAAATAATACATTAATAAGTCTAATTTTAGATTTCAAGACCTTATATTCAAGATCAAATCACATTCGGACTTATGGTAAGGGTTTTCCACATGAACCTCTATTTTCATTCGGGTAACTTTTATTGTCATATTACCTAAATTAATTAATTGTGTATTATTATGTAATACATATAAATTCAGTTATATTTTTATATATATTTTTACCCACCATAATCCTTCATTATTTGGTGGGGAGTTACACATTTTGAAGGAAACATTCAAAATTATTTCTCAAATACAAGCCCAGTTCAAGGATATTTCTCTAATTATTACCTATTTTCAGGGGCACAATATAATATGTTTTAAGAATACATTGATTTATAAAACACATCATTTTATAAAGAAAAAATCTAAATTATCTTTCTTTTAGTTTTATAAAATGATTTTTCTAAAAGAAATATTTTTTTTCGAAGTAAAATATTACTTATCTCAACAATTACTCGATGATTTAATAAAAGTAGTTTCATTTGTTTCATTACTATTTTTGATTATTATATAAAATTGGGACTAATAATTTGTTATATCATATACCATATTTTTTTAATGGTTTATTATTATTTTGACTATGGCCATGCTGTCGTGAGACCATTCACTTTTTTACTCTGAATGGTTATTGTTTATGTTTAATGATTGGGGAAACATAGTTACATTTTATATATTAGTTTCAATATGAATATTTTTTTTATGTTTATCCCCACTCATATGATGAATTAATTTGACATATTATGTGATGCTTAGGGACCGTTATAAATCCTTGATGCATCATAATGTCTCATGAGACAAATAGACATGGACTTGGCCGATGCCTTTCCACAATTTTTGATATGCCTTTGGCCGAGGCCTTAATCATTTATAGACGACTTGGTCGAGGCCTTGATAATATGTTTCATAATTTCTCATTTATAAACATATCTCATTATGAAGATAGTAATTGAATGTTGATGTGGTTATTATATTACTAGAATACCCATGATTATGTTGGAATTATTTACTCATCTCATATTCCTTCAATAATGTTTTCAAGTTCATTATTTGTAAAGGAATGCGCTTCAATTATTCTTTATGCCTAATGTTTTTGTTTTTGTTATCATCCTCGGTATTTATTATTCTTACTGAGAATTTTATCTCACTCCTTTTTTTGTTTTATTTTCCAAGGATATGAAGACATTACTTATGAGTGTTTGGAAGTTATAATCAAGGAGTCATGGATGTTTCTAATGGAAAATATTAGTTCCATAATTCCATTAATGTTGTAATTTTTTACTCGTATATGGATTTTGTTTCCAAAATCTACTAAAATACTTGGTCCTTTGGGATGCATATTCCTTGTTTATATGCCTGTGTAATAAAATAATGCACTGGCTCTGGGAAACTGGGGTCAGTTTCTTACATTTGGAGCACATATTTAGTTCATCTAGAAGATATCATTTTTTCTGAAGTGAAACCTATTCATATTCTTGATCATAAAGTGAATGTATTGTCGAATAATATATTTCACTGGGAAACTATTTTTTGGAGAAACCACGTGGTTACATAATAATCATAAGAATCTGAAATTTTTATGAGGAAAAGGTATCCTAAATTTGTTAAAAGTTAAAAATATTGGAATGAGTGAATTCCAATAATTCAAGGAGAATTTGACCACAAAGGTACTTAAAAAATAATTTGTTTTTATTTTGATATTATATAGTTAAATTCCTTATAAATGTATAATGAAATATGTTTTATTTATTAAGTTATAGAATATATATTAATTGAAAAATAACATCACCTATTAGATTATAAATACAATTTATGTATCTTAGAAGTAAAAATATATTATAATTATATAATTGATAAGTATATAAATGTTTTGAAAATGAAAAATTTAGTGTTTGTATTTTTTTCCAACATAAATAGTTATTTACAATTGTATAATTAATATACCAGGAAAGCATAGCTAGAGGCAGAAACCCCTGACCATTTATTAAAATAAATTAAAAATGTAGGAAACAAGCATTACAGACCCAACACAGTCACTACATGTCCTAAAAGTCACATCCCACACCACCTCCATGATAAATAGACTCTTCATCAGTCGCTGTTTCCCACACCGAACTCTCATGGTGCTTCAGAACCATAGCATACATCGTCCTCATATTCAACTGCTCTAGCTCAAGAAACTCAGTGGGAGAGTTCATACTCCTGACTGTAGATCGGGTAGGCATCTTCTTTGACAAATGTGAGTAGCCTTTCTTCATCCTTCCTCATAGAGAGACAAACACCTTGTCCTGGATCACCGGTAGTGCCTTGTTCTCCACTTGGACAATCTCACTGTATGATGGCCTAACTGTGTCCCCGTCATTTTCCTTATCACTGTCAGCAAGCTCCCCCCAGTTCCCATGGCACTGCATCTCTTGAAACCTTAATAACTGTTTTTGCTGAAACTATTTATTCATATCAATCATGGCCAAACAGTGAGGTTGCTCCACCATTTCATGTTCAGCATTAATCCCACCTTTACCTATTGCAACATCCTCATTTGCATTATTCTACCTTCATCCACTTCCAAATAAAGTAGGCATTTCCTCCCCAGTTTCCATGCTCAATTCTTGGAACCTATTCCCCATGGGTACTGTGATCATCACACCATTAGCAGTATTATCCTCACCACTGTATTTGCCAACAAGATCCATTATTCTTTTATCTTTACATCCATCAGACCCCGCTTTCGTAAAAATTAGGAGAAAACCCTTGCATGTGGTCCATTTCAGGATTCGAAACAATCCCTTGCATGCCCTTACACACAGAATCATAGCTACTTCCCTTCCTCTGATTATCCGCACCAGAATCAGTATGATTGACTTGAGCACTGACATCCTTCACCGGTACAGCAGAGGTTGTGGACTCCTGCTGAGATGTTGCAGTTGTGGGTTCATCAGAAGAGTGTGCCACACCACCAGCACCAGAACCCTAGGAACCCTAGCGATACGGCCCCACAATCCCACTATAGTGGAAATCCCCAACCCATCGCCGCAACTGGGACCCACTGGGACACATGTCCCAGGAACCCCACATATACGACAAGTTGTTCCGAACAACTGGTTTCAAACCCGGGTCGCCTTTAACATCGAGCCCATGGAACTCGATGCCAACCACTATGCTAACAAAATTTATAATTCTAAAATATATATGTTTTAAATAAATTATGATTTTAAATAGCAATTACATTTCTCTTATATATATTATTATTTTCAAAAAATGGATTTCATTTTTTAAAACTACATGGTGAATAATTATTAGGGGTAATTTTTTGGATTTTCCAAAAATAATTAAATTTTTCGTAAATAGTAAAATACAATAATTTATAGTGTATATATATATATTATTAGTTAAATAAAGTATTTATTGATTAATTTATTATGTAATCAGAATACTAACTAACTCCACATAACTATTTTAGTATATTTATTTATAATTCTCAATATATTCTTATACGTGAGAAAAAATAATAAACTAATGATTAAAATAATGAGAAACACCCCTCTCTTTCCCCATAAATGCCACCCCTATCACAGTATTCTCCTCACATATTCAAGGACTTGAAGCTTGTTTAATGTAACACCCTAAGCTTCTACAGTACTCTTCTCTTGGAATAATACAGTAGCGTGTGTTGTACGCAACTTCGAGTTCTATCACACACCACTGCCAATCAAACTAGCTGTTATGAATAGTAATACCCACATTTTAAAATTATATAAATTTTATCGTTAAAAATGGAATTCATTTTTGGATTTAGAATATCGAAATTATCTTAGGGTGAATTTTTGGTATTTTTCTAAAAACATTCATTTTTAGATGAATAGTGATAAAACACTGAGTTATAGTTTAAAACCAAATTTTTATATAAATAATTATTTATTTTATTTAAATTTAATTAAGGTCAAAATAGATATATAATACCTATATAAGTTCAATGTAATTCATTGGAGTTATTTTAGAATACTTTTTTATATATAAAAATTTTATTGAACTTTTCACCGTCTTTTACCCACCTCCAAGGAGAATTTGGATATTCACATAAAACATAATTTTACCACTTCTATGAGTGAAATTTGGAAAATCAAAGAGACACAGTTAATATCAAGGAGTAATATGTGGTTCAATGAGATGAAAATAATTTTTTTAGAATAGTAATGTTTTACTTTTGTCTACTGTGGTTCAATGTAAATTGGGTAATTAAGGGTAAAAATGATATTAATATTACCCAAACACTATTGCTAATTCTATTGGACAAATGTATCTCGACCAAAAACAACCTTTGGAATAAAATATTATCATTTATATCCACATGGATTAGATTAGGAAATTTATTATTATTTAACTCAAAGAAGAGTTAAAAGATATAAAATCAATGATTAATAACTAAAACATTTTAATATAGGGTTATACATAAGATAAACTCGATTATAAGTATTAATTAGAAATCTATATAGATTTCCTACATAATGGTATTTTATTTATAATTTTTATTCATTAAATAATTTAATTTATTAATGACACAATGGTGATGCAGTAATTACCTAATTAATGAAATACTAATATAATTGATATTATAAATATAACATTTAATGTAATTTGAGACTTTTTATGAACTAAAGTAATTTTATAGGTTAATATTACATCTTAGTATTGGTTATATAAATTTATTTAGAAATAATAATGCTATTATAAAATTATCAAAATCAAAATTCCCAATAGTGTCAAAATTGACATAAAGGAGTTTTTAAAACAAATATTATATTATTAATTAATATTATATTTCTAAAAATATAAGGATCAGACAAAGGACTTATATAATGATTTTTGTATCATTAATGGACCACTTAAGGGTCTCATGGGGGTATATAGTACGTTTAGTAACTATATAATATAAAAATAAAAAGAGACATGGTGAAGGTCAAACTATTTAACTAAGAGTTAAATATAAATAATAAGGTAAATATTGTGACCCAAACCGGTATAAAATATATTGGATGAAAGGATTTCGACCCATAAAAACCTTAACATTTAAATAATATTCTTTGAAGCCATTAGAAACCGAATATTAATTTATTATAAAATAATATTTCTAGCTTTTCCAAAGGTCCCCCCCACCCCTCTTATAAAAGGGTGCTCCACATTCTCTCTAATTTACACCATAAAGACTTTTTCCTCTTCCAAAACCTACCCAAATATTCTCTCAACATCCCTCATTTTAACCTATAGGAATTATTTTGATCATAAGCCAACCTAATGAGCCCTTTTGATGAAATCAAACAGAATAACCCAAAGAAGAGGTAATGTTTTCATAACCCTCTTTCAAGTTCCTTTCTTCTTCAAATTATTCGTTCTTTGTTATTTCAATTATAAAATAATAACACCAGTATCTTTTCTATATTGTGATTTTATTATAAATATGGTACAACCATATTTAGTAATCTATCCAATCGTTTGAATGACATGTCACCATACCTGCGTACGTACGGCCTACCGTCTCCACGTCGTGGTGTAATTGTTATTCAAAACATTATTATCTGGATGGTTAAAATAATGATGTGTAATTCAAGTAAATAATATTTATAACATGATAATAATTCTGTATATATGATATACCATCTAATTATATATGATTTTCATATCAAAATAATGATATTATCGCTCGTGCGTACGTAGGGACCACCGTCTCCACGAACACGATGAGATTCATTCCCCATCGTATACACACAAGTCTAATTCTCATTTTAGGATTAAAAATAATTTTTAAAGACTTGATATCATTATGTATATGAATAAGATACAACATATTTATAACAAACACGACTTATGTAACAACACATATAAAAGAAAATGAGTAAGTTATCACCCGAAACGACGATAATACTAAGATTTTATTAACAAAGAAATTTTAAAATATCATATATGATATCATATTAATGTATATGATTCTTGTATAATTCAATAAAAATAATTTAACCATTATACAGGTGGCTAAACGACCCTCAACCAAGGAAGATAAACAAAGTAAGGGGTTTATTATCTCACTTTTAATTTCGTGAGATTTCCATTATTCACCACTTATTTATTGCATGTGGTATTTGTACTGCCCATGTTTGTAGTCATTTTGTAATATAATTAAATTCATGTATATTTAAGTCATAATTATATGATATTTCTTTCATTGGTCTATTTTTTGTAAGTTACTAAATCAATAAGGGAATTTGAAATTTCAATTTCTACCCATTCGGCTTTACGCATACATCATTGATTATTTTACTCTAAGATTATGTGTGGAATCACTATTCATTTTCTTATGTCATAATTTCCACCCTCCTTTTTGTGGATATACTTTTTATACACATAATCACTCCATTGATAAACTCTCAAGTCATCGGTATGAACTTGATAAGAGTAATTTTTACTCAATATCCATTTGTTGAGTTAAACATCCAATTCATTGGTTTTGTTTTTACAATAATATGTGTGAATGTCCTTTGATTGTTTTACAATGAATATCCAATCATATTGAGTGTATTTATATTTTTCACACATAATTATGTCGTATATTTATCCTTATCCTAAGGATACGGCCTTTATGAGAGATTTCATCCCAATTTACATTCCATTGAGACTTATTCGTTGTTATACACCAAATCACTTTTTTATGGTGTATATAATGAACTTTTACATAGTATATCATGAATCAATTTATTCTCATGATATTAAAAAGTTTTTATTAAAAAAATTATTTTTATTCAGGTTTCTCTCTTTTGGTTATGAACTCTAACAAAAATATCATTTTAAATTTTTTTAAAAATTTATTATTCTAAATCTTTCTCATTAATTTCCATATTTTAAAAATTGGTTTAAGGATTAATTTTTATGGACATTAAAGTTTTCAAACGTAAATTTATCTTAAAAGTTTCAAAGTTGTATGGGACACTTAGATTCAAAAATCTATTTTAAATGGATTCTTGATAAATAGTGTGACTCTTAAATGTTTTCAAGAAAAAGGGGGATATTTCTCTCAATAGTTTTATGATTATTTTAATCTATGTCAATATCCTTAATTATTATCGATTGAGGTTAATCAGATAAAATACAATCTTCCATATTGTATCGAATGAGTTATGTTTGACTGTGGATGTGCTATTTTTATACCATTCATGGTTTGTGGTTAATGTATTGCCATTTCTTATGCTAGTTTTAATATGAATTTTATGGTATGATTCAATATTTTCGTACGAGGAATGCATTGGACTTATTAAGTGACTAGTGGAGCCTGTTATAGCTCCTCGATTCATTGGTAGGTCTCATGAGACAAACATGCAGTCTTGGCACAAGGCCTTGAAAAAATCTTATTTGTAGTCGTGGCATGATGCCTTGACTATGTGGTTATGATAGTCTGGTATTATGCATTCCATCTTTATAAAAGTGGTTATTGATATTTAATTTGGTAATTCGACTAGTTGAATATCCATGTGAATAAGTAAAATGAATTGTTTCATTTTATCTTTTCCATATTATGTTGATTTTAATGTTTAAAAGGCTTTTGTTTTAGTTATACATTGCTTTAACTGTTTATGCTTATTTTTGAAAGTTTCTGATATATTGTTATCCTTACTGATCATCTGAGCTCACCCCTTACAATGTTTTATTTTTTCTAGGATGTGAAGAAGTAATTTATGAATGAACTGTAGGGATAATACGAGGGGATATTAAGAAAATATGTTGTTGTAGTTTTTTTACTTTATGATTTAATGTAAGACTAATGAATATATCTAGTGTTTCCAAGACTGCTAAACTAATTAGTCTTTTGAGATTTGACCTTTTGTGATCATGCCAATGTTATGTAATAATGCACTGACTCTGGTTTACTGGGGTGGGGACGTTACAGTTGGTATCAGATAAAGTTTAGTAGAATCCTTGGAAACTAAATTTAGATAAACATTGATTAGATCACATAGCCCTAAGATATAATTTGAGGATTAGTATAGAATAACATTCTAGAATTTTGGTATTCTATAGATTTTGTGAGTTTTCCAAAAAAAAATACATCCATGTCTGGATACAAGTAGGTAGAGATTGCTCTGGCACATATATACCTAGGGGTAAAACCCGAAAACACCGCTTTGAGCTAGATTCGAATGGGAATGAGTGCATGACAACAGGCATTTCATCGCTGTTGGTTACGACACTCCCCAGGGATATGCTTAGGATAATTTACATTTTCTTTACAAACCAATTGGAAGTATTTTAACATAAGATGAGAATTAATGACCATGGACAATCCTATGGTGTTTCTAATTAAGAATATGGTGGCATGATATTATCTAAATGATTTTATGACTACTATTACTCATATAATGCTTTCTGGTTTTAGTCAATGGCTGGATTCCAAGGAAGTCATAGTAACATTTAGATTGATGTAAAAGGAGAGAAGGTTGGTGAAAATGAGAAAAGAATTGAATTTTGATAGGGTTAAAATATATCATGTTCATGCCAAACCAGTTTTCCAAAAATATGATCAACATCATAAATATTAACCAACTCACGGACTAAAAATAGAAGATAAAGGTGATGAATGATAAGATCTCCAACTGTGGAGACCATGGAGAAAAGAATCCCAAATTTCTATAATGCTGGAAATGTGGAAGGAGACACCCAGGATAGTGTCTCAAAAGAACAAATAAATGCTTTACGTGCAGGAAAGAGGGACATAAAGTGAATAATTACAGAGGAAAAATGAAGAGTACTATGGATGAAAATAAAAATGGTCCCAAAAATCCATTTACAGTCATTTTCCATAAATATAGGGGACTTATCCATTACCCAACTGAATACCCTATTCTATAGGATATTTTCTTGGTCAAATAGGATGCTATGGGGAAATAAATGGTTGGAGAAATGTGTAAAAGTATTAGTACTCCTTGTTGATGGGATTACATTGGAATAATTTTCTCTTGTATTTGTAACCCCGAAGTTTTCCATGTGAGAATGATATTTGGGGAAGACTTATCTTTTCCCATGTGGATATAGTTATAAATAAAGATTTCATTTTATATGATCATTGGGTTTGAGGAAATTAAAATATATTATATTTTTGGATGAAAATACAAGGTATGGGATAAAATTTCTGATTAATATTATTTTATGGTTATTTTGAGGAATTTATCTGATTTTAGTAATGTTAGAAAATAATGTTTTTGGAAAATGACAACATGCAGATCGTGTAAAAACCCATCGCGTCGGACAAAGTTGTGGGAATCGAACCCACAACCAAAGGGTGATTGGTATTTATCACCTACCACTGGACTACGTGAAGTCCCTGGTTAGTGTGACTAATCGTTTTTAGTTAAATGATTTTATTGATCAATAATAAGGTGATTTGGGTTATTATGTCTTATCAAACGAATACCCTCAGTATAGGAAAATGATTTGCTGATTAACTGATAAATGATATTTTGGAGCATGTTCACTTTGTTGGGAACACTATATGCCCAAGGAAACACGAATACTATGGGATTTAATTTTAGGAGTAATGGTGGATATTTACAAACATTTTTATTGTGGATTTATAGTGATTTGGGTTAATTATGGAAATGATTAACCTATAATAGAGAATATGTGATTAGGTTAATTACATTTAATCATGTGACTTTAACAGTAGTTGATGTCATTTGGAGATACAATTTAACATGGAAGACTACATAACCAAATTCTTCTAAGATTTGGGATTTAATATTAGTTTGGATTATATTGAAGGATTTTAAGGAAAATTATTTATTAAATGGTATTTATTTTACATTGGGTTACTGTTGGTTTAATTTTAGAAATTAAGATTAGTGTTTCTTTCCCTAAAGGAATATCTTTTTGGGGGATCATCAGATCTTGTACTAACCTCTTTCGTTTTGATTAATCTCTATAGGCAAGGTAAGTATATAATTTATCCTTCGTGGAACATGTGATTATATAGAATTTTATTATAGCTCTTCCAGTGTGACCATGTTTTCATGAATAGTCATTGTTTAAAAAAATTTGTTAGTGGTGGAAATTTATTAATGAATGAAACTCTACATAAAAAGTAATTGTATCTCATTATTTTCTTATTCAATCTCGTAAATTAATTCCTCATCTTTATGTAATGTAACTTAAAAAAATGTTGTTCGTATACTTTTCCTACTAGGAATGTAATGCCCGTTTTTCCCCTCACATATTTGTGGCTTTCTTGTTGTTAACTCTCTCTTGATCATGTTTTCTGTCCCTCTCCATCAGAACATGACACATAGTTTATCTTCCATATCCATGTTTTCCTACATGGAATCCTAGTATGAGTTATCTTGGGTGACCTTTGTACTTCTCTTTCCTTCTTTTAAGGTGATAGTTTTATTGACTCTTTTTCCAATGTCATATTTTCCATTATATTCCCAAGACCAAGTTTAAAAAAATCGATGATGAAATTATTTAAAGGATTGGATAATGATACACCCCAATCTTCCATGGTACGCTTCTCTTTGAAAAATACAGTAGTGAGTTTTGTAGTCAACTTCGAGTTCTAAAACACACCACAACCAATCAAACTAGTCGTTATCAATTGTAATACCCTCTTTTTGAAATTTTATAAATTTTATCTTTCAACATGGACTTCATTTTTGGATTCTTAATATTGAAATTATCTTTGGGTGATTTTTTTGTATTTTATTGAAAACATTCAATTAATGATGAATAGTGAAAAAACACTAAGTTATAGTTTAAAACAGAATTTTTATTTAAATAATTATTTATTTTATTTAAATTTAATTCACTTTAAAATATATACATTTTACCTATATAATTTCAATCTAATTCATTGGAGTTAGTTTATATTAATTTTAGATATATAAAAATTTTATTGAAATTTTCACGGTCTTTTACCCACCTCCTAGGAGAATTTAGAAATTCACATAAAACATAATTTTACCGCTTCAAAGAGTGGAATTTCGAAAATCCGAGAGACACGGTTAATATAAAGGAGTAAAATGTGGTTCAATGTGATTAAAATATTTTTTTGTGATTAGTAACCTTTTGCTTTTATTTACCACGGTTAAAAGTAAATATGGTAATTAACGGAAACAATTATAATAATACTACCCTAACACATGTCCTAATTATAATGGACAAGGGTATCTCGACCAAAAAAACCTTAGGAATAAGATATTTTAATTTAGGTCCACTTGGATTAGATTAGGTCATTTATTATTCTTTAATTCAAAGAAGAGTTAAAAGAGATAAAATAAATGTTTAGTAACTAAAACATTTTTAATATAAGGTTATACATAAGATAGATTTGATTATAAATATTCATTAGAAAGAGAAAAATATTTCCTACGTAATATTATTTTATTTATAATTTTTATACACTATATTATTTAATTTATTTATGACACAATGGTGATGCAGTAATTACATAATTAGTGAAATATTAATATAATTGATATTATAAATATCATAATAAATGTAAATTGGGACCTTTAATGAATTCCAATACTTTTATAGGTTAATATGACATATTATGATTGGTTATATAAATTTATTTCTGTGTAATAATGCTGCTATGAAATTATCAAAAACAAAATACCCAATAGTTTTAAAATTGATATAAAAGAGTTTTTAAAACATATATTATATTCTTAATTGATATTCTATTCTTGAAAATCTAAGGTTTGAAAAAATGACTTATATAATTTTAGGTGTATCATTAATTGAACACATGGGGGTATCTTGGAAGTATATAGTACGTTTATTAACTATATAATATAAAAATATAAACAGACATGGTAAATGTCAAACAATTTAACTAAGAGATAAATATAAATGATAAGGTTAATATAGTGACCCAAACCAGTCTAAAATATATTTTTTTAAAGGATTTATACCAATAAATACCTTAACCATTAAATAATCCACTTTTTATCCATTAGAAACCGAATATGAATTTCTTATAAAATAATATTTCTAGCTTTTACAAAGGTGCCCCTCACCCCTCTTATAAAAGGGTACTCCCCCTTCTCTCTAATTTACACCTTCAAATCCGTTTGGCTCGGCCAAACCCTGAACAAATATTCTCACAACATAACTCTATTCAACCAAGAGGCATTAGTTTCATCATAAATAAATCCTATGGATCCCTTTTTATCAAATCAAAAGGATGAACACGAAGAAGAGGTAATATTTTCACAACCCTATTTCATGTTCTTTCTTCTTCAACTTCTTTTTTCTTTGTTATTTCCATTACAAAATAATAACTCCAGTATATTTTATATAATGTTATTTTATTATGAATATGGTATAACCATATTCAGTGTTCTATCCATCCATTGAATTACATATAATAATACGTGAGTACGTACGACCTACCGTCTCCACGTCGTGTTGTCATTGTTATTCAATACATTATTATTTGGATGGGTATAATAATGATGTGTAATTCATGTAAATGATAATTATAACATTATAATGATTCTGTATACATGATATAACATCTAATTATATATGATTTTAATGTAAAAAGAATGATATTATTTCTTGTGCGTACATACAGACTGTTGTCTCCACGAACGTGATGAGATTCATTCCTCATTGTATCCATACAAGTATAATTATCATTTTATGATTAAAAATAATGTTCAAGGACTTTATATCATTCTATATATGATTAATATACAACCTATCAATAACAAACATGACTTATGTAACAAAACATATAAAAACAATGAGTCAATTAATGCCCGAAACAACGATAATACTAAGATATTATTAACAATGAAATGTTAAATGATTATATATGATATCATATTAATGTATATTATTCATTTATAATTCAATAAAAATTATTTCACTATTATAGAAGTTTCTAACCTACCCTCGACCAAGGAAAAAGTACAAAATAAGGGGTTTCTTTTCTCACTTTTAATTTCGTGAGATTTCAATTGTTCACCACTTATTTATTGTATGTGGTGTGTGTACTGCCCATGTTTTTATTCATTGTGTAATATACATTAATTAATGGATATTTACAACATCATTATATGATACTTCTTTCATGGTTCTATGTTTTGTAAGTTACTAAATCAATAAGGGAATTTGATATTTTAATTTCCACTCATTCGGTTTTACGCATACTTCATTGATTATTTTACTCCAAGATTATGTGTGGAATCACTATTAATTTTCTTATGTCATAATTTCCACTCCCCTATATGTGGATATACATTTGATAAACATAATAACACCATTGATAAAATTCTTAATCCATCGGCATGAACATGATAAGAGTAATTTGTACTCAATCTTTATTTGTTGAGTTAAACATCCAATTCATTGGTGTTGTTTTTACAAGAATATGTGTGAATTTCCTTTGATTGTTTTACACTGAATATCCAATCATATTGACTGTATTTATATTTATCACATATCATTATGTTGTTGATTTATCCTTAACCAAAGGATATGGCCTTTATGAGAGATTTCATCTCAATTTACATTCCATTGAGACTCCTTTGTTGTTATACACCAAATCACTTTTATATGGTGTATATAATGTACTTTGACATAGTATATCATGAATTCCTTTATTCTCATGATATTACAAAGTTTTTATTACCTAAATTATTTTTATTCAATTGTCTCTCTTTTTGTTAGGAACTCTAACTAAAATATCATTTTAAAATATTTTAAAGAATAATTATTCTAAATATTTCTCATTAATGTCCATGTTTTAAAAATGTTTTGAAGGATTTATTTATATGTACATCAAATTTTTATAATCAAAATACCTTTTAAATGTTTTAAATTAGTATGAGAAACTTTGATTCCAAAATCTATTTTAAATGGCTTCTTGACAAATAGTGTGACTTTTAAATGATTTTAAGAAAAGGGGGATATTTCTCTCAATTATATGACGATTATTTTAATCGAGGTCAATATCCTTCATTATTCTCAATTAAGGTTAATATGATTCAATACAATCTTCCAAATTGTATCGAATGAGTTATTTTTGACTCTGGATGTTCTATTTTTATACCATTCATCATTTGTGGTTAAAGTATTGACATTTCATATGATAATTTTAATATGAATGTTTATGTTATGTTTCAAACATTTCGTATGAGGAATGCATTGGACTTAGTAAGTGACGGGTGGAGCCCGCTATAAATCCTCGATGCATTGGTTTGTATCAGGAGACAAACTAGTGTCTTGGCATAAGGATTTGACAAAATCTTATTTGTAGTCTTGGCATGAGGCCGTGACTATGTGGTTATGATAGTTTGGAATTATACATTCCATCATTATGAAAGTGGTTATTGATATTGTATTTGGTTATTCGACTAGTAGAATATCCTTGTGAATAAGTAAATGGCATTATTTCACTTTATCTTTTCCATATTATTTTGCAGTTCGCGTTTAAATGGATTTTGTTTTAGTTATACATTTCCTTAAATTTTTATGATTATTTATGAAAGTTTCTGCTATATTATTATAATTACTGAGCATCTGAGCTCACCCCTTTCAATGTTTTATTTTTCCCAGGATGTGAAGAAGTAATTTATGAATGACCTAAAGGGATAATATGAGGGGATATGATGAAAATATTTTTTTGTAGTTTTGTTTACTTTATGATTCAATTTAAGACTTATGGATATATCTAGTGTTTCCAAGACTACTAAACTAATCGGTCTTTCGAGACTTGATCTTTTGTGATCATGCCAATGTTATGTAATAATGCACCGACTCTGGGTAACTGGGGTTGGGGCGTTTCATTTATTTTCTTCCAAATCTCATCCAAATACATATTAACATTTTCATTCCATTAGTGTCTCTCCAAAAGTATAAAACTCGGTTCCATAAATTGATTCTCATTGAGAATAAATACAAAGAGTAAAATCCTCTTTTTTTCTTTAAAATTTTTATTCCATTTATTTTCATTTAGTATTATCTCCTCACCTCAACTTATCTAAATGACATGATAAATCTATCATATTATATATACTATAACATTATTATTTTAATTTAATATCCAGTATAAAACCTCTCTACCTCTTATCTTACTCAAGATAATGAAAGTGTCTTTGGTAATTTTTCAATTTACTACCATCGTGGAAACCAAATGATCATTTTCATTTAATGCATTCACGAATCGTGATAAAAACAATATTATTGTTAAAAAAATATTTTAACATTTATATTAAAACATTTTTAATATTGTAAAACTAATTTATAGACATAACATTATATAAATCAAAAATAGTTTCTGATTGTTAGAAAACACACAAAAAATGAACCATACATTTATTATTAATGTTTTATCCAATTAATTATCATAATATCATAAAACAATATGATATATGGTATAATTTAAAAAACATGTGACATATTAATATCATTTTTTTCCACTTATTATGTTTTCATTAAATTCTATAAGAAAACTCAGAATGAACCCACTATGGAAACCATGAAATTAACACTCCTAAACAATCAAAATCTCAAAATGTTATAAATAAATGGGTCAAAGTTGTTATCAAAAGTTCTATATGGTTTTATAATTTTGAATATTTTTATATAATAATTTAATAAAACACATTAAATAATTATACAGGTGGATTGGGGTTTGATGTAAGTCGACCCCATGGTAACATACTTTTCATTGAAAACCAACTTTTAAATTTATAACTTTCCCAATTAGAAATGAATTTTTCTATGATGTTTGTTTTAAGTATTTTTAAATATTATTTGATTCTTGAGAATTTTTATGATTATGGGTGAGACCTATATCTAATTTCAATTCATTGGGGTATGTTTCTATTGAATGTTGTCTATAATAATTATTCCAAGTGTATCTGTGATGGTTACACCATAAGGTAGTCATGAGGGTTTCATCATCAGGTAACCATGGGGATTACATTGTATGGTATATTGATGGGTTAAAAATAATATGGTATTCATTTTGTGTGAGATGTATGTATTAGTGAAAATTATTTCATATCTATACAGATTTTTATGGACCACTAGTTTATTTACTTCTTTTTTACATCGCTTACTATGGTTTTTGTGCTCCACCAAAGATTTATAATTTTTTTTCAAAATTTTAAATAATGCGTAAGAGAAAAGAAGATTCAAGATGCATGTTGTGAATATTGTTTTTGGAAAATATTTTATTTTTTATTATATAAAATTATATTATGGATGGAAGGGATATTTTTTCAGTAGTACCAACTTTTTAGGCTTATTGGTTTATAGGTCAGAATTGTTTCCTAATTAAATAAAACGATATAATGAAAAAATGTTTTTTAATTTTAGTAAGTGATTTCTAAAATAATTTACTAGATTATGTAATGTTTAATTCTGAGGCCTTAAAATTTATATATGTCATTAAAATAAATTTTTTAAAAATCATAACTCATAATAATTATTTTAGAGAGATGAAGATTTTAGAAAATTCAAATTTATAATTCTTACTTACCAATTAAATATATTTATCTAATATTTATTTATATATATATGCATTATCAAATATATTTCATTAATATCATCATTAAATTGTGGTCAATATTTTTTACTATTTAAAAATTAAATAACACATAAAAATATATAATTCCTTTATAAAACTAATATTTTTATTAATTGATATTAATTATAACTATTTAAGATTTATTACCAAATTAATAATAACAAATTGGATTTTCTCCATAATTTATTATTAAATACGTAATTTTTTCTTTAATTTAATATATTAATTAAGAGTATATTTTATGGAATTTAAAATGTATAAATTATATGTTATAATGAAAATATAAAATTTATTACATTTCTAGTTTCATGTTCATATAATTATATATTGATTTTTAAAATACATGTAGGCCACTACATCTAAAGTATGGGTATTAAAAGCAATAGCGGAACCATATAGAGGCGATCGATCTAGCATGGATATCTTAATGATCTCCATGATCTTAAGATATTTCATGTATATAACTCCTCTCAAGTCATACATGTTAAATCTCAACATGGGTTTAGTTAAGTGAAAACCCAACCGATGTTACCACATTTCCATGATCTGAAACATGAGCCTCATATAGAAAACATCAATAACATGGTTCCCATTATTCCACATTTATTATATATTTTAGAGTGTAATTATTTATATTTATATGTGCTAATTCAATGATATTAATATAACTTTAATGTTTTAAAAAGATTACCTTGTTAATTTTTCATATGTCAAGGGATTATGTCAGGAAGAATATTTTACCAACATCTATATAATACTAAGGAGCCAATAACCCCACTGACCATGTAATCCCAACAATAATATATTCCTTAATACCATATACATTAATATATGTAACCATACATTATTGAAAAACAATTCCACTCATTCCTTTAATTCTATCAAAACATGTCAACTAATTTTTTAATTTTTTCCATACCTACCTATATGCAATCAAAGTAATGATATTAATGGAAAACGATGAAAATAGTGATAGTGTATTAATATTAATTTTATTTAGATGTGGATATATTTCACTTTTTCATTTAATTTTTTTATCAATATAAATTATCATAATATATATGTATATATTATATTTTTTTCTCAACAAAATATATTGAGGTTAGTTTTTGTTTTTGAGTTTTATGTGAATAATGTTTTTTAATTATTTATTTATTTAAATAATTATAATACATGAATTTTATGGTGTTATAGCCCCTCAAATTAAATTATTTACATCATATCATTTTAAATAAACTCTCATTAATGAAAACAATTTAGGTTATTTATGAGATTTAAAATTCCCAATATATAATGTATATTGATATATTAAAACTTATTATCCTTAAAAATGTTTGAAAGTAGTCCCTTTCTATAATATAAAGCATATATATGAATGTATGTTTCTCCCCAAACATTTGAGTTAAATACACCTCTTTATTGGTTATTAAGACCCAAATAACTGATGTAATATATGTAGAGAGAATGTAGTAAACCTTACATTAATATACGATCATACGTCTATTTACAATATAAAATAATATTTTACATACCCAAAATTTAATTACAACTCTATATAGAGATAAGATATAGATACAAATAAAATAATCATTATAAAAGTGTTTAAAGAATCAAAATAAAATATAAATATTTTATTCTTTTAGTAGATGATAACGACCCTTTACAAAACATTATATTCAAATATCACATTATAATATTTCCCTTATTCCCTTTTTCTAGTATATTTTAAATGCATGTTATCCATGTAATATAATTTCATGGGGAATTTATATTCATAATTCTCAAAATATATTCAATTGAATGTCTGTATTATGGGTTATTTATTAATTAGAACCATTATACACTCAATTTTATTTACCACACTCCTATATCTCTTCAACAATCAGGAGGATGTAATAAAATGCTTCCATACATGAAACATTTTATTTTTTTGATATATTATCATAGGTATATCATAAAAATTGTTTGATATTTAATAAGTTAAATAATCTTATATTTGTGGTCTTTATCTCTTAGAAATTCATGAATCTCCATTTTTCTTTTATTATTGTGTTTTGGAGTTCATAAATGTTCATATTGTTATTCATAAATCTACAAAAGAGAGTGAAAATAAAAATTGTATTGTCAACACCAGATCCAATCCCATTTGGATAGACATTTGGATATTCATTTAATTTTATAGCACACACATAACTAATTTTATTCCTCCTACATCCAACCATTGACATAAACAGAAATGGTTAGTATGAGGACCATAAAAATTTAATCATAATAAGATATATTAAGATAATGGAATGAAATCCTATGATATACAAAATAATAAATCATATGGAATATTTTTACCATTTTACATCACTTTTGTTTCATTGAGGGTTTTTTTATTTTAGGATCTCTAGTATTTCTTAAACTAAAAACCAGATATAACTGAACATTGTTTTGACAAAAATTGAAGTGCACCAGACCCATTCACCTGGATCCAATTCTAAAAACACATAAATTATGAATTATATATGATAATAGGTGAGAAAACCCAAGAAAAAATAGGAATGTTTTACATAATTTCAAAAATTCAATCATTAAATATTAAAAATAACTCACAACACCATAACCTTAAGGTTCAGAGTCTTAGATGATTAGATACATAAATTTCCTATTAAATAAAACTTCTTCAATATCTCCGTGAAAATTATATATCACTAAAATCATAATTCATCATATAATTCCATTGGTAAAAATGTAACTAATTAATAATTGAGATCAAATACTCAATAAAGTAAAATTATCAATGATTCTTTAATCAGATCGTTAATAAGTATATGAGAATACATGAGTAGGGGATATATAAAATATTAAATTAACACATGTTCAAAAGTGTTATCCATATTCTATTAATTAGGGACATATAACCTCAAAATATAAAAAATATAAAATTTAATAATAAATAAATGATATGTGATAATAATCATGTTCTAGGGACAATAAAATTGGAAAATTAAATAAAATAGAATTATTCTATAAAAATAGGCATATTAAATAATAACATTATAAACAAATCTAAACATTGTCATGTACACACATTTGGTTGTGCAAAACCCATAAAATAATCGTTTACAGTCATAAGGTTTTGAAAATATATAAATAGTATTCATTTATATGAACAAGGTTTTGCACACACATAAATATTAATTATGTACACACACAGGGTATCTAGCCTATCTAAGAAATCATGTCCATGTATAAAATTATGAACATATATAGAGAGAAAAAAAATAATTTCACAACATCTATATCTCATAAGATAATAACTAATTCATATTAGGGATATATATTCGACCCAAACCATTATATAAGGAATATCCATATAGAAGTGCGCCACAGGAAATTTATCACACATTATATCATATGAAGAACAATAAAATCAATATGGCTTTTGAAATATTTCAATATAGTATCACATTAACTTTTAACTATAGAATGATCTTTTGATAAACATAAATCGTTCTACAAAATGAAGTACACCATGAATTTATAAAGAGTATGATCATGAAAATAACACTATAAAAGAATGAACATTTTGTGATAGAGACTAAAATGTAAATCCAATCATAAAATGGGATTTAAGAAAGTATTCTTGAACTTTTCAAAAAAATATAATTTCATTAGTCACATTCAAAAATACTTTTCAAGAAGGTGTGATGAATAATTGTTAGAAACATTATTTTTAAACATTCCCAAATAATAGAATGCAAATATTATATATTGGAAATGTCGAGAAACGTGAAGGGTATGATACAATTGAAAAATGTGTTATTAAATATCATTAAGAAAATTTTACATATATGATAATGTAAAATCCACAAAGATGAAACTGTTATTAAAAGCCTTATGAAAATAGAAGATTTTAATGATAAAGAGTAAATAATATAATGCATATTTATCTTTTAAAATACGACTGAAAATAGTATTGACCTATGATTTTCTCCATTAAAAAATACAATTTTTTTGGTTTTATCCACACATAACAAAAACACCAAACAAATATTATCTATCATAAGTCATCCTATGAATTCATAAATATGAATATTGGTAATAGATTTATGATATATATATAAATGAATATATAAATATAATAAAAAATAAAATAAAAATATCTTTAAACACTAAACTCAATTAGAATTTATAAGAAACTAATAAAATCTATTTTCATACATAAATTACATATTAAAAAATGGATTCATTAATCATTAATGATGTATTTTTGAATATAAAGAATTTTATAATAATATATAATATTAAAAAATGATTCCTTATAAAAAAATTCATGCTATTTTATGATTTTATTCAAAATTAAATTATTTTAATTTTATGATGTGAATTTAGAAAAATTAAAAATCATTTTTCATTTATAATATTCATCTCATCTTCTGAAGTATTTTTTTAATATTTTTCAAATTTAATTTATTTATAGTTGAATAGTTAATAATACTATTTTTTAACATACCTTGAATACTTTAATATTACATGAGATTATTCATAACCTAAAACATAGGAAACAATTTTCTAAAAAACAGATTTATTTTAAGTGATATTATATATCTAAAAATATTATGTTGGAATTGCAAACCTATATTTTATATTTTAAATCATATCCAACAATTTCTCAAAAAACATTTCAATATATTAATTATTTTTATATTAATAGTATTTATTAACTAAAAATATAATATTAAATAAAAAATATAAATATTAGTTTTTTTGAAATTATTATCATATAAATATATACTAGTAAATATATAAAAAACAAAAATAAGAAAATAAGCATTATGATTTCACAGAAAAATGATGAATGTGTGAGGGAGTAACGATTATTATATCATTTTAATAAAATTTTAATTCCCAAAAGCTTATTAATTATAGTGATAAAGTTCAATCATATTACACCTGATTTATTTGAGATATCATTACCCCTCACTGAACCCTCTAGATGATGGGTAATATTTAGTTAAAAATTTTAAAAGAGACCCATTATCTAAATTTTATCATTATAATGAATCTCAAAGATATGAAACATTATAAATTTTAAGGGGATAGAAAATTTTGAAGGGAATAGCGGATCCGTTCAATTTTGTTAAAACCAAATATCATATTCATTCACGAGTGGGATTTTCGATTTAATTCATTTTCCATAAAAATAATAGATTTCATTCCTAAATCAAACTTATTAGCGTTAATTGCATTTTTTGGCATCCTAAGATATAATTCGATATCACCCCTATTGTACTAATTCTGATCAAAATTAATAGGAATTCTGAGATTTCCAAATTTGTTCATTATTCCAGGATTCCATTAGAGGTTGATTTAAGCTCTAACATGATCCACAATGATGTTTTTCTAGCACTAAATGATGATATTACTTTAATATTAGTGTATGAATAGAATCTTGGGTTTCTATCAAAGTGTTAATCTACTGTTCATGGAAAAGATAAATTTCACAAGAATGTGTTTTTATCGTTTTTTAATTTCAAAGGGAACCACAACACTTCTGGTTGAATAAAATTGAGGAAGAATACTACAAAAACCAATGTATCCTATCCTGATAATGGGCAACCCACTCTTTACAAACTCAACGAGAAGGTTAGAGATGGTACCTTTGTTTTGGATAAGGAATTTTCATAGGAGAACCATGGATCAAGGGACGTGACACTTATGTTAGTTCCAGAAGTTATTGAGGGTGACCCCATACCAGGATCTTCTAAACCATTTAAGGGCCATCAAAATCAAAGTGATGATGGTAATATTTCAAGGATGGAAGAGGAAATCAATAAATTTACAGAAACATAGTGCAAACATGATATATTGGATGATATTGAAGATGGTTCCACCAAAAAAGAATTATATAGTCAAGTATTGTCCAAAGAGAGAAGTGTTGTTCTTTTTAATGAAGGTTTTCAACATGTTCTTCCAAGGAAAGAGGTATGTAAGAAATATTACTCCATCCTAAAGTAGACTATTTTTACCAGGTCTCATGGTCTTGTTGAATTTGATTCTGACTAGTATGTCGATCATGATGATTCATATCAGCATGAGCATTATTTTTAATTTTCATTTATTTCTGTTCAAATGAGGGAATGAATTCTTAGATTACCCCATACTTCTAATTTTTTAATTCTCTTTTTTTCTTAATAAATCGGTTCTTCCCTAAAAATTTGAGATTATTTTACAAAAACAATAATTCCAACAATTGTTTAATGGTCAAAGTATGTTAACTATTTACATAGAGATGAGACCCACAGAGGTATAGAATAAAACATAAAATAGAAGGAAAATGAATGATATTGTTAAACTAATATATATATATACATAAAATAAATTAAACCATTACATATCTAAACACATATTTTGATAATAAAAAATGAAAATTATATTTAATTAATGTGGAATTATAAATTTATTCGCATTAGTGGCTGGTCATTTTGAATCCAAATTTCATTTCGACACCAACATTCATGTGTCAACAAATAAATTGTCAAATCTTATAAACTATTCTTATTTAAGGATTTTCACTTATTTCTTGGATTTCAACTCACAATGTATTATATCCATATCCTATTTATATAATATTTTATGATCATATTTTTAATGAAAATAATTTTAGCATGACAGACTATTTCCATTATAATGATTCATTTTCCCATAGATTTATGGTTATAATGGTTGAAGAGTTTTCAATTTTCAAGGTAAGAAAATTTTATTTTTTATCTATTTTATGATGCTAATATTTTTTAGCTCATTAGGTTTATTAATTTTATATATATGGGATCTTATTTGAAATTCATCAAAATAGGACATGAATTCCATATCCCCATTTGGGAGATTCATTTTGGAATCAAACATTTAGGCTCATCATTTTTTATATTGAATGAGATGTATGAAATATATTATTGAATCCTAAAAATTAATTTTTAAATATTTATTAATACATAAATTATAATTTCTAAAATAAAAAATTAATAAAAGGAATCAAAAAATTCAAAGTGAAGTGATTTTATATCCATGGACAAAATAATCCAAAAACCTAAAAAAAAATAATTATATTTAAAATAAAAAATTACATTTGTTAAATAATTAAATTATCGAATAAAATATATGGTGATATTATATTTATAATTCTCCCACATATAAAAATTCTATTCCAGGGAAATCATCAAATATGCAAAATACAATCCACCAAAAAATAAATCAATGGAAATTTACAATGAGTTTTTCTATGATAGAAAATAACACTACCTCATATATTTAAATCAATTCCCTTTTAGTTTTATTTCACCAATTATCATTTCTGAACATAAAAATCATGTGAATGACCCAATCACAATTACATCTCATTGAAATTCATTTGAACCTTCACATTAGGGAAATTTCATATGGGGTTACTTTCATAGTTGGAATTTTAATGTTTCATAATAAGATTGGGAATAAATATCATCCCACTATGTCATGATACAAACCCATGTTTTATATCATGAGAACATTTTATGGTGATTTTTCGAATAAATATTGGTAGGTATTTTTTTTTAAATAATATAATGACCTAAAAGTGTTGGTAGAACTGTCATTTATAATTGAAAAATAGTGATTTTATATTATATTAATTTCATTAATTAAATCACATTAAAAATTTCAAACACCAAACTATCATTTTGAATGAAATTATACATGAGTAAAACTGTAAATTCAATGATATATTTCATCCTAATTATACCCTTTTATTTTGATTTTTGTTTTATTCGTTTTTATTTTTTTCTCATAGGAGATTTGATAACGATGAAATATCATGAAATAATGAAATATCATGAAATTAATAATAATAAATAAATCAAAAACATATATATATTTTTAATTATTATTTTTTTCATTTTAATATATTTTTTAATTATTAGTAGGAAAATTAGATGATATTAATTAAGTACAACGAATAATGAATCCTAACTATTTAAATATATCCACTTAAAAAATAGCGGCACAAAACACAAAATATCATCCAATTAATTTATTACTAAAGAAAAAACATGAGTGGACCATATACAACTTTTAAACATGAATTATAAATTCAAACATATTGATTATGGTGGTGGTAAAGGAAATATTTCTTGTAAATTTGCGTAAAAATATATCAAAATTCAACGATTCAATGTATTGATAAATTTATATATAGAGGTATATCCCAAGATCTAAAAGTGATCATCCCAATAAATTCATTAATAATTTTAAAATATGTAATATACTACTCTATTGTGATGTTGATAATCCAAATGTTCGGGTTTTCACATATAATACACGTTTTTATCATGATTGATTGGGTATTAGGATGAATATTTCAAATAGGTTCAGATTACATAACATGACTGCAAAACTATTTTAATTTCATATTTTAGTGGAATGGAATAAAAAATGGTTAAAATCATAAAAATTCAATTAAATAATATTTCGTGAAAAATTTCCACATCAAGAATAATTTGAAATACATAATTTCATGAATCAATAAATCATTCTCAAAATAAATTAAAGAATAAAATTTACAAGTCATTTTTATAGAAAATTGGGTAATATATATTTTCTACCCATAGTCGTGTGGTTCAAACAATTTACCCATAATCATATGGTGAATGGATATTTCATTGAACAAAATATCAAAGGTTATTTCTCCTATCATGCATAAGTAGATTTCAAGAGTATGAACCACAAAATAAAATAATGAACATCCCAACTTGTGATACCACTTTGTGTGAGTTTTATTTATTATAAGGTGATTTCAATATTATGTGAATAATATTATTGTTTAAGATAAATAAAACTCTATAATAATATTTATATTGTTGACTGATCATATTTGAGGACACAAATTTTCATTGTTAAAATGATAAAAAAATTATAATTCATGGATTTCTATTTTCAAAATATATTTATTATCAAATATTATACAATAGTGAGATATTGCATGGAGAATTAAGGATCAAAAAATAATACATTGATATGGTTAGTCAATTTTTTATTCTTTATTTAATGATATGAAATTGATATAGGTCAACTAAATTTGGTAAAACCCACCTGAAGCATCATATGATTGGTAAAATATATTTACCTAAAAGAGAGAATGTTTTTATGATTGGAACTTATAAATAATAATGTAGGATTTCATTGATTCAGTATAAACATATATCATGATCATGTGTATATTATACCATGTGAAGATGTTGAAAGAAGAATAATTTAGGATATGAAGAGAAAGTTTTAAATATATGGATTTATTCTCTTGAAAAAGTTTATATGGATCCTTGAAAAGTATTTCATAGACGTATATTAAAATATAGATAGATTATGAAAAAAATTATTTTTTGGATGTTTCTTAATGATGTGAAAAATGATATAAGTGAATCTTTAGGGAAACTCTCTAAAACGAAATATCCAAGAATTTTTTTCCTATGAAAGAGAATTCACATACCCTAATGTTTTACTAATGAGAAATTGTACCTCCTATGAAAATATGGATGTATGATGGGTCACATAGTTGAATCTATATAACTGAAGGTTCTACTAATGAAAATTACCATGTGTGATAATTTGATACATGATGGGTTGTGTTTCATAATTACTACAATGGGGAACTATGATGATTGTAGGATAAGATAAAAGAATTATGTTGTCTAAGTGAATTATTTGGTGCATATGTAGTCCAAAGATGAAAAATTAATACATCTACAAATTTTTATGAAGTGTTGTACATTTAAATTTGGATAACTATGTAAGAAAATTATTTATGTCACCTATGTTACTATTTTTTCTTTGAGGATCCTGATGTAGTGAATTTAAGAAACATATTATGTGAGATTTTTTTTTGGAAAACATTTTTTGAATTTTTATTATGAAAGATATGTCTAGGTTTAGTGTATAAAAGATTACAATAATTCAAAATATGATTCCAGAAAAAAATAATGAATAAAAAATAAATTCATGAAGTGTATTTCAATATTATTTATTGAATATGGTAGTTCTAGATGTGTTGTAATTTAATGTAAACCGATATCATATATTTCTCTATTATTATGTCTTCTATTTAAATATGGAGAGATAATTATGAAATAAAAGTTTTGTTTCATGAAGCAAGAGATCTGTGACCTGAAGTAATGCATATTTATCATATTAATGAGAATATAGATTGAATATTTTTATTATGGGGAGTGATGGGTGTAAAATATTTCCATATATCTTGTAAGTAAATTAATTGAATAATATCCATGTATTTTTCATCACTTCAAGGAATGTTTATATAAAATCAATTAAAATATGATTAGAAAGGATCAGTATGAAAGTGGTTATCTAATATCCCAATATATTTTAATTACTGCAATAAAAATAACTCCTGTGTTCACATTACACTGTGAATATGGTAGAAATATAATAAGTGGAATGGAACATACACTTCATGTTTTATTATTATTATATACACTATAGGTCAACGGATAATTGAAATTAAATAAGGGATATACATTTGAAATTTTGACTTAGGAGATAATATTTTAAATTCAATAATAAGGTTACCTAACACTGGTATAATAATTCTTATAAACATGAAACGAGTTCAGGATAAAAATAAGAGAACTAGTATATGTCACACACACTAAATAATAATTGAAATATATATTAGTGAGTAAGAGAGAATAATATATTATTGTTTTATGAATCACAGTTTTCATAAATAGAGGAGGATGATGATGATGATGATGATTTTTTGTTTTTCTTGATGATGATGATTACAAATAAAGTGGAGAATATTTATATATAATTTTTTTGTAATAAATGTATCAGAATATGTATTCATTGTGTTGTATATGAAACATATAAGAAAAAAATGGATCTATTAAATCTAGTTTTTAATGTGAAATTTGGGTCCGATAGTATTTTTGAGGAAATAAGTTGTGAAGGAATATGGTTCATTCATGATATTGTGAAAGTAAGAGGGTAAGAATAAGAAGACTAGGAAACTCACTTACATTCAACATAAGATGTTGGAGGAACTAGTGTGAATGAACATTAATTCGATTTCAATAGGATAAACTTCATTGCAAATTATGGATATGCACTTCTAATTCTATCTCAATTATTATTTCTTGAAGTTTTGGTGGTTATTTATAATAACTTTGATTGAATCATGGACTAAAAATTATTATTGGATGGATAACCATATAAATATCATTTCCACTTTATCTATGCCCTAACAAAAAATGATATGTAATAAAATAACAAAACTGAGATATTAATCATTAAAATAGATAAAGGAATAAGTAATAATTTTACAAAAAAATGACATGAATAAAAATTAACCCACCCCCTTATGTGCTGAGTATATCTCAATGTGGTCCAAAACATTAGAATTAGAGCATCGGACTACCAATGATCAATTTCCCTATTTTATGTTGATCACATATTGAGGAATTTATTATCATTAATATATTAATAGTGGAGAAACACTTTGTTCAAAATATATTTTCATGAAATTAATAGTCAATCCCAACAAAGACAATTCTAAATGAGAAAAAGGGATAAAAATGAAATTTAAATATGAACTTGTATAATTCCTTGAGAAATTTCTTCCAAAACAGGTTATATACGATGAAATATTTTTCTTACGAATATATTTTAATTTTTCCCATGTTTCCACCAAGGATCAGGGCATATCCTCTAACTCAATGAATTATAATAATAACTAGATATATCCATATTCAAACACATACATTCAATTAGAACCACATCTATGAATAAGTGGTGTTTTAATATAAAAAATACCTCATAAAATACCCATTTATGTATTGAATTGTAATATATATTGTGTTCCCAAGATATAGTTTCCCTTGTAAGTGGTGTATTCATAGGGATATAGGAATAAAACACCCATCTTGGTGATGAGGAATATAATTTGGTTAAGTATTTTCATGAAAGGGTTTTAAAATATATAATTCTCTAAACAAATTCCTGAAAAGGAAGAAATGAATATAGAGGAAATGTAAAGGTAATCAAATCCATAAGAGGAGTGGATCAGGTAATTTTTTTGAAAGATTAGGTTAATAATAATTTTATAAAATGTTCCAAACACATTAATAGGATCATTCTATCAAAAATTCTAAAATTCTTTTCATGGATATTAGAATAATTGATTCTAAAAAAATTATAATAAAGAATAAAATTCCCTGTTGATGATGTTTAAAAGATTATGATGTAATAGGTATACATTTTGATGGTACTTGAATGTGATAAATAATTTCTTGATATGAACATTTTAAATCATGATATTCAAATGATGGAGTTGGATAAAATTCCAGATAAATCATTTCAAGAAGTTGATGGAATATGTGGTGATTCCAAAAAATGTTCCCTATGGGAATCAACAAACAAAATACCTCTATAATATTACATGAATATAAATATGTAAAATGAAAATACTTAATAATTATCCTTGATTGAAGTTGTACCATCGATATCATTTTTTCAATAATTTTCATAATTTTGTTTCTATGGAATGGGAATGTTTCGAAGTAAATTTTATATTTTTATGATGAAGAAAAGTTATGATAACCCTACAACCATGTAAATGGTGGATGAGAAAATTTTTTTGGATGATATATTATCCAAATATAAAAATTATTGGAGTATAATGATTATTTATAACAAACACCAAAATATAAAAATATACAAACAACATGCAATGAAGAAAATAACATTAAGGATTATAAGGATTTTCCATGACATGATATTTTTGGCAACAATGATATAGGTTTTTAGAATAGTACCTTGATTGTTAATGTTTATAGAAAACATATTTCCCAGGGGAGGAAGCCATATACTATGATGCAATATTCATATATTAACAAAATTTTATATATTACAAAAAAAATAGAATGATTGAAGATGGTTGTGATATATGATATAGTTGTGATGACATAAGTTATTCATGATCATCCCCATTATAGTTTAAAACAAATGGGAAAATAATATAATGACATATTTATTGTAAATAAGTTATAGACATGATAAAAATGTTGGTGGGAGTTAAAAATAAATTCTCTAAAGAAAATATTAAAGAGGGTTGATGGTTCATCCTTGGTAAATGATCACACCATAATTAAAATTTTCATTTTCACCCACACACCACTATGCTAAAATACTTTTCTATTGATCATTATAAAAATAATATCAAATTTATCTTTAGGTATGATTTAATTATTTTGTGTTTTTCATTGTTAAAAAGGTAATGGTTATTTGTTTTGATAATTTAATTATTGGTGGAGGTTATTTGGATGGATAATAAAAAAGTTCAAAAAATGGGCCAAACCTCAGAGGATCCAAGCACACCAGTTGATTAAAATTAACACTGCTACTAAACAATGAATCGAAATGGGATTATATTTTGTGTTATGGTCTAATATTCGTAGGTATACCACTATTAGGAAGTAATAGAATCCCAATTTGGCCATCTGTTTGACAATCTGTATTGATCTGTCTGTGACACTAGAACTGCACTATGTCAAAAGTTAAATGTTCTGTTCTATCAAAATATATAGAATTGATTGTTCAAAATTTTCAATAATATATGTGGAGATTTTCAGGAGGTTTGGATAAAAACTATTAAATTTCTACAAAGGATGATATCCCTTTCTGGATTTCGAGAACCATGAGTCATGTGGTTTTGAAAAATATGTATACCCAAAAGCACATTCCACTTTGCCTATAAAATGAAAGCTTTAGCTCCTTATTTTTATTTTTTTTTCTTGGTGGAAATTATCCAATATTGTAGAGACACAATGGAGTCTTATCTTCCTTCCAACACTTATAGTATCCATTTCGTTATAGGGGGTCCTGTATGAAAGAGAAGTTCCTCCCGAGCCTCCTCCTCCAATCGATGGCAAGCTAAATAGTGAATGATCATTTTGTGGGAGCTACACATACTTGGGATAGAGTTAAAGTTCCTTTTAATCAAATAGTTTTGTTTAATATATGTGTTAATTATTTCACTTTTGTTTATTAATTATATTATTATCCTCTGAATAATTTTCTTTTGTTATATAAGTGAGACACTTTTCATCTCAACACCAATTGTGTTGATATTTCATGTGGGGATATTTTACTTTTCTAATGGGAAAATACTAGAATCATTTTTTATCACACAAAACCTTACTATTTCTATTATTTGTTATCCCTTGTTCTATTTTTGAGGTCCAATCCTTGAGATCATGTTTTTTAGTTAGGGGCTGCTACTTTATGAATCGTTTTAAGAGGAAAGAGGGGAATCGAGATCTTGACAACTATTAATTAATGAATTATATTAAATAATATAAATTTTATTAAATATTGGTCTATCCAAGATATGTATTTAACATGAAATAATCTTATTCTATCATAATTCATAAAACACCATCGTTATGTATCAACTATTAATCTCTTTAAATTAAGTTATTTTCCTAAACTATTTTCCAAACCACCCCCAATTTTTAAACTTTTTATTATAATTACACACTCTAAACCTATCATTTTTCTTTTAGAGATAACCTATGGTCTAACAAAGACTCTAAAATCATCTTTAAATTATAATTAATTTTGCATTTCATGACAACATGTTCCAACATAGGAGATTTTGAGGAGGGACGCTTTTGTTTTTAGTGTGTCTTTTTTATATGTTTTTGTAAATTTTGTGAATTTTTATTTGTTTAATCTTGTACCTTTAACAATAATTTTTGGTTTTGATTTATTTATAATGTGTGTTATATGAATTATACATTCTAATTTGGGTTATTTACCATATTTTGATCCTGAACTGGATGATATCCTGAGATTGTGACATCGAGATTCACAAGAGAACCCTAGGATTGAGGACACAAAAAACATTGAAACTCTCCCTAATTGTTATTATTCTTATTATGGAATACATATTAAAATTGAAATTAACATATATAATATGGATGAGAATAAACAAACATTAAAATAACTAACCTCACCTGAAGTGTAGATCCACCCCATATACATTCAAATATATGGTGAGGCACCTAATTGTGAACTAAATTCCAGTTTAATTCACTTATTACAAAGATATCATGGACTCACTAGAGAATACCCACATAAGAATTAAAAATAATTTCATGTAGATTGTTCAAAATTAAACATTCTAATGTGGATAAAGAAAAATTAATTCTCAGGGAATTACATTATTTAATATATTATATTGTTAATGATTAGCTTTACATAGTTAAGTCACCCATTAGAGGCTGGGCAGACATAATATTAATTTTTCTTAAAAAATACTTCCCAGCCACTACAACTGCTACTGAATGGAATATAATATTTATTATAAGGAAATCATAATGGGGAACACTTCATGAACATGGGGAAACAATTAACATGATTTTTTTAAGTTATCCACACCAACAAATATGTGATCAACTTTTAATATAATATTTTTATGAATGTTTAATTACTACTGATCAATATGTTATTGATGTTGTTTTAAGAGGTTAAATATTTCATAAAACCTAAATTTTATCATGGAGCATGATTAAAAAGATGGTTCCAAACACTCAACAACAAGGTTCATGGTCTATTATACCTGTTTGAGAAGTCCATGAGGTTTAATCAACCAAATTTGAGAAGAATGTGGACTAGAACATCGAAGAGGTATGTACCATTATTTGAAAACATTCTCATTACCAAGGGAAATCCCAATATCTTCCTCCCATACACTATGGAATATGTTCTTTGAACCCTCGCTATTCTGACCAGTGCCCCCAAAGAAGAGACACTTCTGAGATTTGTGAGAAACTCTTTTATGGATGCCTGTTTGAATACCCTTTAGGAAGGAACCTTTCTATCCATCCATACCTAGGTTGAATGAAAATAAAAAACAATTGGATAGGGTTATTCAAACAAACCTCAACATCCATTGAACCAACCGGGGTAGATTTGTCATCCACCACCACCGATAAATACTCAACCACAAGAAATTTCATTCCAAAAACTATAACATAAACCTAAGCCTAGTCTAGATGACAGGATGAAAAAATGGCTCCAAAAAATATCCAATTCCATAAAACCACCCAAGCATCCATAAAATCCACATACCCCAAATTAGGCAAACTAGAGAACTCATTGGGGGAAATCCAAAGTCATGGGTTATGTAAACTACACTCTCAATAAGTATGTAATACTAATGTTAATGGAAATGTCAGTGCTATCGCCCTTAATAGTATAAATGAATATAAAACTCAAATGACCCCTCTTCTAGAGTCATAAATTCTAATGGAAAACACCATCAGAACTGTTTATATTTTCCAAATGATGAATATCATATACTAAGATAATTTTATCTAATTTAATTATTGCTTCTGTTGATGGGTCACCAAGACCCACCATTTCACTTTTATTTTTCCAAATGTTCAACCAAACAAGGAAAACAAGAATAAACTGAACCTGATAAAGATATATTGGAAACATTAAGAAAAAGTTCCGTTCAAATTTAAATTTATTAATTTTGTTATTAAAATTAGATGATATATCATGTTTTTGAAGGACATGTGTACACATCGAATGACACTTCATGGAGATTAAAAGGTTAGTTTGGGGATGAATGTATTAGTATTGATAGATCCATCACTTCCTACAAAATGAAATGATCCTATAACATTCTCAATTTCCTGAACCATATGTAGAAACCAAGACTTGAAATATGTAGACATTAAATTAATATTTTGTAATACCTAATACATGACAAAAACAGATGCCCAACGACCATATTAGTTTATTGTATTTGGAAACTCTGAACATAATCTTCTAATCATGTTGAAAGATCTTCAATATCCCCATAAAGACCTCCCACTTTATTTATTACCTAAAAATTTTATTTATATCTTGGGGAAAAGAAAACATATAAAGGGTGAGCAAAAATTCTCAGTAAGGGTAATCAAGGAAAAAATTAAACAAACCATATACATTTGAATTTAAAAACATGAACCTGATGTTTAAACAAATTTTTTTTGATCAATGTCATAAAACACGGAAGCACGTAAGGCATAGATCATAATGGAACATAAATCATGCTAAAATAGCATGGGAAATAAAAAAAATGTAATTGTGGAAAACCATTAAGCACATGATATTATTTCTATAGTAGCCAAGGCATTGCTGCCAACCCCATCATAGTGGACAAAGTCCCTTACTAAATCGAGTTCACTCCTTGTTCCAGTCCCGTATCACTGTACCGGATTAACTTGTTGTTACATCCATGTCTATCTACTGAGATATAAATCTTTACCCAATGCATTGGATGAAGATATAGTTCCCACCCATCTCATAATGAAATCATTCTTTCATGTTCCACAAAATAAACATACATCATTCATAATAACCCAATGATTAAAATGGGTTTCATAAACATCATCCCATCATAACATACTCTATATAAAAGAAATGGATATAATTTCATCATAAGAAAACTAAAACTATGTAAATAATAGATAAATTATACTTGAAACAAAAATATACTAAATAATATCATCTTATATGAAAATAGTTTGATTAAAACACTTGAAATGAATTCTTGAGGAAAATATCATTTCTTCATCAAAATCATTTTCTTTTCTCAAAATGCCAAGTAATTTTAAAAGAAAAGAATATTTTTTAAAATAATCATAAATGTTTTTAGAGGAATATTCATTTAAATGATTCATTATGAAACTGTAAAAATCATTTCATGCTGTATAAGATAAAAAACAGTCTCCTCATACTTTTAACGGAAAAGTCAAAAATTACCACGTATCGTAAACAAAAGAAATATTCATTCAATAAAAAAAGTAAAAGTCATAGAGAGGTAATCATGATTTTAAACATACAAGTATTAATATTAAACACTTCATGAAAAGCATTTTATGGACATGGATGAAAAATATAACCCCAGTAAATACTTACATAAAAGAAATCTCAGAAAAAATGAGATTGAAAAATTATCCCTCACTTTACATCCAATTTCTTCCATACGTGTCTGAAACTCCTGTATAGTGGGTTTAAACATATTATTTACTTGTAACATAACCATAATAATATTTATTATTTCATATATTTTTCACGTATGACTTTATATTATCCGTTCTTTTGTAAATTCCGTGTTAAAGCAGTGTTTTAGGTAAAATTGTTTCATTTATCTTATGTGTTTTGACTTCTTGTTCTTGATATTATTACCTATATCCTGATTTAATTAATTCCATAATGTAAAAAATTGTTTAATTAAAAAATATATTCATCATATAAATATATATGATAGATCTATAAATGGAATTAAATACACCATTCAGGGAGACAATAGGTCGTACGTACACACGAACGCTGTTTTCGTTTCCTTACTGAATTGAATGGAATTATGTAAATGAAACATATATGTACATTAATCCAGTGTCATTATTATGTAATATATTTCATGATTATTTTTTATATATACTTTATAACCATACTTTAATGGTTCATCATGGAAAATGAATATCATTGCGTTCGTGGAGACGGTAGTCCGTACGTACGCACGAGCGACAATATCATTCTTTTTATATTAAAATTGTATATAATTGGATGTTATATCATATATAAAGAATAATAATAATGTTATATTTATTATTTATATCATTTATACTCATTATTATACCCATCCAAATGACTAAATGTTTGAATAACAAACTACACCACGACGTGGAGACGGTAAGCCATACATACACATGTGTGGTGACTTTTTCATTCATAGGATGGATAAAATAACTAATATGGTTGTACTATTTTTATAATAACATCACATTATATATAATCTACTGGATTTATTATTTTATAATGGAATCAACAAAGAAGGAGGAAGTGGAAGAATAAAGGAACTTGAAATAGGTGGTGAGATATTTACCTCTTCTTCGGGTCCTTCCTTTTGATTTGATCAAAAGGGCTCCCTAGGTTAGATTTATGACAAAATGAAGGCCACTAGGATTAAGTTCGGGTAGTCTAAAGTGTATTTGGACAAGTTTTGGCCGAGACAAATGGCTTTGGAGGTTTGAATTAGAGAGAAGTCGGAGTACCCTTTTATAAGAGGGGTGAGGGGCACAATAGGAAAAAGATAAAATATTATTTTATAATAAATTCATATTCGGTTTATAATGGCTCCAAAGTGACTTATTTCGAGGCTAGGGTGGCTATGGGTCAATAGCCTATCAAAAAATAGGTTTTATAGAAGTTTATATTAACATTGTAACCTTATCATTTAGATATAACTCTAAGTTAAATAATTTAACTTTTACCGTGTCTTCTTGAATTCTTACACTATATAGTTAATAAACATACTATAAAATACCAATCAAACCCCAATTGGTTCATTAATGTCATATATATTATTTTATATGTCTTCTGGCCGAAACTTATATTTTTAGGACCATTATATTAGTTAATTATATAATATATGTTTTTAAAAACTCTTTTTTGTCAATTTCGACACTATTTGGTATTTTGTTTTTTTTATAATTTCACAACAGCATTATTACATAGAAAAAAATATATCTAACCAACCCTAATATGTTATTTTAACCTAAAATATTAATTTAATTCATAAAAAGTCTCAAATTACATTAATTGTTTTATTTATAATATCAATTATTGTAATATTTCAATAATAAGGTAATTACTACATCAATATTGTGTCCTAAATAAATTAAATAATATAATGTCTAGAAAATATAAATAAAATATGATTATGTATTACATATATTTAGATTTATAATGAAAATTTATAGTAGAATTTATCTTATGTATAAACCTATATTAAAAATGTTTTAGTTATTAAACATTGATTTTAACTATTTTAACACTTCCTTAAATAAAATAATAATAAATGACCTAATCTAATCCATGTGGACCTAAAGGGTAATATATTATACCAAAGGTTGTTTTTGGCCGAATTAATCTTATAAAAAATAATTAGGACATGTGTTAAGTAATAATATTATCATTTTTACCCTTAATAATGATGAAATAGTGGGTTCCCTAGACCCAACTATGTAGTACTTTTGATTACTGTATCATGTGTGCAGTTAGATATGCATGAAGATTTCATACCATTATAGTGCCGACTTTTCTACGTCCACTATAATAATGGTAATGTCCAATGGTTAGTTGTCGTGTCGAGAGGTTATAGCAGATCCCGGGCTATAATGAGAACCTCAAGATACAATGACATTGATCTTAAATATATGTTCTATAGTCTAGATACATCTTACTGACTGGACACAGTAGATGTCTGACTATCAGGTGCTGGGGGCTCATAAGCATTGAGACTTATTCTCATGAAGTTCACACTTGGTGATCTCTAGTTGTGAGATCATGAGTACATACCCGCCAATAGGAACAACACAAGTTTTGGGTGTTATTGATTGTTCCTCTCTGCGTACATGTGTATTGGTCTCCTGACTAGAGACCGTTACCAATGTATATCATTTAATTAAGTACTTTTATGCAAGGAGAAAACCATGGCAGTAAGGTCGTGGTGAGGTAGTTTGTATTGGGTGCTTCGTTAGTGGTATGACGTTGGTTGAATGGTCAAGAAAGGATTTGTCGCTTCCAAGTTTAGGATGTTGTATATCTTAGGCCTGGTTGATTAGGATGGTGACGCCTTTATAAGTCTTTGTCCAAAGTAGTAGAAAGGTGAATCCATCCGGTTAGATCAAAAAATAATAAACCAAGATAAGGACGATGACACAAGAGAGCGTCCTTCTTTATGATATATCAAATGACAAAGAGATTATAGTACACAGTCATTGTTTGTAGGATGGTAATCGTTACAATGACTATACTTATATCATTAGGGGTCATGATGGGTAGCTAGACCCCGCTCTTGGTTTGTGAATTTTATTCAATGCTGTCGAGATACGGGCCTAGAGAGTCACACACAACAGTGTATTCAAGAATCCGTAGATATTCAGTTGAATAGGTATATGGACATAGTGGGCCCCACCACGGGGTCCGACAATTTGTACAAGTTGTCGATCACCAAATGAATTAAATAAATTCATTAATATTCATGTTATGAATTTTAGGGATTAAATTTATTTAATTTATTTATGAGTTTAGTAAATACGAGAAGATATTAATCGAACGAATATTATTTTAATATTCAGGGTTCATTTAATACTAAGCGGGACAACGAGTCGAGTTAAAAGGCTCGGATTTTATCACGTATTATATTTTATATATAATACAGGTATGTGATAAAATAATAAATACTATTGGCGCAGTTAAGTTTGTCAAAATTATTTATGTGGACGTTGAAATATACGGGGGCCGGGGAACCCAACCGGGTATTTCTCAACGTGTCTACAAATAAGAGGAGGATCTCTCTCTTTGGTATGCACATCACTATTCATTAGTTTATGGAATGAAGTTTGAGAGCCTCTATATCCTCCCGCTTCCTAGAGAGAGAAGTTGAAGATCCAAGAGCTCTGATCAAGTATCTCCACACGCATCGCAAGAACGAAGATGTGGTGATCGTCGGGACGTTGAAGATATCGTTGAATCTCCGTGCTAGCACCTGAAGTTTGATGATTGGCGTTCCTGAGGATTTTTGAGGCATGTGTGGATGATCTTGAGGGATCCTTCTTTGGATCCATCGTGCAATGATTGCTGTCGACAAGTAGCGGTCGAAAACGGATTAGGATATGCAACATGTTTGTTTTCCATTTATTTTTGTGCTCTTAAAAATCTACGAGTGATCCTCGGACGTTTGTGGGGCTCGGATCATCGGCAATGACAAGTATCGTTGTTGTGCCGAAGAAAAATTTTAAAATCCCTGGCCCATCGGCTTCCGTTGTGCGCCCCATAACCCAATAGTGGTATCAGATCTATCACATAGATTTTCTGACACAAATAAAATTAATTTGCATATAATTAAGTAGAGGGTTCGAAAATGGTTCCAACGGTTCAAACCGCATATCGATCCAATCTCGAACGGCCAAGATATGGTCAATTTAATTTTTTGGATTGGATTGAATATGCAGTTTGATCTCGGGCATTAATTTTATTTCATCCAGCGGAACCGATCATGTTGAGATTGGTTCAATCGATGTAATTAAAATTGTGAAAATTATAATTTTTCAAATTCAATATTTTGCACAATAATTATATTATTTTGATAATATTTATTTTATTAATAGAATAATGTAATAATAATAAATTATTATGTTGTTATAATAATTTCATTATTATTAAATTTAAAAGGTTATATATAGCCTTACGAATAAAAATGGAAAAGACTTGAAAAGATAAGTCTAAAAGTTTTTTTTTAAATGGTTGGACCAAGACTTAAAAGAGGTCTTCACAAAATCAAAAAAAAGGTGGAAGAAGACTTCAAATGAAGTCTTGTTTAAAAAAGGAGAGGGGAGGCCTGCTGTACTGGTTATGAAAAGAAAAAAAACAAAAGGGGGCATGTAGTACAGGGAAGAGAAAAACAATGAAAAAAAAGTGAACAAGGGGTCCGAGCGGACCCCCACTATCCTGCGCGGCGCATGCAGCGCCCCGCTACTCCCATACCCGCACGGCGTGCACCAGGCTGTCGTGCCCTCCACCGGCGCCACTCCCTCCAGGTCGCCACCCCAGCGCACATCCCACCACCTTCCCGCCCTGGTGAGCCCCTACCCAGGCGCTCTCCCGCAGTGCCTCCTCCATCTTGGCAGCAAGCCGGGCCGACCTCCTGTGTCGCGCAGCATCTGCCAGCCCCTCTTCCCGCGAATTACAGCACCAGGATACACTAGGCATGGCGCCACTCCGCACAATGGCGTACAACCAGGGCACCGTAACCCCTTCATCTGTGGCAGGTCTCTATCCTCGGGATGCCACGCACAGGGATGCCGCACCCCTAGCATCGCCGGGTGCAGCGCCCCCCCCCCCCCCCACCCAGCTGCTCTCCGCCGAAAGTCGTTCCCCTCTCTTTATCAAACACTACCCAGGCCAGCTCACCTTAGCATGCCACCAGGATACCCCGGTTGTCCAACACTAGAGAAGGACTCCACCACGGCGCCATCCCAGGGCCGTTAGCATCCAACTTCAGCGGACAAGATTTCCACTCGCCCTCCACCCTGTCTGCACCCCTCCGCACGGACCTTCTACACTGCTGGAGTCCGCACGGTTCTACGCCCTTAGCCGGCCAACCCGCTCGGGTGGAACCATGCACGTCGCATGCCGCGCCGCAGAGCAGGTCGTCAGGAACCGCCCAGTCCGGCCGTCGCCCGGTCCTCCTAGTAGGCAGGTAACCCCTCGGATTAAGATAAAAAAATTAATATAATTAATTAATTAAACTAATTTAATTAATTAATATATTAATTAATTAAACTAATTTAATTAATTAATATATTAATTGTAGTGAAATAATTTTTTAATACCCAATAATAATTAATTTAATTTAGATATTAAATTAAATTAATTAATTAATTTAATATTGGAATTAAAATTAAATTAATTGACGGACAGATAATTAATTAAATTATTTGAATTATTTAAATAATTTAATTTAATTAAATAAACCCTCGTACTTAATTATTGCATTTCAATTTTTTTCGCACAATATTTTAAATTACTCTTCGTCTGGTCTTGAGCAACGACCCATGTATGTCTGATTTTAAATTACTTATTTAATTAATTATTTAAACAGCATGTGATGATTGTAATTAATTAAAGACGGTCTGCACATCATCTATTTATCGGTTAAAATGTATAAGGACTTGTGTGTCCAATTGATTTGATGTACATTTATTCCCGAGTCCCCCTCGCCTGTGTGCGAGTACAATTGTACTTCGGACGAAGATGATGAATGACGTCGACCCCACCAAGACGAGGCAGAGTGCGTTGATCAAGACGATGCAAGACGACACGTGGACTACGCCAAGACGAGGTAGTAATCCAAGACGTGATGTGGAATTCACCAAGATGAGGGGATGAGAAGAAGACATACAGAACGGGAAAGCTGTATCAAGAGTCAAGTATACGACTCAGGTATGATGCTCCTTAGGTCGTTAAGATGCTCATGACCATTCGGGTAGTGGTTTTACCTTTATGCATTTATTTATTATTTTATGCATTTTAGGACGGCGGGAAAATACATATAATTATAATTAATAAAATGCATAAAGAAGTGAATTTTTTTTTCTATTTATGTTCAGTTGTGAGTGCGAAAACATAGTTGAAAAAGATTAATAGAAATGGATTTCATTCGTCGACAGAAAAACATAAAACCCTCAAAGAAAATATTATGTTACAGACAGCCTTCCATCATTAAAGTTTGAACAAAACTGGGTGTTCGAGGTGCTGGTTCATGCCGTAGATGTGGGTGCCTCTTACTACTGGGGAGTTCTTATATGTGTGGTGGGTCAACATAACTAAAATTGTAGAAAATATATATCCTTATCTAGTTTGTTGTGATTTTAGAGGCAACCGTTGAGTAAATAATTTAATGATTTGGCAGATGGGACGTCACTCTAGAGATCAAGGAACCCCAAGCTAATGCGGTTGGCCAGCCTAAAGCCTACCTTGGACCCCCCGAGTAGTGGCGTAGCCCTAGCTTGTAGACAATGAGGGAGGTTCGGGGATACTTTCCACTAGAATACTCAAGAGTATTCTGATTCTAGTATAGAGGGTTCCTTAAATTTGAAAAAAAAATTAGTGGGAGACATTTAATGATTAAATAATCTGTAATGTCAGAATAGGTAATCACATAAAAGTACAATCTGCCAAGGTATATTTTTAGATAATGGAAAGAAATACCATAATAAAACTGTGATAAACATTGGAAAAAGTCAATGTCCCAATAAGAAAGAAATTCCAAGTGTATTATAGGCGCTTGCGCACATTAATACCATAATGGGAATTCAGGTTTCTTGTGCCGCAACCTGTTAAGCCACCTCAAGAAGTGAGGGTGCAAAAAAACTTACAGGAGACTCATGATTAAAGAATATGATGGTTCATTCATAATGCTATCATCGAATTCTAATGTTAGTTGTGGTCGCTACATCAATACTTGATGATCACATGTAGTCACATCTGCAAGATCCTTTCAAGGGGAAAGTGAAACAAGATTTGAATGTGATGGTCGCACTCGGTATGTGTAAAGTGAAAGACGGTTCACAATCATTCATGCCATACCATTTCTTATACCTTTTCCACCCAATTACTCTATTTTAGTTTAAAGGTACAAACAAACGGTATAGAGTAAGTGCTTCATTACCATTAAGGGAACAATCGCCATGTAATAAAAATATTAGAGATAACACCATTTTTTATTCTTATGGCAAATAAATTTAATGACAAGGAGAAAAGGCATATGGAAAGTTACGCCAAAGGAAACTTCGTCATGTCCTTCAATGAAAAAAATTATTGGTTATATAACATGAGGGTTTTTTCATAAAATAATTAAATGTATTCAGGGAAGTTTAAAAATTGAAATACAAGAAGAAAGTTCCCGCTCCTTGTTCAGTTAATATTCATCAAATAAAAGTATTTTTTTCTCACATACATCTTGGGTATTAAAATACAATATTCTTTTCACCTATATGTATTGAAATACAATAACTAAGTATGTAGAGAAACATTACTAAAAGTAAAGTGTCTTCTTCAAGTAGTTGAGAAAGGGTGATTCCAAAGTCAGTATGGAGAAACACATAACTTTTAATTTCCAAGTAATTGATTCAAATTGAACATGTTGTGGAGTATGACGAAAAATATTTATCTCATGTGCCTATTTGGACATGATGATACATTATTCCATTTTTTGGAATGAATGTTGTTTGAGGTAACGTACTCAACAAACAGTTCACTATTTTTTGAATCAATGGCAATACATGATGAATAAAAAATTTAAGACCTACCCAGTTCTTCCAATGTGATTCTTTGTCAAGTGAAACTAAAATCGGATGTAAACTATATACCTAGTAAGGTATTTAGTCTCGGCACAACTAAACACATATGGTATAATTGACATCTTTAGTTTAGACAAAGAAACCTTTGGAAATGAAGGTACGCCACAAAGCTTCCACGGTTAGTTCAACTCGAGAGTGTGAACTATTCGAAAGAAAGATAGAGGTAAAGATACTTCATAAGATTCGTTTATTTCATTATGGAATGTACCAACGAATTATACGTTTGGTCAAAAGATATGAGTTGTTTTGGATCGGTAGGCCAAAGAATATATTGACCAAGCAATCATCGATCATGATAATGTAGCATGGAGTAATTCCTAAACACATGTTACCTTATCTACATCACCGTATTGATGATCATAAGGAGGAACTATGACAAGTCTTAAATATTTACATTGACCAACAAACATGTAGTGTGGAGCAATTCATAAACGCATATGTTACACATCAAAGTTATGATGTATGTTGTATCAATGTTGCAACATGCAGAAACTTCCATCATATTTAAAAACGTGATTTTCAAATAACAGCTTAATACCATAAATAATATGCCAACTCTTATGAAAAATGGATATCATACGAGTCATAGTATGATTGAAAATCCATTATGTCATAAGATGTATTTAGATGAAAAGTGTTTGTTAGGATTTAAACAAACATGCATCAAGTTAAACCCATTTTGCATCAAAGGTAATTATCCTAAAAGTTGCTTAAGATATTACCTAAATACCTAAGATAGAAATAATGTAATCAAGTATTAGACTACATTCCTATACAAGGGTGCACATCTCTATTAGAGATAGTCGGAGATGGATTGAATTGGACTTAGTCAATGCTCGAGATGCACAATTGGTTGGCATATGGAACAAGTTCCACAAGTACATGTGGAATAGGAAGGTTCTAGAGACACATACTGCGTAGGAAGAATAAAACCATGGTGATGGTTTTATAGTCACCGCGGTCAGTGATATATTATTCATTAAGAATAATAAATCATATAAGTAAGCAGTATAAGGCAACGATCTAAGATTGACAAGATCAACTAAAATTCAATAATGGATTACATGTATCAAATTATAATGGGCGCTTATAAATTGAATACAGTGGTGGGTATTCAAATGAAATGGTACATGGATGGTACAAGTATTGTACAAATAATGCTCGATTGGTTATACCAAGTCAGTATGCCTAATTATATTAGAATTTTACTTTTCATAGCCAAACTTCTAAGACCCTTTTATTCTTCATTCGATGTCAAGTTCATCTTTCACGGAAGGTGTCTATAAGATGCAACTAGAAAGAGATGATGACATCAAATGATTCCAATAAGGGTTGAAAATTACTGAAATCCAATTATGGATTGAAGTATGCAACAAACTTTAGTGAATTCATTATAAAAGAGTATTTTACTTGTGTCTACCAAAGGTTAGTGGGAGAGCCAATGTTTTCCAAGTGATATATGTTCTGCAACATATGGAAAACAGATTCTGATCATACAGTTAGATAATATCATGTTAAAATCAATTCTCCAATGATTGAATTCAAGTAGCAACCTATGTTCTAGGGAATATGATCTACTGAGGTAGATCCAAAGGTTTCTTGGTCCTAATCAATCGTACATATAGTGACGTTGTATTGAAAAATACAAGTTGGAACAATTCATGTTCAGATTTGTTGCCTATGTCACATGGCATAATCTCTCCAGCTTAACATGTTTGGAGCATGTGTAGAGATTAAAGTTTTGAATTGATACCATATGCTTTAGAGATGGATCAATCACATATGCCATAATATGTACAATAATTGATACTGCTAGGATACAATTTATTATAGGTAGATATCAATTATTTCCAGGAGCACTACAAGTGATGCAGATAGAACTATCATCTTGTACTTCGGTGAGTACAAATGATATGTACCTGTAATATGGAGAGGAAGGAATACTAGTTATGGTGGGACAGAAACTAGTAATCCTTAGATCAATTTGATCATGTATCGCAGTTAGGCAAAGGAGATGAACGAGTCAAGATCATAAAAGCTTGTTGTAGCTATACCTACAAATACAGAGTACCTTGCAACTTCTAAGGCAGCTAAGAAGTAGTTATAAATTGCAACGATTTTTCCCTGTTATTTGATTCGCACCTAGTGTGAAAATTATTATCATAATGAGAATTATGGTATTCTTACTAGCCAAGTTGTCATGTTATGAAAATGGAAAAAACAATATACTCGGGGATACCCTGTCGTGAGAAGTTTAACTCAAGTATATGAGGTCGCATATAGCAGATATTCCATACGGAGAAAACGTGGCAGGCCCAGCATTTATAGCCCTTACATAGCAGAAACATGATTTTTATCATGTGATTAGCTAACAATTTCAGTTAGCAAGTTGGCACTAGTGCATGTGGGAGTGTTGAAATAGTGGGTTCCCTACACCCAACTATGTAGTGCTTTTGATTACCGTATCATGTGTATAGTTAGATATGCATGATGATTTATTACCATTATAGTGCAGACTTTTCTGCATCCACTATAATAATGGTAATGTCTAAAGGTTAGTTGACATGTCGAGAGGTTATAGCAGATCCCCGGCTATAATGAGAACCTCAAGATACAATGACATGGATCTTAAATATATGTTCTATAGTATAGATACATCTTACGGACTGGACACAGTAGATATCGGACTATCAGGTGCTGGGGGCTCATAAGCATTGAGGCTTCTTCTCATGAAGATCAAACTTGGTGATCTCTAGTAGTGAGATCATGAAGACAGACCCGCCAATAGGAACACCGCATGGTTAGGGTTTCATTGGTTGTTCTTATCTACAGACATGTGTACTGGTCTCCTGACTTGAGACCATTACCAATGTATATCATTTAATTACGTACTTTGATGCAAGGTGAAAACCATGGTAGTAATGTCATGGTGAGGTAGTTTGTATTGGGTGGGTCGTTAGTGGTATGACGTTGGTTGAGTGGTCAAGAAAGGATTTGTTGCTTCCATGTTTAGGAAGTTATATATCTCATTCCTGGTTGATCAGGATGGTGCCACCTTCATAAGTCTTTGGCCAAAGCAGTATAAAGGAGAATCTATCCAGATAGATCAACAAATAACAAAGAAAGATAAGGATGATGACAAAAGAGTGCATCCTACTTTATGAGACATCAAATGACAAAGAGATTATAGTACACAATCATTGTTTATAGAATGGTAGTCATTGTAAGGACTATCCTTATCTCTTTATGGGCCATGACAGGTTACTAGACCCCGCTCTTGGTCTGTGAATTTTATTCACTGCTATCTAGATATGGTCCTAGAGGGTCACACACAACAACATATTCAAGAATCCACACCTATTTAGTTGAATAGGTATATAAACATTGTGGCCCCCGCCACGGGGTGTGAGTATTTCTCCAAGTTTTCGATCACCAAATGATTTAAATAAATTCATTAATATTAAAGTTACGAATATTATGGATTAAATATATTTAATGTATTTATGAGTTTAGTAAATACGAGAAGATATTAATCGAACGAATATTATTTTAATATTCAAGGTTCATTTAATAATAAGTGGGACAACGAGTCAAGTTAAAAGGATCATATTTTGTCACATAATATATTTTATATATATTACAAGTATGTGATAAAATAATAAATAATATTGGCAAAGTTAATTTCGTCAAAATTATTTATGTGGACGTTGAAATATATGGGGGCTGGGGAACCCAACCGGGTATTTCTCAACGTGTCTATAAATAAGAGAGGAGGATCTCTCTCTTTGGTGTGCACATCACTATTCATTCATTTATGGATTGAATTTTGAGAGCCTATCTCTCCTCCTACTTCCTAGAGAGGGAAGCTGAAGATCCAAGATCTCGGATCAAGTATCTCCTCAATCATCTCAATATCGACAATGCGGTGATTGTTGGGACATCGAAGATATCATTGAATCGCGACACTAGCATCCGGAGTTCGACGATTGATATTCTTACAGATTTTTTGAGGCATGTGTGGATGATCTAGAGGGATCCTTCTATGGATCCTTCGTGCAACGATCATCGTCGACAAGTAGCGGTCGACAACGGCTTCAGATATGCAACGGGTATGTTTTCCTTTTATTTTTTTGCTCTTAACAGTCTACGCGAGATCCACAGACCTTTCCGAGGCTCGTATCATTCGAAACGACAAGTACCGTCGTTGCACCGATGAAAATTTTTAAAATCCCCGGCCAACCGGCTTCCGATGCGCGCCCCATAACCCAATAAATAACCCTATTTACTTTTAACCGTGGTAAATAAACGTTCAAAGTTATTATTCTCCAAAAATTATATTCATCTCATTGAACCATATTCTAATTGCTAATATCAACCATGACTCTCGGATTTTATGAAATTCAACATAGAGAAGCGGTAAAAAAAAAATTTATGTAAATTTGAAAATTCTCCAAGGAGGTGGGTAAAAGATGGTTGAATGTTCAATAAACTTTTTATATATCTAAAATTATTATAAAATGACTTCAATAAATTAAATTGAACTTATATAGGTATTATGTATCTATTTTAACTTAAAATAAATTTAAATAAAATAAATGATTATTTAAATAAAAATTATGTTTTAACAAATAACTCAGTGTTTTCACTATTCATAAAAAATTGAATGTTTTTATAAAAATACCAATAATTCACCCTATGATAATTTCGATATTCCAAATCCAAAAATGAATCCCATTTTGAAAGATAAATTTTTAAAAAATTTAATAAGTGGGTATTAATATTCAAAACAGCTATTTTATATAATAATTTAATAACATATCGTTGTTTAGTGAATCCCAGTATTGGGTACTACAGACACTATCGAGGAAAGTCACGATTGTGTGTAATGCAAGCCAAGTAAATTCTCCGTGTAGTGGAATCTACCTTTGGAGTCGCGTATAACATAACCAAAACATATTTCATTTATACATTTAAAAAATCTATACATAATGTTTCGTAGAATAATTTCTACAAAACGAACATGAAATTTTGTTTAACATGAGCCAAGAATAGTGTTGGGTATACTACAAGCTAATACAGTGTTGCATATAGTACAATATATTCATGGTTTAGTGTACAATAGAATAATTCAATGAAATTAAAAAGAATATATCTCATAAAATATTGGGGTGTTACATTCTACCCCCTTAAAATAAATTTTGCCCTCATAATTCGTCGGGGTTATAAATCGTTTACTAATTGAAAGTTTCATTCATATAAACCCACATCATAAAAAGGAATAGTAAAAATTAATTTTAAAAAGTGAAGTATGAGATGTAACAGTTACCCAAATTAACTCATCACTGAAATTCCACATAGAAGAACTTAGGTGAAAATATTGATATGGAAGATAAATCTAACCATCATGTTCTAATGAAGAGTGGTAGAGAATATGGATATAAAAAAGGCAACAATCACAAAGCTACAAATTTGTGATGATCTAAGGTACCATCAGATTCATCGAATATGAGGGAATTATGGAAAGGTTTTTGGTTTTCAAGATCATTTACCTAATGTTGAAAACATTTTTCACAAGGACAAATACTTACGTGATTTCAGTGTAACATCATCGTTGGTCATTCCATGAACAATTTGCACTTTATCTCTTATTTAATGAAATGAAGTTGAATTTGTCCGAGTAGAGAACCAATGCTTTACATACGTGGAAATTACATTACATATGATGAATACTTAATACATAACAAAAACAGACACACAAGGACCGAAATAGTTTAGTGTCTTTGGAAACTAGGAACGGAATCTTCTAATCGTGGTGAAAGATCTTCAACATCTCCCATAAAATCTTCCCCTTTTGTTTTTCTTTCCTAAAACCTTTCTTTAAATCCTGGGGAATGGAAAACATATAAAGGGTTAGCTCAAATACTCAGTAAGGGTAAGCATGGATAAAATAAATCAAATCATATACATTTGAACTTAAAAACATGAACATAATGTTTAAACATCAAAATCTTGAGGAAAGACATAAATCCTTGAAGTAATTAAGTCATGTATCATAATGGAACATAAATCTTGATAAAATAGAATGGGAATAAAACATTTAATTGTGGCAACCATTAAGCAAATGATATTCTTTCCATAGTAGCCAAGGCATTGCTGCCAAGACCATCTTAGTGAACAAAGCCCCTTTCTAAATCGAGTTCACTCCTCATTCCAGTCCTGTATTACTGAACCATATTAACTTAATGTTCCAAACATGTCTATCTCATGAGATATAAATATTTACCCAAGGAATTGGAGGGAGATATAGGTCCCACCCATCTCATAAAGAAATCATTCTTACTTGTCCCACAACATAAACATAAATCATTCATCATAACCCAAAGAATAAAAATGGGTTTCATAAAAATAATCCCATCATAAAATAATCCATATAAAACAAATGGATATCATTTCATCATAAAAAAGGGAAATCAAATAAATCACGGAAACATTATACATGAAACATACACATATGGAATAATGTCATCTTAGATGGAAAAATGGTTTTGATAAAACACTTGAACTGAATTGTTGAGGAAAATATCCATTCTTCTTCAAAATCAATTTCTTTTCACAAAAATTCATGCAATTTTAAAAGAAAGAGATTTTGTTAAAAATAGTCATGAAATATTTTGTATGAAGCTTCATTAAAATAAGGCTTTATAAAACTGTAAAAATCTGTTCATTCCGTATAAGTTTAAAAACATTATTCACATACATTTACCGGAAAAGTCAAAAAGTACTTTGTAAAAAGAGGATTAGTTACATACCATGTAGTAAAAGTAAAAATGGTTAAAAAAGAAATTAAACATACATGAAATCATTTTTAGAAAACAGGGATGTGGATGATAAATATAACACCAGTAAATACTTACGAATAAACAATCTTGGATAAAAATGAGATTGGAAAAGTTATCCTTTACCTTAGTTCTGATATGCTTCATACCTATCTGAACCTCCGGTATAATGATTTAAATAATGTCATTGAATTATTAAAGAATCATATTCATTGTTATGATATCATATATGTTTCACTTATGACTTTATATTACCCGTTCTTTTGTAAATTAATGTTAAAGTAGTGTTTTGGGTAAAATCGTTTCATTTATCTTCCATGTTTTGACTTGTAAGTATTAATATGATTAGATAGATCATGATTAATTAATTCCAGAAATTAAAACATGATTTATATATTATATATATTCAGAATATACATATATATAATTGATCTATAAAGGGAAATAAATACACCGTTCTTGGAGACGGTAGGTCGTACATAAGCATGAACGCAATTTTCGTTTTCTTATTGAATTGAATGGAGTTGTGTAGATGACATACATATATATATATATATATAAATCCAGTAGCATTATTATTTCAAATATTTCATGATTACTTAATTTGTATACTTTATAATCATTCTTGAATTGTTAACATGGAAAATGAATCTCATCGCGTCGTGGAGACGGTAATCCGTATGTACGCACGAGCGATGATATCATTCCCATATTTATTGAAAGGAATTGGAGTGGTTGATACATTATATAAGAATTTGTATGATGTTATAATAACTATTTATAGTTATTTTTTACACCATATACCCAACCAAGTAAGGTGGTGTTGCAAAAATAGATTTCACCATGGCGTGGAGACGGTATTCTGTACATACGCACGTGCGGTGATTTCATTTTCCGTAGTATTGATAGAAGTAGAAATGGGTTTGATTCATATTTATAATAACAAATCAGTATATTATTGATACTTATGTAATTACTTTATTATGAAACAACTAAGGAAGAAGAAGTTGAAGAAGAAGTAAGCTTGAAAGAATCGGTTGAAGAGATTACCTCTTCTTCGACGCACCTCCTTTAAAATTCTTCTTAGGGATCTAGGGTAGGTCTTTTGAGAATACCAGAACCTATATGATATAACTAGAGAGGTTGAGAAGTGGAATTGGTAGGGTTTGGAAGATCAACAAGGCTCAAAAGGGTGTTAAGAGAAGTGGGAAGGGGTTCCCTTTTTGTAATGGAGGAGAGGGGCACCTTTGCAAATCTTAAACTTATTAATTTATAATAAATCTAAACCCACTTAAAAACCACCAAAAATGACTCATAATCGAAGATTATATGAGATAGGTTTGTAATATAATCAAACAATAAAATTTATACATTTAGGGAATTTATTTTAAACATTATTGACTTGATTTATCCTTATTTAATCTTTTTAATGTTTATTTGTGGTAATAAGATTCTAAATATTAAATTGTTATAAATAATTACTTATGTGTTGTGAATTATCCATAATTAGATTATTTATGACATTTTAGACTATATAAATTTTAATTTATAATTTTTATATATTTTTGTGATTTTTAAACAATTTAATAATATGTTATTTTTATAAAATAACAATAGTGTCAATTTTGACACTATTTAATTATTTGAATTTCAATAAAATCTACACAGATGATATATACGAACTAAAATATTTAATGGGATCATAACATGTAATAGTACTATAGAAAAGTAGTGGAGAAGATTAAATATTTCATATAATATTTATTTTACTATTTGTAAAACCATTTATTTGATATTTCTCTTAATAAAATAAATACTACAACATTTTTGTATAATTTTTAAATATACTTATTTGTTGCATATAAATTAAAAATAAAATACTAGGATGAAGATAAATCTTATATCATTCGTAATAATACATTTAGTCGGATTTAGCTTCTAATACACCGAAATTTTAAAATGTTATATTTATTAAATTATGAAGGTGACAACTTTGACATCATATAAAATAAAATAATTTAAGTTTCATAATCACTTTTATAAGACTCCAAACGGTCCTATATTAGGTAATGGGATTCTTATAGTGTATATATAAACTACCAATAAGTTTTTTTTCAGGTTTGGGATCCCTTTAATATGTATTATAATTTCAATAAAAACAATATTATTGATTTTTTAACTAAATAAATAATTTTTGCATCATTAATATATAAGATAATAAGTTAATTATATAACTCTTAAAAATTACAAATAAATTACCATGATAACAAAAAACATTTTATATTTCAAATGAGTATTTATAACCGAATTTATATTGTTTATAACATTATATTAAAAATACCTTAATTGTTAAAGTTTGAGTGAGGCATATTTCACTTTCCTTTAAATAAAATACACTAAAGGTCTTAATCACCTCCAAATGGGTTCTAATGGATTCCATTTCGACCCAAATATGTCTTATGACAGAATATAATCATCCAATTGTATTAAGACAAGTGTTAGGGTAATTTTATAATATTATATTTACCCTAAATTACCTGATTTACCTTTTACTATGGTAAATAAAATTTACTGTAGTTACTATTCATAATGCCCAAAAATAAAAAGTAGTCTATTAATATATTTTGGAACCACTTATTCCAAATATGGAATAAATTTTTCCAAATTCAATAAACAGAAGTTTCAGAAATTAAATTAAAAATAATCTCATTGTCGAAAGAAAACAGGGTTTTGTTTAAAAATTGAAAATGATTGAATGGATTTAACCTACGAATTCAATGTAAAATCAATGATAATGAAATATATTACATTAAATTGTAAAAATATATTCTATTTATACTTTAAAACCATTCAGTATTATAATTTAAACGCATAAATTATTAGGATGAAAAAGGTTGTTTTTAATTAAAATATAGCGTGTTTTTACTATTCGTTAAAATATGAAAGTTATCAGAATAATATAAAAATTTATCCAAGGAAAAAAAATTATCCTGATTTTAAAAAATAAATTTATTTGGTAAAATTTAAAATATAAACATTTCAAAAACTAGAATTAATGTTGGTGCGCCATCAAAAGGCGACAATGCTGCATTTTTAAAAAAAATACTTATTTTACCCAAAAAAATTATTTTATTCTAATACCATGTTCTAGAAAATGAGAAGGATGAATAATAATGTTATAAAATTCAAAATTTAGTTAATACTATTCATAGCGGCTAGTTCGTGGTAATATTATAACAATATATAGTTGTTTAGTGAAACCCGATATTGCGTACACCACATGTTATCGAGGAAGGTCGCAATTGCATGTAATGCGTGCCAGGTCAGGGTTGCCTGTAGTCAAATATCCCTTTCGTGTTGAGTATAACATAATTCAAAACTTATTTCATTTATACATTAATCAAAATCTATACTTAATGTTGCGTAGAATAATTTCTAGAAAACGAACATGAAGTTTTGTATAACACGAGCCAAGAATAGTGTTGCGTATATTGCAAGCTAATACGGTGTTGCGTATAGTGCATATAATTTTGGTGTAGCATACAACACAAGACATTAAATAAATTAAAATTAATACATCTCATAAATTCTCAGGGTGTTACAGTCCATCTTGAAATATTAGCAGATCATGCGATATAATGATAGGTTATTCCATCTGTCTCAAAAAATTTGCAAAAGTTATTAAATATAGATAAGTCCATCTATATTGAGATTAACCGTAAATGATTTCAAAAATAGAATTATACTTAAAAGATCATACCACATAATAAAATAAAACTAATTTCTACTAACCAGGGACTTCTTGTAGGCCAGTGGTAGGCGATAAAGGCCTGCCACACTTCGGTTGTGGATTCGATTCCAACAGCCTTGTTCGACGTGATAGGTTATCGCTAGTACAATAGGTTGTGCTTTTTCTAAAACATCACCATTATAACATTCCAAAAAAATATCGAAAAAAGGTTCTAGCCATAAACAATACTATCTAATGACCAACTTAATCCATTCAAATCAATAGGATTATCCAAAATACTTCTATCCAATCTCACAGTATAATTTAATTGATTACTAGAAATGTCATATAACAAGCACATGAATACCATCATTTATCCCTCATATATCACATGATATATCATGTTGGTAACATTCCAAACATGTGATTACCTTAATAATGTATTCTTTTGAAACATTGATTACCATAGAAATTTAGTGAGAACATGAATTCTATCAAAAGTTAACTCTTTCCACATACCAAAATCCTAAAAATTCTATATACTCAAACCTTGATATCACTTTGTCCATATCTCAATCATGAGATCATGAATACCATCAAACATATTATTTTCTTCTTATCCTTTCATTATGCGCATATCATCTGCTTTCCAAAAATATTTCAATCACTTTTCATGGTTACTGGTACCATATTCTTATGGAAAACCACAATGGTCCGATACATAGATATTCCAATATACCATAAATGTAACTCAACATCATTATTATTGAATACCAATACATAGACACTTCAATCCATCCTCTTCAATTATTGTCATGGAATAATTCCTTCATTTATTTAGAATTAACCTCTTTGGTCAAGGAATTGAGTTGGGTAATGCCCTTGTTCTCCATAGATAAGACATTGAACTCGATAATAGTTTGTCACTATATGACCCTTCTCTCAACACAGATAACATCTCCCCCTCCATTTGAGGTATTCATCAATGTTATTCTTCACTTATATATTTCTCAATTTTCCTTTCTCTGTGCTCCTCACCATGAGAAGATGCATAAAAGTCTATCTTCCACTTATTTGATGAATTAGGAATACCACTAATGTTCACCATGTTAATCATGTATCACGATGACTGATTCAGCATAATCACAAAATATTTCTTTCTAGGAATTATGCAATTTCTTTTCTCATAATCTCCAATTTTTTCATTGAATTCTATGAATAACCAATTCCTTCCAGTTCCCTCCATTGACTAAAACCAAAAACCATGATGTAAGAAATAGTTAAAATAATAAGGAACCACATAATCATAAAAAGTCACCTTTTGGATGTATAATATATCACACATTATTTAATCCATGACAACCTAGGTTTACCCTAGGTTATTCAAGATCGTCAGCATAATTCTAGGACTATAACCTATAGTTATATTAAACCTCATGAGCATCCCTAGACATTCCTTAGAAACATCTCTAGAGATCTCACTAAAGTTTTCACATCCTAGTTTCCAATGGTTAACTAAACCTTCGCTCTGATACCAACTATAGAGACCCAAACTTTACGTATAAACACATTACATTACTTATTTGGAATACATAATACATGACAAAAACATACTCCCAAAGACCGTATTAGTTTAGTGTCTCTGGAAACTCAGAACAAAATATTATAATCAGGGTTAAAGATCTTTAACATATCCTATGAAGATCTCCCCTTTTGTTTTCTTACCAAAAACCATTATTTATATCCTGGGGAAAAGAAAACATATAAAGGTTGATCTCAAATACTATGTTTGGTTAGTCATGGATAAAATAAAACACACTATATACATTTGAACTTAAAAACATTAACTTATTGTTTAAACATCAAAATTTTGATCAATGACATAAAACATGGCAGTATGTAAGGAATAGATCATAATGGATCATCAATCATGCTAAAATAGAATGGGTAATAAAAAATATAATTGTGTAAAACTATCAAGCACGTGATATGATTTCCATAGTATCCAAGTCATTGCTTCCAAAACCATCATAATGGACAAAGTCCCTTTCTGAATCGAGATCACTCCTTGTTCCAGTCCTGTATCACTAAACCGGATTAACTTGTCGTTATAGAATTGTCTATCTCATGAGATATAAATCATTACCCAATGTATTGGAGGGAGATATAGGTACCACCCATCTCATAATTAAATCATTTTTTTGTGTGCCACAAAATAAACATACATCACTCATAATAACCCAATGAATAAAATGGGTTTCACAAACATCATCCCATCATAACATAATCCATATAAAAGAAATGGATATCATAACATCATAAGAAAAATAAAACCATGTAAATAATAGAGACATTATACTTGAAACATAAACATACTAAATAATGTCATCTTAGATGTAAAATAGTTTTGATAAAACACTTGAAATGAATTCTTGAGGAAAATATCCTTTTTTCCTAAAAATCATTTTATTTTCTCAAAATGCCAAGAAATTTTAAAATAAAATGATTTTGTTAAAAATAATAATGAAATTTTGAAGAGTAAGTTTCATTGAAATAATTTTTTATGAAAACGTAAAAATTATTTCATGCCATATAAGTTAAAAAAACATTCTCCTCATACTTTTAACAGAAAAGTAAAAAATTATCACGTATGGTAGACAAAAGAAATATTCCTTACATAACAAAAAGTAAAAGTAAAAGAGGGGTAAACATGATTTTAAACATACATGGAAGAATATTAAACACTTTATGAAAAAGAATTTATGGACATGGATGGAAAATATAACCCCTGTAAATACTTACGTATAAGCCATCTCACATAAAAATGAGATTGCAAAATTATCCCTTACCTTAGGTCCAATTTCTTCCATACATGTATAAAACTCATGTATACTATGTTTAAACATATTATTAACTTGTAAAATAACCATAATAATATTTATGATATCATATATGATTCGCTTATGACTTTATATTGCCCGTTCCTTTGTAAATTCCATGTTAAAGCAGCGTTTTGGGTAAAATCATTTCATTTATCATGCGTGTTTCGACTTGTTTTTCATGATATTATTACCTATATACTGATTTAAATTATTCCATAATGTTATTAATGATTTATATATAATATATATTCATCATATAAATATATATGATAGATCAATGAATGAAATGAAATACATCGTTCATGGAGACCATCGGTTGTACGTACACATGAATGCTATTTTCGTTTCCTTGTTGAATTGAATGGAATTAAGTAAATGAAACATATATGTATATAAATATAGTATAATTATTACATAATATCTTTCATGATTATTTATTATATATACATTATAACCATACATGAATTGTTAATCATGGAAGTTAAATCTCATCGCGTTCGTGGAGACGGTAGTCCGTACGTACGCACGAGCGACAATATCATTCTTTTGATATTAAAATTGTATATAATGGGATACTATATCTTATATACAGAATCATAATAATTATATATTTATTATTTATATCATTTATACTCATTATTATACCCATTAAAATGCTGAAATGTTTGAATTACAAACTACACCACAACGTGGAGACGGTAATTCGTACGTACGCACGTGTGGTCACTTTTTCGTTCATATAATGGATAAAATAACTAATATGGTTGTAATATTCTTATAAAAAAATCACAGTATATATAAGATACTGGATTTATTATTTTAGAATGGAAATAAAAAAGAAGGAGAAAGTGGAAGAAGAAAGGAACTTGCAATAGGTGGTGAGATATTTACCTCTTCTACTAGTTATTCCTTTTGATTTGATCATAAGGGCTGCTTAAGTTGTTTTTATGGATAAAGTAATGCCTCTAGTATGAAAAGTGGATATTTTAGAGAGTATTTGGGTAGGTTTTGTCCAATCCAAATGGAATTGTAGGTGTGAATTGGGGAAATGTGGGAGTGCCCTTTTATAAGATGGATGAGGGGCACCATAGGAAAAACATAAAATATTATTTTGTAATAAATTTATATTCGGTTTATAATGGATCCAAAGTGACTTATTTCTAGGATATGGTGGGGATGGATCGAACTCCTCTCGAAAAATAGGTTTTAGAAATGTTTAGGTTACCATTTTAACCATATCATTTAGATTTAACTCTTAGTTAAATAATTTATCTTTTACCGTGTCTTCTTGTATTCTTACACTATATGGTTAATAAACATACAATAAACTACCCATCAAACATCAGTTGGTTCCATAATGTCCTATATATTATTATATAAGCCTTTTGAAAAAACCATAGATTTGTACGACCGTTATATTAATTAATTATATAATATTTGTTTTAAAAACCCTTTTATGTCAATTTTGACAATATTTGATATTTTGTTTTTTTATAAATTTATTACAGCATTATTACTTATAAGAAGTTTTATATAACAAACTCTAATATGTTATATTTACCTATAAAATTAGTTTATTTCATAAAAAATCTCAAATAACATTTATTTGTGTATTTATAATTTCAATTATGTTAATATTTCATTAAAATGGTAATTACTACATCAACATTGTGTCATAAATTAATTACATTATTTAATGACTAATATATATTAATAAAAATACATTATGTAGAAAATATCTTTATCTTTATAATGAATATTTATAGTCTAATGTTTCTTATGTATAACCCTATATTATAAATGTTTTAGTTATTAAACACTGATTTAACCTATTTTAACTCTTCTTTAAATAGAATAATAATAAATGTCCTAATCTAATCCATGTTGATGTAAAGGGTATTATTTTATTCCTAAGGGTTTTTTGGTCGAATTAAACATAACCAATTGAATTAGGACATGTGTTTGGGTAATAAAAATATCATTTTACCCATAGTTACCCTATTTACTTTTAACCGTGGTAAATAAAAGTTAATAGTTACTATTCACCAAAAATTATTTTCATCTCATTGAACCAAATTTTACTTACTAATATCAACCATGTCTCCTGGATTTTTAAAATTCAACTCACAGAAGCGATAAAATTATGTTTTATGTAAATTTTCAAATTCTCATAGGAGGTGGGTAAAATACGGTAAATATTTCAATAAAATTTTTATATATCTAAAATTATTATAAAATGACTTCAATGAATTACATTTTAATTATATAGGTATTATTTATCTATTTTGATGTAAAATAAATTTAAATAAAATAAATGATTATTTAAATAAAAAGTCGGTTTTAACCAATAACTTAGTGTTTACACTATTCATCAAAAATTGAATGTTTTCCTAAAAATCCAAAAAATCACCCTAGGCTAATTTTGATATTCCATATCCAAAAATGAAGCCTATTTTGAAAGATAAAATTTATAACATTTCATAATGTGGGTATTAATTTTCATAACAGATATTTTATATAATATTTTAATAACATATCGTTATTTAGTTAAAGCTGGTATTGCATAATACACACGCTATCGAGGAAGGTCGTCATTTGTGTGATGAAAGCCAAGTCAGGGCTGCATGTAGTGTAATATCCATTTGGTGTCACATATAACATAATAAAAACTAATTTAATTTATACATTAATCAAATTCTATACTTAATGTTGCGTAGAATAATTTCTACAAAGAGAACTTGAAATTGTGGGTAACATGAGCAATGAATAGTGTTGCGTATACTGTAAGCTAATACAGTGTTGCATATAGTACAAGATAATCTTTGTGTAGTGTACAATATAAGAAATCAAAGAAATTATTAAGAATATATCTCATAATAAAGCTTAGTGTGTTACACCATAAGGGGTATTCCTTTGCCAATGCTATGTTTGATTTAGGTTCTTCTATAAATGTGATGTCTCACTTAATTTAATACACATTGTAAGTCAAGGAATTGAAACCCATAATATTTTTTGTTCAAATGTATAACCTGATTACTATGCACCCCTCTTGTGTGTTTGAGGATGTTATTGTGATGGTGAATATTTTAATTTTTCCTATTGTTTTTTCGTGCTAAATAATTAAAGTTGATTGGACAAATGGACATGAACAAATAATATTAGTGTGAACATTCATAAAAAAACATAACTATTTTATATAATGGAACATTATCTATAGTGTTTGGTGGTGTCATTTTCCACTTTAACACCATTGATGTCCTAAAGTACCCCTTAAAAGAACATTCATCTCTCTATTAACTATTTAGATTTACTCCCTTACCTTGAAAAATGTTATTTTCATTTCCCTGATCACATTTATGAGTTATCATCATTGATTGAAATTTAAGATATTGAATAATAAATAGAATGTTGTACCTGTCTAGAAAAATTTCATTCATGATTTTGAATAGATAATTTCTTGAACAATGAGGATCACATGGCCATCGATGGTACTGTTAATCATGTAATAGCTAATTCACAACTGGGGTTGTTAAAATTGAGAAGTTAGATGTGAAAAATGACCTCCAACTATCACAATCACATAAATAAATCAAAATTGAACATGCATTGGAACTAAACCAACAACAACAATATTTTAATTATTCCTATATTCAGAATGGAAATGAGATTTCTTGTAAATATTTCAAGTTCACTCTCTCTAGAGCATGAATTGAAAATGCTTGTCATTTTGAGGGATTATAATGAAGATTCGGATGGACACATACATATAATCCTAGAATTATCCCATCAAATTCAAAATTTCATATATTCTAAAATTATGAGGCAAAAATTGTGAGGAAGACATAATGACGACTAAACCCAAACCTATATGATGTTATCATAAAGAAGGTAACAATATTGTTGTCTTCTCGAATAATTTACCCTATATTTGATAGCCAATCATCCATTCGAGTAAAATTAATTAAAAACTGGTATTATAGTAATTGATAGAGGTAACAATTAATTGGTTCCAACTCATGTGCAGAATAGTGGGAGTTTCTACATAGACTATCATTGAATAAACCTATGCACTATGATGAACCATTTCCCATTTCTATTCACTTACTAGATACTCTAGAGGATATAGGGGAATTTACACTACTATTTCCTTGATGTGTATTATAAATACAATCATAACCATATTTTCCCCAAGGATTAGTAAAAGACAACATTTACATTCCACATTAGCATATTTTCCTATAAGTGGATGTCATTCTCTACGTTCAATGCTCTCGGTACATTCCAGTGATGCGTGGTTAGAATTTTTTCTTATTACATAGATAATTACAAGGATGTTTCCATAGATAGTTTCACTATTCATGGATCCTACATTGATTAATGTTTTACTATTTTATCTTCTATCCTATGTCACCGTATTGAAAATAATATCATATTAAATTTTGTGAAACTCCATTTTATGGATGGCCAAGGTATTGTTTTGGGACATGTCATTTCAAGGGATCTTATCTGTTTTAAAAAATAAATGGTTGAATATATTTCTTCACTACCATTCCCCAAAAATGTGTGGGATGTGCGGCCATTCCTCGGTCATGTTGGATTTTACCATATTATAATTCATGACTCTAGTAAGATTGATTTCACCCAATCCTAATTACTCCCAAAAGGAAAATAATTTGTTTTGGATATTGATGTTAATGAATCTTTTCATAAATTGAAAAGGAGTTTCACATCACCGTCAATAATCTAACCACCTCAGTGGGATACACCATTTGATATCATTTCTAACACCTCTAACTATATATTTTGGCCAGTCTTATCACAAAGGGTTGTTTGAGCTCCACATGTCATTGCATATGACTAACGTACACTAGATCCTTCCAATGTACACAACACCACAAATGAAAAATAATTTCTTGTCATTTTGTTTTCATTGTATAAATCATTTTCATACCTTTTATGGTCTAAATTCATTGTGTTCACAGACCATGTAGCCCTCCAGTAAGTCATTAAGAAACCACAAGCCAAACCATTTCTTATTAATTAGACGCTCCTCCTTTAAGAAATCAATCTAGAAATTAGATATCAAAATGTGAAGAGAATATGGCGGCAAACAATATTAGTAGGATCCTTCCATTATCATATACGAACTCATCCCCATGTATTCCAATAAATGGAATGTTTCTTAATGAGAAGTTGTATTGAATGCGAGATGTTATTCCTTTGTATGATGAAATTGTAAATTATTCAGTTCCATCTTGCCTTCTATGCACTTCAACAAAAACAAGCTAACCGCTGAAAACATGAGTCTCGTTGATACATTTTGGATGGTCCCTACCTTTGATGAATGTGTAGTTATCATGTCCTTAGGCGTTGTGTTCCCAATAGAGAGTTCAGTCTATCCTTAGGTTTTACCACACTTTTTATTATGGGGCCACTTAGGTCCCAAATAGATTACATGCAAGATCCTCGATTCGGATCTCCTTTTCCCAACATTATTTATGGATTTCCATGATTTTGGTTAATATTCCCCTCTTTATTAGATAATGGGAATGTCTCTAAATTAAATTAAATGACACAAAAAACATTAATCTTACATGACATTTTCTATTTTTGGGGCAATGGATTTGTCGGACCATTTCCCAATTACTTTTTCAAATTGTGCATTCTTTTAGGAATGTATTGTGTGTAGAAATGATTATAATAACATTCCACAAGAACTAATGATTCCAAGACTATTGTGGAATATTTGAGAACTCAAATTTGTTATAGTTTTGGATACCTAGGTTCATAATCTATGTCCAAGGATCTCATTTCTATAACTGAAAATTGAAATTAATTATTTTTTGGTATAGGTTCAGGCATCGGGTGTCTACTAATTATCAGCGACAAACTAATGATCAACATGGGGTGTCAAATAGAGAGATAAAATGGATTTTTTTTAAAACTGTTCAAACTAATAAAAAAATTTTGAGTCTTATACTCAATAATTTATTACGGGATTACGAAAAATCCTATAAAACTCCCATTGTAATGTCACCAATTAATTTTATGTATTAAAATAGTTTTTAACTCCAATTTAATATTGAACATCGGGGTTACTATGGAATTAAACAATGATATTCTAGATTTTTTATACATTTTATAAAATAAAATTATAGATTCAGAAACTAGAATAAATAATAATAGATTCACATGAAAACTCCAGTATTTATAAGAAGATAACCAAGGATTCCCACGACTTCTTCATCCTTCATCATTAGTTCCACATTATACAGAATGTCCTCCTTTAAAATGCAATGAAAATGTTTCATATAGCTATGCTTTGTCCCCACTAGTTTGGCCCATACAATATTACTAATTTTTATCAATGTGATGTTGATCAGGATCAAAATGAATTGACCAAACAAACCATTGTTGATAATGTGTTGTGTCTTAATCAATTCTGGAATCTCTTATAGAGTCCCCAATGGAGGATATACTAGTTCCAAAATCATTCTACCAATAAAATTCCATAGGTTTTGCCCTTATATCCCATGTTATCTTTTAAAAGTAAGGAAAATTCATTATCATGGTGTGGATAGATTGTTACATTCATGGATCAGTTAGGAATTTTCATCATATTTCTTAATTTTATATTCTTAGCATGTTGAATAGTTTATTCACCTGTCCCCTATTATTCTCCCTCTCTTTAGGGATGGAATGTTTTTTTTATTCCCACATTATAATGGAAAATTATTTCCTCTTAACCATGGAAGTTATTTAAATTCTATGAGGAATTTAAATATTTCATGATGTATTAACATTCAAAAAAACCTAATAAAATGTTCATCTATGAAATAATTCAATAATGTATTATGAATTTCTCTTGAAATTTGTTTGTATGCTGATGATAGAAATGGTTTTACCACTTTGAACACTTTTATAAGAATTTTACCCTTTGTGTGAGCAGTATTACGAAAATTGTGTCACTAAATATCTCCACACATATTTTCACCCAACCATTATGTGTGAATTTTTCGTACTAAATGGAAGGTAAATATCAGTTAGGTACATATTTTTCATATTTCCCAAAAATATTTTCCATATGTTCATTCATTGTTTAATAATATTTATTATAGTACTAGATTTACCTATGGGTTTATACCTATTATCTGATTTTTGTATGGTCTCAACAAAAACAAAAAAATGATTTATCTTGGGAAGGTCAAAAAACAATCATTCCTGAACTTTTGATCATGTTATATTTATTGCAATTAATGTCATGATGATATCAAAAAAGGTGTGATAGAAGAGTTTGATATTTTTTCAAAGTAAAACATAAAAAATCAAAAAAAATTAATAAATAATGGGAGTGATGAAATATAAAAAATATGGGGTTATATAGGTAGTGAACATAAGGATTGACTTATAGAAATATTTAAGTTAATTTGTATTGAAAGGTGATTGTAAAGGATGTATGGGCAGGTTCAGAGGATATAATTATTCAAATTGAGAAATTTTAAAAAAAATTATATTTACAAGAAAGAAAATGTATATAAATACATGGTAGGGTTTTCACAAACACACGAGGAGAATTAGTGAAATTGATAACTTGTGAATTAGTTTATTATTGGTATCATACATCTCTTATAACTTAATTCTGAAACAATTTGGAGTTGTATTTTTCCTTGATCATTGAGAATAACTCCTTAGTGTGATTTTTTCATTGATAAAATTTATATTAAAAATTAAATATTCAGTGAATGTTAAATCATCTGGATGTTGAGAATATATTCAGGCATAAAATATTCAAATGATATTTTTCCCAAGAGTGAAAATGTTTAGGTGTGGGAGTTTGATCGCACCATGGTTGAATATTTCATTTTCACCCTTATGAAACCATGTTGAACTAGTATTTATTGAAAATTATAAAAATAAAAAAAATAACTTCATCATTTATTCAATTATTTTGTGTTTAAAACTTTTAAAGAGGAAAATATTAAGTTTTTGACTATTGCACTGTAGGATGATGTGATTTGGAGGGCCCATGACGATGTTCAAGTAAAATGGACCAAACTACATATGATCCAAGCACACCAGTGGACTCAACAACACACATAAACTATGTCATCCATAAAAATGGTCTTATATTTTGTGTTCAGGTTCAGAAGTCAGTGGGATAAAACATTTATGAAGGAACTCAAGCCCCATTAGGACATCTAGTGCCCCATTTGTTCTTATATGTCAATTCCATGGAATATACATGCTATGAAAACTTGTGTGTTGTGTTCGATATATATATCCATATATCATTGTTAAAATGGTTCCAAATATTCTATAGATATTTTCTATAGGAGGGTATATAACATTTTTTTTTTCTTCCAAATGGAGATAAGACTTTATAGATTTCTAAAATCATGTGCTAATTACTTTTAAGGAATATGTGTTCCCAGAACCACCTTATACATTTCTTATAAAATAGAACCTTGTTCTCCTAATTTTCATGTTGTAGGTCAATCAAAAAAAATATATGGTATTTTGTATACCCAATGTATTCCAATACTCATGAATGAATTTCATGTGGCCCATATCATCATATGGGTGTCAAGAAAGAAGGTGAAGTTCAACCTGTGCCTCCACCACCTATCAATGGCGATCTAAATGGTGGATGCTCATTTTGTGGGAGATACACATACATTGGAGTGAGATTCATCGAATTTTATTCTACATGTTTTCTGTAATTTCTATTTTAAATATTTTACTTTTGTTTAATATTTATGTGATTATGCTATGAATACATTTCTTTTGTTAAATAAGTGAAACATTTTTCATCTCAACACTGATTGGATTGACATTTCTAGTGGGGATCATGGGTTGTTCCGAATGGACAACAATAGATTCTTTTTTTCACAAAAAATCATGAGATTTAGGAATTTTTTATTCTCGTTGTTCTATACTTGAGTTCTAAACCATGACATAATGATGGTTTTGTTAAGGTTAACATCATTTACCATCATTTTAAAAATATAATGGGGAGTCAAGAACTTGAAGACCCTTAACCAAAGAAGTACATTAAAGCATAGTAATTTTTTAGAACAATGAACAACCATGATGTGTAGTGAATAAGAAATGACCTGCAAATCTCATAATTCCTAAAATACCATAGTTATTTATCAATTATTACACTATTTATATTAAATTATTTTATTATAACAATTTGTATAACTGCCCCATATTTTAGTACTTTTTATTAAAAATACACATAGTAAACCTATCATTGCTCCTTGATAGACAACTGAGGGACTTCACTTGATTATAAAATTATATTTAAATCATAATAAATTTGAAATATAAAAAAAAGTATTTTTGTAATAAACTCATGAAGTCCAGGAATATTTCTGCATCAATATGAACTAATCAAATGCACTGTACTCCTAAGAACCCATATGGACGTTAAAAATGACTAGAAATATAACAAATTTCACCTTAATATTTTTTTCCTGAATATTTTTTTAGAGAATGTGTCTTTTTTAATGAATAGGAAGATGATTAAAATGAATAAGAATAAGATGGTTCTTATAATGAATTAAATTTTATGAGATATTTTTTAATAACCCATTGTGTTAAAAAAGTTTTATTTGATAGATGTAAGGAATCTAGAAACAATTTTAAATGATACGAGTACATTATTCTAGAAAAATATGTAGTAAATAATATAATAAGGAATATATTTCAATGAAATATATTATGTAAAATTTTTCTCTACAATAATTATAATTACATGTGAAAATATACCTATTGATAATAAATGACAAATCTGGAGACCTAATTTGGAATCATGAATACAAGAGATACTTGCTTAAGGAAATCCTTTCAAATGTTTTTTTTAAATTGATTATAATGGAAGATCCTCATTATTCACTATGTTATAGGTATATTATTTTTCCATAAACTGTATTTAACTGAAGGAGATATAAGGAATGAGGGTTGAAACAACGAAATAGTGGATATCTTTTGGTACTAAACAACTTATATGAATTGAGCATTTGAGTTTGATTCAATAATTTGTATTTTATAAAACATGATTTATCATTTATACATTATGAGGTCAAGGATGTGGTTACTAGAAATAATTGATTGAAAAATAACTGACATTCCAATATTTTTTAATAGTACATTTGGTATTCTATATAACATACATAGAAAAATACCAGCTTTACTGACAATGTGGAGGTTTCCATATATGGATGACCATTTGAATAATTGCAATTTGGTGCATTCTTGAAATGTAAATAACGTGTCATATCTATTGAAGGGATACGTCATCATGAATATCATGAGGAGTGTCTCATTGATTTTGAGATGACTTTTTAAGTAGGAATAATCAAGCATAATTTTTATTTCATTCAAATATGAATATTTATGGAATGTTCTTGATGAATTCCTATTGTAAATGTATGGATTTTTAAATATCTCATTCCTGGTAACAAAAAATACAATAATTACAAAAGGCTAGATATTGTTTCCAAATAAATATAACTGGATGATTATTTTTATGTATATTCATATCATTTCTATATAAATTCTATTATTCATTATAGATGAACTTTTTAACCTATTTATAGAAGTGATTTGTAATGTTACAAGTTGATTTATTCTATAACATATTCTTATCGAAAAAAATTTCATGATGGAAAATGTTTGGATAGATTTAAAAAATGAAAATATTTCTTATTTATTTGGATATAATGTTTATTTGATAATAGAAAATATTTTTGTCATAATAAAATCCTACTATTTCTAACATTAACCATGGGTCATTTAGACCTATTAAAGAAACTTTGATGGAATATCATTTGATAATGAATTAATTCCACATTCTATTGTACTTATTATTTATTTTTAGTGTATGTGTAAGAATATTATACTAAATATTGATGATAAAGGTGGGTAATGGGAATGAAAACTGAATATATTATCATATTATTTAGTATGTATTAATGAAAAATTGCTTGTTTGAAATTTTTTATCTCACATTTACTGATTTTTATTTTTTTTCAATATATTTCAATATTATTTTAAGAAAAATAACATTTAAGAAAAAAAAACCTAAGAAGATGATTCAAAATTACATAAATATTATTTACAAAGATGATTATTGTCATTTTTATATCGACTAAATAAATGTGAAAAACATTTTTTGGTTGTTTTTTAAATATATTTTTGATTGAAGGTTTTTTTGAGGAGTTATTGGTTTATAAAGAATAAGATAAGAAAATGAAAATAATATGAGCATTGATGTAATTTTTATGTATTTTTAGTTAAATCGATGGAATGAAAATAGGTCGACTAAATTTTAAAAAAACAATGAGATTCACATGGTAGATCTACTATGATTCATATAAAGAGAAAAGGGTTTAAAGATCAATATAGATGAAGGATAAAATAAGATTTCATTTATGTATAATTAAAATACATGAATATAATGGTGTTTAATAGTATAGATGTTTAGATTGTATAACATAAATGATGAAACTTGAATTCTTGAGGAAGATAATGATCTATGTGGACATGATCATGTGTATATTTTTCCATGTGAAGACAAAGAAATAAGATTAATTAATTAGATAAAATTTGAGTTGTTTTTAAAATGATTAATTATCATGAAACAAAATTCCTGATTTTTTCAATTAGTTTATTAGATGAAGGGATAAAAATGTAGAGAAAGGAAAATTATGTGGTTCATGAAGTTCCTTGAATAAGTGCATAACCATGTATAAAAATATTAATATATAGCATGTATGTGGACAAAACCATGTATAACAAACATCAATATATGTATTTACCATGTAAGGGAATATGTATACCTAAATGGTCTACTATAAATGAGAATTACCACACAAGAACATTTTTATACATGATAGGTCAAATAGGTGAATATTCATAACTACATGGTATGTGGTATTTATAAATGAAAATGTATGAGAATTTGGATATGGGATAGTTCTTGTGGTATAAAATTCAGGTAGGGGATCATAGATACATCCTGGACGATGTATACAAACCATTATATGTAATGGAATGTTTCTACATATTTGAATGGGAAAAGGATGAAAATTAGATTCATCTGTGAATTTTACTAAAATGAAACACATTCGTAATTAGAGAACTACGTATGATAATTGGGCGCATTGATAATGATAAAACAAACAAAAATAATATATTAATGCATTTAGTTGTAGAAAAATACAAGGATGTAGTTTTTTATATGAATCATTGTTTGGATTCCTAATTTGCATGGTATGCTGGGCTCTAGTGGAAAAAATATCCGGATAATTTTCTAAGAACTTGTTGAAGAAGAATAATAGAAGGGAAAATGTATTAATGTACTTCTGAGTAAAAAGTATCTAATCATTTTATTTTAGTTACATTTTACAGGAAATGAAATATATATCATGAACTATTCTACTATAATGTAGGTTGTTTAAAGAAAAAAGTGGAATGATGGACTATGAGAAATTTATCATGAAGCATGTGAGACACAACCACAACCATTGAATTTTTAATATATAGGTTTTTTTAAGGTTTGAATATGTTTATTTTTTAAATTTATTAGTGAATTAAATTTCCCTATATCATGGAATGAAATTAATAAGTATTGACTACGTATTTTGTCTACTCATCATTGATACAATGTATAATTTCAATGACTGGTTAATTAATGAGGACAATTACAAAAGGGTTCACTAAAGTTTCATGAGGATTTTAATTATGTTTAAAATTATAATTTTAAATAATTATTTTTAATATTGAATAATGTGAAGAATGGAAAGGTAAATTATTCAACCATTTTATAATTATAAGTATACTCTCGAGGGAAATGATGAATTTTGGTAAAATAAGGGAGATAGATTTGACTTATTTAATCATGGGATATTTCTCTATGTTATGAAGAAAGACACATTCCAATGCAATTTTCATTATTGTACACATACTATGAGTAAAATCTAAGAATATGAGAACAAAAAAAGATAATATAAAATGTTGAAAAAAATAATAGAAAAATAATGAACAAAAAACATAAAAATAATAGATTGTTGTGCTTATATATTTTTATAGAAATAATATTAACAACAACAACGACAACAACAATAATAGGACCAGATAAGATAATATGGATATGATGTTCAATTTCATAAAATGATTAAAAATAGTTTATAACGAACCATCCCAAGTCTGCATAACATGTCACCTGATATAGCCCGCCAAATGGCCTCAATCATGCCTCCCTGAAATCCAGTTGATTTCAACCAGTGGTGATGGTCTAAATGGTCCAATAGGGAGGCTATGTCGTCTTATTAGAGTACAGAAATTGTAGAAATTTTCCAAAATCATACACTGTGATGAACATCTAATTATGAGTAATAAGTAATTCAAACACATGCATGATATAATAAATGAAATTCATCATAAAATCATATAGACGCAGATAATGGAGATATTATATAGTGTATCACCCACTAACATTAACACACTCACAAAATAAAGGATCATAAAATAATAAAATAAGCTATAGTTCTAAATCTGAGCCGAACCACATACCTGACCAACATAATTATTAGGCTACAATAGTGAAATCATAAGAGTCCACAAGAGTGTCTCTTCTTGATCAGAATATCTAGGCCTCATCTGGCTACATTATTCAACATATTCTTCAAACTAAATTCATACATCATGTATTCACGTAAACTAGGGTAAAAATATAATATGTGAGAAATAAATATCAATAGAAAAACCCCAAAAGATAACCAATAAATCTTTAAACAAACTGTTGATTTCACACGTGATTTTGCTATCCTAGTCCAAATTAACAACATCTAAAGACCAAATAAAAATCTGCATAAGAAATGGGTAACAAACAGAAGGCAAATAACAAACCACATGTTCATTCCTAAGACATGGTTTAAATCTACACCTATTCCAGGCAATTATAGAGAATTTATAGCATGTATCTCACTCATCCAAATTATAATTGGAATACACCAGTTCTATGTAAAAGCCTCAATTCATATAAATAAAAATTAATGAATTTTGGAACCAAGGATGTAACTAGGGGAATCCACAATAAAAAATTAAATTTAGATGTCTCTAGCACTCCTATACCACTATCTAAATTAGTTATATAAACATATATATAGACAAAACTAGATAACATGTCTATCTCAAAGGACATTCATAATTATTCATCAATCTTTTATATACCTATTAAGGATGAACCAATAAGAAATGAGGTAAAAATAGAATTCAAAAGCTCATGAAAAAAATATCTATTGAATTCAAAATCTGATATGTGAGTACCTGAGATCCTCAAGAGAGTGAAACTGCACTATTCATAACAATCACATTCTATATAGAGGTTGTACACTTCCTGATCATCCATCAGCTCTCAAATTCCTTCAAACCACATCCATGAAATAATGTAGAAAACATGATTACAACTGAGGGATAACAGCTAATCCATGATACCCCAAGGTTATCCTCCTAAATACATTTTCCAAAGAATAAATTTCATCAAAGGTCATGGGAAAACGATAGAAGAATAAGGGAAGAACCATCATCTATCCCAATTTTCAAAAAAGTGAACTAAAAGCACCAATCCAATCTTAATCAAAGAGGCATGATGCCTCTCAAAGTTCCACGGATCACAAAATACATCAAACATCTATAACAGGCTCTTAATGTCCCACCTAAAGTCCAACAAAAAACATGGAGATCCCATAGTACATGGCATCACATCATAAAGATACTTCCTCTACAGGATATCACAATGATAGACAAGCTCTCAAGCCACAACCATATAAAGATTTAAATTTGAAGTATGTATCACAGTCAGATCATAAATAATTAGAATGGGTTACTCTTGGTCTTCCAAAGTCATGGGAAAATACAATGGAATGAATTAACAAAAGAACTAGTACTGGCCTCCAAATTATCCTTAATCAATAATATTAACAAAAACAAGAATCCAAAATAATAATTTGTTTAATTTGGGCACTTAAAATGTTCCATAGGACCACCAAAAAAAGGACCCTACAAAATGGTTCATCAGTACAATGAACCCCCAGGGGAAATCACACTAAAGAAAAACCATATCTACCTTCCTAAAAAATATAACATATATGGGTACCAGTATTTTGATCCGGGAAATCCATCCACCACCTTGAAAAATAGGAAACCTAAAATGTCAGCCACAAAATCAAAGGATCCTTTAATTAAAAAATATCATACTAGGAAATCCTAGAGAGTCCCTCGGACTCATATCAACAGTATAATAGAAACCCTTCACAAACTCCATCCCAATCAATAAACCCATCCCATAGTCTCTCATATTACTGTTCTCCTCAAACTGAATGGCTAAACCTCCACTACACTAACCATGAGAAATTTATCACATCACATAGGAACATATTACAATCTCCTTAGTGGTACCACAAAATATTACCCAATGCATTGGAGGGAGATATAGGTCCCACCCATCTCATAATGAAATCATTACTTCGTGTTCCACTAAATAAACATAAATCATTTATCATAACCCAATGAATAATAAGGGTTTCAAAAACATCATACCATCATAACATAATCCATATAAAACAAATGGATATCATTTCAACATAAGATATATCAAACCGTGTAAATAATATAGAAATTAATCTTGAAACATAAAAATAATGTCATTATAGATGGAAAATAGTTTTGATAAAACACTTGAAATGAATTATTGAGGAAAATATCCTTTCTTTTTCCAAATCATTTTATATTATCAAAATTTTAGTCAATTTTAAAAGAATGAAATTTTGTTGAAAATAACCATTAAATCTTGTAGAGTATGATTCTTGTAAAGAATGTGATATGAAACCGTAAAAAACTGTTAATGTTGTATAAGTTAAAAAAACATTTGCCTCATACTTTTTCCGAAAAAGTCAAAAAGTACATCTTATGGTAAAAAAAGATTATTTCCATTCCATGTGGAAAAGGTCAAAAAGGGAAAAAATGACATTAAACATACATGGAAGAACAAAAAACATTTTATGATAACATTTTGAGAAAACATGGACGTGGATGATAAATATAACCCTAGTAAATACTTATGAAAAAACAATCTCGGATAAAAACGAGACTGAAATAATTATCCCTTACCATTTATGATCAGTGAAATCATACGTGTCATAAAATATTAAAAATTAAATGAATATTTAAATATCATATTCTTTATAATAAAAATAATAAAACATTCATGGGAATCATAAACACCATACAAACGAAATAAATGGTTATTAAGGCATATGTCTCACAGAAATAATAGTGAGACAAAATAATCCCTTACCTTATATCCAATATATTATGTATGTGTCTGAGACTTAAATATAGTGAGTTTAAATGTATTATTAACTTATAAAATAACCATAATAATATTTATAATATCATATATGATTCGCTTACGACTTTATATTACCCTTTCATTTTATATTCCATGTTAAAGCAGTGTTTTGGGTAAAATCGTTTCATTTATCGTACGTGTGTTCACTTGTAATTTTTCATATGATTACATAGATCAGGAATAATTACTTCCAGAATTTAAACCATGATTTATATATGATATATATTTAGAATATATATATTTAATGGATCAGTAAATGTAATGAAATAAAATGTTCATGGAGACAGCAGGTCGTACGTAAGCATGAACACTGTTTTGATTTCCTTATTAAATTTAATGGAAGTAAATGAAATATATATATATACATAAATATAGTTACATTATTATTTCATATACTTCATTATTTCTTATTACATATAATTTATAATCATTCTTGAATGGGTAACAAGGAGAATGAATCTCATGGCAATGTAGAGACAGTAATCTGTACGTACGAACGAGCGATGATATCATTCCCATAATTATTGAATGGAATTGAAGTGGATGATATGATATCTCAGAATTAATATCATGTTATAATAATCATATATAGTTTTTATTTCCACCATTATAACCATCCATGTAAGGTGTTGGAAAAATAGATTACACCACAGCGTGGAGACAGTATTCCTTCGTACGCACGCACGGTGAATTTGTTTTTCGTAGGATGGATAGAAGGTGAAAGAGGGATTTTTCATATTTATAATAACATAAAAGAATATTATTTATATTGATGTTATTACTTTATAATGAAACAACTAAAGAAGAGGAAGTATAAGAAAAAATAAATTTGTAAGAATCTGTAAAGGATATTATCTATTCTTCGATGCGCCTCTTCATAACCTCCTCTTAGGGCACAAAATATGGGAATTGAAGAAGACCAAGACCACTATAATGTTTCTAGGGAAGTGGAGAAGAGAAATGGACAGGGTTGGGCCAAGATTGAATGTTAAAAATTTTGTGAAGAAGAGAGATAGGAGGTGTCCTTTTATAAAATATGAGAGGGGCACTTTTGGAAACCTAAAAAATATTAATTTATAATAAACCCAAAACCCACATAAAAACTTCTAAAATGAGTCCAAATAGAAGATGCAATGATATGGGTTTGTAATCGCATTAGAAAATAAAATTTAGACATGTTGAAAATTTATTTTAAACCTTACCAACATGATTTGTCCTAATTTAATCTATTTAATTTTATTTTTGGTAATAAGATTATATATTCTAAATTGTTATATATACTTACTTATGTGTTGTGAATTGTCCATAATTGGATACTTTATTACAATTTAGAATATATAAATTTCAATTTATAATTTTTATATATTTTTTTTATTTATAATAAATTTAATAATATGTTAATTTTATAAAATATCTATAGTGTCAATTTTGACACTATTCAATTTATTGAATTTAAATAAAATCCACACAAAAGATATATTCGAACCAAAATATTAAATAGATCCCGATAATGTAATATTCAGCTTAAAATTTTGTGAATCACATTATATAGTTCATATAGTATTTATTTTTATATTTTTAAAACCATTTATTTGATATTTCAAACAATACAATAATTTCTACATCTCTATTATGTCACCATTAATAATAATTATCTAATCCCAAAAAATTATAAATAAATTAACATGATATAGATACATTTATAATACTTCTGGTGACTATTTATGTTTGATGTTTTATGATATTTATCACTTAATTAAAATTATTTCACTAATAAGATATAAGAGAGTGACATGTTGTCACTTTCTTTGGTTTTAATAATAATTACATAATTTTCATGGTCAAAAGCCCTGAAATGAATCTATTCCGACCCTATTTGATATGGGTCGACTTTTATTCAACCAATTGAATTTTTTCAACTATTAGGATATTTTTATAATCTTAATTTTAAACTTAATTACCTGATTTACCTTTAACTATAGTAAAACAAATTAGCGAAGTTACTATTCATGCTGTAAAAAAATAAAAAAAGCCTATTAATATATTTTGGACCTAATGATTCCAAATATGGAATCCATTTTTACATATTCAAAACACAGAATATTTTGTATTTAAATTAAAATTAATCCCACTATTGAGAAAATGTGTTTTAGAAGTTAAAATAATAAAAAAGAATAAAATGTTTTTTCCAATGAATTAAATTTAATATTAATGATAATTACTTAAATTATTATAACTGGACAAAATATATTCTATTTATACTTTAAGACCATTCAGTATTATTTATTTTACCATATAAATTATCTTGATTATAAAAGTTGTTTTAATTAAAATTTAGCATATTTTTTATTATTCATCAAAATATGAATGTTAAGCGAAAAATATTAAAAAATTATCCAAACTAAATTTTAATATTCTTATTGTAATAAATAACGTTATTTTTTCAAATTGAACTCATAAGCATTCCAAAAACTAGATTTAAAGTGTGTGTGCCACCAAAAGGCTAAAAAACTGTATTTTTAGAAAAATATTTCCTTAATTCGAAAAATTGATTTTGTTCTAATAACATGTTATAGAAAATTATAAAGATGAATTATAATGATAAAAAATTCAAAATTCAGTTAATATTATTCGTAACTTCTAGTTCATAATAATATAAGAACAATATATTGTTTTTTAGTGAAACTCTGTATTGCGTACAACACAAGCTTTTGAAGAAGGTCTCTCTTGCGTGCTACACAAGCCATGAATAGTGTTTGTGCATACTACAAGCTAATAGGGTGTTTAGTATAGTGAAATACAATCTTTGTGTAGCGTACACGACATATAAGAAATTAAAAACAATATTTCTCATAAAATCTATGGGTGTTACATTCTACCCACCTTAAAATGAATTTCTCCATAAAAATACATCGGGGTTATAAATTGTTTACTATTGGAAAGATTATTTAATAGAAACCCACATCGTAAAAAGGAATACTAATACATAATTTTAAAGACTAAAGTATGAATCGTAATGGTTACCCAAATTAACTCATACCTCGGTTTCCACATAGGAGAACATAGGAGAAAATATGGATATGGATGAGAAATATAACCATCATGTTCTGATGGAGAGTGGTAGAGAACATGGATATGAAAAATCCAACAATCAAAAAGCCATAAATTTATGACAATATGAGGTACCATCTGATTCATCGGATGTGAGTGTACAAGGGAAACATTTTTGGATTTCAAGATCCTTTCCATAAATTTAAAAATTTTGAATTAGAAGAAATACATACATGATTTTGGTACAATATCACTGTTGGTTGTTCCACGAACAATTTCCACTTCATATCTTAAAGAAATGAAGTTGAATTTGTCATTCATGAAGTGTTAGTAGTCATGTGGTAGATTAATGGGTCATTCTATCCATCATATAAAAATGGTTAACAAAAGGTATTAAATTTACATATGTCCACATATGGGGATATTAATCATATATGGCTCCAAAAATGGACTTATACATTATATATCATTCCACTTAATAAAATAAAACTAATTTCTACAAACCAAGGACTTTGCGTAGGCCGGTGGTAGGTGTTAGAAGCATGTCTCACTTCAGTTGTGGTTTCAATTTTTGCATTCTTGTCCAACGCGACGGGTTTTCGGTCGTCCTACGTTTTATCCTTTTTCTAAAACCATACTATTAAAACATTCTAGAAATAATATCAAAATGATCTAGCCATAAACAATATTATCTAATGTCTAACGTAATCCATTAAAATCATTAGGTATATCCAAAATATTTTTGTCCAATCTCATAGTATAAACAAAAATATTACTAGAGAGGTCATCTACCAAGAATTTGATTACAATAATTGATCCCCCATATATCATAAGATATATCTTGTTGTTGGTCACAGTCCAAAAATGTGAATACCCTAATCATGTGTTCTCTAGAAAAATGAATACCCATTAAACCACAGTGAAAACATGAATGTTGTCAAAAGTTAAATCTTTCCACATACCAAAATCCTATATTTTCTATATATTCAAACCATGATGCCACTTTCTCCTTATATAAATCTTGAGATCCTTAATACTATTAAATATATTATTTTCCACTTATCCCTTCATTATGCGCATATCTCAATCACTTTTAATGGTTACTGGTACCATACAATTATTGAAAACAAATACATAGATATTTCAATATTCCATAATACTATAAATGAGATTCCACAACAAAATTTTGGAATCTCGTTACATGTACACTTAATCATTCCACCACTTCATTGTCATATTCAAAATCACCAATAGTGGTTGCATGTGACTTCCAGTTGTCCTTTTCCTTAAGAGGTTGTTGATTTCAATCATCATTAACCCTTGGATTAGGTAATTGGTTAACATAATTCCCCATTTCCTTGCATCTATAGCATTTAAATGTTGGTGTTGCGTTCTCTATAGTCTTTTCGCTTTTCACATTATTAACTACCTTTTTCGCGTTACATCGACACTCAGCTGATCGATGACCTTATTTTCCAAACTTAAAACATTTTCTAGTCCATTTAAGACAATCTACATCATACTTCTTTCCACATATTGAGCATAACTAAACATTCGTCTTTTTTTCACCATTTTTTATGATTTTTCCTTGAACTCCATCTTTAGTTTTTTGTCAAAACCCTGAGATGGATATGTAACACCAACATCAAATTCTACCTTTATAGCAAAACACACAATTTCTTCATAGCGACCAACGACTCTTATATCAAATTTCCATTGAAGACATGGTTTTATGACACTAAAGAATCGATCAAAATTAATTTCAATTTGAATGATAAATCCAAATTCTTACCTTGCAAGCCTAGAAAAATTGGCATCGTATGTACCAACAAATTCATCATCCTATGTCTTAATCTCAAGGAACTCTTTTCCCATCTTTGTTTGAACAATATGAGAGATGTAATTTTTGAAAAAAAAGTTCATAAACACGTCTAATTCTATGGATTCAATTTCATCTTGGGGCCTTGTATTCTTAATTAGAGTCCACCACTAGTCTGCTTCACCTTTTAAATAGTAAACAACAAAAATAACTTTTTCATTTTTTGAACAGCAAAGTATAGAAACTATCTTTTTATGTGTACTAATCCAATTGATCCGCAACAAGTGTATCAGAAGACCCACTAAAAGAAGGTTGATGTTGCCTCATGATTCACTCGATATAATATTGTTCCTTTTCTTACTCATTAGGAAGTACAGAATAACTCATATCTTTTGTAAGTATAGAAATATTTTTTTCACACCATTTCATATAAAATTTAGTTTTTCAAAAAGAAAATCATTGTATTTCCTAGTGCATTGATCATTAACACAATTCTTTCAGGTTCCATCCATGATCTAAAACTGAAAAAGAATAGTTTCAGAGGCAAAAACCATACAAAGAAAACAACAAAATCGAGGGGAGTAGTTTCAATCTCTAAAATCATAGGTTTAATCCTCAGTTATTCAATATTGTTATCATAATTCTAGGACTGTAACCTATAATTATACATAACCTTATAGACATCCTTATACAAGCCTTATAAATATCTCTAGCGATCTCACTAATGTTTTCGCATCCTAGTTTCCAATTGATAACTCAACCTGTCCTCTGATACCAACTCTATAGACCCAAGATTGACGTACATGGACATTACATTAATTTTGAATAATACATAATACATAACAAAAATAGACACCCAAGGACTGTAATTGTTTAGAATCTTTGGAAACATTGAACAAAATCCTTTAATCATGGTGAAAGATCTTCAAAACCCCCTATAAAGTTCTTCCCCTTTTGTTTTCTTACATAAAAAATTTCATTATATCCTGGGGAAATGAAAACATAAAAATGGTGAGCTCAAATTCTCAATAAGGGTAAACATGGAGAACATCCAACAATCCATAAACATTTAAATGTAAAAACATGAACATAACACATGAGTAATGACAAAATTCTTGGTATTACATAAGGAATATATTAGAAAGAAACATTAATCATGATAGAATTTCATGGGAATAAAACATGTAATTTTGGAAAACCATTAAGAACACGATATTATTTCCATAGTAGCCAAGTAATTGTTGCCAATTCAATCATAGTGGATATAGTCCGTTACAGAACCTGGTTTACTTATCGTTCCAACCCTATATTACTAAAGTATATTTACTTGTAGTTCTAGACATGAATATCTCATGAGATATAAATCATTACCCAATGCATTGGAGTGAGATATAGGTCCCACCCATCTCCTAGTAAAATCATTTTTTCATGTGTCACAAAATAAACATAAATCATTTATAATAACCCAAATAATAATATGGGTTTCATAAACATCATCTCATCATAACATAATCCATATAAAACAAATGGATATAATTTCATCATAAGAAATATCAAACGATGTGAATAATAGATAAATTATACTTGAAACATAAACATAATGTCATCTTAGATGGAAAATAGTTTTGATAAAACACTTGAAATGAATTCTTCAAGAAAATATCCTTTATTTTACAAAATCATTTTCTACTCTCAAAATTTCATTCAATTTTAAAAGAAAGTAATTTTGTTGAAAATAATGATGATTTCTTATAGAGGAAGCTTCATGGAAATAATGCATTATGAAACTGTAAAAATCTTATCAATTTATATAAGATAAAAAAACATTCTCCCCGTACTTTTGAAGGAATGGTCAAAAAGTAGATCGTATTGTAAAAAAATGATTTCTTCCATTCCATGTGGTAAAAGTAAAAAAATGGTAAAATTGAATATAAAAATAAATGGAATAATGGTGAACATTTTATGAAAACATTTTTATAAAACATGGACATGGAGGATAAACATAACCGTAGTAAATACTTATGAAAAAACTATTTCTGATATAAATGTGATCAGATTAATTATCCCTTGCCATTTATGATCGGTGAAATCATATGTGTCATAAAATAATGAATATTTCATTCATATTTAAATATCATATTCTTCATAATAAATATCATAAAACATTCATGGGAAGCATAAACACCATACAAATGAAATAGATGGTGATTAAGGCATATGTCTCACAAAAAGAAAAGTGAGACGAAATAATCCCTAACCTTATGTCCAATTTCATCCGTTTGTGTCCGAGACTCCTATATAGTGGGTTTAAATATATTATTAACTTATAACAGAAACATACTAATATTTATGATATCATATATGATTCACTTATTAATTAATCTTACCCTTTCATTTGTCAATTCCATGTTAAAGCTATGTTTTGGGTAAAATAGTTTCATTTATCGTACGTGTTTTGACTTTTAATTATTTATATGATTACTTATATCCTGATTAATTACATCCATAATGTTAAACAGGATTTATATATAATATATATTCAATATATATATATATATATACTTGATCGATAAATGGAATGAAATACACCGTTCAGGGAGACGGTAGGCCAAACGTACGCATGGACATTGTTTTTGTTTCCATATTAAATAGAATAGAAGTAAATGAAATATATATATATATACATAAATACAGTTGAATTATAATGTCATATATTTCATAATTTATTATTAAATATACTTTATAATCATTCTTGAATGGTTAACATGGTGAATGAATCTCATCGGATAATGGAGAAGGTAATCCGTACGTACGCATTAGTGATGATATCGTTCCCATAATTGTTGAATGGAATTGGAGAGTATCATATAATATCTCATAATTAGTATTATGTTAAAATAATAATATATAGTTATTATTTCCAACATTATTCCCATCCAAGTAAGCTGGTGGGAAAACATATTACACCACAGCGGGGAGACCATATTTCGTACGTACGCATGCGCGAGGATTTCATTTTTCCTTGGATGGATAAAAGGAGAAATAGGATTATTTCTTATTTCTAATAACATATCAGTATGTTAGTTATAATTATGATATAAATTTATAATTAAACAGCTAAATTAGTGGAATTATAAGTATAAATAAATTTGAAAGAATCAGTAAAGGATATTACCTCTTTTTCGACGCGCTACTTTTAAACCTCCTCTAAGGGAACTAATGATGGAAATTGAAAAATACCAGTACCACTAATATGGTTCTAGGGAAGTTTCATAGAGAAATTGATAGGTTTTGGCCTAGCATGAATGCTCAAAATGTTGGGAAGAGGAGAGGGAGGAGGTGCCTTTTTATATGAGAGGAGAGGGGCACTATGGGAAACCTCTAAAATATTAATTTATAATAAACCAAAAACCCACATAAAAACATCCAATATCACTAAAATTAGAATATGAGATGAGATATGGTTGTTATATCATCATCCAAAAAAAGTTTAGAAACGTTGGGAATTTATTTCAGCCTTATCAACTTGATTTATCCTTATTTAATCTATTTAATTTCATTTGTGGTAATATGATTCAAAATTCTAAAATGTTATAAATATATACTTATGTGATGTTATTTTTCTATAAATGGATACTTTATGACATTGTGGACCTGATAAATTTTAATTTATAATTATAAAATATTATTTTGATATTTAAACAATTTAATAATATGTTATTTTTATAAAATATCAACAGTGTTATTTATGGCGCAATTCAATTATTGGTATTTAACTAAAATAAAAATAGAAGATATATTCAAACCAAAATCTTTACTACATCCCTAAAATGTAATATTAAACTTTAAAATCCATAGAGCACATTAAATAGTTCATATAATATTTATTTTAATATTTTTAAAACCATTTTTTTTGATATTTCAATCAATAAATTAATTTCTACATCACTATTGTGTCACCATTAATGATAATTATTTAATCCCTAAAATTTATAATTAAATTTACATGATATATATAATTTTATTAGATTTATTGTGACTATTTAAGTTAGATGTTTAATAATTTTTATCACTAAATTAACATTATTACACTTATAAGATATAAGAGAGTGACAAGTTGTGACTTTCTTTGGTTTTAATAATAATTACATCATTTTCATGGAAAGAATTCCATGAAATGAATCTATTCAGACCCTTAGTTTATATGGGTCAACTTTCATACATCCAATATAATTTTTTCAGGTGTTTGAGTAATTTTATAATCTTATTTTTACCCTTAATTACCCGATTTACCATTAACTCTTGTAAATAAAATTTACGATAGTTACTATTCATAATGTATAAAAATAAAAAGTAGCCTATTAAGATAATTTGGACCTAATGTTTCCATATATGGAATCTATTTTTTAAAATTAAACACCCGGAAATTGTAGTAATTAATTTAAAATTAATCCTGCTGCTGAGAAAATGGGTTTTAAAAGTAAAAACATTGCAAAAGATTGAAAAGTTTTTACCGATTATTCAATGTGAAATAAATGATAATGACATACATTATATTAAATGTTAAAAATATATTATATTTTTACATTAAAAAATTTCAATATTTTAATTTAACCATATAAATTATCTTGATGAAAAAAGATGTTTTTAATTAAAATTTAGCGTATTTTTACTATTCATCAAAATATGAATGTTAACAAAAAATATTAAAAAATTATCCAAAGTAAATTTTTATATACTTGTTATAATGAATAAAATTATTTTGTTAAATTGAACTCATAAACATGTCAATAACTAGATATAATGTGGGTGCGCCATCAAAAGGTGGAAAAAATATTTTTGGAAAAATATGTCCATTATACAAAAAATTGATTTTTTTTCTGGTAACATGTTCTTGAAAATGATTAAGATGAATTCTAATGTTATAAAATTAAAAATGAGGTAAATACTATTCCTAACAGATAGTTAATAATAATATTAGAACAATATATCATTGTATAGTGAAACTCGTAATTATGTACAACACATGCTATTGAAGAAGGTCGCTCTTCTGTTCCAGACATGCCATGAATAGTGTTTGCATATACTACAAGCTAATACGGTGTTGCGTAAGGCACATGCTAATCTTAGTGTGGCGTACAAGACATCAAAGAAATTAAAAATAGTATTTATCATAGAATCTGTAGTTGTTACAGAAGTAACACGATGAATGTGTTTTCATAAGTACATGTTCTGTACATATGTTTCCACAAATTGTATGCCTCAAATTGGACATAAATGAATGATTTCGCCCTAAGATCCACAGATCAAGCCAATAGTGGTCTCCGAAAACCCTTGTATGTTTTTAAAATAATTAAAAACCAAATCTATGTGGTTCTTAAGAAAAAAATATAAAACATGAACAACATCATCAGGAATCTTTCATAGCAATACAGCGATCTATGTTCCATAAAAGTCTCATTATGATCTAAAAAATAAATGATATCCTTAATAGTTCCTCCTCCCATGCCCCTCTTTATCCACTCTCCCTCTCACTTTTTTAACTAAGCGAAACCCATATGAGGACCTTCAGACCTTAAAATCCAAATGAGGAACATAAAATAAAAAATCATAAGATCAAATGTAATGAAGTAATAGAAACAAAAAATAAAGGAATATGAGCCCAACCCTAATCCCTCTTCCTAACATAATTATATGTGTCACTTATGAAAACTTCCATAAATGACTCTACGTAATTTAAAAAATATGAATCTGTAACATATTTCATAATATATGACCAAATAAAAAAGTAATAATAAAATAATCATTAATTAATCAAATATTAAATATTCCATTAAAATTAAGATAGGTCATATTTATATTAAACTCTCTTTCTATGGTGAAAACCATATTCTAAGATCAATGGAGTGTTTTAAAAAATATACCGATCATATCACTGGTGAAATTATCTTTTTCCACCAAAACACTTCAAGGAATAAAATGTTAAAATTTACCTAAATATTTCACAACCCAAGAGTATGTTGGAACTCAGAAACTCTCCACTACATAAGCTTCCATCCCCCAAGAATCATATGTGGGAAAGAGTCAATAATGATCTCAAACAATAACTAGTGAAATAGATGTTATCACAACCATCCAATGAGTAGTCTTATAGTATCTAAAGATCTCTCACAACATGAGATACATACAACCATGAATTATCAGAATCTCCCCACCATAAGAGTATCGTAATCCTTACCCCTACCCAACAAAAAACTAAACGGTCTGTGGTATGTACCTCACCATATTTAATAGATAGAAATTTCAAAACCAATTACACATGAGTAATATCATAAAACATGAAACCTGTACACCAAAATAACAACTCAAATAAGGTTCCTGACCTAAATAACATAGGATACACTCCCCACCACTAGTATATCCTTAATATAATCCCACATTCTCACTAAGATCCAATCTCACACGGTCCCTTCCTAATCTATTAAAGGATAACATGCCTATGAACACTGATAATGATCATCAAGTAGGTGATTTCCAACAAACTAGATCACCCTCAGACCTCCCCTTTATGTACAAGGAATCTCTATCATTCCATGATCAACCAAACGACCACCCTTTACCCGAGTGACCATCCAAAACCTTAAGAGAATTAGTATATTTTGACTACACCAACCTCAGTGCAACAAAAATCTAGCATTTCTTTGGTTCCCAACCAACATACCCTCCCAGTTTAGAAAAATGAAATGGAGTACTAACAATGACCCACCTCTCAAACACCAAGAATACTCATTTCTAAACACATCATTGTAATACAAGAACTCAATTAATAAATGGTGGAAGGAAATCCATTACCAAAAAATCCATTAGTGTAGTAGGAACATGTCCTCACCATAGAACCAGGCATACAATACACAACAAGAATAACCCCATCCTTTGTAACATAAACCGGGGAAATCAATTTAAATGTAACCACAGGGAAAATCAATCACAATTCCAAGATCAATCAGTAATTATTCCTTTATTTAATCATCAATAAGGAATATAGAACTGAAATATGGCCCATACAATTCTCCATACATTCTTCTTTGATAAAAATTCTTCAACAATACAGATGAAGATTTATTTATATGATTCACATGACTTGTCTTACAAAACATATATATAATAAAAATCCATAGAATTGAAAATATCATTCGAATAATATGTTCCTAGAATGATGCAAAAAAAATTGGTACGTTCAATGGTTTAGCAGCCAAATACTTTAATAAACCAAAAAACACAAAACCAAGTGTGTTGGGATTAGTGAAATTAGGAAACCATAAACCATGAAAAATAATCTAATGCCATGACTACTTAGAATTCCAATTAGAAAATTTGTTTCGGAAAAATAGTCTAATATCCAACATATTCCTACACATCCTTTCTTCCAACACCAAAATTCATTAAACAAAAAGATTTTATTTTATTTATTAATGAACCAACTTGAGTCAACCTGACATGTCAACTACTCTGGACCTCTAAAAGGCATCGAGTGAACCTTCCTAAACATCAAAGGCAAATGACTATTGGTGATGGTCTAAATAGTGAAATGGGGAAACTATACACTCTATTCAGAGATCAATAATAGTGAAAAAGAACAAAAATAATACATATAGACGAACATAAGAGTGCACGTGATACATAACTGAAATATAAGAATGAAACAATAAATCAAATTCATCAAATAATAGTGCATACTCAAACCAAGATGGACATACAATATCCACAACCCACTAATCTAACTACACACTACAAATTACATAAAAAATGAAATAAATTAATTTTTAATGTCATCTCTAAAACCAAAAAAACAATCCCAGTCTCAATGATACTCATGTTGCACTCGCCTGATATAGAGACTCTACATGAGCGGTTTCACTCTATCATGTAGAATTATGACATATACCAAACAATCATTCAATGTGGTCCATACTAATTGCATAAATAATTTCATTACACATATACTAAGGTTCATGTACATGGGTTGGAATATATATATTATTTTCACATCCCCAATGGTGAACATAAAAATCTATTTTCATAAAATTTTATGCATGTGTGATACGGAAAGCCAAATTAATCCAAGTGGCAGCTAGAATAAACTAAAAATACAACAAAAAATAAAGAAACAAACATAAAGAAAATAGATAACTACCAGTTATAGTCTAACACCCGAGATAAATCAACATGTACCCTTTCCCCTTCTATTGAATTTATAGCACATGCATAACATGGAAACATTAAAATCAGTGTGTCCTCCAACTATAAATAGGAACATCATGATTTATAAAAAAAATTGAATTAATTCTAGACCCTGGGGCATAACCATAGGAATTCTCAACTACAAATCTGATTTACCAAGCTCTAGGACATAAATATAAAAATATAAACTGGTGAAAGGATTATATTGGATGAAAAACCATAGAATATTTCATTCCCAAAAGTCTTGTAGATTTAGTTTGTTTGTTATTATAGACCAATAATGATTTTCCCCATAAATCTGATTATTTGGTTGCCTTATCACCTCATGATCCCAAAGACACCCAATTCCATGCTATCACTAACTTGATGTTGGTCACCCTCATCCGTATCATATATTATATCAATAGCCCATCTAACCAAAACTATCCAATGATAGAAACAACTATATGAAAACTCTGGTCCAACACTCAGTCTAAGATATCTAAAGGGTATCCTACATGAAGCATAGTCATGAGAATAAACTACCACAAAAATCAGGGAAATTGGCCAACCAAATATGGTATTATCCAACATCAAACCCACAATCAAAACATATTATATATTATAAGTTATCCACTCATAGAAAATATTATACGAGGTCTCTAATAGTCCCATTGATGTCATAATACAAAAAAAAAATTCACCATGAGCTATCAAAATCCACTCAAAGACAAACAAATACACAGGGATCCCAAATATCTCAAGATCATAAGATAATGTAATGTTCTCCATAGGACTCCCTTATTGCACCTAGTCTATGAGCTCCCTCCCACCAAAGAATCAGAAAGGGAAATGAATCCCACGACAAGAGAAGGATACACTATGAGGGGTTCATGAAGATCATCTAAAAGAATGATACATGGGCTATGATGTAACAACTAAAAAAACCAATAGGTTATTTAAAAGGATCATTGATTCAATACATTCCCAAAAAGTATAATCCAAAAGTAGAGTCCCACCAATAGGGGCATTATGAAAGGACATTAAAAATGCCCAAAAATGTTACCATGCACAGGGGATCATAAGTGTATTTAATATATAGGTAAAGTTTAACATATGAAATCCTCATTCATCCTTCCAATCAAACTACCCATCCATGTTTACTAACACATCTACTATGGAAATGAAATCATCACCATGAAACACCAGAATCCTTAAATACATACTATAAAACCAATTACCCATTAATCAGAAACACGAACACCAGGGAATTATTTATAGTCTCTAAAACACATTTCAACAACACAATAAAACATTATTGTAAAAACCTTGTAAATCCATCAAAATATCTAAAAGGATAAAATATTTCTATGATTCTCAAAACCAAGAGCTAAACCTAAAATTATCTTCCCTTATGAAATCAATCCCATTACACAAGGATAAATTATAATCTACTCAGTGATACCACATGATACCATATTTTTTAATATTTGAAAAATAACATCAAATAGGTCACCCTGGAAAACAAGACCTCAAAGTACCATAGATATCCCAACCCTCACCCAGGCCATGCATCTCATAAACCAACCCCATGGTGGTTTCTGAAAAACAACCACAAATAAATCCCCTTATTGATCTTTCATCACGCAGAAAACCATCCATATGGACTCTAAATAAATATTATTCCACCGTTTGTTTCTATATTAAAAATAGAATATAATAAACCTCTTAATAGTACGATTTTTAGATGGGGGTAAAAATAATGAAACATGACGATTGTTGGAAAAGTACATGGTGTGTACATAGGGGTAAAAGATCAGTAACCCCAAAGGTCCTTCCAGTTATTATGCCTCTAGATTGCCAACATATAATATTTAATATATAGACCTTTTTCCACAATTTATATCGTATATACCACCACATGGTTACCATCATGTGTTCCACATTTCCCAATTTGTGTGATAAATTACAGAGTACGTGGAATAAACCCCATGTACATTGTGTGTAACCCCACATGGGGTCCCTACTAGTGTACACAACCATGTAATCTACCTTTGTGTGTATTCAAACATTCATGTAACCCTATATGGGGTTTTTTCATGTACTCCACATGATATAGTACCCCCACATTGTGCCTATATGAGTTCTCAACTAGACCACAAAATCCTTGGACATAGTGTGAACTCTTATGTACACTATATATTGTCCTAAAACATCAAAATAAATGAATATTAAATACACATAATGTTTTTTATTTGTTTTTTTTTCAATGGTATTCTTGAACAAGAATACTTGTATTTGTCCAAAAGCTTGTTTTCTCCCCGAAATCCATATATCGACCCACTATGTGTCCCCCACATACTAAAAAATGATGTAAAAATTATATCTCATTTTTAATATAGAGTGTTTATGAATATAACATAAAATTTGAAAACCTCGTAGTGGATGCCACAAAAGCATCACACTGATCTGAAATCCGCACCTATTATTTGATGATGTAGCATGTCTTGAGCTCTATGATTATGCCTCCAACAATCCCACTCTATTTCTTGTAACCTTCCTTAAATCATGGCTGATTGAAACCAACATGGGGGATCCATAAAGGTAGTTATTCAAATTATTAAGGAATAAAATAATTTTGAAATGGGAATAATAAATAAAAAAATAATAAAAATGAGTTCTGGTCCAAGATGAGGTTCTAGATGCAAGGCAGTGTACCATAAAAGTAAATCCCCCAATTTCATACATTGAAAATATTGTGTCTCAGTTTTTTTGAAATTTTTAATGATACTATTGAATGCACATGTGAATAAATTAATATTTAATTAATTAAATAACAATTATCCTCTAAAAAATGGGCTGACACAAATTTCTAAAAAACATCCTTCTAATGCAAAACCCTCTATTTTGAGAGTATAAGTGTTGTCAGAAATATTATTTGAGAACATATTATTTGTGAAATTATCATTTATCCCTGAAAAATTCCATTGGAAAAGAGATAAAATATATCCTTATTTTTCTCGACCCATAATGATGTGGGTCGCCAACCCCCCCCCCCCCCCCAAACAAATACATTTGACCCCTAAGAAGCCTCGGTGGGTAGCCAATATTCATGATCTCACCTTTGAATTAGAGCAACTAATGCTATTTTGACCATCCAACATCCAATATCCTACATCCCATAGCTCTCTCCCAACATGCGGTACATTCTACCATGACCAATCAGGTGTTCCCCATCATAAGAGTACCCATATTTTTATCCAATAACCTAAAGGAAAATTACATGGTTCCCACTACATGAATCACTAAATAAAATTGATATAGATTTCCTGTATTCTCACAGCTATATGCCAACACAAATTCTATAACATCCATTCATGACAGACAACTTAGATGAGGATCATGGGATAAAAAACCTTATGGTACACTATAGTGAAAAATTCTTTCCTCATACCACTCCTGAACATGTACTACGGCCCATTCTCACATATTCAATGTCCAAATGAAACTATGCTAACAGACCAAAAACTGTTAACATACACACCACATAAGCTGGTTATAATAACTCAATGCACCCACAACACTGACCATATAGAACATGGATTATCCCCCAAACAATGATCAACCACCCAAACCCCCTCCACTCAGGTGTTTATCCAAACTACAAGCTTCTAACTCTTATCCTATTATGCAACCCCATGTTCAACAAAATGAAGTATGGAAAAGTGTACAATAGAACCTACCCTCTTGATATAGAGTGAACTCCCAATGATCCACTTATAAAAATATAATCCTCATTATGAACCACATAGTAGTGATTGCATGACTCAATAAACCCACCAAGGTGGAATATCCACTCCCACCAAATCCAACACTGATAGTAGGGACACATGCCCCTCTGAATGAAATGGTAGACCCCATGTAGAAAAAACACATCACCCCAAATGAACACAAAACTATGTCTTCATGATAACAACCATCATTGGTAAAATCAGGCACAATACAAATATCCCTTAAGCATCCGTAAATCAATCAATCCATAAAAATGGATATTTGATCTAAATTTCAACACACACAGGTCACCATGCTTCCCTCTTCATAGGAAATTCATATTCTATACTAGAGAACATCAATCCACATGATCAAAATGACATATTACAAGAAGAAAATATATATTTAAATCCTAAAAATTAAAAATTATCATGTAAATTGTAATTTCTTATAATGATGGATGAGTACAGGACACTTTCCCATAGGATAAGAGAAATAATAATAAAGCACAAACCCACAAACCATGTGCATAAATATAATTTAAATGACATAGTAATAAAAATGGAATCTTAGAATAGTAATCCCATGCCATGGGAATATTGAAATCTTATTGGAAAATGTGTTTGAGACCCACCAGTCTGATATATATCACACGTTCTAACACATTACTACACCACCTATCTACCACCTACCTAGTTCATTAAAACAAAAAATTCTAGTTCCTCTAGGAATTGAATCAAACTGTGTAAACATTACCCACCAATAAATATGATTCACCATAATTTTTTACGAATACTTCACTAAGAATTAATGGCATTTGACCAGTGACGAGGTTCTAAAGGGTTTAGTGGGAAGACTATGACCCCTACTGAGAGTACAAAAATAGTGTATTGATAAAAAATAAATAAATATGGATTATAATAATAGTATACATAACATATAACCGATTGTTAATCATTCGGCATAAAATTAAATTTATTATATATTCATATTGACTCAATAAATGAAAAAAATTCCTCAGCCATACCAAATGGTCATACCACATAAAAAATAAAAAAAATTGAAATTTAATTTAATTAGATCTATTAAAAACATGTTTCCCAACCACATGACCCTATCACCATCACCCTTGATCTACATTATCCCAATCATATGGCTCTACATGATCGGATCAACTGGATCATGCAACTCTAGGCCTCTTCTCGATTCATTAAACAACTTTTGCCACGACGATATATCAGGCATCCGGTATTCACACACTAAGGTTCATATAAATTTTTGTGAAATAAATATCAAAAGTTTACCCCCTTATAATAACCTATATATTTTAATTATTAAAAATTTACTATACACATGAAATTCTCGTCCAATTTGAAACAAACTGTATTTATAATAATAATAAAAACTACAAAAAGATATATCGGGGAACACAAGGAAAAAAATCCACAAGATCTAGTTTGACACCCATAGTAATGTTAACACCACATTGTCCCCTAATAGAGTGTTTATAGCTTTTTCCTCTCCCAATAATATGAAAATTGTAAAATATAACAAATATACATAGGAGTTACAATATGATTAAATTCACAGTCCTAGATTCCATATCCTTGGTCATAACCATAGTCATCCACAACCAAAACAGTGAAATATAATTTTCTAATACTAGAAATAGGACCATTTATATCAGAAAAAATAGAGAACCTATATATCTCAATTTTCTAATAGAATGAGTTGGGAATGTTCTATGGTCCTAATTGGTTGGAATAAATAAAAACTATTTGTTAACGTCATCGTCTACACCAAGAGTGAAAAACATCCATGATACAAAAAACACACACCATGAGTTCCCTGAAACCACATTATCCTAATACCACACTAATTGGGGTTAACACTAAAATTATGTTTTGGTGATCATTCAAATCATACACAATATCCCTATGTTCTCTAAACTATATCAATTTAATAAATGGGAGAACCTGATCAATACTCAGGTCCAATGATCAATCCAATATATCGAATGATGATCCCAAAAAACATGATTCCTAAGAAGAAATTTTCTCCAACATCATAGAAAAATCCCAAATTAAAATTTGATAACCCAAACTCAGACCAAAAATCTAAACAGATGAATGTGCAGCACTGGTCCACTCTTGGGAAATAAGGTAGGAGGACCTTCATCGTACCAAATCTCCCAGAATCTGTAAAATCTCCACCATGGTCTTTGAACCACCCATATGAGTGAAAAAAAATTATGTGATCACAAGGAACATGTGGGAATAGAATAAGGATACTTCTTCTACAAGAATCCATACTACACCAATTGTTTTGGTTTGTGCATGTATAAACCTTAAAAATGGAATAAAGATACAACATGAGAAAGACACTATTTTTGGGGATATTTTATATAATCCAAAGGAATGGGAAATGAAAATTGTATGAAAAACTAAAATGGACCTCAGTTGAATCTATATGATACTCGATAAAAAATAATCAAAAGGGAAATCCAAAAGCACAATCATGCCTATTGGGTCATTCAAAAAATCACGTAGGACCACCTCAAATAAAGTCTCTACAAAAGGGATCCCCAACATAAAAAAACTCATATAAATGTATATTATAAAACCCTAAATATCCTTCATGAATGAAAACCCATCCATTGGTATGAAAATTAACTTTATGGAAGTAAAATCATCACCATATCACATGAGAATCCATAACTAGTGAAGAAACACTACTATATTCAATAGAATAGAACCCAATATGGAATTATAGAGAGTACCTAATATTCATCTTAATATAAAAATAAATCTTGGCAATTACCAAAATACAAAACCATCAGAACATTCTAATGGCTTCAAAAACTTTGGTATCTTCAATCCAAAGAGCTAAACCTCATCAACTCTAAAGGTGATAAATCTGTCCAATCATAATTGGATAGACCATGATCACCTCGTAGATAACACCTAATATTGTCTTATATAATAATTCCACTATAATCTCAATAATATCAGCCTTTCACACTCAGTCAAGGATGATCATAAAGATCTAAAACCTTACTTGATACTCACAACTGACAACCCAACCCCCTATAGTTTCTGATACTAATCATAAAAAACGACCTAATTACTATCCATTTTCTAAAACACCATCTAGAAAGAAAATAAAATATAAATATATTATAACATTGTAATATAAATGGAATAATTATTGAAATTGAATACTAACAAGTCCAACTATAACACATGGGTGTATACATGAAAAAGATTCCATAAAATAAAGGGTAAATGGATTGTACATAATAGTACATAGAATCTAACCAAATGGTCTACCCTATCGATGTTCCTATAGAAACTTAGATGAGTACGTATCAATGTACAAGTTGAGTGCCTCTTGGTATATAGTGTGTATGTCAAAATGGACACCTTACCCTATACCACATCCCCCACTCAATATGTAAAATTACCAAGAACAATGCGTGTACAATTGGTACACAAAGAGTAACCCCATATTGGGTAACTAACCATGAACATAGACATGGGATATTTTTGGGTACGTACTCCTACATGGTGTTAAACCTACATGGGGACTAGTCATATACACTACATGACCATGTACCCCCACATGGGTTTCTTGGCTAAGTACTTCGCCACATGAAAGAAGACAACCACACAAGATTTACTCTTAGATACCAGATATGTTATCCCAAAACTTATACATTCTTTAATTGGATGGAAAATAATTTGTGTTATTTGAACATCACATAGTGTACACATGTTTCCCAAAATGGGAAACCTCAAAATGGGCTTGAAAAGCATGATTTCTCCCTCAAAGACACATATCAATAGACTCGGGGTCCCCAAAACTCATAAATGTGTTTAAAACATAAAAATGACTAAAAGATAACGATTTTTGGCATAAATCATAAAAATGAAATACCTCCACATTAAAACCCCTAGATATTCACACTAATACATATTTTTCACATAATGATAAGGAATAACCTGGGATCTTTTGAAATTTCTCCTTCTTTTTTTCTCCCTATACTAATCGTGGTTATGTTTCACCCATAGTATTGGGACCCCACTATATATTAAAATCTAAAGGAATAAGGGAAAAGGAAAAGGACAAATCAAAAAATATATAGGAATGAAAATAAGGTAGAAGGGGGATGAGCCTAGCCCCAACACCCAACATTAAGATATTTATCACTAAGGAAAACACCTCAATTAAAACATAAATGTGGAGGAATGATCCTAATAAAATGCCTTGTTTGATTGATATGGATAAAAGAACATGTGAAAATAAATTAATAATTAAATAATTAAATTGTATGTATTCGATGAAAATTTGGATTGCTAAAATTTCGACCAAACTCATGTAGTAGGGTAAACACAATATTCCAGGACAATAATATTTGCTCAAATAATTATCCCTGATAATATCTAAGGAGAAATATAAATTTTTTCCTAAAACACATTCGGGAAAAAGTGTTCAAATTTCCCCTGATTTATCAAAACTAATGACACCAGAGTTCGTCACAGAGTTGGAAAAATTGGTAGTGAAGATCAAAAGTAGAAGTATTTTGGATGTATAGTTTTTACAATAACAGAAGGGGCATATAGTATGTGTAAGATAAAGAGACAAGAATGAAGTTTCTTACATGGTGTTATGAACTTAAGAGATTGAGAATAAGAATATTGGGTAGCATGAATATAAGAATCATTATGTTCAAGGGGTGCCTATATGTGAGAAGAACCAAATAATTTTTAAGAGACTAAAGCGAAACAAAAATTATGGGTATAAACAAATTTTTTAACTGACTCATTTTTTCAAGTGGGTCATGTTGTCTTGGATAGTTTTATGAATCCCATGAGGACTATGATTTCTTATCGAAAGTTGAACCTTTAACATATCCAAACCAATACATGTTTATTCCAATGAATGATATAGATATATTATAATCATATAATGGAGATATTATACAATAAAATATTTATATGGTTAATTGATTATAATTGGTCAAAAATGAATCCAAAACAGATTCCCCCACCCTTAATGTTCAGTATATATATTTTTGGATCTTATAATAACACCTAAGAATGAAGAATGAGATATATTCGATATTTAAGTGGGAATGAATAAAGTAAGAGGGGACCCCTATTTAAATATGTGGTTTCCTCCTCTTTATTTACTTTTCTGGTATTGTTGTGTTATTATGGCCACCATAGGCCCATCGTGTTCTTCTTGTTGATCGACCATATCTTCAAATTAAGGAACAGTTTTTTTCAATGGTGGATTCTTCTTGTTTTTCATCACATTCTAGGATAATTTAACACACATCTAGATCTGAAAATTGAGAACATGGATAGTAAAATTAAATTTTATGCGATGAAATATTATGACATATAGTGAAAATCCAAAGGAAACATATTCAATTTTTTTTAAATTCCCTATGTAGTTCATCCAATTACTCATTATCATGAATTAAGTAATAACATAATAACATTATAGAAGATACAAAGAGTAATATTTAATTATATATAGAATCTCTTAAAATTGAAATATGGGTGGAACAAGGATTACTTCTTCTAAGACTTTTTCTTGTTGTTCTATCAATAGGGAATATATCACATTGATTGTTGTGGAAAATGATGTAAATGTTTTACAAGATTAATATTTTATTGGGATTTGTTTTCACATTAATGATCAGTTATTCATCCTTAAAAGACAAATAAAAATATTAAACATTCCATTAATAATAAAATTATATGAAATTTAATATTTTTTCTAAGAAATTTAATATATGTAGTTAAATACTTTTTTTTAGTTTTTGAAATGTATGATTTTATATTGTTTTATTATAAATTCAATTTGATTTATTTTTTCCTTCCAATATATAATTATAATTTGTTTTATGTTTTTATTGATCCCCGCTCAATGGTATTATTATTTTCCTAAGAATATAGTATAGTGCACACCCCATGGTCCATCTCAAGAGGTGTCCACTAAAAAACTATTTTTTTATTTTAGTATTTATTACTTAATAATATACTTATAAATAAAAATAATGAAAATTAGGGGTTTTAAATTATATATTCTCTATAGATATATTTTTTATAAATGTAAGAAAAAAATAATAAGGAATATAAAACAAAAAATATCTGTGAGAAATGGTTGTTATTCATGGGAGTTCACATTGATGCTATTGTTATTATTTAAAATTTAATTTCAGATATCCTATTTAATGTAGTGATCAAGAACTAACCACAAAAACCACATTTTTTATATTTTTAAACCCCATTCTAATACCCTTTCACATGGGATAATACTCTCTTTATCATTATCTAAGAGACCTCTTCATCAAACATCGTCAATATAATACTACTATATAATATAAGACATTATAATGACAAAGAAGAGGAATATATATGTATTGAAAAAAGGATATTTGGAATGTGAAAATAGAGAGATTATATAATCAAAAAAATTTAAACACTATCAAAATCATAGAATGAAATAAATATAATCAATTTATGGTAGAAAAATCAAACTTAACATTACTCTAATTCTTCAAATAATAGTCGATGATAGTTATCAATTTTAATGGTGATGCATTTCATGGAAGAATAATAAATGAACATGAATGAGATGAAAAGAAAGATAAAATAATATATATATATATATAATTATTACATTGAAAAATCCTTACATGTAAATTACAAATGGTTTGGTCCTTTAAAGGTTTGGAGAATTATAAATTTATTCACCTAGGGTGGATCATTTTTTCTATAATTTAATTCTAATCCATTTTATTTGTGTTAGACATAGTAAATGGTAAAATATCATAAATTTGTATCATTTAATGATATTGTCCAATGTATTTTATATTAACCTAAAACATATCATACTCATTGGCCATATTTTGAATAATTTATAAAATTATTGTTAAAGAAGATAATTCTAGCTTGGAAGAATCATTGAATTTCAATCATTAATGCCCATGAATTTATCTCCTAGAATAATGTTGAATCAAGAGTTTCCAAAATCAATGAATTTTTTCCTACAAATTTTCTAGATATTACTTCTAGAATTTCACCACATTTGATAATAAAATATTTTATTTATGATGTTATCTTTTAATGTAATCTTATATGACCATATATTATAAATACCTATATGTGATATTCAGTTTTGGATCCAAAATTGTATTTAATATTTCTCTCATACTGATTAGAATATGTCCCAACAAATATGGATTCATATATAAAAATAATTTTTAAATTTTATTAATTAAAAAACAATTTATGGAAAAAATATGAACCACTAAAAACCAAGATTATTCCACTTTTATAATAATTTCCAAAATATTCATAAAAATTTAGTGATTAAAAGTTATAATAATTATAATATATATTTTAGGATTAAAAAGTTTAATTATATAATAAAATGTATAAAAATTTCTGTTTCACCATTCCACAAAAATTAAGCATTGAACTCCTAAGAAACCATCAAATATCTAAATCAAAATTTATATAAGAATGAAATGTGAGATAATTCTAATGATATTTTCCAAAAATAAAATTCCATCATTCCATGTCTATGATAATAAATCTCATTCATATTAAATTCCATATTTATATTTATTAAACTAAAAATGTACCCATGACCTAGTCTCACATAACTCACATGGAAATTAATATCATTCTTCACAAAATAGAAATTTAATCACGAGTAATACACATACATAGAAAATGCATATGTCACAATTGGCATATGATACTTAACTTCATTATTCTAATTGAAACATTTTTGATTCAATTAGTGTGTTAAAGGTTTTTTTATAAAGGATTTTGGTTAGAATCCATGATAATCATAATAATGAAAAATGGATATCGAAAACCAATGTATAAGGAATGAATATTAAACATATATCACAAGAATTTTCAAACTCAATTACCATTTAAATTTCAAACCCCTGACCCCATGTTTGAATTCCAAGAGTTGTTATTTCATAAATTTCTCCAATTAATGATTTCATCCAAATTATAATCTTTTTATTTTTTTCTTTCATTATTTTTTTCATGGATGATGGCATGGAAAATAAAATCTAAGAGTGGAAGAAAAGTAAAACATGTAATCATAATAAGTTTACTGAAATTGTTTTTCTGACATTACATTTAAATAATTTTAATTATAAATAGCATTAAAAATTAAACATCAAGGATCCAAAAGATTAGTGTCCTGTGAAGACAAAGACAATAAATAACATTTATAACAAAACAAATTATTTAATTTATTATTCTCTAGCTTCTAATTTTTTATTGAGTTCTCCTAAGTATAAGTGGTCAACAGAGGATATTCATTAAATGGGTGAGATAAAATACCATTAAGAGGATAGAGAAGAATAGGAAACAATGAAACATGTGGTGAGAATAATCATAACATCATCATTATATTCAAGAGAAGAATAATTGTATAATTGCATGTAATGTGGAAATACATGAAAATGTAACACCATGTATTAGTAGACATCTACCACACAAATATATGAAAAATCATTCATCATTTTCACACATACAAAAAGATACTCATTACGTTCTTAACACTAACAAATGCATTGGAGAAGTATATAATTTCAAGTGTACCAATCATATCATGACATTTTCATTGCACTATATAAATCAATGTGCACCTGTCACATCATAACATTTACCTTATCACGCATGCCAAATTAAACATATATCAAAAATGAACATAAAACAACCAAAATAAAGGAATGGTTTTGACTTCATAAATCATAAATTCATAAGCATTGGGGTCCCAAATGAAATATTTAATAACATGATTTATACAAGAACTATCAACCATGCATGAGAATTGAAATGTTTGTTTTTTGAAAGAAGAGTTATTTTATAAAACTTTATGTTCGAAATAAACACTAGTTTAAGACATTTATATCCTAGAAAAGTTATCATAATGATGGGGATATTATTTTTGAGTAATAACCATACAAAAATTTGACTGAATGAGGGAAAACTCAATGAAAGAAAGTTGTGTTTGAGATTTCCCCTTACCTTGCACCTGGACGTTTTCATCATATAAAAGAGCCATATAATCACATTAGAATAATTAATTAACAAATACAAGACCTTTTATATGTTACGAAAAATCATTATTATTTTATTATGTTCTTCTTTTGTTCTTTCCATGAGTAAGAGTGTTTAAATTCATTTTTCGAGAGAGTTCTTTTTTCATAGTTTTCATGAACATTTCACTTATAAAAATGAATGGAAGTTTTTAAAGAACATTGATAAACCTATATATTATATATTACATTATATTAATGATATTCTAGGATTTTAAATGAGATTATATTGAATTTTTTTATGATGATGAATCATTAGTTAAAATTAAATGATGATTGTTTGGGTTAATTTAGAATGTACTTAGATTACAACGAATATTTTTTGTTTTAACATTTAGTATTGTGTATAAAAATTTCATCAAGGAAATAAAAGGGGTTAAAAAAATATTAAAATATTTTTTCAATCATTTAATATTTTTACTGAAATTCTTTAAGGAGTTTAAGGATGATAGAAGTGCATCACTCACGATGTAGGTAAACTAACTCTTCACGATAAACCCTTTAATTTTTATAAACAAAGAGACAGAGGGAGGGGTACAATGAAAAATAATCCATCAAAATGTAATTATAATTGTAAACCAATCATACTAGAGTTATCAGTGAATCGTGATAACATATTATGAGGATAATAGAATAAATGAAATTAAATTAGAAATGAAATTGAACAAAATGAACGAGAAATCACCCATTTAATATATATTCTATGAGAGCCTATTTGTTGGATAGGTTTCTATCCATTTATGAGACCTAGGGTTGTTTTATGTGGGGGAGGAGCATAGGAATATTTCTAAGTATAATTTTGAGTAGGAATAGGTCTTCATAGGTGTGAGGAAACGAGGCAGTGAGGGTGGTATTTATAGCTGATGAAAGGGGTGTCCTCTCAATATTTAATCCATTAGTTTATTAATTTCACTCAAGAAAAGAAATTGTGATGATACTGTGACTAAATATACTATATAGGGCATGCGAGTACCAACCAATTGCCATTTACATCATCCATGACATATGAATTATGCAAACATTCATCAATTTAACATATTTTGTAAATTATCAAATTTCTGTATTCACTAAAAATTCATGTTTTGCAAAAAAAATCTCAAAAATTAATGCTTCTATTTTTTTCAACATATAAAATTGAAAAATGAAATCAATTTTAAGAAAATATTTCTCTAAATATAAAAATTCTTATTTTTAATTACAATTATAATTTACTTGAAAAAAATGATATATAAAATTAAAACCATTTCTCTAACACCATGAAAAATTAATTAATGTCATATATAATTACCATATTATCATAAGGTGTAAAAATAATCATTTACAAATAAATATTATGGAAATAAAATATATTTCAAATTATTAAATTAATAATAAAATATTCATGACTTAAAAAAACAAACACTATGATATAATTATATCATATTTTCACTTATTTGATGGGTACATTTTAATTATACTATCATTGGTAAGGTTCATATTAACATGGCCAATTTAATACTCATAAGGTTTATATTAATTTTCCTATGGGTAACATCACTATTCATAAGTTTATGTTATTATTCACCAAAAAAATGTATGTTTGTCAAATCAGATTCCATACAACTTTCTGATCAAAACCGTGTATGTTATATTTTCTAAATTAAAATCACAGAAGTGGAAAAATTAGGTTTAAAGGACACATATAATTTATTAGTTCCTTTGAAAATGATGTGTCATTGTGTTTCATAATGGTATTTTATGTGATAAAACTATATCAAATTATAACAAGAATGGATAAATTTCATGGATAAATGGGTGGGTCATTCAATTATACCCAAATTTTGACATTTCTCCCACAAGATTTCGTTTTACATAAACAGGTGAAGGTATATCTCATTCATCGCATCCTTCATTTCCCAGGTTACTTGTTCACACCTAAGATTCCTCCAAAACACATGTCAAGATGGGTATTATTGTTGTGTAGAACCATATATCTCTTTTCCATAATCTTTACTTGATACTTCTCATAAGAGAGATCATCTTCAAACTATACCACCTGTAAGTTTAGTACATGTGAGGGATCTATAATGTACTTCCTCAAGAGTGATATGTGAAACACATCATTAAAATAAATCATATTTAGTGGAATTCCAAGTCTATATTCCATGACTCCAATGCGGTGAACATTACAAATGGGGCTTATGTACCTTGGGCTTAACATTACATTCCTTCCAACCTGGATGAATCTCCCATGGTGATATTCCATTGATGAGTTTATCACTAATGTCAAACTCCAAATCCATTTGACAGTTGTCATCATAGCACATTTGACTAATCTGATCATCATTGATATTTTTCTGGAACACATGGACATTATCAATCATCTCTTGCACATGATTAGGTCCAAGTATCTTTCTTTCTTGATCTTCATACAAACAGGTCAGAGTTCTACATCGGTTTCCATGTAGAGCTTCATATAGAGCCATATGATTTCTTGAGTGGAAGATATTATTATAAGAGAACCCAACCATTTGGAGATGATGGTCCCATTAACATTTGATTTTTAAATATAATTATCTTATCATGTTATTGAGAATCTGAATATTCCTTTTCGATTGGCCCTCAGTTTTGGGGTCATATGTTGTACGGAAATTTCCTTCATTACTGAAGACATGTTTGAGACTCTTCCATAATTTAAATGTGAACCTTGGATCATGATCAGAGATAACATAGAGTCGAACCCCATGATGTCACACCAAATTCTTGACATATATATTTTTAAGTTCATCACGTGAGAGATCATCTCGAATAATGATAATGTGAGATGTCTTGGTGACTCGGTCCACCACAACCCATATCACATTATTTCATTAGGATGTCTTTGGGACACATGTGACGAAGTCTATTGTGACATTATTCCATTTCCACATGGTTATATTCAATGGTGGTATCGTCCATTTGTACTTTTTTTGCTCTCTTTAAAATGATAAAATATTATTAACCATGAAATATATTATGTAATCTCTTTCTTTATTTTATCTCACCATAACTGTTATTTGAGATTATGGTACATCATGGTGCTACTATGATGGATAGAAAAAGTTTGTCTTTGTTCATTGTCTAATAAACCGTTCTTTATATCAAGTGATTAAGGAAAATAAAACCATGTTCCAAACTAGATCACACCATCAACATCGATATAGAAATATTTTATCTTCCCTTCCTTTACTGTGTTCACATTATATTGCAACTCTGAATAATTCCTTTGTGACCCCTTCATCTTCACTTGGGTAGATTGTTGGGAAATCATTTGGGAAAGTTATGATGTATTCCCTACCATTATGATTTCCAAATCCATATGTTCATATCCATGATGATAGGGTCTTTATCAATCTACAACATAGATAGAGTAGCATGACCATTTATAATAAGAATGTAAACAACCCTATTTACCTTAATAGGGTTATATTGAATAGAGAAATTACAGTCTATTCTAACCATTTCCTTTTATACATGTTGAGATCATTTCCTGTGAATATATACTTTAGGCTATTTTGATAGGTATATATGTCACATTTCTCACCATAGATGTATTTCTACCAAATTTTCATGGAAGAAATCTCCATTTCCAGCTCCAAATCATGAGTCAGGTAGTTCTTCTCATGAATCATCCACTATAGTGAGGTGCAACATTTCACAATATCATTTTTCATGACCATAAAAAAATTCATTAATTAATCACGGTATATCATAAAAAAATTCTCTACTTTTTGGAATTTTCAGTACAAGTGCAATGATTTGACTTCTCGTTAACTCCTTGAACATTTCCTCACATTCTTTCTTTCAGAAATACTCATCCCCTTTTTTGTTAACTCAGTTATTGGGCTTGACAATCAAGATAATGTTCTCAAAAAAATTTCATTAGTACAAATCTAATAAATATAAAACAAAATATTTCTATGAAAATAGAGGGTCTAGGATATTCCTCAATCACCTTTATTTTTTAAAGGTCCACAAATATTCACTTACTTATGATCACATGTCCCAACAACATGACATGATTCGTCAAAAATCCACACATACTTAACTTGGAATATAACTTCTGCTTTCTCAATTTTTCTAACACAAGTCTAGTTGATATTAATTTTCCTACTTGATTTTTGTTTAAATGATAATATCATTGATAAACACTACAACAATTTTTTTTAAGTATTGTCTAAAGACGTTATTCATAAAATCCATATTTATTGTATGGGAATTAGTAAATCCTAAAGGAATCACAAGAAACCCATAGTTCCCATGCCTAGTATGGATGGTAGTATTTTGAATATATTCTTTCATCATCTTTGGTAAATGATATCCAAAAAGAAGATCCAACTTGAAAAGTAATGATATCCTTATAGCTGATTGAACAAGTTATCAATCCTCAGAAGAGGATACTTGATCTTTATGGTGATCTTGTTGAGTTCTCGATAATCGATAAACTTTGCATTTCTAAATCCTTTTTCTTGAGAAAGAGCACTAGTGCACCCCAATATGATAAAATAGGGTATATGGACCCTTTATCTAAATTCTCTTACAGCCATTTCTTTAAATCCTCTTATTTGATAGGAGCCATCCTATATTGATAATTAGAGACAGTATTAGCTCTATGTGTGAGTTCAATTTAGAACACTAATTCATGATTTGGGGGTAGAATAGGTAACTCTTTAGGAAATACTTAACTATATACCCTCAAGAAGAGCATTTATTCTAGGTCGATACTTTCCTTTGACTCAACCATTTTGAGATAGGTATGAATCTTCATGGGGAGTCAACACCCATACTATTGAAGGATTTTCTTAAAGAGATTCATGATCTTCAGTGAATTTTAAAAATAGTGTCTGATGGTTTGGTGTATGAAATGATATTACATTTTCTCTATAGTTATTATGTTCTCTATATAAGGAGAGACAATCCATTCCCATTATAGAATCAAGTTCCACCAAGGGATTTATCATGAGATTCGAAGGATGATTCTTCCCACATACTCTAATAGGAGAAGATTCTAACACTTGGGTTGCAATGACTGCATGACATGGTGTTGTTCTATATACCTCTACTTCAGGGTTTCAGGAAATTAATTCAATAGTTTTAGAAAACATTTATGATGTATTTGACTTCATTAAACAAGAATCAAAGATGAATTTTTTCATTCATCAATTAATAGGTCGTGTACCTTGTACGAATTTATTTCCTTGATAAAAATATACAGTAGAGATGGAATAATATTTCCTTTACACCTTTTAATATGTTGGCTAATGACGTTGACTACCCTCGGGGCATGAGGTTTAGTGAACTATCTAGCACTGTTCTGTTGCTCCCTACTGTTGTAGCCTTGGACAATTGGTGGTGCTTTCTTTTCTTCCACCACATTATCCTACCATATCATGTCTTTTAGAAACACATGATCTTAGTGGCCTTTTGTCCCATACATGAAGCATTTACCCATCCCTTTGAGGCATTCCCATGTGTCCTCTTTCAAGATTTTGACATGTGGGTGGTTGAGTTATCTTGCAACATTTTTCATTACATCATCTTGTATGAAACTCCATCTTTAGTTTATTATCACCATTTGCATGGGACCATTATCCAAACTTCATATGAACTTTGAGAGCAAATTGAGAAACATCTTCTTAACTCCCAATGTCTCAAATTTTAATATCCTTTTAAATGTGTGGTTTTGATCCAGTAAATAATCAATCAATTTCTCTATCATTGTTGTTAAATAAACCTGAAGTGTACCCTGGAAGTCTTATGAAATTCAATTCGTATTCCATGAATGATTCTACATAATTTTGATTTAGCTCTATAAATTCCCTTTCCATCTTTGTACGAAGAGTTTGAAGAAATACCTATAATGAAACATTATCATAAACTCGTCCCACTTTTCTCTTTAATTTCATTTCTTGAATTGATGTTCTTAATCAAATCCCACTATTGGTCGGCCTCTCCATCGTGATGATAACTGGATATATTCACCCTCTCCAACTCAAAATAGTGAAGAAAAAAATATATTTTCTCCATCGAGAAGACCCACTGTTCTGAAAATAGTTGATTGGTAGTTCCACTAAACTTCTGTGGTCATTGCAGCATAAAACCCTCAACAACAAGTTTCTCCCTCTTAGGTGAAGGAAGATGTTCCACATTATTTAGGTTATAATTCATATCCTGAGACAAGTAGGTAAGCATCTCAATAATTTTTTGAACACCACCTCCCAATGAACTTTGTATTTTGTACGATTAATCGCTGAATTGCCCCTCGAACGGGTTATTTTCCCAGATTCTCCTAGTTCCAACCATTTCATTAAATAAAAAGGGTTTGAATAAAACATATTCCAAAAAATAATGAATAAATTATTTATTCCTTTATTAAATTAAAATTAAATTAATATCTTGTGGGATCTATGTGTTTATAAAATCTTTATATGTGCTTACATATACTAAGTGCGTACTAGGGTTTTGACTAAGTTTCTCTAATCCTAATTCACAATTTTACTAAACTGTGAATCTAATACCAACAATATCAACCCTTATTTTGAAAATAACATTTAAATCATTTTATTGATATGAAAATAAAAACATAAAACATCTATGATCCAAAGGTATTGTGTCTTGGGAAAACTAGGAACCTACATAACATTTAAAACACAAAACATTAATTTATTTCCTTTTCTATATCTTATTATTGGCTCTTGACTAATCCATAGTACAAGTAGTCACCTGAGGTTATAAATAAAAAGGGGTGAGATATAAGTCTTTTGAGGGGATAGATAAGAACATAAAAAAAATAATCATGGGGTGAGCATAATCATAACATCACCATCACAACAATTAGTTGATTTATTAGATAATAGCACAGAATGTGGAAACGCATGAAAATGAAACAATTTTTCTATGTTTTCATGTACAACACATAGTTGTGAAAATTGGTAGCATCATGTTCATTAATAATTCAATTTACTCACGAGGTTATTAATATTACCTATTGCATTGGAGGATTATATAATTTTGGGGAACTCATCGCATCATAACATTTCCATTGCACTTTATAAATACAACCGCACCTTACACATCATAACATTTTCATTATCACGAACATGACATAGAAAATATATAAAACATCAACATAAAACAACCCATGGAAGAAATGTGTTTCACTTTATATAGTATATCTTCATAAACTATGGGTTCATGTATGAATGAGATATTAACATACTTGATAGAAGAACCATAAACCATAAGTGAGAAGTAAAATGTATGTTTTTGAATGAAGCGTTCTTTTGGAAAATATTGTGTTTAGAATAAATTCTAGTGGAAAAAATTTATATCCCAAAAAAGGTAAAATGATGATGAAGAAATAATTTTTGATTAATAACCATACTGAAAATGGAGTATAAAGTGGAAACTTGAAGAAAGAATGTAGAGTTTGAGAATTCCCCTATCTTTATAACTGAACGCTTTATTAAATTTTATATACTTTATAATCAAATATTAATAATTAAAAAACAACTCCGAAAATGTTATAAATTATTATGATTCATTATTGTTTTACTATGTTATATTATCATCCTTTTTATGAGTTATATAGTTTAAATTCATTGTTTGGGAGTGTTATTTTAATTACTTTTCGTGAACGGATCACTTGTACACATGAATGTATGTTCATATAGAACATTGATAAACATAAAGAATTACTATTAATTTATATTAAGTATCTTACAAGAGTTTAAATGATCTTATAAAGAATTTTTAGTGGGGATGAATCATTATATAAAATTTAATAATGATCATTTTAGGTTCATTTGGGTGTTTTTTGGATTACAATGAAAAAGTTTTGTTTTATCATTTAGTATTATGTAATAAATTTTTTTATAGAACATAAAATGTGTTAAAACATGAATATTATACCTATGTTTCTAATATATTAATATTATTAAAGACAACATTGAATTATTTGAATGAAAATTAAAGAGCATCGCTATGATGTATGTAAATTAAAACATCGCAGGCGATGATCTTTTTTTATAATCAAAGTGAGAGAGGGATGAGAATAATGAATGGTCTTCCAGTAACATGATATAATAAAATTATATTAATCATACTAGATTTATCAGAACATTTTTATAAGATATGTTGAGTATAAGATAATAATGCAAGTGAAATTTGAAAGGAAATTGGAAAAAAAAGAGAGAGAAATTACATATTGAATATATCTTTTTGAGAGCCTCTTTATAGGATATGTTTTGGTATTATTATGGGAAAAGGGATGATGTAATTTAGAGAGGATATTTTTAATAGTTTTGAGAAAAATTGGTTATACGCACAAGTTATGAGATGTGTGAGGAAACAATGTTGTGAGGGGTCGTATTTTTATAGTGTAGGGGAGAGGCATTTTCTCAATATTTAATTCATTAGTTTATTAATTAACATCAACAAAAGAAATAGTGACTATTAAAAGACAAAATACAGTCAATATGACATGTTATTTCGATCCAATGGAATTTTATATCAGTTATGACTCATGAATGACGTAGAAATTAATTTATTTGGAATATTTTTTAAATTACCGAATTTCACTATTCAAAAAAAAATCAAGTATTTTAGAGAATATTAAAAATTCACCCTCAACATATTTTGATGTGTATAATTAAAAAATGACCTCCATTTTATGACAATAAATTATTAAAATGAGTAATTTAATTTTTAATTAAAACCATAATTTACGTGAAAAATAAATTTCTTAAAATTATAACAATTTTTATAACACATAAAAAATAAATTATGGTCTCACAAAATTACCGTATAATCACAAGACATCAAAATAATAGTTTATAAATACATTTTATATAAATAAATTTTATTTTTATTAATTTTATTTATAATTAAATATTAATGACTTAAAATAATTCCAACATGATAATATAATTATATTATATTTTCACTTATATGATGGATAAACATTAATTATACTATCATGTGTAAGGTTCCAAGTCACATGGCTGGTTTACTACACATAAGTGTCGTACTGCTATTAATAAGTGTAACATTGCTATTAATAAGATTGTAGAGACCCGAAGCCTGACGTACATGGACGTTACATTACATTTGCGGAATACTTAGTACATAACAAAAACACACACACAAGGATCGTAATAGTTTAGTGTCTTTGGAAACTCGGAACGTAATCTTCTAATCGTGGTGAAAGATCTTCAATATCTCCTATAAAGATCTTCCTTTTTTTACCTAAAACCTTTCTTTATATCCTGGGGAAAAGAAAACATAAAAGGGTGAGCTCAAATGCTCAGTAAGGGTAAAAAAAAGAAAAATCGATCACATCATATTCATATGAACATAACTTTTGGAAATCTTAACCTGCAAAAGAGAGCATAATTTCATAACATGGGATAAATCATGGCAGTGAAATGTAATCACAATAATCATAACTTAAAACATGAAACTTTGTGGCATTCACACATAATCATAGAGAATCATTTCTTGTTAGTCAAGACTCATTGCCAAGACTATCTTAGTGGACAAAGTCCCTTTCTGAATCGAGTAACCCTCGTTTCAGTCCTGTTTCACTGAACTGGTATAACCTACCATTCCAGCCATGTCTATCTCATGAGATATAAAATCTTTACCCAATGCATTGGAGGGAGATATAGGTCCCACCCATCTTATAATGAATCCTTTCTTATGTGTGCCACATAATCATAAATCATACATCATTTCATAACCCATGTAATACAAATTGGAATCTTAAACATCATGACATCATAAAACAATTCATACAAGATAAAGGAATTCATAAAAATAATTCAATCACAACATGATCAAATCAATGTAATAATAGGGATAAAAACAGAACCCTTTATTATCTTAGATGGAAAATAATTTTGATAAAACACTTGAACTCCATTCTTGAGGAAAATATCATTTCTTCTTCAAAAACATTTTTCCTTTCATAACATGTCATACAACTTTAAAATAAAAGAAGTTGATTAAAAATAAACTTGAAAACTTGTAAAGGAAGCTTCTTGGAAATAATGTTTTAAAAATTCATTCATGCCGTATAAGTTAAAAAAAACATTCTTTCGTACTTTTGTCGGAAAAGTCAAAAAGTACCTCGTACAAAAAAATGACAAAAGATTCCTTTTATATTCTTTACTAAAAACTCACCGAAGGTTCAAATTGGATTTAAACTATTTTAAGTGGATGGAAACAATATTACATATTTAGGGAACATGGATGTGAATGATAAAATAAACCCCAGTAAATACCAAAGTATAAACAATCTCGGATAAAAATGAGATTGTGATATTTCCCTTACCTTAGGTCTGATTTGCTTCGTATGTGTCTGAACCTCCTTTATAATGATTTAAATAATGTCATTGACTTATTACAGAATCATATTCATTGTTATGATATCATATATGGTTCACTTATAACATTATATTACCCGTTCTTTTGTAAATTCCATGTTAAAGAAGCGTTTTGGGTAAAATCGTTTCATTTATCGTAGGTGTTTTGACTTGTTGTTCTTGACATCATTATTACTTATATCATGATTTACTTACTTCCAGAATATAAAACATGATTTATATATCATATATAATCAGTATATATATATATAATAGATAGATAAATAAAATGAAAAACACCGTTCATGGAGACGGTAGTCCGTACGTACGCATGAACGCTGTTTTCCTTTCCTTATTGTCTTGAAATGGAAGTAAGTAGATGACATACATATATATATATATACATAAATCCAGTAGCTTTATAATGTCATATATTTCATTATTATTTCTTATATATACTTTATAATCATTCTTAAATGGTTAACATGGAGAATGAATCTCATCGCGTCGTGGAGACGGTAGTCCGTACGTACGCACGAGCGATGATATCATTTCTATAAATATTGAATTGAATTGGAGTGGATTATAAAATATATCAGAATCAATATGATGTTGTAATAACTATGTATAGTTATTCTTTACACCATTATACCCATCCATGTAAGGTGGTGGTGGAAAATAGATTACACCACGGCGTGGAGACGGTATTCCGTACGTACGCACGCGCGGTGATTTCTTTTTCCGTAGGATGGATAGATGGTGAAATAGGGTTGTTTCATACATATAATAACATATAAGTATATGAGTGATACTGATGTTATTACTTCATAATGAAACAACCTAAGAAGAAGAAGTGGAAGAAGAAATAAAGATGAAAGAATTGGTAACGGTAATTACCTCTTCTTTGAAGCGCCTCTTTAAGACCTCCTCTTAGGGCACTACAATTGGTCTTTGAGGAAGACCAGAACCTCTAGGATGTTTCTAGGGAAGTGGAGAAGAGATTTTGTCAGGGGTTGGCCGAGCTTGAGTGCTCAAATTGGTGTGAGGAGGAGGGGGAGGAGGTGTCCTTTTATAAGGGAGAAGAGGGGCACCTTAGGAATACCTCAAAATATTATTTTGTATTAATGTCAAAATCGGTTTATAATGGTTTCAAAGGGTCATATTTCGATAATAAAGTGGGGTTGGGTCGAAATCCTATCCACCAATAAGATTTAGACAAGTTTAGGGTATTATTTTAACCTTATCAATTAGATTTAACTCTAAGTTAAATAATTTAACTTTTACCGTGTCTTTTTGTTTTCTTTCACTATATAGTTAATACACTTACTATAACATGCCAAAAGAACCCCAAATTGTTTATTAGTAATACATATATCCTTATCTAAGTCATTTGGCCAAACCTTAGATTTTTAGGAATAAAATAACAATTAATAATATAATATTTGATTTAAAAACTATTTTGTGTCAATTTTGACACTATTTGATATATGATTTTTGTGAAAGTCCTAACAGAATTATATGTTCGAACCAAGTTGATTAAAGCAATACTAATATATCATAGTAACCTATAAAATTAGTGGAATTCATAAAAAGTCTGAAATTACATTTAGTTTGGTGTTTATAACATCAATTATGTCAATATTTCATTAATAAGATAATTACTGCATCATCTTTGTGTCATAAATAAATTAACTTATTTGATGTCTAAAAATTACATATAAAATACCATTATGTAGGAAATTGTTTTAGCTTTCTAATGAATATTTATAGTCGAATTTATCTTATGTATAGCCCCATATAAAAAATTATTTACTTATTAAACTTTGATTTTAACTATTTTAACCCTTCTTTAAATAAATTAATAATAAATGTCCTAATCTAATCCAAGTGGGCCTAAATGATAATATTTTACACTTAAGGTTGTTTTTGGTCAAGATACACTTGTCCAATAGAATTAGGACATGTGTTAGGGTAATATTAATATCATTCATACCCTTAATTACCCTATTTACTTTTAACCGTGGTAAATAAAAGTAAAAAGATACTATTCACCAAAAATTATTTTCATCTCATTGAACCACATTTTACTTACTGACATCAACCGTGTCTCTCGGATTTTTGAAATTCCATTCATAGAAGCGTTAAAATTAAGATTTATGAAGAAATTAATTTTTTTAACTACCACTTAGTAGTTTCACTATTCATCAAAAATTGATGTTTTTCAGAACAATGCCAAAATTTCATCCTAAGCTATATTTCATATTCCGAATTCAAAAATGAAGTCTATTTTACCAAATTCATATCATATAAGTTGCATTAATTAATTTTATAATTAAATCCTACTGTTAAAACAAAGAGCGTGTTTTTAAGAAACAATATTTATCAAAAGATTGACACTTGATTATGTCTGGTTTAAATGTGAAATTATATTCAATGACCAACATTGTATTAAATTGTAAAAATATATTCTAAATATACTTTAAAACCACTCAAATTAATAATTTATCACTATTAATTATTTCGATTAAAAAAGTTGTTTTTAATTATAATTTAGTAATTTTCACTATTCATCAGAATATGAAAGTTATCCGAAAAGTACCAAAATTTCACCTTAGGCTAAATTCGATACTCCGAATCCAAAAATGAAGTCCATTTTGAGAGCTAAAATTTATAAAATTTAAAAAGTGGTTATTACTATTCATAACGGCTAATTTTAATAATATTTCAATAGCATATCATTATTTCGTGAAACTCAGTATTGCGTACTACACACGCTATCGAGGAAGGTTTCGATTGCGTGTAATGTAAGGAAAGTCAAAGATGCATGTTGTGCAAGCTCCTTTTGGTGTAGCGTACAACACAAGACATTAATATAATTAAAAAGAATATTTTTCATAAAATCTTGGGCTGTTACATTCTACCCCCCTTAAAATGAATTTCGCCCTCGAAATTCGTCGGGGTTATAAATGGTTTACTATTCGAAAGTTTCTTTAATAGAAACCCACATCGTAAAAAAAGAATACCAAAACCAATATTTTAAAACAAAAGTATGAAACTTAACGGTTACCCAAATAAACTAATCACTGGGTTTCCACATAGGTGAAAATATGGATATGGAAGAAAAGTCTAACCATCATATTCTGATGGAGAGTGGTAGAGAACATGGCTATGGAAAAGCCAACAATCACAAATCCATAAATTTGTGACGATCTAAGGTACCATCTGATTCATCAGGTATAAGATCACTAGGACAACATTTTTGGTTTTCAAGATCATTTCCCTAAAGTTGATGAATTAAAAGAAATACTTACATGATTTTGGTACAATCTCACTGTTGTTCGTGCCTTGAACAATTTCCACTTCATATCTTAAATAAATGAAGTTGAATTTGTTATTCGTGAAGTGTTAGCAGATCATGTGATAGAATGACGGGTCATTCCATCTGTCTCAAACAAAAGGTTAGCAAAAATTATATACATAAGTCGATCTATAGTGAGATTAATCATATATGGTTCCTAAAATGGACTTATACTTCATATATCATACTTCTTAATATAGTAAAACTAGTTTCTACTAAACAGGTACTTCCTGTAGGCCAGTGGTAAGCGATAAAGGCCAGTCGCACTTCGGTTGTGGGTTCGATTCCCACAGCCTTGTCCGACGCGATGGGCTGTCGCCCGTCCTGCAGGTTGTCTTTTTTCTAAAAAAAACTTCTATCCTTAAACAATACTAACTTATGTCCAACATAATCCATTCCAATCTTTAGGCTTACCCATAATACTGCAGTCCACTCTCATAATATAGTGAAAACAATTACAAGATATTTAATACCATCATTGATCCCCATATATCATAAGATATGTCTTGTTGGTCACATTCTAAACATTCAAAGTCCTTAATCATGTATTCTCTTGAATACCCATTGAACCATAGTGAAAACTTGGATGCAGTTAAAAGTTAACACTTTTCACATACCAAAATCCTCAAAATTCTATATACTCAAACCATGATATCACTTAGTCCTTATATCAATCATGAGCTCATGAATACTGTTAAACATTTCATTTTCTTGTTTTCCCTTCATTATGCGCATATCATCTTATTTCCAAAAATATCTCAATCACTTTGAATACCACATTAAACCAATACATAAATATTCCAATACTCCATGATACAACATTATTTTGGAATCCCATTACATAAACACTTAATCATTCCACCACATCGTTATCATATTCAACATCGCCAATAGTGATCGCATGTGACTTCCCTTTGTCCTTTGCCTTCAGTGGTTGCTCATGTCGATCATCACTAACCCGTGGATTAGGGCAATTATTAGCATAATGCCCCATTTCCTTGCACTTGAAGCATTGAAGTGTTGGTGGTGCGTTCTCTGCAGTGTTTGCTTTATTCACATCATTAGAAACCCTTTTTCCATTACTTCGACACTCAGCTGCTCGATGACCTTCTTTTCCACACTTAAGACATTTTCTAGTCCCTTTAAGACAATCTCCACCATGCTTCTTTCCACACTTTGTGCATAAGGAAACATTCATCTTCTTTTCACCATTATTATGAGATTTCTCCTTGAACTCCATCTTTCGATTCTTGACAAAACCATGAGATGGATATGCAACACCAACTTCCATTTCTACCTTGATAGCACAACACACAATTTCTTCATAGCTACTGAAGTCTCTTATAGCTAATTCCCTTCGAAGACTTGGTTTTAAGCCACTGAAAAATCGATCAACTTTACTTTCAGGTTGGATGATAATGCCAGATGCATACCTTGCAAGTCTTGTAAAATTCGCTTCGTATATATCAACAGATTCATCATCCTTTTGCTTCAGCTCAATAAACTCCTTTTCCATCTTTGTTCGAAGAATACGAGGTAAGTACTTACTGAAAAACAAGTTCTTGAACTCGTCCCATTCCATGGACTCAATTTCATCTCTTGGCCTCGTATTCTTGATAACATTCCACCATTGATCAGCTTCACCTTCCAAACGATATACTGCTAAGATGACTTTATCATGTTCAGAACATTGAAGAACTGAAAATATCTTTTCAGTGGTACTGATCCATTGTTCAGCAACAAGTGGATCGGAAGTCCCACTGAAAGAAGGTGGATGTTGCCTCATTAAGGACTCAATAGAATATTTTTCCCTTCTCTGCTCATTTGGAAGTCTAGAATGATTCATAGCTTGTGTAAGTATAGCAATAAGATTTTTCACTCCATCTCCCATAACATTTGTTTGTTCAGGAGGGCAATCATTTCATTTTCCATTGCATTGATCAACACGGTTCCTTCGGGTTCCAGCCATCATCTAAAACCCAAAAAGAATAGTGTGAGAGGCAAAAATCATGCTAGGGAAAACAACATAATAAAGGGGGAGTACCTTCAATATCCAACATCTTAGGTTTAATTCTATGATCGTTAGCATAATTCTAGTACTATAACCTATACGTATACTTATCCCTAGGGACATCCGTAAACATACCTTAGAAATATCTCTAGGGATCTCACTAACGTTTTCGCATCCTAGTTTCCAAAGGTTGACTAAACCTTTCCTCTGATACCAACTGTAGAGACCCGAAGCCTGACGTACATGGACGTTACATTACATTTGCGGAATACATAGTACATAACAAAAACACACACACAAGGATCGTAATAGTTTAGTGTCTTTGAAAACTCTGAACGTAATCTTCTAATCGTGGTGAAAGATCTTCAATATCTCCCGTTAAGATCTTCCTTTTTATTACCTAAAACCTTTATTTATATCCTGGGGAAAAGAAAACATAAAAGGGTGAGCTCAAATGCTCAGTAAGGGTAAACAAAAGAAAAATCGATCACATCATATTCATAAGAACATAACTTCTGGAAATCTTAACCTTCAAAAGAGAGCATAATTTCATAACATGGGATAAATCATGGTAGTGAAATGTAATCACAATAATCATAACTTAAAACATGAAACTTTGTGGCATTCACACATAATCATAGAGAATCATTTCTTGTTAGTCAAGACTCATTTCCAAGACTATCTTAGTGGACAAAGTCCCTTTCTGAATCGAGTAACCCTCGTTTCAGTCCTGTTTCACTGAACCGGTATAACCTACCATTCCAGCCATGTCTATCTCATGAGATATAAAATCTTTACCCAATGCATTGGAGGGAGATATAGGTCCCACCCATCTTATAATGAATCCTTTCTTATGTGTGCCACATAATCATAAATCATACATCATTTCATAACCCATGTAATACAAATTGGAATCTTAAACATCATGACATCATAAAACAATTCATACAAGATAAAGGAATTCATAAAAATAATTCAATCACAACATGATCAAATCAATGTAATAATAGGGATAAAAATAGAACCCTTTATTATCTTAGATGGAAAATAATTTTGATAAAACACTTGAACTCCATTCTTGAGGAAAATATCCTTTCTTCTTCAAAAACATTTTTCCTTTCATAACATGTCATACAACTTTAAAATAAAAGAAGTTGATTAAAAATAAACATGAAAACATGTAAAGGAAGCTTTTTGGAAATAATGTTTTAAAAATCCATTCATGTCGTATAAGTTAAAAAAAATTCTTTCGTACTTTTTTTGGAAAAGTCAAAAAGTACCTCGTACAAAAAAATGAAAAAAGATTCCTTTTATATTCGTTACTAAAAACTCACCGAAGGGTTAAATTGGATTTAAACTATTTTAAGTGGATGGAAACAATATTACATATTGAGGGAACATGGATGTGGATGATAAAATAAACCCCAGTGAATACCAAAGTATAAACAATCTCGGATAAAAATGAGATTGTGATATTTCCCTTACCTTAGGTCCGATTTGCTTCGTATGTGTCGGAACCTCCTGTATAATGATTTAAATAATGTCATTGACTTATTACAGAATCACATTCATTGTTATGATATCATATATGGTTCACTTATGACATTATATTACCCGTTCTTTTGTAAATTCCTTGTTAAAGAAGCGTTTTGGGTAAAATCGTTTCATTTATCGTAGGTGTTTTGACTTGTTGTTCTTGACATCATTATTACTTATATCATGATTTACTTACTTCAAGAATATAAAACATGATTTATATATCATATATATTCAGTATATATATATATAATATATAGATAAATAAAATGAAAAACACCGTTCATGGAGACGGTAGTCCGTACGTACGCATGAACGTTGTTTTCCTTTCCTTATTGTCTTGAAATGGAAGTAAGTAGATGACATACATATATATATATACATAAATCCAGTAGCTTTATAATGTCATATATTTCATTATTATTTCTTATATATACTTTATAATCATTCTTAAATGGTTAACATGGAGAATGAATCTCATCGCGTCGTGGAGACGGTAGTCCGTACGTACGCACGAGCGATGATATCATTTCTATAAATATTGAATTGAATTGGAGTGGATTATAAAATATATCAGAATCAATATGATGTCGTAATAACTATGTATAGTTATTCTTTACACCATTATACCCATCCATGTAAGGTGGTGGTGGAAAATAGATTACACCATGGCGTGGAGACGGTATTCCGTACGTACGCACGCGCGGTGATTTCTTTTTCCGTAGGATAGATAGATGGTGAAATAGGGTGGTTTCATACTTATAATAACATATCAGTATATGATTTCTACTGATGTTATTACTTCATAATGAAACAACTTAAGAAGAAGAAGTGGAAGAAGAAATAAAGATGAAAGAATTGGTAACGGTAATTACCTCTTCTTTGAAGGGCCTCTTTGAGACCTCCTCTTAGGGCACTAAAATTGGTCTTTGAGGAAGACCAGAACCTCTAGGATGTTTCTAGGGAAGTGTAGAAGAGATTTTGGCAGGGGTTGGCTGAGCCTGAGTGCTCAAATTGGTGTGAGGAGGAGGGGGAGGAGGTGTCCTTTTTTAAGGGAGGAGAGGGGCACCTTAGGAATACCTCAAAATATTATTTTATATTAATGTCAAAATCGGTTTATAATGGTTCCAAAGGGTCTTATTTCGAAGCTAAAGTGGGGTTGGGTCGAAATCCTATCAACCAATAAGATTTAGACAAGTTTAGGGTATTATTTTAACCTTATCAATTAGATTTAACTCTACGTTAAATAATTTAACTTTTACCGTGTCTTTTTGTTTTCTTTCACTATATGGTTAATACACTTACTATAACATGCCTAAAGAACCCCAAATTGTTTATTAGTAATACATATATCCTTATCTAAGTCATTTGGCCGAACCTTAGATTTTTAGGAATAAAATAACAATTAATAATATAATATTTGATTTAAAAACTATTTTGTGTCAATTTTGACACTATTTGATATATGATTTTTGTGAAAGTCCTAACAGAATTATATGTTCGAACCAAGTTGATTAAAGAAATGCTAATATATCATAGTAACCTATAAAATTAGTGGAATTCATAAAAAGTCTAAAATTACATTTAGTTTGGTGTTTATAACATCAATTATGTCAATATTTCATTAATAAGATAATTACTGCATCATCTTTGTGTCATAAATAAATTAAATTATTTGATATCTAAAAATTACAAATAAAATACCATTATGTAGGAAATCTTTATAGATTTCCAATGAATATTTATAGTCTAATTTACCTTATGTATAACCCCATATAAAAATGATTTACTTATTAAACTTTGATTTTAACTATTTTAACCCTTTTTTAAATAAATTAATAATAATTGTCCTAATCTAATCCAAGTAGGCCTAAATGATAATATTTTACACTTAAGGTTGTTTTTGGTCGAGATACACTTGTCCAATAGAATTTGGACATGTGTTAGGGTAATATTAATATCATTCTTACCCTTAATTACCCTATTTACTTTTAACCGTGGTAAATAAAAGTAAAAAGTTACTATTCACCAAAAATTATTTTCATCTCATTGAACCACATTTTACTTACTGACATCAACTGTGTCTCTTGGATTTTTGAAATTCCATTCATAGAAGCAGTAAAATTAAGATTTATGAAGAAATTAATTTTTTTAACTACCACTTAGTAGTTTCACTATTCATCAAAAATTGATGTTTTTCAGAACAATGCCAAAATTTCATCCTAAGCTATATTTCATATTCCGAATTCAAAAATGAAGTCTATTTTACCAAATTCATATCATAGATGTTGCATTAATTAATTTTATAATTAAATCCCGCTGTTAAAACAAAGATCGTGTTTTTAAGAAACAATATTTATCAAAAGATTGACACTTAATTATGTCTGGTTTAAATGTGAAATTACATTCAATGACCAAAATTGTATTAAATTGTAAAAATATATTCTAAATATACTTTAAAACCACTCAAATTAATAATTTATCACTATTAATTATTTCGATTAAAAAAGTTTTTTTTAATTATAATTTAGTAATTTTCACTATTCATCAGAATATGAAAGTTATCCGAAAAGTACCAAAATTTCACCTTAGGCTAAATTCGATACTCCGAATCCAAAAATGAAGTTCATTTTGAGAGCTAAAATTTATAAAATTTAAAAAGTGGTTATTACTATTCATAACGGCTAGTTTTAATAATATTTTAATAGCATATCATTGTTTCGTGAAACTCAGTATTTCGTACTACACAAGCTATCGAGGAAGGTTGTGATTGCGTGTAATGCAAGGCAAGTCAAAGATGCGTGTTGTGAAAGATCCTTTTTGTGTAGCGTACAACACAAGATATTAATAAAATTAAAAAGAATATTTTTCATAAAATCTTGGGCTGTTACAAAGATAATGTATCTATTTACTAAAAACATTATGTTTGTACTGTCAGAATCCAAATAGTATACTGATCGCAACTATATACGTCATATTTCTAAAATTAATATCACAAAAGTGGAAAAATTATATATAAAGGACACATATAATTCAGTAGTTCCTTCAAGTATTTAATTTAATTTTGTTTCATAATGTGGATATATGTGATTATACTATATTACATTACTACAAGAAGGGTTAAATTGCATTGATATAATTTTTGGTCATTTCAATAATGATTTTAATCCCATATTTATTTTTCAATGTATATTTTTTCTTATTTTGATTCTTTATGAATTTCTACGATGGGAAAAGAATGATATGAATGAAATAATAATAATAATTTACCATGGATATTTCCCTCATTCGACAACATAGAATAGTGGAATATACCCAGAACCACTCTATGATGAGTTGTTTTCCAATTAACACTCATGAAAGGCCATTCTCCAACAATGAATCATGAAATATCAATTACATTATACTTAGAGTGAATGTAAGAAATGATAAATCGTATTTTAACATTGTATTAAACCTATAATACAATTCAAAATTCTAAGAGATAATAGTTTTATATATAACGGACTGAATTTATATAATAATATTGGTATCCAATCAAATGACTCAATCATTTCAGATATATTTCATTAACTCAAAATAACATAATTAAAAAATTGAGAAAAAATATCTTGCACACAATATAAGTGTTTTTATAAAAAAATGTGTTTATTTAAAATAATACGTTAAAACATTTTATAATACCATATAAGAATGTAAAAAAATTATTAAATATTTCATTGGAAAAGATTTCAATATTTGGAGAAACTAACAAAAAAATTAAATATGGATCAAAAAAATTATTATGTGCCAAAATTAATTTAATGTCCATTCATAATAAAATTAACATAACTCTCTCAAAATAAATTCAAGAGTTTAAAATAGAGAAGTATATTCATTTATTCTCAATTTTCATAATAAAAAATTATAAAAATTATAAGTATATTTACATTCCTTCCCCCCCTGTAGATAAATTAAACTATAATTCATTGTAGGTCAATGTATTAAAAATAAAATGGTAGGAAGATGAAGGATAATGAGTAAGACTATTAATATTAATTTGGGAAGTGGTCTCTTTGAGTTATGATCCATGATTTTACCACAATAAATCTAATGTAATGAAATTTTAAAATATAAGAACCTTATTGAAGGATAATTAAAAAAATGGAATCTTAGAATGAATAGGGATAATGATTTGTTTACACCCCAAGTAAGTACAATATTTTTACTAGATATGTTCAATAAATTTTCAAATTTCATCAAGAATATGATTGTAAATAGTGTTTCATGAAATAAACCACAGTATAGTTTTTATCCCAACATATATAATTGGATTCCAAATGTGGGAACCCCAATTGAAAAAGGATTAAAATTTCGAAACCCTTATAATTGAGTAAGAACAGAATATAAATTCAAATGGAGAGGGAAAAAGAATATCTGGGTCACAATTTTTAAATTATTTTTTCCCACATCCATAAGGTATTGGATCTTGTATTGACTATCATAACACCTATGAGTTGTGAAATATTATAATATTTTTGTTAATATAATTTCCAAAAAAACACATGAAAATTAAAATATTTTAATCAACTAAAAATACCTAAAAAAATAGTATTATGAAAACATAGAGTTCTATAAATTCATTTTTCAATAATTTATTTTTAACACAATTTATTGTAATATTATTTAAAAGTTATTTTTAAAAATTTGACTGTTTAAATTTAAAAATACTACAATTTTTATTAATAATTTCAATATTAAATTTGTATTGATTTTTAAATTATCTAAAATAATTTATTTTTATGTTAAAAGTGTAAAAAATATATTTTATTTGAAATAAGTGGGTCAAATATGGTTTTATACCCATATGTGGGTAATAGATTATTAATGCCATTGTTTGAGAAATTATTGAATTTTATTCTGAATAAAATTTTAAACTAGGTTTCATGGATTGAACTCCCAAATCTTATTTGGCATTCATCCATAATTGGATTCCAAATGTGGGAGCCTCCTATGAAAAACAATCTCAACCCAAAATAATAAAGGAATATATAAGTATTAAATAAATGTGGGGAATAAAATTATGTAGGGTAACATTGACACTATTATATGATAAAAAAACTGCTTTAAATATTCCTTATAATCCTTCCAAATGTTCCCATCAAAGATTTAATATACACTTTTTAATGTCCCATTCACCATATGTTATCCAGATCCATAAATTTACTAGGAGTCATTCCTAATAATACTCAAGGACCCAATGTGAGTATTAATTAATCATAATCCTTTTATTATTAACAATAATCATTTAAAAGTAAGTTAATGATATTAATATTTTTAACATTGTTTAATTAATATAATGAGGTTTAATTATGTTAATGTAATACAATATTCATTATTAATTCCCATCAACTTAGGAAAAAATAATAATAATAAATTGTCTATGAGGACTATCACCTCCATGATGTGATGTATTTTTTTCAAAACAATATATCATCAATATATATAAATATTTTATTTATGAAATAAATACTGAAATATAATATAATTATTATTATGAATAGATAAATTATAATCCAACTCCAACCCCTCTCAATCCTTTATAAAAGGAAACATCAAGACTGTGTTGTGTAGATTACGTCCTATGTGAAATAATTTTATTACATCTATTTTTTTGTAATTATATAAAATTGTAGAATATGATACATAACCATAAATACACTAAAATAATATTTTTATAATAATATTATGTTAAATAAAAAAATTTGTTACCATAATCAGGAAAAATTTTATTTCAAGTTTTACTTTTATCTTCACTATTTTGCTAGTTGAAAAATTTTATATAACCATATCGTAGATAAATATGGGGAATTAAATAATAATAATATTTTATTTCATTAATAAATACAATATTGTTTGATGGATTGGATATGTAATATTTTGTAATTAAATTATGATTAAAATACCATCTTCAAACTCTAAAATTACTGAAATAGGTTTACACCAGTTAAATTCTCAAAACAAATGACAAAAACTACTATGGAATGAGAAAAAATATTAATAAATAAATATAGTTTTTCTATATTATTTCCTTTTATTATCTATTTTTCTGAAATTCATATACAATAATTGGGACAAACCCAAAAACATAATGCATTCGTGGAAATTAATGTCACAGATTCCATATGGTAAAAAAATCCAAAACTAACATGTATAATTATAATAAAATATCATATATTATATAATGAAAATTAAATATATATAAATAAGGTTATTAAATTAAATATTATGGTAGTTATTTTTCCTTTATAGGAGGTTACAACATATTCGTCTAACCAAAGGTAGAATGATGTGATTATTATAAGGACCCGACCTTACTACATAAATAATCCTGAATTTATTCTAGAAAACAATTCCTTTTAAATTTAGGATATTTTCAAGATTAGATAATTATAGAATTAAGGAAATATATTCATGACATTACACATTATTACAGAGTGGATACCATAAAAATAGTTTCCATTTTTTTTCAAAATATAAAACATTAGAACATAAAACAAGACTCCTTGACAATTCATAAAAATTTAAAATTGCTTCCTTCCTTGTATTACACATCCATTATCCTGTGAAAAATCATTTAAAAACTTGTCATGAGCACAAAGTCTTAGTAAGGCATGAAAAAGACGGAAAGAGCACATTAGTCCATGAATACTCGTAATGTATGAAAACATTTTTGAAATACATGCTTGTCACCCATAAATATTTTCTTCGTGTAACAAGAGATTTACAGAATATTCACACAAAAATTGGAACATAAATATAATAATAAAGGTATCTTGGGGGATTACATACTAAATATTGTAACCGTTCTTGGCTACCTTATAATTTTTAACCCTCATGGCTACCTTATATTGTGTAACCATCACAGTTACACTTGGAGTAACCATATGGCCGACCTCCAACTTACTCATACACAAATCATTGGATTGGTATATAGGTCCCACCCTTAATCATAAATAATTCCCAAGAACCAAAACATATTCATACAACATGAATAATTCCATAAAAACATTTCATTTGAATTTCAGCAATACGAATTTAAAAAGAGGATATTTAAAACAAATCCCCTTATAAATATCATAAAATTGAAGAGAGACTTAATAGAGTGGATGTAGTATGTATATATACTCTAAATACACATAATAAAACATAATAAAAACATAACCCATCCCATAAACAATATAAATATCACCTAAATAATTAAGTTGAAGGTTAACCCAAAGAATGGAAATCGGGTTAAGAATTCCCTTACCTCGGGTTTGTCTTTCTTACAACTTGTTTAATCCTCCTGTATAATTGTTAAAAGAGTGTTATTAATATTTTTAATAAGAATTTTCATTTTTATAACATCTTATATTATCATTTCATAACATTATTTCACCCTTAATTGTTAGTATTTTTCTCGTTGCACTGTTTTTTGATGAATTCATTACATGATTTCGATTATTGATTCATGGTGGACATTCTTGTCGATTGGAAGTGAAACTACAGAATTGTAATGTAATAGTATTTACATATATCAAGTAACATAATTTATTCCATTTATCTTTTTTAATTCTTACATGAGGATGATTCATAATTTAGAACATTAATGATGTTCATTTAGATCTTTTTAGTGGTTCTTTGATTAAAACAACGCCGTTTTTTCTTATAAATTCGAACCATGAGTAAAAAAGAATACAATAACCAAGGGTGTGTCATAAAACATATATTATAACATGTTTCAATCATAAAAATGGTTTGATGACCAGACTTTAAGGAATTAATGAATATTGAAATAACATTTTCCACGTTGTCGGTAATTCGACACATCAGAGAAAATGTTTTAATTACTTGAATAATTGGTGGAGGAGAAAGATAATGATGTTTAATTTTCCATGAAAATGAGAGAATCTATAATATACAAGATTCTGGAGCTTTCATTCCTCTTGGTTAAGAGGTGGTGACGAGTGTAGAAGAAAATAAATATATCCTAAAATAAAAGAAAATTTGATAAATTTCTCATGAGAATTCGGCAGCCTAATGACATCTCTTAAAATTTAATAAAAATAGTTTTATGATATTAAGGGGATATCTCATCATTTAAACATAATATGTGAATTAAGGGGGATATTTAATGAAATATACCATCATAAGCCAAAGGGAATGTAAGAGAATAGCATAAAATGAATGAAAAGAAAGAAAATAAAAGAATATGATTACCTCTTGATCTCTTCTCCTTAGGATCCTCCTTAAGGTATTTGGTTTTGGTCTTCTTTTAATCCTGATAGGGTTTCTAATTGGTATCTTTGGTTATATTAATTTCACATTTGATCTTAGTTTATTGTAATTACTATGGTGTTCCCATTTGAATAAAGAGGCTTTTGTTCATTTGTGTGTTTACTCTATTTCATAATAAATTAAAATTTTATTATTACTTTTCCATAATAAACAAGTTTGTTTGATTAATGGATAACATAAAATACAAAATTTAACATTATATAAAACATATATTCTTAAGATGTTACATTTATTGTCTCAATTTTCAACACTGGAGAGACATTTTTTAATTAATCGCCATTTTTGTTGGGTAATGTTTTATATACTACCCTTTAATATTTTAATCAAAATAATATCATCAATCAGGAAATTTAATGGAACTAAACTAACCCCAATAGCCTATAAGAAGTGTCAATTTTATTAAAATGGCATATATACAAAGGGAAGTATCCCATTGAATAGTCATTTTCTAGTCTTGGTGAATCATGTATATACATAATAACCATATTATATAGTGAAATAAAATAAAAAACATGTAAATGAGAAATTTGTCGCATAATTAAACTCATACAAAGAATTACTCCCTATATCCTTGGGAATTAATAATTAGTAAAGGTGAGACGAAATGATAAGTAATGATTATGTATGGTGGAATTTGTCAAGAATCAATCAGCAAAATAAACCTGGAAATGTAAATCACTAAACAAAAATTACATCTAAAAACATTACTATCATATAAGATTAGCCATAATCAATATATAAAGGTAAATTACGGAGTACATATTAAATTTAGTCAATAATATTATAATAAGATGCATCGAGATATAATAACATTATGAAAAATATCACAGATATATATAACTAAATTATTTATGATTTAAATGAATATTTATTGGATAACTTCATCACATTCATCACGAAACTTCTACTATCAATACCATTCAGAAGGCACTAAAAATACTAAGGGTAAACACTCTTTAATTTGGACAACTAATTTTTCTCAGGAAACTAATCAATGTATCAATGTATTATATTACACTGGGATCCACTAGTCTCTATAGTTCTAAATAATTTCTCATATATCATATATTTTCTTTATTTTGTGAAACATTTTCCTTATCATAAAATATCTATATTGTATAAGAATATTTATTTATAATTATTTCTGAATATAAAGAAAAAAAATTCAATATAGAAAATTTATTGTAAAAAAATATGTGTTTTAGTAAAAAAAAACATAAGTATTATAGATAATATGGATATTTAGAATATATTTAATTTCTAATGATCATATAAAATAAATATTTCAATTCAAAGTCATTTACTACAAGAATGAATCAAACCAGTGGTTCTCAATACTATCCTTGGCCAAAATATTCATAATACATCTAGAGGTAGAATAAATTTGTTATAAATCCATCATATATCAATTTCCATATGAATAATATTTTTTTCATTGATTATAATAAATACCAAAATATATTTAAATGAATTCATGAGGAAAATATCATTTTTATTTTGAAAATTAATTTTTCAAAAAATTGAAAAAAAATTGAAAATATATTTCATTGTAAATAACATTGGAAAAAAAATTTAATCATTAAAACATTTATTTATCCTAATTGCTAGAATATCGAAACATTATAGGTACATTAAAAAGATTCCTTTAACAATTTTAGTAAAAAAATGGGTATTATTTTGAAAATGAAAAAAACATATTTTAAAAATTATTGTAAGGATTATAAATTTATAAAAGATTGATTGATAACTCTTTTAAAAAATGTTAGAAATATTTTTTTGAAAACACTGCTAAAAAATATTGATTTTTGAGAAATTGGATTTTTCACCATGTATGGAACTTAATATAGATTTTAATTAAAATATTTAAAAATTATTTTATATAAAAATTATTATGCAAATGGTACTAATAAATAGAAAGGTCATGAATATATTTATTATATTAAAATAAATGTTTTTTACTAGACAATAATAAAACAATTTCCTTTAATGTAAATTCAATAAAAACCCATCCCAACTAAACCGAGTTTGTCAAATAAACTCTTTCAATGATAATTACCTGGTATTGAGAATAAACTAATAAATAGATGGTTTAAAAAAGAATTATATAGACATAAAATAATTGGATATACCTAATAATATAGTAAACATAAATACACACGTAATAAAAAAAGCCTTTAAAGAAGTAATATAACGAAATGAAATCTAATTGAGTTTTAAAATTGATTATAGTAGGGTAATGTTTAAGTCAAATCCATTTGTATGAAATAAATGAAATTGAAACATAAATTAGAATTTATTATAAATTATTCAAGTTAATACATGTTAAAATGGTTGTTTATACCCCCATATAAGTTAAATTGTTTCTTAATAGACACATGTGAGTCAATGAAACGAAATTGAGAGAGAATGTCATACCTCTATATTAATTTTTAATGAAGATGATTTGAACTCAGTTATAGTAGTTTTGAAAATTATATTTACGTATAATATGAATATAATATAATTTATATAATTTAATTTGATCCTTTTAAAAAAATTATCACCCTCTCATTAATAATCTTCCATTATTTTCCTCGATTTGGGAGTTAATTTTCTTTTCTTTCTCATTAATGATTTATCATGAATGTTCATGTTTATGTTCATAATATATAGTGTCATCATATATAGAATAATAATATTTACATAATTATCATACATTTACATCAATTATAATATTTTTACAAATCATTAATGATGTTTTTGACAAATTAAGAATGTTACGATCATGGGGATGGTATGTCATACACACACTGTAGTGATATTTCAATTTTTCACTAATAATTTATAAAAGGATATATGTTATATATTATCATTATAGTGTGAATTTAATAATATAAATAAAATATTATTTCATTAAATATAATTATATATTTCATCCATGTCTTGTGGTGATAAATATTAAGTCGCATTGTTTCGTGAATGTGACATTCCACATGCACATGAGCAACATTATCATATTTCATAGATTGAAGATTTATAAAATATAATGATATATATTATATCTTGAGAATGATAAATAATTAATGAAAATTACAAATATGTGAATTATATCACATTTAATAATTAAATTTATACTTATCAACTTCTATATAATGTGTTAGTGAAAGGCGAATCACATAGCTTCACGAGGCGGTAATATGTCATACACAGGAGTAATGTTATCATATCCATTACAGAATATAATGTAAAAAAATAATATATGATATAATAATTATAGATTGTTCATTTTGTTATAAATATAATATAAATATTTTTATCCGTATTCACAACCATCTATAAGAGGTGTTAATGAAAAAATGAATGACATCTATTCGGGAGGTGGTGGATCGTCTTACAGATGAATGATGATTTCATAACATATTTCATGGGATTTGAGTTTTTTATTGGAAATGGTTTCATAATAAAAAAATATACAATTTTGGATACTTTGGATAATATATCAAGTTTTTTTAAAAAATATTTTTATGAGGTTGAGGAATAAATAAAATAAAACCACTCGTTGATGAACATTAACTCTTTTTAAGGCAACTAACATGGGATTTCCCCAAAATCCTACAAGGTTTTATTTTTTTAAAAAATAATTCTTATATGATTACCAGAATGATTTTGGGAAATTATTTGGGTAGTTATTTTATGATCCAAGTTAGTATAAATGTGTGAATACGGAAGAACATTGGACGGAATTTTATGTGTGAGGTGAGTGGCATACTGGTACATTTTTGAAAGGAAAAGTTTTATCCTTGTTTATCACATGAAAAAAGGATCCAAAATGGATTATTCATGAAACATATACGTTATAAGTATTAAATATTTCCATTAAATATATTATATATATATTTTTAGGTTAATTTTACACTTATCATTCTAGTTCAACCCATGATAAGAACAACTTTTTCCTTAACTGCGGTGGGTAGTTTTTTACTATTATTTCTATTCATAATGGAAAAAAATTACATGTATATTATAAGATAATTTAATATATTAATATTAGTAATATTTAACCAATTTTTCTACATTGAGTTTGCAAAATTTAATAAATATACCTTAAAACTTATCCCGCAGACCCGACGAGAGAGCGGGTTTCCAAAGAGAAAATCCTCAAAACATTACAAACTATTTATACCCAAATTAAATATAAAAATGTTTCAAATGAAATGAATTTTAATACTAGATCAATAATTTATCTAAATTGTTTTAAAAAAATTCATAATATAATATATGTTTATAAAAAATTAAAATTAAATTCTTGTTTTTAAGTAAAATTATGTATTTTTCACTATTTATTGAAAAATGTAACATTTATGAAAAATCCCAAAAAAATCACCCAATGATAATTTAAATATGATTAATTAATATATTTTATTTATTTTATTTTATATATATTTATAAAACTATTATAAATTAATTCTATTTTATGTGTGTAAAGAGCGACTGATCCTTATTTTAGAAAAAACAATATTTTCAAGAAAAAATTCATTTTCATTTAAATAATTATGAATTTATTTATAATAAATATATATTGAAAATAATCCTTTTTTATTTTTTACTATTGGTAGATATCAATATAATGTCTAGGTTATAATGATGTAATATATTACAGTTCATTTAAACATAGGGTTTTATGTTGCGCAAGCTATCGAAGATATAAAAATTACAAAAAGTAGGTTGTTTAATCTTGCTGTTGTATATCACATATTCTATTAATTGTATTATTATTCTTTTAGAATTTTTTGGTGTGCCATTAACCCCACATTAAATTAATTTCATCATCACAATTTGACCATGCACTTTGAAATAAAGTGTTTAATATTTGGAAATTTCTTTGTTAAGAGCAATATTATAAAAGGATTCAATATAAAATACACTAAATATGATTGAATGTGAATTATAATGGATAAATAGAATTATATATGCATAGTTTTATAAATTAGATAACATTGGTGGAATGGGAATGTATAGACCTTGAAAATGAATAATCAACTAAAGTGAGTTATATATGTCACTGATCACAATAAAGTGAACAATTAATGGAATGTTAAAGAAATAAAAACAATAAATCATTTCTGAATTAAAATTTTATTTGATTAATTGATTATTATTGTAAAAGGATAATTTTTTTTCATGATCATTCAACTAATAATGACGAACTGTTTGAAGTTCTATGAATACATGAAAAAATACTTACTCCATACATTTTGATTTCATAAAAACTATTTCATCCTTTGGTTGTGCATAATGAATTTCCAACTCATCACTTACACGATTAATGGAATATAAAAAAATGGCATTCATCATCCTCATGAATTGGAATTCACAATTAATTGATCTTAAGATATTAAATAGTGTAAACACCTATTGATTTTTTACTTACTTAAATCAACATTGTTAAAAAATGATATCCAGAAACGTACAATGTTCAACATAATCCATTTAATATATATTTAACAATAAGGATCATACTAAATTTTCCTCACCAAATTCAAAGTCCAATTTTTTTATACAAGTTCTCTAAATCGACATTATATTCTCTAGACAATATAACCTAGCCATTAGTGTCACATTCCTAATATGTGAATACCTGAATCATGTATTCAATAAAAAGATGATAATTACATGAATTTCTAAATAATAATATTGAAAAAAAATCATTCTTCCTTATTCCTTTAATAAACTATAGATTATTAGATGTATTTATTTAATCAAAAAATGTTTTAAACTCCATCAATGATAGTATAGACCACCTTGTCATCAAATAATTCATTTCATCCAAGGTCTTCAGTACTATCTAATTTACATTATCCATAAAAATAATCTCTTATACAAATTTTATTATCTGATCATAAAAAACAAATTAAGGGTAATATTTCATCCTGTTATGGGTTTTTATGAAGTATATATTAAGAATGAATCATTTTATGTGTTCATCAAAACCGTTCAACAATATTTCTTAAAATACATAATCAAAATTTATTATAGTAAAATCATAATGAAATTCATAATTATTATATCAATATATCAAAACATTCCTCAAATTACTTAATTCATGGATCCATATTAGATAACATTAATCATTCAACTTAGTCTATGGTAATAGCATAAGCTTTACCGAAATACATTATCTAAATTCATGGTATATTAATTTTATAATTAGGGAATTCATTTTCATAGTGCCCCATATCATTAGGTTGTGGGATTAAACATTAAAACCTTTTCCTTTCCCTTGTAATAATCAGTGTGGTTTGATTTATCTCAAAAATTATGGAAATCTCTCATTCATGATATGAATGTACCCATGTGTTTCTTTCCCAAATTATCATTTGTTGGAAAATCATGTGTTCCCTTATTCCCTTAATCTTCAATTTTCTATATCATCCCTTATTTATGTAGTATTTAATTGATGAAAAAATTACATAGAGAATTCAATATATGTATTTTTACTAATTGATAATATTTCTTCTATTGATGAGAATTTTTGGGAGAGTAGTTCCCTTCAAAATATTTGCATATCCCATCAAATGAAATGATCATTCATACAATTGGATTAGGTTTACTAATTTTGTTAGCATTCTTTATTCTAGTATCCATTCATAAATTGTGGAATAAAAAAGATTTGATTGTATCATTATGTAACCTATTTGACAATCCATATACCATCATATCACATAACAAAAATTGAATATTTTGTGCATATAAAATCCCATTATCATAAACATGGTCTTTATAGGGATATAATTATTTTCAAATCATTCATAATGGATTATATAGAAAATATGAATTATCCTGAGTATATACCCAATTGATATAAAACAAGATGTGGATCTAGGGCCACTTTCACCACTGGGTTACAATTGGGTCAAGCACAACATTGCTTTTTTAGTGTTTATACCCATATGAACCTCTATTCCTGAATAATACCGCTTTTATTATGTAAAAAGGGATGTATTTTTGGAAAAAAATATTACCAAAATCATCAATGTTCTTATATACTTATACTCAAATTATATCATAAGCTTATTCTTCCTATTATTTGTTTTCCTTAATCTAGTTTAATATTGTTCAACTAAACATTATTCTATACAAATTTTAAGTACCCTAATCTAATATCAAGGATTGGGTGAAAATTTAGTTGCATTAACATATATAAAGATAGGAAAATCAAAAATTAATAATATGTTTAGCAGTGTTGGAGTATTATATACATACACAATAACCATTTTACACAAGGATATAAACTTAAATGAATATAAATGAAAAAAATTGGCATCACTGAACTCATTCAAAGTATTATCATTATTATCGTTGGAAATGGAAATATAATAAGGTTCATCAAAAAATTCATAGTAAGGGATAATTACATTAGAAGATACCATGAATAAATAGGCATAATGAACATGGAATGTTAGAAAACTAAACACAAATTCCATTTAAATAATATCACAATCACGATAATATTATTCATAATCAATTATAATATAATATAATTTTTTTTATATCATGGATAATAATAACTGAATTTGCAATGAAATATGCCTTTAATTATTGGATTTCATAATCACATGCATCATGATACATATGTTGTCCAGATCTTTCACCAGAAAATTTAACTATAATGGTTAAAAACTCATTTAAGTTAGAGAAATGAAATTTTTAAAGATACCTACCTATTCCTCAAGTGGTTATATAGTTATTCCAACCACAGATTATATGTGGTCTAAATCATTCATCATATATCAATAATATGATGTATTAATAAACAATGATCATTATTCTAAAAAATCAGTACAAAGTAAAAAATAGAATTCATAAAATTTATATAGATAAAAAACTTTAATTATAGAAGATCATATGAAAAAATGATATATTTTACATGAAATTTACATATTAGTGATAAATAATGTAGATAGTTTTGGTAAATATAATGTCTAATGATCAGAAGAAGGTGAATTTTTCAAATGAAATTAAATAAAAAGATGAATCAATAAAGTGGATGTCAACACTATCCATTTTAAAAATAATTAAAAACCACATTGAGGAATAATAATGATTATATCAATCCTAAATACACAAATTGGAGTAAATAGAAATGGATTTTTCACATTAATATACATAAATAATGTAAAACAATTATAAAAAAAATTATTGATGAAAAAAACATTTTCATATTGAAAATAAAATTTTAAAACAAAAATTTCACAATAAATTTGGAAAATAATTTACTTATAATATAATCATTGAAACATATAATGTATGATATAAAACAATGTGTTGTTGTTATGGCTCAAATTTTAGTACATGTAGAGAATGTTATAATAATGTTTTCTTACACATTTTCATTAATAGTCAAACATGAATTGTTTTGAAAATGAAATTAATAATCCTCCCAAAAATTCATAATGTATAAAAATGCATTTAATATGTCATTTTCTAATTATTGAAAATAATTATTGAAACCCATTTTAAAAAATTCGATTTTGGAAGAAATAAAATTTCTTTTAAAAGAGTGAAATGAAGTTTGATTTTAATAAAAATATTTTAAATATTGTTCTAAGTAGAAAAGAGTTGAAAATTATACTATTAAATGAAAACACCTTGAATGATAGGATTAAAATGAAAATAATTTTTATTATTATCAACGTATCAAATAGTTTTATTTAATTGAAATTCATATACAAAAAATCTTGATTAGAATGTAATTTTTGAATAAAAAATTACAATAATCATAATGTTAAAGTTGGAACAAACCAATGAATTGATTTTGTGTGTCAAATGTAAATACCCATAAAATCAGTGGATATAAAAAATAGTATATTCAATATTAAATAGTTACATAATCATACAATATAAAATAAAAATATAAATTATTATATCCCAGTGAAAAGAAAGTTAGTTATGATATTCTTTTCCTCATTTTAATTTTCATGTAAATGTAGCTGTTTGAAAAATTCAAATTGAACCATAAAATTACATGTTATAGTATTTTTTTCACATTACTAAATATAAAATGTTATGTGTATAAACCATACAAAATAAATTGTTGAAAACCTATTAATATGCCTCAAATAATGGATTTTGATATAGGAGATCTTACATCACTATTCATTTTGGTTTAAAGAAATTGAACCACATTTCTTTTTATTTTATAATTTTTGTTAACTTATAATATGACCATATTAATATTTATAAGATCATATATTATAATCTTATAAAATATTATCACCAATTAATTATCAATTTTTCAATATTTTCTTTATTTCAGGTGTTATTTTACATGTTTTATCATTCTTGCATTGTGAAGAATGATTTAGTTCTTAAGCAAGTTATATCATTTCATCACATCCAAAATAATAATCATAATATAAATTTTATATTTAAAAATAAATTATTTTCATAATATTATTCATGAAAAATGGTTTTTTGAAAATAATGTATGATATGATCATGTAGATGGTTGGTTGTACTTACCCAGGAGAAACATTTCCATTTTTCAATGATTAGTATGGAAATCATGCAAGTAATATTTTATTTTTCTATAATGATCATAATATAAATACCATTTGATACATATAAAAAAACATGTATATATCATGAATTTGGTGTGTTGGTGAACATAGAGTGACATAGTTTCATGAATTTGGTAGTCCACACATACCCGAATGACATTATCATTTCTCATTGAGTGAAAATGTCAAAAATAAAATGATATATATTATCCTTTAAGAATGAAATATATTTAATTAATAAAATTATTATTTCATTTATATCATAAAGAATAAATAACTTTATCTTTATCAATTACTTGTAAATATTTATCGAAAGATGAATCACATCATTTCGTGAGGTGGTAGTCCACCGTACACACAAGCAGCATTATCATATACCATATGGAATAAATAGTAAAAATTTATTTAAGATATAATGACTCCATTTTTATAACTATGTTATAAATATCATAAATATATTTTATATATATCATCACAACCATCCATGGGAGGTTTTAATGGAATGGTGAAAGAAATCGTTTCGTGAGGATGTTGTCTTCCGTACACACGAGTGATCATTTCGTAATCCTTTTGATTAAATTGGGTATAATTTTAGGTAACTAACATAAAATATAAACCTATATATATGTGTAATATAATTTTGTTTTTATCATAAATTTTTATAATTATTGAAGTAGGTGTTGGAAGAAATAACAAAAAAATGCTCGTTGAAAATTGTCACACCTTCTTTGAGTAACCTCCTTATGTTATCCATATAATCTTTACTAAGATTGATCTGATACCAAAATAAGGCTTCTATGATGTGATGATGAATGTTTTTATTTTATTTTACTTCAGATATTTTTAAAATAAAAATTTTGATGTTAGAATAATAGAGAATATTGGGTTCCATTTTATAAGAGATTTTTGTAGAACACATGTAATTATAAAAAAAGGAAAATGTGTGCCCACATTTTTTTAAAATATAATAGAGTAAAAAATGACTTATCATATATAATTATAAATTATAATTTCTAAATATAGATTAAAAAAAAGGCATGTTTTTTGGTAAATTTAACAATTATTATTTTATTTTAACCCCTCAATAAACCAATTTTTACCTTAACCATGATAAATAATTTTTTATATTTTTATTATTAATTATGTTCAATAATTTAGATTATGTTATTAAATTATATAAAATATTTTTAATGATAATATATTATCAGTTTTCTAAAATTACTTTCACAGAACATTCTGAATATAATTTAAAATTAATCATGTATAATAGGTGGTAGTCTTTCGTACACATGAATGATGGTTTACAAATTTATCATATTAAATTTTAATATCAATGTGATTAAAATAAAATTTATTTAATTACGATGTATATATTATAAATAACATTAATTAAAACAAAATTAAAATAATTACTTAACATTATAAAGAATAAAAACAAAAAATATGATCATAAGTAAATTTTATCATTTTTTACTATTCACCAAAATATGAGAAATTTGAGAGAAGTCCAAAAAATTCACAGTAGGATAAATTTTTTATTCTTATATAAATGAGGAATTTCATTTTATCAAATTCATTTTCTAAAATTGGGTAAAATTAAATTTAAATTGATTGGGTAATGTGTAAATAAACCTTATTTTAAAAAAATTATTTGAAATAAACATTTCATTTTTTTGGTAAATGATCGATATTTTAATCCATGTAAATAGATAAATTTTATTTTAATATATTATTTTGAAATATTAATACTATTAAATTTATTTATTAGGATATGATAGTCTAATATATTACGGTTTATTTAGACTCAAGTTTTCAAGATTTGCATGCTATCAAAGAGATTATATTTAATGAAATATTTTCAAGGTTTTTAAGATTGGTGATTCATGTCATATTCACTATTAAATAAAATGTTATTATTAGATAATTTCATGGTGTTATATTATCTTTCATTGTGGTATTATATTCATCCAAGGGTTTTGATTTGAACATTTCTAATGTTGCAAGGGGTTATTCTTCCAAAGATTAATTTTACGAGACATAATTCTTATTATGAACCATAATACCTTTAAAATGTTGTGGTGAATTATTAATTAATTAGTCATCCATGTTAATTTAATTAATGTGGTTTGAATATACATATCTTTTTATTTCGTTATATTTCTTCCACTAAAAATGTTGTAATAATTTTTTTTCACTCAACATTCATCATTTTGTAAACATGCTTCATTTATAATTTCTTTCACTAAAAGTTGGTTTCTACCAAAATAAAATATTATTTAACATTAAATTACATTCCTATGCGTGGGGAAATTTATTCTTCATTCAAATCCCTAACCTTGTTAAGTTTCATTCCGCAAATGTATTTGGTTGATAAGAATAATTATCATCCTCCTTAACTATGTTTTCCCCTCACTGTATGAATTTTCCTTCCTTCCAATGTAAATATTAATAATTGAAAAACTTAATTACATATCTTATCATGTGACCATAATATTTCCCTTATCATTTTTTAAAACTTATTTGTTATTTTCTCCTTTTTTGATCTGGGTTTTCAATAATGTTATTTAAAAATAATAAAATGTATTTATGTCCTTTCCAAATAATTTTTTTTATCTTCCTCCCCAAATTCTCTTTTGATAAATTACATATATTACTAAGGATATAGTTTTTATTTTTATTTTCTATATTTAATATTGAATATGATCTATAACAAATTGTTTTAGAATAATAAAAAAAATTCTAAATATTTTAAGGGTTTTTTTCCTTTGTCATATTCATCTGAAAAAAATATTTACTTGAATGATCATTTTAAGAATTAAAATATTATATTTTAGAATAATTTTTCAGATTAGAATTTTGAAAATACATTACTATATTTATTTCTCAAGTGTGTATTTTTTTCAATGAATTCCCTATATAAATACTCAATATTTTCTTCTTTTTATTGTGGGGTGTTCACCAAGATGTCATATGTAGATTGATTAGCTAAATTATTTACATATCTATATATCATCTATCTAAATTGAGTAGATAACTTATTATTTATTATCAAGATTGATTTTTATTTACCAATAATGTTGTGGAATATCATTTAGTACCCATTTAATTTTTTAGGTCAATAATGTTATGATTTTTGATGGAATTAATGATGTTTTACTTTTTTTATTCCAATTGAAATGGATATGAGAAGAAAATTATGATAGTGTAAAATATACTATAAATTGATTGAATTTATAGTGAAAAATAATGTGTTACATGGATTAACGAATGAGATATGAAAACTAAATTCTTCTTGAGATTCTCAAAATAGAGGAGGGAAACTAAGAAAATTAATATAAAGCTCCTCCAAATGGAATATATATGAAATTTTAATGTAATAATAAATTTGGATGCAGAGAATTTCAAGTCACTTAAGGTGTATGCTATATACATTTTGGTCAAAGGAGGGTTGAAAAAGTGAGCTTCAAAACATTTTGGAAGCATATTCACATTTTTGTTATAGATGAGGACAACCAATTTATGGAGGCCATTCATTGGGATAATGAGATCATGGAATCCATTTTAAATATGGATACAAAGAGTGAACCCTGACCAAATGGTTTTCCTGGCTCATTCTTTGTGGATTCATGAGAGATCATTGGATCTCATTTTATAGAGGTAGTGTGGAATTACATTAGGGGGTGTTGATCTATAGTGTTTTTAGTGCGTCCAGAGATGTGTTCGCCCATATGGTTAAGCATATCGTGTCTATTAATGAATATCGGCTAATTTTCTTATTCAATTATGCCTAAAAAATTCTTTCTAGCATTTTGAATATGACGATAAAATTCATTGTTATAGAACATGGTGGTGGGGCATGGAGATAGATGCTTCTACAAGGATAATTGTTCTGGAAGACCACTCTTATTCTTTGGCTACTGTATCCTGAATATTTCATTAGAAGATGCAATGGGTTACATGACCTTTATCAAGATGACCCTTGACTCTAATAAAATTTCACTATTTCAGAATATAATTTTGTTGGACCAACTATAGTGTAGAATCCTTTCTAACACAAAAACTAAGGGCTTTAGAGGAATAGATATGCATGAGATCATGAATGTGAGAATTAGTTTTAATTAATGGTCTTTGGTCCTATGGTATAATTGTATACAAAAAAATTAACTTTCTTATATAAGGGATGAGGATTAGAGCACTAAAAATGGATAATAATATCCCAAAAAAAGTTGTATCACTCTCTTATTTTTGCTGGTGTTGTATATGACCTAAGCAAAAATCTAATTGGAATATCTTTATTTAGTAGAATTTGGGAGAGGTGCAAATGGTGTTCCATTGAATCCTGAATGGGGGTGTCAAGAGGAGAGGGTATATGATTATTTTATAGTATATTGGTCTCATGGGAAAAATCATAACAGTGAGGAGGAATGTTCATGACATATGTCCTTCTCATCTACTTGCTTGATCAATTTTGAGGCTTGCAACAAGTCCATGGAGGGTAGAGATAATTACAATATCCTTATTATGGTTGATATTAGGTCTATGTTGTGTGAGTTTTGTGGTCCTCAAACCCATGGTATTAAGTCTCCATCCCTATGAAGTCTTATACCGAGAGATGTATTATTTAGGAGGGTGGTCTTCAATGTGTGTTTGCTGGAGACCTTTATCCGCAGGATTATTTCTCAACAAGGACATACCCAGGGAAAATGGGGTTATGAGGTATGTAGTTCTTGATAGGTATTGATGGGGAGTTGTTTTTTTGGGTATTTAAACCTTCTATGGTTCGGGAAACACCCTTGTATCTGAGTGTGGACTACAACTGTGTAAATTATATATCACTATCCTAGCATAGTTAGAAATAATCACTAATGAGAATATGTTATTTAAGAGTGCTAGAAAATGGTATTTACAGTGCTAAAATTTGAATGTTAATCTCAAAAAAGATAATGGAATTCACATTTATCAGTGATTAAAAAAATCTTTTATAAAAGGGCCTTTTATCAGTGATTTTTTTTCATTGATAATGCGTGAAGAAAATTTAAAAAAATATTCAAATAATACACACCTTTAAACAACACTTGACCCCCACTTTAATAGTTCTACCCCACACCTACACCCACCTACACCCTATAGCAAGGAAGAAACTACGTGATGTATAGCCTTCTCCGCTACATGATCGATCAATTTAGAGTATCACAACATGTCTAGGGAGGGAAGATCAAATTCCAAGAACATTATTCATGTTGGTCTTATGTATATGGTGGTTGAGTTGGGTGCTCTTAAAACCCATGGTATTAATTATCAATCTCTATTAAATCTACAACCGAGAGGGGTATTATTCCAGAGGGTGGTCTTTGATGTGGGTTTGCGGGAGACCTTCAACAGTGGGGTTGAAACTCGACAAGGACATGCCATGGGTAGAGGTGTCAATGATACGTGGAGTTCTTGTTAGGTATCGAAGGGGAGTAGTTGTTTTCAGTTTTACCAACTTCTACTATTCCGGAAACTCCCTTGGATCTGAGTGAGCACTTCAACAATGTAAATAAAATAACATTTTCTTAGAATAGGTACAAAAAAACACTACTACAAATATGGTCTTTAAAATTCCTGGAAATGGGTACTTACGACACTAAAAATGAATTGTTGATCATAGCAATGATAAATTGTGTACCTTTTATCAGTGATAAAAAAAGCGTTGTAAAAAGGGTCATTTATCTGTGCTTTTTTTTATCACTGATAAATGTCGAATTTTTTTAAAAAAAATGTAAATTAAAACAAATGCCTCATTTTCATAGTGCTTAACCCCAACTTTAATAGTGCCACCCCATACATACACCCAACTGCATCCCAACCCCCCCCCCCCCTTTAATAGCGCTAGCCCCTCTACACCCGACTGTGCAACTCTACCTCCCCCATGAATCGAATTCAGTACCTCTCCCCTCCCCGCCTAATCCCTTTACTACTCTCCCTTGTTTTTTTGTTCACCATTTAATGATATATATATATATATACATAAAATTATATTAATTTTTATATTAATTTATATTTATATTAATATGGATATATATATTTACATATGTTAATATTTATATATATATATATTCATATATCGAAATATATTTATATATATTTGTTAATATATATATATATATATATATTAATATATATATTTGTATGATTAGTTTAAATTACATTTAAAGAATATATATTTTTTGTGTATATTTATAAATGCATACATACATACATATATACAACATACATATACATGTATATATTATATATATGTGTGCTTATATATAAGTATAATTATACATTTTTATATATTTTTACATATATATTATATATTAATAGGTATATTCATATTTATATTCATATTATAGAATATATCAATAATATATATCGGTTTGTTAATACAGACACATGCTAATCCAATCACACACACACATTACAAAGGTATATAAATATACATTTAATTTTATTCTAAATAAAATGGATATTATAAAGCATATATGTAGATTAATATATTTTAAATGTATATAGGGTTAATTATTTATTTATGAAATTAAATTTTTATGTGTGAATATTTAAAAACATATGTTTATATTGTTATATATTTGATTATAAATAACATTACAATGTGAAAAATGATAAAATTTCAAATAAAAATTATCAATATAAATGTAATACTTCGGAATAATTTCAATCATTATAGAAATAAGGCAATCAAAACCCTAAAGCGAGGCTAACATTCGATCAAATGTTTAAAAAATTTACTATCCCGACTAAAATCATTGTTTTGGTGGCCTTATGGGCTATTTTTTGATGAAAAATGAAATACATAGTTCTTATTTTTCATCTCCACATAGATATCGTCACAGGCTTTGATTTGATAGGTTGTAGAGCTCAAATGGACACCTGGATCAAAATTTATGGTGGTTTAAAGTTTGAGTTACGTTTTCAACATAATTTTGATAATTTATTAATTTTTTGATTTTTTTTGTCTTTAAATTGTTATTAAATGATTATTATTTGATGATATTTATAAAATTATTAATTAATAATATTTTTGAAAAAAATTTAATATATTTTGACTAATTTTCATAAATTTAGTACATAAATTTCTATTATAATTATCTAAAACATATTAATAAAATATGTACGATATATATAGAAATATAAATATATCATTATATTAATATATTAATATGTTATTTTTAATGACTTTCTTAGAAATATACCCCTTAAGAGTGAGAGTAAATAAAAGAAATAATAGAGAACCTCCTTTATCAGTGATATTAAAAGAAGTACTGATAAAGGTGGCCCCTTTAATAGTGATAAAAATGCACTGATAAAGGCGGTATATTTATGAGCATTTGTTAAGAAATGTTAGATGGTGGTGCTATAGATACCCAATTTTGTCGTAGTGATATTCAAAATTTCATACTGAGATGATGAACAGATGTTTTAGTTATCCATGGGATCTAGTTCACTACATTAGGAAGGGGAGAGGGATATTGCAGTAGGGTGATAAGGTTGGGCATACATTAAGTAAAGGAAACTTTGTGGTTAATGGTTTAGTGATCAATGGTTCACCTACAGAGAATGACATTATTTTCCTTACATTAAGTTTTTTACCAAAGTCATGTAACCACATGGTCTGGAGTGATGCCTTGGGCCACTATCATTTTAGTTTTCCTTGGATGTTGATCCCTATCCTTAAATATATAATAAAAATAACATTTTAGTTAGTCAATTTATTGTATATCATAAGAAAATGTTGTGTTATCCTTCTTAAATTTTCTCTACAAATATGGAAAGGGACTTATTAGAGGGTATGACCAAATAAATTGAGAGAATCCTTAAATATAATATGAAACTAAGGCATCTGAATTCTTGAATATGTACTGAATATTATGAAACCCTATTCTTATGTTTGTTCCATTGTATTATAATTATTATTATTGTGACTATAATATGGTTTCATGGATAAATATTATTGAAATAATCATTATTTGGTATAATTTTTTTATCATGATTTTTACGTTATACTCATTATATTACAACTTATGATCTATGATTTTTATCGAATATGTGTAAAAAAATATGAGATTGAGCTCACCACATTATAATGATTACATTTTCCCATATTTTGAGGAAAAAAATATGTATGATTTCTCAAGAAGAGTTTTGTGTAAAGAGAATTTAAGGTAATTTTGAGTAATTGTTAGTGATTATGTATTGGACTATATAGTGGTAAAATTTCAATTATATAAAAAGTTAATGAGTTTTTTTAGAAAATTCCATTCACTAATTAAAAAAATACTAACTTAAAATTTTTTCAGAATGAAATGTAAGGAAATGTTTTTTTTAAATCATGTAATTGGGATGAACCTATATGTTGGGTCTCACTATTTGAATTAGGGTGTGAATTAGATTACTTCCTTTGTTATGATATCAATTGAGTATAATTTCATGGATTATAAATGATGGAAAATTTCTACGGTATAGATAAATATTTACTTTATTTGTGTTAATGTATAATTTTTTAATTATTATGATGAGAAAATTTTAGTGAAAACCCTTGGTTATGTCTTAGGAATATATCACAGTGTTGGATAACGTCCAGACGTTTTGGTAAATTATAGATTTTTTTCTACTATAAATTAAATCCCAATCTACAATCAGAAATGTAGATGTGTGTGTGGATAGGTTTAACCTAGTGGTAAACCACCTAAAAATGGATAATTGAGTATAATATTAAGCACCACCCCCATTCATGATGTGTGGTCCTAAGACAACACAGTTGGATAAGCAATTTTTGGGGGATATTTTTTGGTTAATTAAAATATTATATTCATATCATTATGAATTATTTATTATCTAACTACATTATGGGATTAATACAATAACTATGATATAAGGAGTCTTAATTTAACCAATGTTGAACCAACATTGTTTTAGGATAAACCAAAATGATAGTGTCATAGTTTGAAATAATGGAGTCATTGGAAAAGACATATTATGATTGAGCTCTAATATTCATATTATCATTTAATAATATTTTATTTGGAATTGTCATATCCTTTATCATCATAGCATTTGGTTGGAAACAATATCCTGAATGTGATGTTATGACAGTCATTACATTAAGAACTCCTAAAGAAAATATTTGAGATAATTGTTTTCCTACTCTTACTATATATATTGAGGTGGATATATTCGTATGAGATATATATTTAATTTTCATGGATCCATTAGATTTTATCTTTAGTTAATGACAATTAAAATTTTCAGGATGCAATTTATCTAATATGTAATAATGTAATACCACGATATTTATGAATATATTTTTCTTAAAACTAATACAATGTTTCATAGATTCTTACACACAAAACACCAATATGAAATGATATGTGATATATTATATTAATATTATTAATAAAATATAATAATAATAAAACATATGGAAAATAAAAATATTTTAATCAATAAGAAGTTCATATTTAATATTATTATGTACACTTATAGTTATAAAATTTTATTTTCCAACAAAACCAATTTTATATTTTATATTTAATTTTTATTAGAAATATTAAATTGTAAATATTTATTTTTAAATTTTAATAAATAACCTAATTTTGGTATTAATTCTACAAATATTGTATTAGTATGAATTTTTTATATTTTCTTTGAATAATTGTTTTTAGGTTAATAGTGAGAAATTTTTTTTTTAAGAAGTCTCAATTTTATGAGAGTATCATAACATAAGAACGTATTAAATGAATACATAATTTTATAATATATATATATATATATTTTAATATATTTAAATAACTAAAAATGACAATGTTGAAAATATAAGAAAAATATCTTTTTTGAAAAAAATAAATAATGAAAACTAAATACACATTTGAAGCACTTACATTAAAAAAGATTTTATCAATTAAATATATTAAATACAACTCATTATATTTTATATTTCAAATCAAATTATCTATATTAATTTATAAATGTTTTTTATTTTTTGGAAAAAAATATAATTACATGGATTAATTTTATTACAGTTATAATGGAAAAATTGTTATTTTCAATAAAAACCTTTTTCCAAACTTTATGTAATATTATATTGTAAAATAAATTTATAATATCCAAAAAGTGAATTGAAAAAAAAAATTTACAAATATACCATTACACATTAAATTATTAATCAATACAAAATAAGATTAAGAATATTTAATTGTAAAAACTATATTTTTTGAAAAATAGTCTTTCAATATATTCCCTACATTAATTAAATAGTATTTTTTAAAATTTAGTAATTTCATAGTATTAAATAAGGTTTTTTTTTTATTTTATCTCACCCATGTTCTTTAGTAGGTTTATTTTATATTTTTATTAAATCATACATTACATATTTAAAATCTTACAACAAGGTAAATGAAGATTGTAAACTATAAGAAAAAATCCTATTGTAAAAAAATGAAATAGTTTTAAAAACAATGTCACAAAATGATATGTAAGTGATTTTTTGACTATATACCACACATAAATAATGTATCTATCATAATTGGAAACATTTACCATTGAACGAGGAAATTCTATAATTGAAAAATAATGTGTGTTTACAATAGTGCATTGTTCTTCACTTATAAAAGGGAATTATCTCCACCATCACAAATTTATGCATACCTAATAAAATTTACATGAACATGTTTCTAATTTTTAACGCCTATAAGTAAATTATAGAAACTATTTATCTGGGTGGACATAATTTATCTTAGTCCTCGTAATTCAATGGAGACTTTCAAGATAACTTCAAAGGACCCAAAATAAGTATTACATAATAATATAAATTTTTCTTAACATTTATCTTCAAAAGTTAACACATCAATATTAATATAGTCTCCTATGTATCAATACTATAACAAGGAGTTAATATATTAATGGAAAACCCTTTATATTTTCCTTCCAACAAAATTTTTAAAACCATGGAATATAAATCATGTATTTGGGCAGACTACCCTAACCACTAAGCGTCATCTTCCATTTTTAAACTCCAACTATCATCACCGGTTATAATGATGGAATTGAAGAATACATGTGAATAAATATAATAAAATAATTATAATAAAATGATAAATTATTATCCAACTTCATATGGTCACATTCATTTCTAAATTATTATGTCAATTGTGTGTTTAATCGACATTGACACACATTGAATCACATTTTTGTTTTGCATTGATATTTTACTTATTTATTCAATCCTATAAAATATGATTCAAAATTTTTAAAAACCAAAAATATTCTTATTATTCATCTTTTCTATGGTTATTATATAAAAATAAAAAAATTATTAACCAAAGACACCCACCAAATTTTATAATTTTCTTGTTTAGGTTAGTTTAACCACCTACATGAACCATTCTACAAAACTGTTTCATAGATGACTGTGGGAATGAAATATTTATATTAAAATAATTTAAAAATAAATTAATTATTTTTTAGATTAATAATGTTTATATTATGTAATATACATATTATAAATATACCATTTTTGATCACTAAGATTACTAGAAAAAGATGAAACTAAATCAATTCCCATGAAAAACTACTAAAAACAAGGTGAATGAATTATTGTATTTATAAATAAATATAATTAATCTATTCAACTAACATTAAAATTACATGAATTATGAATTTGGTATAAAATAATATGTTTTGAAATTGATATCATTAAACATTCTCAAAACAATTAATGTGACATAAACACCATGGTAAAGACCATCTATAACTAACTAATAAATATATAATAAATAATACCAAATGAAATATATAAATATAAATTTTTATGAATTTGTATATCAAAAATAATATTATAATATTTTTGTTTTTATAGGATTTTAGAGCACATTGGACTATTCTACAAATTAATGTAGGAGTTTCTTTTATCAATCTGAGGCATATATCTTATTAAACCGCATATTTTATTTCAAATGGTTTATATAATTCCACATTAATATTATTAATCATGATTATATAATTATTAATAATATTTATTATTTATTTTAAATCATATCCTTTAATAGGTTTAGATTAAAATTTTCAAATGGAAGAAAGGGTTTTTATCAAAAAATAAATTTCATGAGTCATAATTCTTATTGTTAAACATCATATAAAATACCAATTTTTTATGGCACTTTATATTATATTATAGTAGGATATTTATTTATACTTATAATCCTTTTTATTTATAAATTTCATTTTAAAAATGAATGAGATTATTGAGAATAATTAAAAATGTATTTAATGATGATTTCCAATTATTTTCTATATTTCCCTTCCTGAAAATGGTATAAAATATATTTTAAAATCCTGATTATTTACAATCTCATGTAATCATAATATTTCTATTATTTTATTTCCAAATGATTTTTTAATCTCTTTTTACAAGGTCAGTATTCAATTATGGTAATTAAGAATATTAACAAAAATCCTTCCATTAAAATTAAATGTTTTAAATTACACTCAAAATTACATTTTGACAACCTCGGTATATTTTTAGTCATTTAATTTTTATCATTATTTTTAAATAAAATATTTCTCAATTTTTTCACATCAGATTCTCAAAAATAGATTTTTAATGTCATTTGTATCATCTTATTTTATGAAAATGATATGAATATTCTCTATGAGGTCTACAATGGTTTCACTTCAATTTTAATACATATTTCATATAGGTATATTTCATTGGATGTTTCCTTTCATGAATTACCCTATAAATTTTCATAATATATTTTTTAAGATTCAACTTATGGAAATCAATTAATACCTTCATCATTCCATTTCACAGATTGTGTTTTATTTTTCATCACTAACAATTTCTCTTGTAAGACATTATATTTTATTCATTTCTTTGAAGGGTTATAACCATGATTTCATATGCTGATTTATTAGGGAAATTATATGCCTCATTTTATACTGTTTATATTAATTGATTAAATATAATGTTCTCAATTATCATGATTGAGTGTTACTTACCTATAAATAGTATGAAATATATTTGGATACTACTTTATTTTCCTCTGGTAAATCAAGTTGTTATTATAAATGTAATAATAAATGTTTTCTTTATATTATTTTATTTTAATATGATATTAATCCAATTTTACTACCATGGGTTCTTTTTAAAATTACTAGTGAACTAATATTCAGTAGAACTTATCAATATTGATTATGATGAGGGGGTTCCTATAAAAAACTCCATTTCATTAGTTAATGTTAAATATATCATGAGATAATTTAGTGTGATCCTTTTAGGTTCTTCTCATTAACTAATGTATTGTAAGTCATTGATTTTTCAAACAAACTAAATGGAATCATTCTTTTATTAATTAGACAAACTAAATAATGATAATTATTAGTTTTTCTCACAAGGTGATCATACCCTACCCTTATAAAGGACCCATATTTTTTTATTTTTTTTACGAAAATTTTAACTCAAATTTATTCTGTTTTATTATATAAGATTTTTTGGGTTTTATTTTATTATGTATATTGGTTATGAAAATAGTTTAACATTATTCACACTTATGTTCTTTGACATATATCACCAATAATTATCCTTAACGAGCATCTAAGGTCACACAATTATTTATACCCCAATTTCGCTTGGTTATGAAAATAGGTAATATGTATTATTAGTTCATAAGAGTCACTTTTGTAGAATATTTACGGGATATATTGATGACATGTTATACATTAAGTATATGGTCTTCTAGTAAGAATATTGTACATAATTTGAAATGGAAATGGGTTCAATTTGTTAATGTTTTCTCATAAATTTCAAAAACAATCATCAAAAATGATATTGGGAATGTATTTTAATACAATATTTTCTTTAGGTAGTGTAATTGAGATGGTCAAGTCCATATGGAATCCCATTTGTTATTTGCATCACATCAAGATCTATATGATCTTTTTCTTATCATCCACCTCTTTTATTTCAAGTAACATTTTATATTAAATAGATGCTTTATAATGTTCATATTATATATATATATATATAGATTGTTGGTCTCCATTAGATTGGAAAATTTAGAACAAGGGGTGTGTAAATTAATTTCAATTATCAACAAATAAAAAGAAACATATTCAAAATAATGTTCACTCGCTTAGGTATTTCATCATTGAGATCATTCTCATGAATATATGTCTCTTATATTTATTAGTAAGAAATGGATAAATATATTCATAAAGAAAAATTTAATTCACTATAACAGGAAATGTGGGGGAAAAATCCATTAATTAGTCATGGTTTATGTTTCTATTATTGTTCCATATATACGTATTTGGCTTCATTAATTATGGTTTACAATGATTTCATTTTTATCTTACTTATTTATGAATTCTAAAATTTTATTACCCTTGAAACATCACTAACTTATCCGTTTTAGAATCATCATATTATGTATTAATAATGGGATATAAAAATCACTATAAAATTTCATAGTTTCCCTAATAAATTAATTATATAAAATTAATTTTTTTAATTTTAATTTTGACATTTCAATATAGGGGGGTTTAAAACAATAGGTGGAATATTACTAATTCACCAAAAATAATGAAAAATTTATGGAATTATTTTTTCACCAATCCAAGTTAATATTTTTCGTATATTACTAAGAGAATCACATAATGTACATCATAAGGATGATATCTCAATGATTACACCCATAAAAACCTTTTTTGGACTGTTGAATTTATTCCATAACAACATAATAAATTAAATATAAAACAATGGGGGCATTTAAATAAAAAAATATGATGATATTAATAGTAGACATGAAGAAAAAAACACAGGTATCAGCAAGAAATTTTTTTTTAGGGAGATATGAATTATGGTTTTATTATTGATTAAATTATAATTCTCAATATCATATTCAATGTAGTGATAATTATTTCCTTGAAAACTCCCTCCATGTTTGAAGTGTTGATACCCTGCATAAAAACATTCTTATGTCGCATAATTCTCTCTCAATATGTTTCAAAGATACTTCTTCACCCCACACCATAATCATTATTCCAATCAACCATATTCATTATTATTATGATGAAGAATAGAAATAAATAGGAATATAAAGAAAAAATTTACTGTTGTGAATGATATAAATTAAAAAACAAAACAAGTTTATCTATTTCAGAAATATTAGAAAAAAAGTAGATACTAAAACATAGAGAAATGAAACATTAAACTACTCTCTCAATTTGAACAATAGTCAACTTTGGTTTTCCATTTTCATGTTGGTGATATTTCTGATGGGAGATAACAAAAGAGGATATGAAAGATAAATTAAAGGGAAATTAAAAATAAAATATAAAAAAATATAATGACAAAAATTATTACATAGAAAAATTTTATCTTAGACACTGAAAATAGATTTTTTTGAAATATTATGAATGTAAAAATTTATAAGCATGAGTTTTGGATAGTTTTGGCTCCATGATTCACATTTTCATGTTATCTCATGGTTTCTCCATTAAATGGTTGAATCTCATAAGGTATTCGTGCTAAAAAAATTACAGTTTATTTGTTTTTGAGAAAAAAATATCATCTCCATTTTTTACAGGTAGAATTAGTATTGAGAATATTATTAAAGAAACCATTTATGGCCTTTCAATCTCTCTGAATTAAAATAAACCAGTTTTATATTAATGTATGAATTTTTATATGGGTGAATCTTGAGATTTTATCATCTGTGATAATTTTATATGGTATCATATTGATTTGGCTTCATTTTTATTATAAATGTTTCGTACTTTTGGAGAATTATTTTCATATTAAGTATTCATCAAATCATTCTCATGGATTCCATGTATAAAATTGTCAATTTAATTAGGGGTAAATATTATTGAAATGATAATTTTTTTCCTTTTGAATAAAATGTATCCCACTAAAAAAGAAATAAAAAATTAACTAATAATTTGATAAATTCTATTAAAATATAATATTTGTTGAATTTAAAAATTTTAATCAAAATCATGAAATTTTTTAAAAATATTAATTTCACTAGTCACCCAAAATTAATATTTTCTCTCTTAAAACCCCATATAATATATGAATAAAAATCCACCATGGAATAAAAAGTGAAAAATTGATGATCCCTTCCAAAAAAGAATTATGTCATGTCTCATCTATGAAAATAAATACAAATTTTATTTAATTTTTATGATATATTTTTTTAACATAATAATTCTATATAATTCCCAATGACACCTAATAGACATTTAAATTCCTATCACTCTGTAGAAACGTTTAATATGGTGTCATGTTTATACATTGAAAAGGCAGCTGTCAACCAATGGTATTGAACATTCTCATCACTCTACATTATGACATATAAAAAAATTCGATCATCTTGAATTTTCATGGTGATTCCGAGATAATAGAGAGTAGATAAAAAATTCAGAACATCTACATACAAAAGGGTAGGATTATCTCTTTTTTATAAACCCTGATTATTCGAGTGGATTTATATTAATTACCTCTAAAAAACCCCATTATAAATATGAGAAACCCACAAACCATTTTTGAATTACATGAGTTCTTAATTAAACTATTAATAAAATAAGTTACTTTTTATTACATAATTTGTTTCTTTAATGATGATATGATAATAAAATATAACAAATTATTTCCAAATCATTCAAGTAAGAATAATTAAATTTCGACACGAACTCTTTTTTTTATTATATTTTTTTTTAAATTTTTTGTTCATTTTATTCATATTTTATTAGTTGAGATATGTGATATGTGTGAAATAGAATTATAAATAAATCATGTATATTTATCTCACTCTACTTCCTTGAATTGCGACGCAAACATTTGGCCACCTTTAAATTAATTTCAACCCAAACAAAATACATGATATTCTAATATCGGGTAGTATAATATGAAATATTTGTTTAATAATACTAATATTAAATAATGTATGGAAACATTATCTTGTAATATGGAATAATACATTATAGAAATATATAGATTGATGGGGATAAAATTATTAGTTGTAAAAAATTTTATCAAGTTAAAAATATAGATAAATAAATAAATTCAAAAATCATTTCGAAATAATTTAACAAATTCATAATTTTTTATTTTTAAAAATCACAAGTTTAGTTTTACACAAAAAGCACATGTTTCACTATATAATGTTTTGATATTATGGAGAATTTGTCATATAAAATGGAGGATACTAAACTATAGGGGATAAATATTTTGAGTTTGTATTTCAGGGGCATGGACATTACTAATTTTTTAAAAACACAAAGTTTTGAAAATAAAATTCATGGAAAATGTTCCAAATTAAGAATAATATAAAATAAAATCATCAAAAAATAAAAAAAAACTATTTCAAAATAAATTCTAGTTTTAAAAGAATATACATAATATTTATTTAATCTCAATGATAAAAAAATGAAAATAAAAAAAACATGTAAACATTATTAAGATGGTCAGCAGTCATCCCACACCAAAATTTATCTACCCATCATTTTGTGTCACTAGATTAAAAATATGATTAAATTAAATAAATAGAGAGTGTGAAATGAAATCTGGGTTATATGGGTTGAGGAATCTAAGATTTAATATATTATATTCCATATATTTAAACCTAAATGAAACAACAAACATAAGGAAATTATTGAATGAAAAAATATATAGAAGGTAATAAATAAGATGTATAATAATTGGTTAGGACTCCCATGCATGTATTGACTTTTTAAATTCTATAAAAGGAAATTTTTCTTTTTATATCCCCAATCTGGTTGTGGGATGGATTTTCGTTGTATGAAACACAATATGTTGTTTCAACCTACCTCTATACGTGGATGTTAGGATTTGGAGCCCCTAAAGAAAAGAACAATATTATCAAACTCCATGAAGGATTAATCAGAAGAGTATATGATTTAAATAATGCTAAATAAAATATAGATGGGTTCCCTATTTACTTTCATAGTTTCCTAATACATTAGGTATGATTTCTAGTGTTGAAGACGTATTCTCATCCCCATAAGAATCTCAATATCATCTAGTTGATCAACCACCTCATTGAATTTTAATTCCAATTTTAAATGAATGAAATATTAATTAAGTTCTTATTTACAATTCATGAGAGTATCGGGTCAGAATAATTTTGAAAAGTGAGATAAAATGTAGAAAAAATAAATTTTATGTAGTGATAATAAAAAACATAATATGAAAAGTTCCACAACATTAGGTATTTTTGGAATTATATCCTTCACATTAATTCATGCCTCCAGCAATATATTGATATGTTTGATAATTGAGTAATAATTAACTACAAATAAAAATTCATATATACAAAATTTGGGTGAAACAAAAAATTCTTCTACATCATCTTGTTAATTATATCGTTCAATTTATAGAGATATTTCATCCTCGACTTTAGTGACCGTTAATGAAATTTCTGTTTTATATTTTTTTAGAAATCAAGAAAATATTTAAATAATCATCACAACTAGAATCAACATAACGTTTATTGGCTAAAAATATAAAAAGTCACACTGAAATTATATTCCTAACCTAGGAAATGATTTCTATGAAATGGAATTATTTTCTTATTAGTTTTTGAACATTATTGTTTATTTTGGTTTATTATGAAATATATTGTGTTAAAATGCTTGAAAAACTCACAAATGGTTTGAAAATATTTGAATTTATATTTTTATTCCTAATTCTTTTTTTACTTATTTTCTTATGAATGTGGTATAATACACACCCTAGGATCAACATCTCAATGTGGCTTCTCAAGCATGCTATTTTACTACTGCCATAATTTATTATATAAAAATATATTTATAAATGAAAACTATAATAATGGGGGATTAGAAATACATATTCATATACATATTTATATATATATATATTCCTGAATAATATAATGAAGAAAAGAATACCCAAATATGTTAGTGAAAATTAATATATTTCCTAGAGTATTTATAGGGACTCTATCATTGTTCTTTAAATTTTAATTCACAATATCCTATTCTATGATGTGATTATGTACAGTAATATTGAACCTTATTTTTTAAAATACTACCACCACACATTTATAGCTTTTTAATTAGGATTATTCTCTCTCTAACTATGTCTAGGAGAACTATTCACCATATATCATAATCTTAATTATAATCAATATTATAAAATATATTAATTTTTAAGGAATGAACAATGATGATTGTAAAATATAAATTGACTGTAGAAAAATTCAAGAGACCACATACCCTACCATGTTTATGTTTTTTTGAAATTTTATAAGAAAATTAATAGAAGAATTGTAGTGTAGAGAAGTAAAAATATATCATTATTCCCCCCATTGGAAAAATAGTCGAAGATAGTTCCCCATTTGGTTGGATTTGATATTCAGGAAGGGGGAAAAGGAAAAAATAAATTCCAAAAAATGAGAAATATAATGTAATATAATTGTGTATATATTTATATTATAAAACAAATCCCCCACATATAATTTTAAATGGTCATACTCCATTGAAAGGTTGTGAAAAAACCTTAAGCAAGAGGGATGGATCATTTTTTATCCAAATTTCATTAACAAATAGTAACATATGGTTTTGCTATTAAGTAGTTGAATATCATTAATTATTACTCTATATAGTCTTCCTCATATGTCATGGATATTTTTCCATGGAATATTATCATTATTGACCCTGTGTGAATGATTTTATGACCGTATTATTAAACAAAAATTTGTTTTCTTGATATACTCATCTTATTCCACTGGACCTATATCACATGAATTTATTGGAATATAAATGGATGAATTCTATTGATCTATAGTTCATGAAAATATTAATAGTAATATTCAATATTTTTTTAAATCATTATATCATTTCATTTATTATTTTATGTCATATCGGTGTAATTTTAAAATTAATCCAAAAAATGCACAAATTATGAGGCATAAATTGCAAGATTCATTTGGGTTTCAAAAATTTATGAGAAATATTTGGTCTTACTATATTTAAAATATCAAAAAAAATTTGGAACATTAAGAATAATAATTTATCCATTTGGTTCAATGTAATAATTTTTTTTTTCTAATATACAATAGTAAATTAAATGAAAAAATTGAAATTAACCGATTTTCAGAATAGTGTAAAAAGTATTCTTAAAAGATAAAAATAAAACAATTATCGATAATATATTAAATTTATTGGATTTTAAATATATTATTATATAAACAAATTTACGAAAATATTGTATTCTTTATCACCCCATAGTTAATAATCGTACTCTTAGTAAATCATTAAATATCTGAATCAAAATCCACAAAATTATACAAAATGATAAAATTTTCATGATCATTTCAAAAATATAAATTCATAAAGAAACATATATGAAAAATAACTCCATTTAATTTTATTTTATCATATATATATTATTAACTTTAAAAATTCATACATGACCCAATTACACTTATCACTCCTTGAAATTGATCTCACTCTTAACTAAAGTTAAGCTTAAAATGGGGATATAATCAATCATAGAAAGTTAATGTGTCACCAAAATGTAATAAAAATTATCATTTTACATACTATATATTATATATATTTTTCAATCATGGGGTCCATTTATGGTGATTTGATTTCTAAGGTTTAGTGGTTAAAAAGGGTTAATTGTTTTATGCAAAGTGGAAGTTCAACTCAAAATTATATTGCATGATTATTCATGTGAAATAATAGAAATTACAAATCTTAATTACCCCATATAAATATGAAACACCACACCACATTTTATTATTATCATGCTAAATGAGAAAAATAATGATAAAAATATATAATTTAATCCTAATTATCCTCTATTTCCATTTCATCTAGTGTTTTGGTTTACTTTTTTTCATTTCATTGATGATGTAATAATAATAATAATAAGTATTTAATAAAAAACATTATTTAGTTAAATATAATAAATAATTCAATACCATATTTTTTTATATTATTTTATCTTTATTTTATTTATTTTTTTACAATTGGGATCAGATGAAATTAATGATGCATAATAAAAAATGACTCAAAACAATTTCTCTCTCACTATTAACAAGAATAGTGAAACACATATCATCCCATAATTCAAAATATTTCTTACCAATGAATACACATTAGAGCCCCCCCCCCACACACACTCAAACATGAAATCAAATCTCTATCAAGGGATGATGAAAATTCATGCATCAATTTAAAACTATGGCTCTCCAAAGAAATACATCAATAATTTCAACAAAAGCCACATACTCAAATTCTATGAAATAGAAAATTCCCAATATTGGTTTTACATACATAATAAAAATCTATCTCATGAATGTGTGGGAATAATGAATAATATAGAAAAATGGTTCAAAATAACTCATTTTACTAGAAAACAAATATTATAAATAGGTGCTTCATCAAAATATATTATAAATTATGGTCAATTGAAAAAAAATTAAAATATAATTAAATAAGATAATTAAACATTAATAATCTAATAAAATCCATTTGTCTAAAAACTAATTAATGTATCACAAAAAATCAAGAGAATAATTTATAAATAATATTAATTTGATGGTCCATGATAAATAAGTATGCAAAAAATAAAATGTTCATAAAAATTCTTAATCAATATGAAACTCCATCCTAATTAAATATTAATACCCTTAAATTAATAAAAATATATTTCATAGATAAGGATTATAAAACCAAGTATACTAATATATATAACATGGACTTATGTGGGTAGTGGTAACATGAATTTTTCCCTAAACTACAGCCCCATTAATCCTAATAGAATGAAAACAAATAAATACATTATTTAATGACAAACAAATTAAAAGAAATATATGATGTGAGATAAGAAGGATGATTCTAGGTTTGAACGCATATGTGGGTCAAAGTGTTTTACAAACCATAGTTAAGTGTTCTGGATATTTTTACACAATTGGATTGTGGATGGAATTTTTTATAAACTACAACATTTTATTTCTCCCAACATCAAAAAGTGTAATTAAAAATTTAGAACCCCAATGAAAAAAAATATTTTTAACCCTCAACAATTAAGTAAAATAGAAGTATAGGTTTTAAGGGGGGATGGAATGATAAGGGGAATCCATGATTATTTCTATGATTTCTTGCTCTATTAGTTATTCGATATAGTTTTAGTGATATAGTCAAAACATTATAGGATCATCAAGATATACTTGGTGATAATCATCCGATTGGTATTTTAATACGGTATTCTATTTGTTTTTGGCTTCTTCGCATTATTCATAAATGTATAAGGGTGTGTTGGGCACATCCAGATCAGAACTCCGGGAAAAAATGGAGTTAAAAAGATTTTTATGTAGTGAAATATCTAAATAAATAGATTATAATGAATATTCTACAGACTTATGTTGGTTAACCATTTACTCAAATGCATGTATTCACTACCATTAGAATATATATATAGGATACAATAGTGAGTAATAATTATCTATTCTTATAACCTCATAAACGTTAACTAACGTTGAAAGAATAATTATTTATTCTTTTTCTGTTTTTCATTATTCAATCTGTATAAATTTTACTTATTTCACAATAGTGGTTATTATTTACATTTTTCATCTTTCATATTCATGAATTTTGAAATTTTGTTCTACTTTAATTGTCAATGGATCCCACTAATAGACTCATAGAAAAACAATCTACTATAGATGATAAAAAATCACTATAAAAGTCTATATTTTACCTAAGAATCATTTGATATATAATGAATTTTTTTATTTTTTTTTAAAATTTTAAAATTATTGTATTATAAAATAATAATGTGAGATATTTCGGCCTACCTAGTTTAGTAATAAAATAAAATAAATAGATTTTTTTGGAACCCCAATCCAATTTTTTCTTATTTCAAATATAATGAATCATATTATACAACCTTGGGATGATATCTAAATGAGGATACTCAAATTCATTTTTGTCCCATTTTATCTATTTACTATAAAATAATATAATACTAAATGAAAACAAAATTATGTTGGGTTTTTGAATGTATGTTTTATATATATATATATAGAAAATTAAAATGAAGAAAATTAAACACAACAATTTTAGAGGGAAATATCGATTTTTTAGGGAGTTCACAATGGTTTTATCATTGTTCATTAAATTGTGTATCTTAATATAAAATTAATGTCATAATAAAAACCTGTCACAATGCACCAACCATAATTAAAATTTTACTACCCCTTCATCGAGACCACTTTATGTGGTAAAATACATTCTTTAATTATGTTTTTAAAACCACTTTTCCCCACATAATCATGATAAATTTACTCCCCAATATGAAACAATATATTGAAAACATAGAAGAATAAATATGAATCCAAATATGAATAATAATATAGAGAAATTGGTAAATCAAAAAAACATAATCTATTTAATTACTAAAACCCATGAAATAAAATAATGGGAATCACTAAATTATAGAGAATAAAAAGGTTTCCAATTTTCAATGAGATGAGATTGATAGAGGTAAAATAAAAATAGAAAATTAAGAAGGAAATATAGGGAATGAGGAAGTAATATATATATATATATAATATAGAAAATTACTTCACATTAAAATATCTTCATTCCCACTAAAAATGGGTAAACCCTTTGAAATGATTTGGAAGTACAAATGTATTTTCCTAAGGGGTCACTCATTTGGCTACAAATTTCACCTTCACATTGTTTGCATGTAAGAGACCCATTAAATGGTTAAAACTAACAATATGGTTTTTATGATTTTTTTACAAAATATTCACAGACCTAGAGCCAAAACAATATCATCTACATTAACCTTATTTATATAATATTCTACACAGATTACTAAAAAATATTAATAATCAAAAAAATTTATATTCTTTTAAACAATTACAAAAATATTCATAAAACATTAGATTTTGAATTTGATAATTAAAATAATAAATTATGTGGATATAAAAATTTTATTATAGAATAAATAATTCTAGAATATTAAATTTTTCATGTATCTACTGGTTAACACTTATGAAACCATATGTCATCTACAAAACCATAATATTAAATACAGATATCAACTGAAGATGTTTTCACCCCTGGTCGATCACTTCCAAATAACACAACAACTTATATAAAACCTGGTCGCACATGGTCAATGTAGAGTGTCCCAATTATCTATATATAAAAGACAATGAAAATATTGAGTCATTATCGTGGAGTTAATCATCGCTGAACTATGACTCCATGAACACCAAATATATATTTTGGTCCCACTATTGGAAGGAGATATGAAAACTAAATCAAAATATCCCCATGGAGGACCCAGGTTGAAAATGCATAAAATATTACCTCAATTCTTAATTACTGGATATGTGGAAACAACTATGAGGTCTTCCATGAAACAATAAAAAATATATTCAGTTATGGGATTAACAACAAATAGCCTTCATGTTTCATTATATAGATGAATCAGAATCATTTTCTTTGGATATCTAAGAAAAAAACATAAATCGGAATACCATTATATATAGGTTTAATCATACTATATATTCTTTGATATTGAAAAATCCCTCTACATAATTATAAATTATAATGAACTAAATTCCACTAAAGAGAGATTATAATCTTACCATAGTATTTATAAAGACAGTACGAAAATGGAAAAACATTTATTTGATAATGTAGTAAGTCTCTATTTAACTGAAATGGAATATGTTATAGAGATAGTATTGATACAATTTTGTGCTGTAAAATCCCATAAACCCATTTAAGATCAACATTCCTCAATATAGGTAATTTTATAATATATATTTATTTATAGTGGGAAACAACAATTTATAGATTCTCATATTCCCCTTTTTTGACATGAATGAAAAAATGATTTATTATCAGTCATTATAAACTCTTAAACCCTTTTAGTACATTTATTATTATTACATTATAAACCATAATACCTTATAAAATATATATAAAAACAATATGAATCCACATACACCTGAAACTATAATGAAATAATACAATCATGAGTGTCAAATTCATTATTCAGAGATATTACCTTTGCACATGACTTCATTAATAGGTATATGCTTGTATAATATCACTCTAATAATATAGTTATTCCAGGTGAATATATAAATTATTTATATTTATTTTTGTTCTAATGTATGGGTTTATGAATTGTACAATCACCACAACACTATATTTTGTCATTTAGAATGTTCGAATGACTCCCACATGGATGTACACTCATGGATAGGCAAAAGTTATATACCCTCCCAATAACACTAGATTTGGTTCATTAAGATATAGGGAGGGTGACCCAATATAATAAGGTTAATTATTTTTTGAAATGGAATTAAAATTCCAATATTTAATTGGTTTTGATCACACCAAGCCTATATACATATGAATTTCACAAGGATGTTCTAAATCGGTTCACAAGGCGAACTGAAAGAAACACGTATTTTGTATTTAGTAGAAGGTCCTAGAAAAAAATGATTGAATTTTCCTAGGGTGTTATATGATAATACCTAAAACATATATTTTTTCCATAATATTTTCCTACTCCTCATATGGGGAGACATTGTGGGTTGGGAATTCAGTTTTAATTATGTTTCCCTTTAAGTGTTTATGACTAAAATATCTTCCACATTTACCATTTTAACATGATTAATTTTTCATAATCACATGATTTTTATCTCTTGTTTGAAGATGCATGAATTATTTAATTTAATATCTCAATTTTTTTCACCTTAGCATGTAATGTGTTTCTTTCATTGGTTAGATTTTGGTTATATTGGGTAGAATAATATAGGAGGACTTTAAGGTCTAATAACCTAGAATAAAAAGGGAGGAGTCTTATAAACCAATAAGAGAAAAAAATGGATTTTAACGAAGATCCTAGTGCCACTGGAGTATGATGCCAGGATGGTCGGTTCATAATGTTAAGAGTCTTGATGTTCAGACAACATATGAGATATTTAAGGTAAAACGTAATTGACTACAAAATATTATGACATATATATGATATGAATGGTATTATCCAAACATGAAAGAGTCCAAAAAATATTCATATACAACCATTTAAATATCATAAAAAAAGATTATATTAATGTTAAACATACCACCCTCTCATGTGGTTTAAGATCTCACATAAATAACATTAAAATAGTTCTTCAAGAATAGGTTTTCTTATTATTTCTTTGAAAATTGTATACTGAAAAACGTGTAAAATGGATAGTATTAATATCTATGTAAATAATTATTATTTGGGATGTGTAAATCAAAACAAAAAATATTTCAAATATGAGACAATAAAATAAAATATTTATGTAGAGGATCACCATAGACCATAATGGAATGACATGTTTTATTGTTATGTTGTTCGGGTGAACATAGATTAGGGACCTTCCCCTCAAGATAATAATTCCATTTTTGGTAGTGTTAAATTTTAAGACCCAAAAATTATAATTTATTAGTGTCTTGTGGAGTCATATTCACTCATTACTGATGGATAATGAAAGGTTCAATAAGATTCGAATACCAAAGTAATTGAGTTTGCTAATAGGGGACAACGCATTCAAGAAAAGATTAAGTACCATGATGGATTCACAACCATGTACTGAATAAAGAGAAATATAATGACATGAAATTTCTCAAAATATTTAATATATTGGTTGGTCTAGTAATCTATGGCCATATGGTGAGCCTCATAATCTTTGTTCCCTATTTCTACAACTCTTTTTAGATTTTTATATGGTCAGAAATGGAGATAAACAAAGTAGTTGAAAAATGTATTTTTGAAGAACGATTTAATGAGATTTTGACTCAAAATTTATTGTGTATCATTTCAATCATGGGGTAAGGGTGTTGTGATTAATAACACTATAGTCTTGGTGCTTATGATGACACAACATTTACCATTAAGTGAGATATTCGAACTAACATGGTCACTGTGAATCTAGAAAAAAATTAGGAAACCAATACGAGTATTAACCATCTCGAAATGAGATAAACAAGTTTTAGATTCATAATACTAAAACATTAATGGATAATTCACAATTTCACCTATCATTGTCCAAATTATGAGATTGCATATATATTAAGGTTTCAATAAACCTAATATGAAAATAATGCCCAATACCTGTGTAGACTATCTTTGGGTGGTGTGGAATGAGTTTATGAATAATTTAATAAAACCATCGACAAGGTGAGAAAATATATACGGAAATGGGATACTAAAACCTAATTTTTACCAATGGACCAATGGAATCTAGATGATCGAATATATGGGTTCATGCTGTTTCTGTTCATGGTCCATAGAATATAAATTTGGATATGTGATGTGAAAACCATGTTGGGATTAAAAAAAATCACTAAACACATATTAAATTTGGAATATCAACTACTTAAATCACGAATTAAGGTATTATAATTATTAAAATAATGTGTGATGAGGATTAAATGGTTAATCTATTACCGAATTAAAATGAATGGTTTTTGAAAAAAATTTCATATGTGTACATGGTTTAGAGGACCTTCCATCCATGATGATGATTCCACATGTAAGAAGGGAGTAATATTATTGAAATATATTCATTACCATGAATAGGATTCCATTAGAGTATTATACACTCTTTATTGATAGTCATGGATGGTTTATGTCTATTAAAAATGAATGAGGAACAATTTTTGATTCATGTGATAGTCGAATTTAAAATATTATGGGTGCAATACAGTCCACATGAAAGATATAATAAATGTTTTGTGATCATGATAGGGAATGAAGTTGTATAGTGGTCTATAGAGGGGCCTAAAATATATGTCATAGTAAACAAAATTATAATTAAATGTTAACAATAAAACAATTAATTTTTCTTACAAATAATATTTCTCGAGTTTATATAGCATTAATATATATTAGAGATATATTTAATATCACAGTATGGGATTGAATACAAAATTCATGATGTGACTGAGTATTAGGAAATGGACTAATTCACATTCAAAACACAAATATAGAGAAACAGACATGAGGATTTAGAATAATTAAGTGGAAATTATTATCTTTTTAGGCAGGAAAAATGTTGTGCACCCTTACAAGGATCTACGATCATATTGGGAAATTTGTTCATATGAAATTAATTTATATAAAAATTTTATTTTATTATAGTTCATACCATATTCTAATTAATTTAACATTTTTCGGGAAGGATCCTATAAACATTAGGGTCATACCTTAAGGAATAATCTATATAGTTAACCTATGTACGGAATGTAAACCTGTTAAACTCCTCAGAATGAGAATAAAATTAGTTTTCATTACTGAAACAAGTATAATTTAAACCATTTACTACGATAGGATGTACATGCATTACTATGTATGTTATTTTAATTAAAATCACGAAATACACTGTTTAGATATTTGTAGTGGTGTGTCATTGGTTGTAGGATAGGAATGTTATAATACTTGGTCTAGAAAACAAGATAAATTTTAAAATATATTTTTAGAGAGAGAGAGATATCCCCAGTGGGGAAATATCTTGTATATGTGGATTTTTTTCATAAATATATCAAACTCATATATAAAGGGAGGCTTTACGACTTATTATCTCAAGGTATGAATTTCTATAATTATTTTTCGGTTATCAGAGTTTAACCATTATAAAAAAATCTAATATAATATGTAATGGAAAATGTATATTTTGGTTTAATTAAATTCACTATAGACAAAGATTCTATAAATTTTTGGGTTATACAATATAGACCACAATATTGGGGACTATTTTTGTAGATTTTTCTCATAAATAAAGTGAAATTATCATTTATTATACCAAGTGAATGAGTGTTGGAACACACATCCAAATAAAATAGGTACATTATTAGAATATTTCACTATTATTAAGATAGGAGAACCAGGGAACACAATGTATCATATGTCAATAATAATCAATCCAAACAATGGTAGAAAGGGAAAGGATCCTTATGTAGGTTTCATTAGAGAAAAGTATACATAAATTGAGATGCCCTCAAAAATATTATAGAAGATTAATGCTATTTCAATATATTCATGTATATGAATACCATTTAGGATCTGGTCATCACTATGTATCCTTTTCTATAAGAAATCAATACAGATATATTTTTTCTTAGAGACCCATATGCAAATATTTCTCCTATTCAATGGGGAATAAACCCCAACCCTTAAAAACATGTATATAGATAAATAATTCTATGTCAAAGGTTTAATACAATGTTATTTATTATATTTATGGGAGATCAGTATGACTATATTATAATATCAAGACATTGGGGGAAGTCATCTATCATTATCATAATGGATCTGAACAGAAAGGCCACATTTTGGAATGTAAGGTAATTTTATCCCACTATGAGATGTTGGATAATGATTTGTGAACTATTAGGGATCCTACAATGTTTTGGTTATCATTCTAGGAAATTAGGTTCTAGATAGTAGGCCAACCAAAAATGTTTAAGGAATTTATGACTGAACACTTGTGATGAAGTGTTATTTCATTATCTAAGGACAAGGAAAACATAAATATTATGGTTATATAATTGGGACCTGTATATTATAGAATTTATATAGATTTTAGTGAATAAAAAATAGCTTCATATCAATTCTATACTTTTGAATAAATAAAATATGCGAGGGGAGGGGTCTTAACAATAAAGATCTATCAAAAGTGGGGATTATTTTATATTAGAATATGTTAATGAACAAATAACCATATTCATGTGGTATTTTATATATTTGAGTCACATGATGAACAAAATTATTCATAAATAATAGACCAATGTATATAGATTATGTACATGAATTATGAATCATCTATAGTTCATTTGATCATTATATGAATATGAATTTCATGGCACGTTGTTTTGAGTCATTGGACGTTGAACTTAATCTTGCATGTTTTTCAATTATATGGATCTGGTAAAATATTTCGTTCCCTTTTGTTAGCTTTAATTATAGAGAGAAAACTCTTTATTAGTGAACAATAGTTTGGGAACAATGATAAATTTGGGTGTAAAAATTGGAATTAAACTTGTCGATGTGTCTAGTAGACTATATGCCACTACATATCCTTTGGTAACTGGAATAAAAAACATATAGTTCATAGTTAAATGGGTTATTCTATCCCATCTAATATTGATTTTATAAAATTGATATCTATATATAATGTTTCTATACATGAATGAGGGATCCTATTATAGGGAGGCGGTTGAGAATGGATAATTTATGTTTGGGTTCAAGATTGATTATTTGGGAATCACTACACCACCCATAGATTTTGAATCAATACGTGCATAATTTCATATAAAAGTTCCATAATACAGATCTAGCTCAAATACAATATATGGTGGTGAAGTGTAGGGGTTATATAGAGATATACGGGAATCTAATAACTGATTTGAATTAATTAAGGTCACATTAGTGTATAACCATCAAGGTTTAAGTAGAATTAATTGTCCCGAAAAGGATTAAAAAAATTTGGCCTCAATATTTATTCGATGTTAATAGGAATCATTCATCATATAGTTCCTATAATATGAATTCTTGGCCATTTGTTCAGTAAAACGTTCCATCAAGGTAAACTGGTATATTCATTTCCATTTGAATTATGAGGAAACAAGGATACTATATATATTGATCTCTTACAAAGGGGTGGAATATTTTTTATCTTGTTTACAAAGAAAAAAACTGTTCACTTAGTTTATAGTAATATTGGATGGATTACTTGTTTTTTAGTTTTATTAATTGTGTTTATGAATCATATTCCATATAATTCAAAATCATACTACTAATATGAAACACTCTACAATTTAAAGTCTTGAATTTGAGACTGATATGTGATGCTGCTTATAATCATAAATCTTGGACTTGGGCTATACAACATAAAATACACAGTGAATATGTCAGTGAAATTAATATAATGTTATGAAAAGTTCATTCTATGAAACCATATGTTGTTGGTTAGTGTTATATGATCCCTATATATTGTGATAAGGAAATAAGAATTATTTGAGTGAACTATATGTATATAATATTGTCTCTCCATCATTGAAACTCGGTCTTATTGATTCTTTAATAATATCATGATAGTCTCCAAAGTGTGCCCCAGGTCCCCATTAAAGAATTATCACAAGTGAAAACTACTGTAGAATGATCACGTGGCACGTTTTTAAAGGATTATAAGGTTATTAAATGATCATTAAATTTTCTCATTCATTTAATCATAATTTAAAAACCATATTTGAGGCTTAACATATTTAGAAAAGTGATTAATGATATAAATTTGATGTGAATGAAGTTAAACCAAGAAAGAAAAGACTAAATATTTACCATATAAATGTAAACATGGGGTTTCCATTGTAGAATTATGTTTTGTGGTAACATAATCTTAGATCAAGTTTGGGTTTTTATGTTCATGAATTCTTATCCCCAACCATAATTTTCAATTTAATATGATAGTGTTTTCTTAAATACTATAAATTTCCATTAACCACTGATTAGTAGTGAAATGTCTTCTAGTAAAAAATATTGTGTTCATAATAGATCCCTTTTTATTTGGAAGATTTGAAATTTATGTTGACATTTATAAATATTTTGAGAGGGACATAAAATATGGTAATGATTGTTGACTTTATGGACATTATGGAAACATTTTTATTGATTTCTTTGAAGGATAAAACCTTGAATCATTTATGTAATAGTTAGATTCAGTAAGGGTGTACTTCATTATCTGGGATATACATGGTGTACATAACCCCATGACATTAATCTCATTATTTGAAAACATCTAAGAGTATCTGATTATGTGAAACCATTTTGGGGGTTGATGAATGTTATTCTAATGTATCTGATATGTAAAAAATTTCCATGAGAACTATATATAGTCTTAATTATTATTGTATAATATTATCCAAGTGTCATGCTTTTATGAAATGTCATTTCTCTTGAAAATGATCCTCAAAGGCCTTATAAAGGATTTCCGATAAAAAATCGTAGATTTATAATCAAATTAATTTAATGAGGATTCTTTTATTTCATCTCCTAAAAAAGAGATTATAGCAATTTATTCCATCATAGAGTTAAAAATATTCCACTCAACATCAAATCAATTTTTTATTAGAGTAATCTAGATGTTGATTTCCATTTTTTGAGAAATTTAATCATAGTAGAAAACAATCTACTCATGGTGAAAAATAATGATGAAATTGGTTCACCATATTCCTGGTTCTTATTGATATCATAGATTTATTACATTTCATTATAGATAAATAAATAGACCACCAATGTTTGGGCATTACTGATGGCAATTTTCCCCGAGATTATTTTTTATAGGTCCATGTAGAGATTTTCCAATGCATTATTTTATGAATAATCTAAAGATGTTATATGAGATAATATTATCTTTTATGATAAATCATCCATCATATCTCTCACACAATCAAGAAAATGAATTAATTAATCCATATCAATGTAAAATTCAATATTAATATTCTTTATAACTGATAGTGAGTTACCATTACAGCTTAATTGGAGCATCGTTATTAGTAGAGAAAGTTAAGTTACTAAAATTAGATCTTGGTATTCTCCATCATTATTATTACATCATTATGAAATATTGAATGAGAGGGGATGGACTATATTGGCCATGTAGATAAAAAATCATCCGGATAACCCTATTATTTTTTATATTTACACCATTTTTTTGGGTTTTTAAAATCACATTTAAACCATACAACCAACCTTTGGGGACTTTCATGGATAAGGAAAACCATTTCAGTAGAGTGATCAATCTTCATTAGTGACTTCTTTATGATTTGTTTTCTAGTGTGAAAATCATTAAAACATTTCTCTTTGGTGACATTCTGAAATATTAAACGGAGATATAACTATTTTATCATAACCTCCAATTATTTTGTATTCCCTGTTAGAGTCAAGAAACTGATCATACTTCAGTGAGGATATATTTGAGAGAAAATATGATCCTTAGGATATGAAGGTATTTCACATATTTCAAAACTAAAAAAAAATCAATGAGAGGAAATTATTTTGAATTATATAATATAAATTATCTCAAAATAATATTAATCTCCTAAGATAATTTTGGTTTTTATCTAATCTAATGTATTTTTTCTATTAAAGGGTGTTTCATGAAATCTTTATAGGGTGACCACATAAAAAATCATAGTATTTCCACAACCAGTGCAATTAGCAATGGTGGGATCACGGAGTATTTATTAAAAGTTTTTTGGTCTTCTTAACATTTCTTATTCCACTGATAGGTGATTCTTGTCTTCATTATTTCTTAAGGGAAATAATTTAAGAATAAAATATGAAATAAAGTATCTTATTTAAGTAATATACACTTGGAGTCCTCTAAATCATTTAATATTTTACAGAATTTTTATATCAACAATTCTCTTGACCTACATAGGATTAATTTTTTCATCATGGAAACATACCCTGAAGCTGATATATTTCATCATCATTTCTGTAACTCTATATTTGGGTTGAGGGGTGAAAATCAATAGGTTTTGTAATATTTTATTGAAAACATTCTAATGATTAGAAATATGATCATGAAACTATTAGTACATGACCACTAAATCCTCTATAAAACACTGTAATATTTTCCTTAATGAAACATCTCAATTTTATTGAGGTGGTTGAATTCCTCAACTGTTTAGAATTTTCAGTGTTTTTTGGGAATTACAACTTATTTATTTTTTATCATAATTAAATTTCATGATTTCCATCGACCAAATACCTATTTTTTAGATGATTATTTATTATAGACTATTTTCATGGGTTCTCATATGGTTTCGGGTTTGTCAGCATCCAAAAAATCCAACATTACAGGGTTTACAAACTGAGGGACCCAATATAGAAAAAAATTGATACCTCTAATTTCAAATTAGTTCCCTAAAAATAAACATATAATAGTTTGTAAAACCATGTGAAAAGGGCGACACCAATGTGTGTGAACCGATATGTTTTGTAGAAGGATTAACATGATTTGTGCACAGTTTGGTTCAACTATGCAGAAGATGTAAGGTTAGTTCCACTTAACTAGTGGCTATGCACAGGCTCAATATGGATTGCCCAAACCATGAATTCTAACTATGTGGGGCTTGAATATTAAGGAGAAGGGTCCACATGGTTTGAAAAAACAAATTACAAATCATGTGGGAAAACCATGTAGGAACTTTAAATGATAGTGAATTCCAAATTTACCCTCCCTATTTTAATCAATTTTCCTTCTCCCTTCTCATACGAATCACACACATAGTAGGGGATCTCTCTATTTCCCATATAGATATTTTTTGAGCCAACTCTTTCATCTAAAATCCATTTCTCAATCTTTTTATTGGGTTATATCTATATTGGTAAGGTTTTAGATCCCATTGCCTCTTCTTTTCATACTCTCTCCATAAGGGAATAAAAATTCATTTCAGTAATTTAATCCAATATTTAGGGAGTTTGTTTAATCACTAATATCATCCAAATAAATTACAAAAAGTTTCTAGGATTATACATGTGGGAATATAACAAAACAAGGTAGGTAGTTCATACCATTCATTTCGACTCTATGAGTTTTTTGGGAGATAAAATTTTAGCATTTCATCATATTGACCAAGTGAGACCCTATAATTTAAATGGTTTCCTTTTATTAATAGATTAAACCCATTGGATAGGCCAATTTTCATGATATTCTTTTCTAAAAATTGGGTGTGGATTGGTGAGAGGTCAAACATTTGGTTGTTTAGGCTATGGATCATTAATTATTCAATTTTAAATTTTAAATTAACAAGATTTAATTTCTAATTTTTAGTGTAATTTTATGGGTTTTTCTTGAGTATTGGGATGGTGTCCTCCATGTGGAATGTGTTGATATGATCATAATGTTTTTTGTGGCATAGGATTTATATATCTATGTAATTTTGATCACTGTTTGGGTGAATTGATCATCGAATGATGAGATGATGTCATCAGGTTATGGTCATGGCCTATGTGATATTATATGTTTTTTTAATTTGTATTAGGGAAATTATAATAGGGAATGAGGTTCCATATTAGTGTGTTTTAGGTTATAATTGATGATTTCTAGTCACCTTTCTGTTCAATGTCGTGTTTGGTGTCCTGTTCACATAGTAGGGCTCAGATGTGGAGGTGGTATTGACCAATCGTGTGGGTAGAGGCCTCCATTAGTTTCAGGTTTATGAAATGGGTGGTTTTGATTACAATATAAACACCCATGGATGGTAACGAGACATCGACTGAGAGTATTGATACTTTTTATGGTAGAGGCTCTTCGTACACGAGTCTGTTAGGCATAACTTACTATAGAGTATGGAAATTTATATTACACAAGACATTATTTTTTGAGATGATGGTGATATTATTTGGATGACATGAATAAATGTTCCATGTGACATTATAATTAGAGTTTATGGGTACTTCTGAGTTACTTTGGTGTGACATCAGGATATCAATGACTTGACATGGACATGAGGTGTTGAATGGAATATTATACTGGGTGAATTTACTAGAGGTGGAACAATAGGGTTGACCTAGACTATATTAAATTAGGATATTCCTTGGGATATTAGCTATGAGTCCCCTCCTCTATGGTGACACCACTGATTGACAATGTAGGTGAATTGATTCCATGAGGATATTGAGAATGCATGAAGAATGTTTATTTATATTCATATGAAGTGCCTCTTATTTTTCTTTATATAGACCTTCTTAATCAATGATGTAAGAGAATAAAACTATTCTTTTGGACTACTGTGATTCTTTATTACACTTTACATGGGCCCTTCGAGTCACATGTAGATTTTATAGACTGGAGATTTTGTAAGGGTTCATGCTTTAAGGATGGATATTAGTTTTAGGCTATTTATCATGGGGTGGATGGAAAGTTCTCATGAGGTTTTTGACATAGTTAGAAATTTTATTTATTTATTTTTCTATAAATATTATGTTATATATAATTTCGTGTTGATGTTTTGTCTCAAGTTACCTTTATTGTTATTAAATTGTATTACCTATTATGTGTGAATGTTTATCTATAATGGGATTTTCTATGTAATTATTATTATTATTATTATTGATTCTCTAGTTATGCTTCAACTATTATAGGATTTTTTTTAGGTTCATCCATGGTAAAGTTACTAGTCTAGTTTCTTTTATTATTTCATTTCTAATGCACCTTATATATTAACTCAGATCATTGTATTTTTATCACCAAATAGTTTATTCACTCTGCTATTACTGGATTTACACAGCTTTTGCTAGTCAGCAACCATTGTCATACTGGAAGTACAACATAAGTATAGTGGCTCTCAGTCCAAGGCACTGTTCGAGTGGCTAAACGGGATATGGTGCAACAAATGGTATCAAAGAAGTTCTTGACTCAAGATTTGTAGGAGCCTTCATTTGGCTACAAATGATATAAAATAATTTCCTCTTCTATTAGTCTTATTATTCTAGATATGGTAGACTATATAATAGGATTTTTTTGGAATTAATTTTAAATTTCATTTTTGTGTGTCTATAGCCCCATGCATAGGGGTGGGACCCAGTAGCGTGGGTGGGTATTAATGTTCTGCTTTTCTAATTTAACAATTTATTTGATTTCCACAATGACTGGTACAAATGGAATTTGATTTTTAACTCTTATGAAATTTGAACCATGGTCTGGTATGCTAAGTTAGGATATAAATACCCTTCCCATTTGAGAAATGGTTTTTACTAAGATGGGTTGGGATATCAAAGGTTTCTACAATGGAAGCTAAGTGGTGTTTTCCAACCTTGCCTCTCTTTGGTTGCTTCTTACTCAACAAAACATTGTAAGTGGGGCCAATGAAATCTATATGTGACATTTGATATCTTTATGTATATATATATATGGGTCTCACTATTATAGTTGATGGAAATTATGATTCTATGGGGTTATTTTTATCACCATGTTTGGAGACATGGTTGTTGGTTTGAGGCAACATGGATTGGTAGGATAGGTGTGGCCAATGGATTATTTGATAATTTTCTAGGTTATGGATGGGTATTTTTCCAAAAGGCCATATAATTTGTGGTATGGATGCAATGGGGGAGGGTATGGGTAGTCAGTTAATGCTTCATATTACTTTTTACCATATCTGGGATGTATAAATATGTTATATTTGGGTTGTCTAACCCTAGAATTGGTATTCGTTGGGATTCCACCTAGATGTGATCTAATTGAGTATCAGGTGTGAGACGATTTGGGTAGCATGAGTGAGCACATGTTGAGACCCATAATGTTTAGTATCAGGTATATGAAGTTTAGGAAGACCATGATCAGCATATACAAGCTCAGTTAAAGGCTCTAGTGAAGGCATATCAGTCACCAGATTTGATAGATTTTAGGTTGTGTAATGACATGTAGCTCAGAGTGAGTCTGGTATATGTAATATAGGAGATTCATAGGGGAAATTATGGATCTGAACCATCTATGACATACGTGACTCGGAATTTCCAGTCAGAGAGTCCACCTCTCTTTTAGAGTGAGGGTGTAACACATGAAGTTGAGAAAATGGATCAAGTTGTGGTATGTGATATTTGAGAATCTGGAGACTCACTCGGAGTTAATAGTAGAGCTGGATATGTTTATGATTATAGAAGAACAATGTACTTGAGGGAATAGTCTGTTTATATTAGATGAAATGAGAGATTGGATTGGTAGAAATATGAGTCTTCGTACTTAGAGTACTTCTTCCTAGAGACACTAAGGGAGGGGATAGATTAGATGTTATTGACCCTTTAACATGGTGATAGGTACTTCATACATAATGTAGTGATTCTAAATAAGTTTATTCATTTCACACCCTATATGGTGGGTTATGACACCTCAATGGTGATTCGTTTAGGATATTTTGTTACACTACATTATAGTTCATGTAAACTACTTCAGGTTAGCCTCATTATTTGAGATAGTGAACTAGCCACTCTATTATTATGGTCATCTTGACGAATCATTCATACTCAGATGAGGTGACAGCATCAGATGATGTTCTTGTGGAATCTTTAGTTAAATGGATGTTAGGGTAATAGGAGTCTTAGCAAGATAATCAGACCATATACACAATAATACTATCTTAGAGTGGATCATCAACAATATGGTAACATTGTGGGAAGACGGATAATATGATAATGAAGTGTTATTGGGAATCAAAGGATTTCTGAGCATATGGAAAGGTCTGGTATCATGAAAGGTTGTGTAAGATGCCTTCTCGAACAACTGAATGTCCTAGTTTGAAGATTGGACAATGACTGGTACCAAGAGCTGGTAGTCCTAAGACTACTATATGTGGAGGTAATGGTATAGATAATAGAACCCATATGTGGGGTCAGTAGACGATGGCTATTGTCACACCATAGGGAGCTCGAGCGTCAGGCATTTTGGCTTTAGGCCAGGTGCACCACATAGAGCGACCAGGGCCTGAGTAGGTTGGTGTTCTAGTTATAGTGATAGGTACAATGTTGTTGTGGCTAGGGGTTCTTTTATTTAAAGGAATTTTTTGTGTAATGTCCTTTTTTGTTGTAAAGAATGTGCATGATCAATGTATTGACAAATTATCCACTTATTAGTAAGATGGAATTGATTAGGATGTATTAGATATATATATATATATGATGTCAGTGGAACTAGGAAGATTTATGTGAGAATATATGGATGTGTGGTATGTATGAGGTGTATAGTCATTGGAAAATTAATGAATTGTGGGTTATATTTGACAGTAAGGACACATTACAGATTAAAGAATCTGTTGAGATGGGTGACTTCATAGGTCTATTGTTTGGCATAGGAATGTGGTGGGTATCATAAGAGATATAGGACATGATGGGTGTTAGGTATGATAAAAGATAACCTAATGAGGTATAGAAGTGATTATGAATTACCAGAGGACATTTAGTATAGGTATGGTTGATGGATTGTCAGTTTTATTTGAGTTTGAGCTAGGTTACGATTGGGGTAGGAAACTCTAAAATTGGGGAGATTCTTGAGGTAGTTTACATATTCCCCATTAGATTGTTATAGTTTGGGATTGTATTATTGATATGGGTATGTTCAAAACCATCTCATAAATATTCATGATAGCTTTGGGATGAACTATATTAATGTGAGGATATTTTAATGTATTTGGTTATTTCGAGCGAGATTAATTTCTCAGTTATTTTAAATTTTTAGAGTTTGGTGGATATACCAACTCTTTTCATGTCAATCCTAACTAAATTTATAGGTATAACTTGATCCAGGACCTTTAGAAAAACTAACATATTTCAAAAAATTGGCATCGGGTTTTTTTTTGTTTCAAGTGTTTCAGATTCCAAAAACCAAAAAAACAATGTGGTGTGCAGACTAAGGCACGTGGTATAGAAAAACCATGCTGCCTCCAAGTAGAAACAGTGTGATTCCGAAATGAATGATGCACAATTTTCGGATCGATGAAGAAGGGGGTGAATGACCATCCATGAAACTATTTCTTTTATGAGAGGGGTACTAATGGTTATCACATAGTTTTGGAATACTATGTTCATACTAAACATTCAGTGCCACTTAACCAGTGTTTATTCCAGTGATCATCATAGTATTCCAGAATCATGCGAGCATGGATATTAAGTAGTAGGATCCTCAATGTTTTCAAATGATTTTCAAATACAATTTGGAAATAAGTGCAGTATATTTTGACGTGGAAAATACCAATTTTCCCCTCCCTCCATAAATCAATTTTCCTCCTCTGTTCACCTCTATATCACATGCATAGTGGAAGAGCTCTCTAATTTATTTCAATCTTGTCTTTGATCCAAATATCTCATCCATTATCCATTTATCGATCTATATATAGAATTGGATCCATATCGGTATGTCTTTGCATCCTATTACCTATTTTTTCACTACCTCACAAAATGAAATGATTAAACAATAGATTTCATTTTTCCTTATATTCTTTTCGTTTATCTAAATCATTGATTTAATTTAAATCATTCTGATTTAGAGGCAATCATTGAATGTGTGGGAGTCTAACAATATATGGTTGGTGTATATTATCATTAATTTGGATTTCATGAGTATTTTGGGGGTGTGGATTTAAGTGAGACATTGTGATGATAGAGTGAGACAATATAATTTCATTGTATACCTTTATTTTATTTATTGGAACAACTGGTGATGCCTACAAGAATTATCCTCAATTATAAAAATGGGTTAGGCTTTGTAAATGGCTTGACTACTGGTAGTTTTTTCCTGGGTTATTTCCTTATTTAATTTTAATTGTCTAATTTCCAATATATAACTGACAATTTTCAATTGAATGTGTTGTTCTTGGTATGAGGATTGAGATAAAACGGGCCATTTTAACTAAGGTCATATGATAATATATTTGGGTGCGGCCTTTGATATATATATTTTTATATATTAATTTGATTTTGAATTGAATTTGGGTAACTCGGTCATCAGATGAGGTGATGTGGTCATCATGTTACGAGCATGGACCGTGTGATATTGGATGGAATTGGACATTATTTTTAGAGACACTTTCATATGGGCATGAGGTGATCTATTTCAGTGTCATAGGTTATATTTGGAGATTTAATCTTTCTAGTGATAGAAAATTCACCATTTTGAGTTGTGTTAACATTATTAGACTAATATGTTGAGGTTGTGTTGACCACTCATTTGGGTAGAGGCCTTTGTTAATATCATCATGGGGAAATTATAGGAGTTTCTGGTCAAATAAATCTATTAGGATAGTGAGGATCTATCATCTGTACTATTTAGGATACCGGTTAGTGGATGAGTCTCACTATAAATAAGGTCATTGGGACAACATCAGATTGGGATGGTGAATATCATCATTCATTGGGATGTCATATATTAACCTGGAGGTGATTTTTATTGGAGTAAAGGAATCATTGTGCCTGAAGACATGTAGATTTAAGATGATAGGTAAATTAGTTTTGGGTTATGAGGGACTAGGTTTATATTTTTTGGGCTTCCATTCAAGACATTGGTGACAAGACATGGACACGAGGTGTTGGTTGAAACATGGGTCTAGGAGACATTACTAGAGGGGGAACCTGAGGGTCCACCTAGAATATTTTACCTTAGGGGATTTTGTGGGATATAAAAAAGGATCATCTCCTCTACATTATCTATGTCAATGACCAAATTAGATGAATAGATTCCTCATGGATATTTATAATCGTCGAAGCATATTTATTTATATTGATATTCAGTTCTTGTTTTATTTATTTTAGACACACCTCTTTAATCACATATATAACATAAGAACATTTTTGGTGGCCTACTATGATTTTTTAACTCACTATACATAGGCCCTTCGAGTTGTGGGCTGATCATTTTGGATATGTGATAAAGTAAGGTTTTGGGAATTAGAGATGGAACATAGTGTTGGGATGTTTAGCATGGGATTTATTTAAAGGGACATTTTGGTTCTTACCACAACTTGAATTTCTATTATTTATTTGTATTAGTATGATGTTATATAAACATATATATATGTATTGATGGCCATCCATAGGTGATCTTTATTCTAGTTTCTTCATATTACCTATTATACATGCATGTTTATCTATAAAGAGATTTTTTGGTTTTGTTATTATTATTATTTCTGTTTCATTAGTGTTTCTTCTTCTATTTTTGGATATTTCTTCTCTTTCTTCCATGGGTGTGTTACTAGTCTAGTGTTTGTTGTTTTATCCATTATAGTGCATATTATATATTCATTTGGACCATTATAATAAAATAATGAAGAGGGTATATTCTTCACACTATTACCCCTTTAAGACCATTGATTATACTCAGAAACCTATGGCGTATTGGGAAGTGTGCCATAGGCTAGTAAAACTCATCCTGATGTAATATTTGGGTGGCTAAATGGCTTGGGATGCATCACATAGAATATGAATTTTAAGAAACATCACATTTGTGTCGATATATAACATAAGATTTATTCAAGACAATTTTCATATCATTATAGAAATATACACCTTGGATTCACTGAATATTTTTTCTTATTCATATTTATGGTCCATCAAATTCTCGTTATACGATGAATGTTTTTCCATAAAATAAAATCCCTAGAAAACTCTATTCACATAAATGAAAAGTCTTGTGATCGACACAGGGGAAAATAAATTATAAAATTACGTTTCAGATCCTCGTAGTTTATAGTGACTTTGATATTTTTATTCTTTTTTGACATGAAAATATTGGTAGATCATTTTAGGTATTAAAATTCTGAAATTTTATTTTCATTGATGACCTTGAGAACTTCATCCTCTTCATGGTATACATGAGTTTGATTTAATGACTTCGATACATAAGTAAATCCATAATGTTCATCTATAATTCTATATTGATTACTTTCCACGTTTATATTTAATGAAATAATCTCTATATTGTTCCATGAAAATAAATCTTAGTGATTCTTATTGAAATTGATATATGAATCTTTTTTTGTTGGGGGCATGAAGATTCAAGTCAACATAATCCACAAATCCTACATTACACCCAAATTCATATTATTGTGTTCTTCTATATAGGATGGTTTTCCTTACATTAATGATATATTGGAACCTATATGATCTTCTTTCTCTCCATCTTATAAAATACCATTATCAGAATGAGATGACTTCGGGTCATCTTGGGAATTGATAGATGACATTTTAGAATCATTAAATTGGCATGAGGATGTGTATGTCTCTCACATATTCTATATAGACTCCACTATATCATATATGGTGTATGATGTTTTGTTATCTTTATACTTTTGTGATAAAATGGTTACATTATTATCAGGGTCAATATTATCTTTTCCTTGATCACATCATCAATTTCCATGTTCATGACTAATTGACAAAACTAATATCATGTGGTTGGGAGAATGTGTTCTGATGACCTATGATGTCATTATTCACCTGTAATATATATCCATATCATTGAAAAACATTTATTATGTGTATTGATACTAAAAATCAAATATACTTGCAAGGTCGTATACTTTCTCATTAACCATTTTTATATATGTGGATGTTATGGAGGCCCTTAATTTTCCTAGTAGCAGTTTATCTCAAAAGATATTATCCCGACTAGTATTTGAAAATAATTGTGGGGAATGGTATAGATTATTTTCAAATAAAATATCCTCTTTTTATGGATTCCAAAATCAAGTTTGGTTATAATTATTCTTCTGATGGACATCACATAGTATTTTTTTATTTCATTCCACATATTGATGTGGATATTTCAATGATACTGAGAGTAGTAATTTTAAGGAATTTATCAACCACTGACAAATACCATTTTCTAATATAGAGATTTATTTATATATAACGTTATTTTCAATACCCATGAGGAGAATCGTCACTATACTATACAATTAATGCTCCTTTGATCGAATATTTGAGGCACTAATGGTTTATAGATGGTAGCCCTACATACATATAGATCCATGAATTTCCTAATAAAATTTTGATTTTTGGGTCTTGTTGTACCACCACAAATTTATTGGTTGAATTTATATCATTGGAAAAAACAAAAATTTTAATCCTCTTATATGGGTTAAAATTACTGTTATTATATCTTAGAATTGTCAGGATTGAGGGATTTCGGTATGACTTATTGTATCCCATGTGATGGAGGGTTGGAATTGTATGAGGTTGATCGTTGTATTATTATCTATCAGGGCCTAGAAACATGAATCTCATCCACCATTCATGATTTATAGATTTTATAGATGTTTTAGGGTATGGATGCCTCTTGGTCATTCTCTATAATAGTTATGCCGGTTTGACATTCACCATAACAATTATCTATGTGATCTGACACAACTACAAAAATTTCCACCATTTATTATTAATGGATCTATGGGCCTCCCTGAGTTCTATGGGTAGGTGAAGATAGTACCTAAAAGTCATATTAGGTAGGAAAATGTCTAACAAAATTAGTATACAATATTTCTGGACAACAATTCAATTCTCCCTTTCTTGAATTTGTTCATTTTATTTATATTTTAAGACAACTTCTTACTATGATTGTCACAACATTACATAATAATATAGGGACTATTTTTTCACATGGGATGTATATAGATATAATTAAAACAATATGGTCTTTCTGGGAGACTTTATATTTGTTATTCAATCCTATAGTGATATGGGATTGTGGTAATCCTTGGTTTATTAAGGATTATATTAATGATTTTTTTTCTCAATAGAGGGGTTTTTTTAAGAATTCTATAATTAATTTAGTTTTAGTAGAAATGGATCTTGAATTTTATGGTCTATTACAATATCCACATCCACTACTACCTCAACATTAGAAACCTACTATGAAATTATATATAGGGAATGAAGTTTGTAAAAGTATCCATCCTCTCTAGTGGAGGAATTTGTTAGGTGGATTATATTGATCCAACTACATTGAAATTGGGAATCAGATAAGAATTCTCTTTGATGATGAAGTTTACGTTTCATTGTTTTTTGGAGGGTTCCCATCCCACCAATTATTGTGGCATGAAGCCAGAAAGTTTTTGGAGCGATATATGTTAAAGTAACAACTACTCATCCCATTAATTATTCTATTGTTTATAATAATAATTATTTTTTTAATATGATGATTATTATATATTATATAATACTTCATTTGGATCTAGGGTCATAATTAGTTTGTTTATTTGTTCCACAGATGTGATGTGAGATTATTCAACAAATTTCTTGGTCATATGATCCTCAAATTTCAAGGTCCATCTGTCTATAATATCCTACCATTACCTTTCTACATCTTATGGAGTGGAATAAAGAGGGGTCACATATTATGATGTTTATCCCAATAATACCATCCCAAAATCAAACAAATTATATATTATATAACTATAAATATATTTTTATTATTTTTCCTCAACAACATGTGAAAGGGGTAGTGGACGAAGCTGTATTTTTAGCTAAACATTATTTCTCTAATGAACTATGGTGAGCTTAGGAAGATTGTTCCACATTTTTAATATTATATATACTAAGAACATATTTATTTGAAATTATTATGATGTGGTACTATTATCCTCATAAATTGGTGGTTTGATACCTCCTCCCATTTAATCAATGGAATTTATTTTCCATCTATCATTAAGCAGGAGGCATATGTTCACCCAACCATTACATGCATAGATTTTGTATCTTATTAGATGGAATATTCATTACATACCAATATGATCGATTCTATAACCATAATTCTTTAGTGTATTTTGAAACATGGATGCATCAACAATTAGTAATGAAATTATTTTGATCATTCCCAATTATGTTCTTTATAACTAATAACCTTCTTAATTATAATGTACATAATACCTTTTTCCGTGACAGTGGGAAGTGAATCATAAGAAAAATGATGCTCAATTGATCTATACAGGTAAACATTAGTGATATTAATCCATGATCACATGGGATCATAAAATAATCATTATGGTATAAGAATATGATACTAATAAAATAATATCATATCGATACATTCATACATCATAATCAATAAAACTAACATATATTTTTATCATTCAATAGAAATAACAAATAAGAAATTAGATTTGTTAGTGATCAAACAAAATCCATGAGAATATATCATAATGCTCATACATAAGTTTATATTATACTTATAATAATTTAAAACTAATTTCTTACTCATTGATGGATTTAATAATTATTATAGTCAATTGGGTTCCCTCCTTATTTTATAATTTCCTTAATCAGTGTTCACTCACATGACTATCTTATTAGAAAAAGTTCATAACAAACTGGGTTCACTCCCTATTCGAGTACTTATTATCTCAATAGATATAATTATTTCCTGAAATCATTATAGGGTTATGAAATTATATTCCCACTCATAACATAACGAAAACCATGTATATGTGTTCTTTATGATCATATATATTCATCGTAACATCATATAATAACCAATTAAAAGGAAACAGACAATAAAAATATTTCATCATCATAATCATAACTCATTTAAAAAATTAATAAAAATGATATCATTAGATCAAATTCATTTTAAAGGAAAGTAAACATTAAATTATTTTGTTTTTTATGAAAATGCCTTTAAAATTTCATGCTATCATTTCATGATTTTTTTTGCAATTTACATTTTGAAATGTAATTCATAAAGAATAAAAAGTTAAAAAAGATATTGAAGAAAATTGTATAATTAAAAATAAACAAGGAAATCTTTTAATTAATACATAAATTAAATGTATATCATGATGGTGGTAATGTATATTCACACAGTTTGAATTATACAAAGATTCATTTCACATTTTTGATAAAATGTTAAAAGTATGTCATTTAGAAAATGAAAAGATGAATACTTCAAAACATTGTTATATATTTTTAGAAAAGGTAATTGTTTAATTTTTAAAATATGTGTATAATAGTGAAGAAAGGATTGTGATGATTTTAAGGTATATTATGTCTTAGAAAGAAATGATTTCAACCAATGTGAGAAATGAAGTTGGTTTTATGTAAAACAATTATCTCAGTATTTGGAAATGTAAAATATAGGTAAATTATAGGAAAAAAAATAATCTACATAAATAAATATATTAGATGAAAATATATAATATTAAGGAGATATATATCATTTAATTTAATCATCATAAAATATAAGAAGAAACAATACCAGTAAAAAAGATATTTTAATGAAAAATATTTAAATCCCGTATATCCGGTTTCTTAAGAACTGCAATCAATTATGTAAGATATAAAAATAATTATAATTCTAAAAAATGTAATCATACTAATATTATAATAAATTATTTACTTATAACATCTTATCTCCTGTCTATTAAATGTATTTCATTATGATCATCATTTTGACTATTAAGAGTGACTATTTTCATTTATGTCTTGGTTTCACAATACCATGTACATTGATCATGGTTCCAATATATATATATAATGTAATTAATGATATGTATAATTATTATTAATTATATTAATATCTATAACAATTCATATAAAGTAGTGATGATAAACTAATTACATCACTACATGTAGATGGTAGTCTGCAGGTCCACATGATTAATGTTTTCATTTTATGATTGAATGAATGAAATAAAGGTATATATCAATTATCTTAACTACCATCATTGTTATATCATAAATATAATATAAATACATTATATATGACTTAATAATCTACCAATATATATTGGGATTACGAAAATAAAGCTATCGCTACATGGAGATGGTTTTCCACACATATACTTAATAGATAATTTTAATCATTCATTTGATTGATATGATGTGGAAAATGGTTCTTCTATAATATTAATAAAATATGTGTAAATTTATGATACAATATTAAATTTTTTTAATAAAACAAAATTTTATAGGAATTATTAGGGGAAAGAAAATTTATTGAGCTTTTTTAAGATACATACCACATCTTTAAGAGACATCCTTTAACAAACATTTATGCCTTGATGGATTGGTCTTATGAGAACACAATAAAGTCTGGAATGAGGATAAGAAATATTGGAAGGTTTCGTAGTAGGTATTTTCCGATCTATATGGATCAATAGTTTTGATATAGAGATGGGGATGTATTCCCCTTTATATGTTAGGGGAGAGACATATATGTAATTTCTTAAAATATTTCAATGATATGAGGTACCCTTCATGGGAATGTTCTTCCACATGACCAATAATTAAAATTAGTGATAAGGAAAATTTTAATTCATTTCATACAATTGTAATTTGGTAGTTTTTGGTTAATATCCTACCCTTATTTCTTGATTTCACCACACCACCTTCTCGTCCCCTTTAGAACATTTTTTGACTATAACCATTGCAAAAAATATTATTTTTATTACTACTACCCATGATGAATCTTTATGTTGGGCATATTGAATTATATTAAAATTTTGTGATTCAAAATATATAATCAATTTTAGTATATTCAATTTCTATACTTTTATAATTTAGGTAATAATTTTCATTCAACCTATAATAAAACCCCATTTTTGAATATTGAATCATTAACTATAAACCATAATTTACATAGATTGTTTTACTTCAAAAATAAAATAAAAATTAATTTTAAATTATATTGAAGAATATAAAATATTTAAATTTAATTCAAAACATTATATAAAAGATTTTTAATTTAATTTGTTGAGAAAAAAATACATTAGTTGCATACATTTGTTTTAGATAAAGGTGTTGTTAATCCAAATAAGAAACATATTGGGAAATATAGTTCAATTATGATTAATTTGTAAATAATTTTATTATTTATATTTAAAGGGAAATTATGTTTATTGAAGATAAAATTAAAAATATAGTGGGACTTTCACCAGAATAAATGGTTGTTTTTTTTCGAAAATCAATATCTATCACTATTCACTGAAAACAAAACTTTTTTTAAAAAAATACTATTAATTAACCCTTCGATAATATTGAAATGATAATTTAAAAAATGATATTAATTCACGAAAATAAAATATATAAATAAATTATGTATATTAATTATAATGTTATTGTGAAAAAAATAAATGAAAATAATTTTTCTAGAAAACCTATTATTCTAACATAAAAAAACTTTTCTAAAAATTGATTAGTCAATTAGTATCCATTAATGAATAAATTTTCAATATTTAAAAAAATTATACATATTTTTATTTTATTTTTTTACTCTTAAAAGGTACTAATTTAATGGGTAGGTTATAATGGTTTACTATATCATCATTTATTCATACTTGAGGTTTCATGTAAATATAGTTAGAAATTAATTAACTTTTCTTATAAAACAAATTCATATAAAATATTTGTGTGATAAAGTTTACCCCCTTTAAAATAAATCCTATTCTTGAAATTCCCTCACCCTAACCAATATAATGATGATATATATGATTCAACACATCCTTATGTTCCCATGTAGAATCATTAAATTTACAATTAATCTTACTAAATTGAAATAATAGTGTATTCTTGTTACATATAAATTTATATTCATTATAAATGATTTATACTATAAGTTATTCAAAAAAAACATCAGAATCTAGTGATATAACCTCTATGTTTAGTGCATGTGAAATATTAGGCATGTTATTCCTTTGTAAATAAACATTGAGTATATCATAAATTGGAGGGAGGTATGGTGTGAGAGGTAAGTTATAAGAAATCATCCAAATCAGATCAAGAATTCTAAAAGGTCCAATATACCTACAACTCAAAAAACCACTATTCCTAAATATAATGAGATTACTCTATATAGAAATGCACTGTAAATTGTCTAAAGAAATTGTAATTGTATTTCTCACCAATAACGGTAAACATAAATCGTTTTTATTATAAGCTACCTTGATTTGATATTGATTATATACAAACTTAATTTCTATTTTATAGCTATATTAAGTCCAAAAAACAAAAAAAATCCAAATTAATTCCAATATTTTTTAGTTATACACTTTTTTTATAGAGGTTTTCCATTGGATCTATTTACATGCATTAGTGAATGTAATTTATTTTTAGAACACAACTAGGGGAAGGTATTGATCCAAACCACAATAGAAGTATGAAGAACATGATCTTAACATATTATCCATGGTTTAAATGGATCTCTCATACTAACCAACTATATAAGGATGATAAAAAATATCTAAACACAACAATGGATCTGGAACCTACATAATACATTTCCAGAAAATTGAGGAATACCTTATATCACAATTAGAGAGAATAGAATTTTGTGTTCTATGAGACCTTACAACTTTATAAATGTATATCCAGAAAAATTTCCAAGTGTTAAATAAAATCCAATATCAGTATTGTATGATATTATAAGGTGATTAAATACATCCAAAATAAAATTATTTCCATTCGATGCTTCCTGGAGTTCGATGAAGAAATCCATGGTGACTTTCCCTTATTCATTATTGTATGGGTAATGGTTGTAACATCCCCTTATATTTATGAATCTCACACAAAATATTTTGGAATATAAATATTTGAGATACATATTAAGTAGTATCCCTCATCATGTTGTCACAATATAAATAATATTTTAATAGTCTATAAATCATCATACATAAATCATTAATATATAATGTTGAACTATAAGAATATACCTATAGTTTTAAATTTATTTCTAGTACTATTGGAAAACCTAATCAATTCATAAATCATATTATTCTATCACAATCTGGGTTGAAATCAATAAAACATAGTGAGATGATTAGATAGTAAATAGAAATTTAATTAAGTTAATATTTTCTCCTATACTATAGGATTTCACATTCCATACCTTTAAAATACACAAATATTATATCTTTTCTGATCCTCAACAGAGATAAACTATCATGATCTTTTTGACTCATAGCATCAATAACATTATTTTTTCCAAGGGGGTTTTATATTGAGCAGTCGTAATATTTATTTAACTTATATAATATTCTCTGGTTTATATTCAACAGGTTTTTTGTGAATATATACCATGAAAATTGATGATATCTATGATTTTCAGACATTTCCATATAAAGATAATTACTTTAAAATTTTAATTCAATTTTTACCACAACTAACTCCAATCCATGTGTTCTATAATTGTTCTCATGATCCATTAATTTTTGTGATTCATACTCTATCGCCGCATCATTTTTTATAATTAGACTTCACCTAAAATTTTTTAATTCATCATTCTAAATAAAAAACCTTCTCTATTATAGGGTAGTGTGAGAATATGATCACCGACAAATATTCTCTTTCATTCCATGGAAGTTTCATTATATTCATTAGTGCAAATCCACTTAACTCACTTCAGTGGTAAATTGGTGAGTGGATTAAATGGGGAATATAATTCTCTCATAATGCACTGATAATATCCAATAAATCCATGAAAAATATGGATCTCGTACAAAGTAGTAGTTCTAGGACATTTATCAATAAATTATGACTTTAATGTATCCATTGATTTACACTAAATTGTGATTATATTACCAAATAATTAAACATTATTTATCCAAAATTTACACTTCATAAATTTTAAATATATCTTATTCATTCTAGGGACCTTTATTATGACTATCATGTGATCAAAATTTTATCCTTAATCGTGGAATAAATAATAACATTTTCATTAAATACTAACAAAAACAAATCATTGTAACATAAAAAGGTTGTATTTTTTAAATTCAGGAATATTGTTGGGGATGTAGTAATAAAAATGAAATAAAAATAATTTTACAATGTTAGTGAATTGAATGGATGTTTTCCGTATGTATATATTAATGTATGAACCTTAATTAATTTTCTCTACCTTAAAATAAATCTTTTTTCAAAATCAATATCACTAAAATTTATCAAAACATCATTATTATAATGAAAGTGATACTTATTATTGATCATTATATTGATATGTTCCAGATAATCAATTCAGAGTCAAATTAATCCATGTTTATTGTCACGACATGTCCTCGGGGCCCATGCCGTGACTACCCCAAGCCCGCCTTCCATAGGCCAGGGGCTGGCAACTAGTATCAAAGGCATAAATCCCGATAAAAAGTGAAGGCATTGCCTTTATAAAAGTAAATAACACAATAGAGTAGACAACTAAAGCAAGCACTAAGTAAACTGAGTACAAAAGTAAGTGATGGAAAGTAAATGGGAAAGTATACAAACCCAACTGAAAGTAAAGTACAACTAAAAATCTAGTGCAACAACAGTAAATTAAATCAGCAATCATCGAGTCATCCTTCGGGAATTCCACCTGAAGGGTGGGTACAGATAGTCTCTCCTAGCACCACGAGTCCGTATGTCTGCTCCGTGTATGTCACACCAAGTGCTCCACCTTCGGGTACCATCCAGCTCTACAATCCTCTACCACGATCAGTGATGTTTGTCATATGCATCCAACACAATGTAGTGCAGGCATAACCCATGTAGGGGTGAGTATACGATGCTTATTAGGGACCCCGAGACCCCCGACGATCTCCCAGAATCCACTGAGTATAAACCACAAGGAAATGTGAAATCACAAAGCAACAACCCACTCTACTTGGGTATATGCCCAAACATATACCTAAGTCATCAATCCCAGTTCAACTCCTACTCTCTATCCCAAGAATAACCCAGTCCACACAGGAAGGATGAAAATCAGACTGTTGGTAATGATTGAAATTCACGACTCAACTCACAAAGGTATACATATTTCGTATAGCGGTAGAGATTATCAGATGTAGTCACTGGTTAATCTAAGCTATCAGAACCACACATGATACAAGTCCATCTATGTTGTCGGACACATAGAGGATACAAGACCAGATACTCTGACGGACCCACACAGGATACAATTATAGAGGTCAATACATCTGGACCCACACAGGATACAAGAACAATATTCATCGCCATCAAACCCACGTAGGATTCCAGTATGGTAGTTGTCGTTGTCGAACCAACGGAGGATTCCAGTACAGTAGTCGATGTAGTCGCAGCCATCTCTAGGGTTCTCGCACATAGCACGCTCGATTCCGGGAGGGTCCCCTCCTTGAGAAATGGGTGTCAATACATCAATTATCACGAAGTCTATATTTTATGTATCCCAATGTTCTGTCTCGTCAAAATAAACCCAACGTGACAGATGGTGCATACATCAGACGCCTGGTCTGAGAGTTATTGGCTTTTCTATTCCGGGTGCCCGGTTGGTTTTTAAGCTAAAACCAACCCGACCATACTCCAAATGCGTCCAAACTTCAAGTGTAGTATTCCAAAAGAACCATATCAACAAAAGAAATTCAACGCAGTTGACGGAACGTAAATCGGTCGTCCGGTCCATATGTTATAAGTGTTTCCGCTCCAAGGGCTTGCTAGGTTTTGGGTTTCAACCAAACCGGCCATACCCAAACTTTTCCGAAACCACCATTTTAATATACCAAAATGACTGACTCGATCCAAGAATTTCTACGCAATTGGCAAGGCATCGATCGGAGCTCCATAGCTAATGTTATGGGGAAAAGACCGAAAACGGTCTGAAGTGGTGGGCATTGGCTCGGCCCGACCCGGCCCGACCCACCCTGGGTCGGCCCAAACCGGGTCGAGCCGACCCTGGTCCTGGTCCGGCTGGGCTGGGCGCGGCCAGGCCCGGATGGCGCGGCCCGGTTTGCATGACATGCCCCATCCCGGGGGGGGGGGGGGGGGGGCGTGCTGGCTGGGCCAGCTGGCCGAGCGGGGGGCGCGGCCCCCCGGTTCCGCAAACGCGACGCCAGGCTGGCGCCACTTGTCTCTCGGATCCTGCGTGTCCATGGGATCCCCTCATCACCGCCAATGTCGGTTCCATGGAGGGATTCTACCGGAGGTGTGCTGGGGCACCGTCGCCGGCATTGGTATGTTTTTTCTTCCGTATGCACCTGCGGTCGTCTCGGGATCTAAACTCTACTATGATGGATCTGAATCGCCATTGCAGTCCCGTTTCGTCGTCACTAACACCCCGCGCATCAAGAACGATACAGAGAGGGGTATGAACTTGTTAGTTAGTCCATACCCACCATGTTAGTGGTTCAAATCATCACCCATCAATTAAATTCCATGCTCGAGGGTATAAATAACATAAATGAAATATACAAATCCCCCTACCTCGTAGTTGACGTCGTTCGTCGTTGAGCCGCGGAAGACGAGTGTCGTGGTAGTCGGGAGTTGCGGAATAATGGTGTCTTCCCATCAACGATGGAGAAAGAGTCATTGTCATAGGCGACATAGGCCCCTTGACGTCAAGGTGTGTCCGAGGAAGAAGTCCTTAGCAATCTTCACCGGGGATGTTCTTCATTGAAGAACGGTGTTCTTCATCAAAGAAAGATCGCCTCCCTTTATAATTCTCCAGTGCCTTTTCCCCCAAATTGATTTTCCAATGCAAAAGAAATAAAGAGGCTCACCAATTAATATAATTTCCATGCAATTCATATTAATTCAAAATTGGTGCTAATAAATTAACTCTGAAATCAATCGCACGAATTGCCACAATTTATGGGAGGAGGATGGTGGGAAGGTTCCACCATAATAAATATGTGGATTTTTTAAAGTAATAAATAATGTGTATTAATGGGGATTTGAGTGGTGGTGAAGGGTTTGGGTTCATGTGGGCCCCACCATTATCTTCCACATGTAAATAAAATAAAATAAAATAAAATTGTGTACAACAATTTTTATTTAATTCATTCTAAATCCCCAAAAACTAAACATTCAGCCCTCATAAAATGCAACTGTGGTTAGGGTCCCCTTAAGCGAATATCAGTGCTGCTAGCTCGTTGGTGTCCTCAGATTTCAATTCAGAGCACCGGTTCAAAATATATAAAAACCCGCTCGTACATTTACATAACCTACCCGAAAAAAATATCTAAAATTCATTTTAGGCCAACCGAGCCTCGGAATTAGGTGCCTTTAGAAGCCACAGACTCATAAAATTTCAAAGTATTTAAGAAAAAATATTTCTTTAAAATTTATGGGTCTTTAAATTACTCCTACCTAAGGGAATTACGTCCCCATAAAGGAACAACATAATCAATTAAAACAAATGAGGGTATTGATCAAGCATCTCAGCCTCCTGCTCTCATGTGCTCTCCTGGAGGTTCATGTATTGCCAACGAATGCGCAATAGAGGAATGGACCGTCAACGTAGGACCCGCTGCCTTCGATCCTAGATCTCCACCAGGATCTCCATGAATGTATCCCCATCATCAATTTCCATCTCCACATGATCAATGATGTGTGGCGGGTCGTGCACATATCTCCTCTGCAGAGATACATGGAAGACGTCATGCACCCGGTGCAACTGAGGTGGAAGGGACAGGAGGTAAGCCACATCACCTACCCTGCTGAGGACCTGGAATGGTCCGATGATGCGCGGAGTTAACTTACCGCCCTGGCCAAATATCGGTAGTCCTCATCGAGGTGAGACCCGTAAGAAAATGTGGTCTCCATCCTCGAACTCCAGTGCTCTCCATCTCCTATCATCATAGTAGTTATGTCTGCTCTGTGCAGTCTTCATCGACTCTTGGATGATCTGCACCGTCTCCATCAAAGCATGAACCATCTCTGGTCCTACAAGTGCTGACTCCCCATGCTCAGTCCAACATAGAAGTGATCTGCATGGTCGGTCGTATAGTGCCTCGTATGATTCCATTTCAATTGGGGGAGTGGTAGCTGTTGTTGTACGGAAACTCCACCAAGGGTAAATGATCATCCCATCTACGACCAAAGTTGAGGACACATGCACAGAGCAAGTCCTTGAGAGTCTGAATGGTTCTCTCTGTCTGGACATCCGTCTGAGGATGAAAGGAAGTGCTCAGGCATAGCTGCATCCCAAATGCCTCATGTAACCCCATCAAATGTCAGGATGTAAATTGAGAATCTCGATCGGAGATGATAGACGATGGAACACCATGAATTCATACATTCTCCTGAACATAGAGGAATCCCAATCCCTCTAATGAGCCCTAATCTCTTATCGGGAGGAAGTGGGCCGACTTGGTGAGTCGGTCTATGATCACTCAAATGGAGTTGTGTCCTCTGGATGTACGTGGAATCCCAATCACTAAATCCATGGATATCATGTCCCACATACACTCTGGATCCTCTAAGGGCTGTACTAAGTCGGCTGGTACCTGGTGCTCTTCCTTCACTTGCTGGCAAGTGAGGCATCGTGAAACGAACTTTACCACAGCCTTCTTCATACCTAGACACTATTCCGGTATTCTGAGGTCCTGGTACATCTTTGCAACTCTTGTATGTACCGCTAGAGGGGAAGTTTGAAACTCCCTCAACACTTCCTCCTCTAGTGCAACTGGTACAATCGTACATCCCCTGAAGAGAATGACCTGCACTCCTCCTTCATAAAAACCATCAGGCACCTCCCCTGTGGAAATCTGAGGACGTCACATCTCACAGTCAATGTTTCCACAATGTTCCTCACTGACCCATTGAAGTAGTGGAGGAGTGACTGTGAGAGACTATAAAAAGGTTTCCCTATCTCTATCCATAATGGAAATCTGCAACGCGTCAAGCTGCTCTATCACCTCCCCGTGTAGATGTATGCCTGATCTCCTAATGAGAGCATCAGCTACTACGTTCACCTTCCTAGGAGTATAGACTATCTCAAAGTCGTAGTCTTGGAGGAACTGAAGCCATTTTCGCAGTCTCAGGTTCGATTCCTTCTACGAGAAGATGTACCTGAGGCTCTGGTGGTCAGAGGAGCCAGTAAAGTGCTCTCACATCAGATAGTGTCGCCACATCATTAAGGCGAAGACCACTACTTCTAACTCCTAGCCATGGGTAGCGTAGTTCTGCTCATGCTTCCTCAAGTTTCATGATCTATAGGTGATCACTGCATGATCATGCATCAGGACACACCTGAGTCTAGTCCCTGATGCGTCGTGGTGAACCACGTACCCAACACCCTCCTCCAGTAGCCTCAATATGGGCGCACTGGTCAATCTCTGTCTCAGCTCATGAAAGCTTTGCTGGCATCTATCTGACCACATGAAGTGTTCCCCTTCTTCCTCAAAGATGAAAGCAGTGATGAAACTCTGGAGAAATCTGTCACAAATCTCCGATAGTACCCAGCCAGACATAGGAAACTCCACACCTCTGTCATACTCCTAGGTGGCTCCCAAGAAAGAACTGCCTCGATCTTTGCTGGATCCACTGCAACTCCCGCCTTTGAGATGGCGTGCCCCAAGAAGTGAACCTCTCAAATCTAGAACTGGCACTTCGAGTGCTTACCATAATGTTGGTGCTCTCAGAGTGTGTCTAGTATAACCCGCAAGTGGTAGGCGTGCTCCTCCTCAATATTCAAGTAAATCAGTATGTCGTCAATGATGAATATAAAAAACTGTTCATGTTAAGGTTGGAAGATCATATTAATGAGACTCATGAACACTACCGAACCATTGGTCATTCCTAAGGGCATAACCATGAACTTTTAGTGGCCATACCAACACCTGGAGGTCGTCTTATGCACATCCTAATCTCGAACTCTGAGCCGGTGACAGTCTGATCAGAGGTCTATCTTCTAGAACCATCGTGATCCATTAAGCTGATCGAAGAGGTTATCAATCCTCAGAAGTGGGTAATTGTTCCTTATGGTCATCTTATTTAGGAGACGGTAGTTGACAAACAGTCGCAGGCTCCCATCTGCCTTCTTGGTGAACAAAATCATAGAATCCTAGGGTGAAACACTGGGTCAGATTAATCCTTTCCTTTCAAGTCCTCCAGTTGTACTCACAGCTCACGAAACTCGGTGGGAGCCATCTGATATGCTAGAGTAGATATTGGTGTAGTTTCGAGGTACAGGTCTCTGTAGAAGTCTACCTCTTTTTGAGGAGGTAGTCCTGGAACGTCGTTAGGGAAAACATCCGCATACTGATCCAGCATAATAGGAAAACTCGGGATCCTCATATCAACCGCTCTGAGGATGAGACTAGCCAACTGATGTGTGATTGGCTGCCCTCTCCTCTGTGTAAGTCCATCCTGTGCTACAAAGTCTCCCTTCTCACCGGTGAATGTGAAACTAGTCACATTCGTGAGGACACACCGCACTTTGCACCTAATATAGTCAATCTGAGCATGGAGTGTAGATAACCAGTCCATACCGAAGATGACGTCATAAGGCCTCGATGCCACTACAAGAAGATCCTAGCTGAAGCTCTCACCTCCTAGAGTAAGCTCCCACTACCGACACCAGTTCGTAATCAACTAGTTTGCTCCCATAGGAGTCTCTAGCCGTAAGATTCGAGCCAACGGCTCCGTCGGAATCTCTGACCTCTGAACAAGGGCATCAAAAATAAAATAATGACTCGAACTTGTGTCTATAAGAACTGAAGAAAGGGTGGAGTAGACATAGATAGTACCTTGAATCATCTCAGGTGCGTCATGGTCATAGGACTCGACTGCCTGGAGCTGAGCCTTCCCTTTCCTACCATCTCCCTATGGTTGGGGTGGTCCTCCTGGTGGTGGTGATGGTAGATCCTCAAAACGTAGTCCACCACCCACTGCTCGGCCAGCTCCTATGCCTCATTTTCCAGCTCCCTCCGTACCGCCATGGTTGAAACATTGCATGTGCCTAGGAGGTCCCTCCACTGTCTGATGCTCATCTTCATGGCGGGTCGTGGAGTGATGAGACATGTGGCCCTACCAACCACATGCATAACATTGTCCGCTCCTCGTAAGGCTGGCTCAGTTTTGTGTGCCCCGCACAACCGAACCTATATTCTGAGGTCTCTCACTTGATGACCTGGTCGGCATAGACCCCTGTGACATCTGTCTACTACCAGATACAAGAAGACTCCACTACGTGTCTCTCTATGGTGGGTCTCGCCGCTGGTGGCTTCTCAGCGGGAAAGCACTTTACTAAAAGGGCTCGCTCCAGTACCCCTGCCTACGTCGGGATGCTGAGGGGAATTGTCGAAGCCCTAATCTTGTGCCTCAGTCCCTGCACGAAGGTCCAGGACCTAAATAATAGGTCCCATACCATATATGTGGAGTAGCATGATAGGTCAGTAAAACTCGGTGAATACTATGCTTCTATCATGCTACCCTGCCGTGGAGGAAGTATCTCCTGAATCTGCACCGCACGAAGGATAATGGGATCAAACTCCAAGCATAAGAGACTCTCGAAGTCTCAAAATTAGGGATGCCATGTCGTGCACGTGGAGCATCATGATCCACCATCTACCTACTGTTTCGTGCAAGAGAGTCATGGCAAGGATCACCATAAGATCAGCTGGTGTCCCTACCAATCTGAAGACTCTAACGATAGCATCCAGCCAATCCTCAGCTACCTAAGGGTATGTCTCTCTGTGGAACATGGGCGGCCTCTATCGCTGATACTCATGCAGCGCACTCAAGTGGCGTGCACCCTTTGCTTCTAGGGCTGGTGGTATAAGTGGCCCAGCGGGTAGTGGTATAGCTGGGGCCCTGCACTGAGGCCTCGTCGCTCGGTCGGCTGCCATCTCGCACGTAGCTCAGAACCCTAGATGGCAGCCTTTGTGGGGACGTCCTGAAAAGTAATAGGTGTGCCATGGTTAATACTATATACATGGTGAGATTACACAAAGTAATCACACAGAAAACTTTTGAAATAGACACACAATCAATGTTTTTATGCACTGAATCGGAAATCAGAAGTCAGGGTCCTGGTGTATGGATACGTCGGCCGCCACACCAACACTAGACTCCCTGGAATGATAACCACACTCAATACTCTAAACTGTATTGCTTCACATAGAGAAATTATCAGAGTCATGAGTTTTTCGGTAGAACTGACCCCTTTGATACCAATTTTTCGGGACCCATCCTCAGGGCTTGTGCCTTGATTACCCCAAGACTGCCTTCCATAGGCCAGGGGCAGGCGACAAGAACAAAAGGCATAAATCATGATAAAAAGGGAAGGAATTTCCTTTATAAAAGTAAATAACACAATAGAGTACACAACTAAAGAAAGGACTATGTAAACTTAGTACAATAGTGGGTGCTGAAAAGTAAATGGTCTAGTATACAAACCCTACTAAAAGTACAGTACAACTAAAAATCTAGTGAAACTATAGTAAAGTAAAGAAGAAACCACTGAGTTGTCCTCTGGGAATCCCACCTGAAGGGTGGGTACAGATATTCTCTCCCAGCACCATGGGTCCATCCGTCTGCTCTGTGTACGTCACACCAAGTTCTCCACCTCCGGGTACCGTCCAACCCTACAAGACTCTACCACGATCAGCGTTGTCCATTGTCTACATCCAACACAATGTAGTGCGGGCATAACTCGTGCAGGGGTGAGTATACGATACTCATTAGGGACCCTGAGACCCTCAAAGGTCTCCTAGAATCCAAAAAGGATAAACCAAAAGGAAAGTTGCAGTCACAAAGAAACAACCCACTCTACTTAGGTATATGCTCACACATATACCTAAGTCATCAATCACAATTCGGCTCTTACTCTCGAGCCCAAGCACAACCCAGTCCACAGAGGAAGGAAGTCAATCACACAGTTTGTAATGATTGAAATTAAAGACTCAACTCACATAGGTATACATCATTCATATAGCGGTAGAGATGATCAGATGTAGTCATGGATTCATCTAATTTGTCAGACCCACACAGGATACAAGTCCAGCTAAGCTGTCGGACCCACACAGGATACAAGACCAGCTACTCTATTGGACCCACACAGGATACAAGTACAGAAGTCAATATTGCCAGACCCACACCAAATACAAGAACATTAGTCATCGCCATTGAACCCACAAAGGATTTTAGTACGATAGTCATCATTGTTGAATCCACGAAGGATTCTAGTATAGTAGTCGATGCAGTAGCAACCAGCTCTAGGGTTCCCACACACAGCACGCTAAATTTATGGATGGTCTGCACCCTCACGAAAGGGGGTCGATACATTAACTATCCCGAAGTCTAGAGTTGAAGTATCCAAATGTTTTGTCTCGTCAAAAGAAACCCAACACGACAGATGGCGCATCAATCGGACGACCGGCCTGAGAGTTAATGGCTTTTCCGTTCCAGGGTCCCGATTGGTTTTTAAGCTAAAACCAACCTGACCGTACTCCAACTACATCCAAACCTCAAGTGGATTATTCCAAAATAACCTTTTTAACAGAGGATTTCAATGTAGTTGATGACAAGTCAATCAGACGTCCAATCCTTATGTTATAAGCATTTCCGCTCCAAGGGTCCGATTGGTTTTTGGTTCGAACCAACTCGGCCATACCAAAACATCGCCAAAACCACAATTGTAATATCCCAAAATGACTGCCTCAATCCAAGGATTACTACACACCTAAAGGTGCATCAATCGGAAGTCCGTAGCTCATGTTATGAGGAAAAGACCGAAAAAATGGTCCGAAGTGGGGGGTCTGGGCCCGGTCCGACCCGGCCCAACCCACCCTTGGTCGGCCCGGCCCAGCTGGGCACAGCCCAGCCCGGCCAGTGCATCCCAGTCCGTGTGACCCGCCTAGGCCCGATGTCATTAAGGTGGTCCGTTTTTTCTTCCGTCTGCGCCTATGGTCGTCTCGGGATCTAATCTCCACTACGATGGCTCCAAATCGCCGTTGTGGCCCCGTTTCGTCTTCGTCAACACCCCGCGCATCAAGAACGATACGGTGATGGGTTCAAACTTTTTTGTTATTCCTTACCTACCACATTATTGGTTCAAATCATCACCCAACAATTAAACACCATGCTCGAGGGTATAAATCACATAAATGAAATATACAAATCCCCCTAACTCATAGTTTACGTCGATCGTTGTCGAGCCGCTGAAGATGAGTGTCGTGGTAGTCGGGCGTTGTGGAATAATGGTGCGGTCCCATCAATGATGGAGGGAGAGTCGTTATCGTGGGTGACGTAGGCTCCTTGACGTCGAGGTGCGTCCGAGGAAGAAGTCCTTCGCGTTCTTTGATGGGGATGTTCTTCGTTGAAGAACAGTGTTCTTCGTCGAAGAAAGATCACCTCCCTTTTTAATTCTCCAGAACCATTTCCCCAAAAGTGATTTTCCAACGCAAAAGAAATAAGGAGGCTCACCAATTAATATAATTTTCATGAAATTCATATTAAATCAAAATTGGTGCCAATAAATTAACGCTGATTTTAATTATACGAATTGACACAATTTATGTGAGGAGGGAGGTGGGAAGATTCCACCATAATAATTATGTGGAGTTGTCAAAGTAATAAATATGGGGTATTAATGTAGAGTTGAGGGGTGGTGAAGGGTTTGGTTTCCTGTGGGCCCCACACTTAATTTCCTCTTGTAAATAAAATAAAATTGGGTACAACAGTTTTTATTTAATTCATTCTAAATCCCCAAAAAATAAACTTTCAATCTGCATAAAACAAAATTGTGGTAAGGGTCCCCTTAACATAAAACTGGTGCTGCGAGTTCATCGGTGTCCTCAGATTTTAATTCTGAGCACCGATTCAAAATATAGAAAAACCGTCTCATACATTTACTGAACGTATAAGAACAAAACTTCAAAAACTGATTCTGGGCACACCGGGCCTCAGAATCAGGTTCCGTCAGAAGCCACAGACTAGTAGAATTTCAAAGTATTTAAGAAATAAAAAATTATTTGAAATATATGGGACATTACATTACTCCCACATCAAGGATTTACATCCCCTTAAAGCTGCAACATAATCAATGGAATCAAATAAGGGTATTGTGCACGCATCTGAGCCTACCACTCTCATGTGCTCTCCTAGAGGTTCTTGTTCTGCCAATGAATGCTCACTAGAGGAATCGACCGTCCATGTAGTACTCACTCCTGTCGATCCTCGATCTCCACTGGGACCTCCATGAATGTATCCCCATCATTGATGTCTAGCTCCACATGATCAATGATATGTGACGGGTCGTGCATGTATCTCCTAAGTTGAGATACGTGGAAGACATCGTGCACCCGATGCAACTGAGGTGCAAGGGACAGGCGGTAAGTCACCTCACCTACCCTAATGAGGACCTAGAATAGTCCGATGAAGAGCAGAGATAACTTTCCTCCCCGACCAAATCTCAGTAGTCCTTTTCAAGGTGAGACCCGTAAGAAAACGTGGTCCCCACCCTCGAACTCCAGTGTTCTCTGTCTCCTATCAACATAGGACTTCTATCTGCTCTGTGTAGTCTTCATCTGCTCTATGATGATATGCACATTCTCCGTCACAAACTAATCCATCTCTGGTCCTACAAGTGCTGACTCCCATGGGTTAGTCCAGCATAGAGGTGATATGCATGGTCGACCGTATAGTGCCTTGTATGGTGCCATCCCGATGGTGGAGTGGTAGCTGTTGTTGTACGAAAACTCCACCAAGGGTAAATGATCCTCCCACATTTGATCAAAGTCGAGGACCCATGCACGGAGCATGTCCTCAAGATTCTGAATGGTCCTCTCCATCTGGCCATCCTTCTGAGGATGAAAGGCATTGCTTAGGCGTAGCTGCATTCCAAATGCCTTCTGTAACCCCCTACAAATCCGGTAAGTAAAGCGATCTTCTCGATTAGAGATGATAAATTATGGAACACCATGATGTCTTACAATCTCATGAACGTGGAGGTGTCTCAAGCCCTCTACTGAGCCCTGCTCTCTAATCAGTAGGAAGTGGGCCGACTTGGTTAGTTGGTCTACGATCACCCAAATGGAGTCGTGTCCTCTAGATGTTTGTTAAATCCCCATCACAAAATCCATGGATATCCTTTCCCACATCCACTTCGGAGCCTCTAAGGGTTGTACAAAGTCAGCTGGTACTAGGTGCTCCACCTTCACATGCTGGAAAGTGAGGCATCGTGAAACGAACTCTTCTATAACCTTCTTGATACCCATCCAACAGTGTTGTCGTCTGAGGTCCTGGTATATCTTTGCCACACCTGGATGAACCAATAGAGGGGAAGTGTGAAACTCCCTCAGTACTTCCTCCTGCAGTGCAACAGGTACAATGGTACGTCCCCTGAAGAAAATAGCATGCTCTCCTCCTTCAAAAAAACCATCAGGCACCTGCCCTGTGGAAATCAGAGCACGTCGCATCTCATGGTCAATTTCTCCACGCTATACCTATCTTACATGCTTATGTACTGGAGGAGTGACTGTGAGAGACTATAGAAAGGATGCCCTATCTCTATCCATGAAGGATATATGCAACGTGGATAGCTTCTCTGTCGCCTCCCCAAGCAGTCATATGCCCGATCTCCTACTGAGAGAATCATCTACTACGTTCCCCTTCCCTGGAGTATAGACTATCTCAATGCCATAGTCCTGGAGAAACTCGAGCCATCACCGCACTCTCGGGTTTAGGTTCTTCTGCGAGAAGATGTACCTGAGACTCTGGTGGTCAGAGTAGATAGTAAAGCGCTCGACCATCAGATAGTGCCGCCACATCGTCAAGGCAAAGTCCACTGCTGCTAACTCCTGGTCATGGGTAGCGTAGTTCTACTCGTGCTACCTCAACTTTGGTGAACCATAGGTGATCACTACCCACTCCTGCATCAAGGCACACCAAGTCTGGTCCATGATGCGTCATAGTAAACCACAAACCCAACACCCTCCTCCAGTATCCTCAAGATGGGCGCACTAGTCAATCTCTGTCTCAGCTCCTGAAAGATTTGCTGGCATCTATCTGACCACACGAAGGGTTTTCCCTTCTTTGTCAAAGCTGATAGCAGTGCTGTAATTCTGGAGAGGTCTGGCACAAATCTATGATAGTACCCAACCAGACCTAGGAAACTTCTCACCTCTTTCACGCTCCTGGGTGGCTCCCAAGAAAGTTTTTCCTCTATCTTCACAGGATCCACTAAAAATACCGCCTCTGATAAGAAGTTCCCCAAGAATTGATCCTATCAAATCCAGAATTGGAACATTGAGAGCTTACCATAAATCTGGTGTTCTTGGAGTGTGTCCAGTACAACCCGCAAGAGGTAGGTGTGCTCCTCCTTAGAGTAAATCAGTATGTCTTCAATGAAGACTATGACAAACCGATCAAGGTAAGGCTGGAAGATCATGTTCATGAGACTCATGAACACTGTTGGAGTGTTGGTCATGCTGAAGGGCATAACCAGGAACATGTAATTGTCATACCGACACCTAAAGGCCGTCTTCTACACATCCTCATCACGAACTCTGAGTTGGTGATAGCATGACTGAAGGTCTATCTTCGAGAACCATCATGCTCCCTTGAGCTGATCAAATAGGTCGTCAATCCTCAGAAGTGGGTAGTTGTTCCTTACGGTCACCTGATTCAAGCGAAGTTAGCCGAAAAACTATCGCAAGCTCCCATACGCCTTCTTGGTGAACAAAATCAGAGAAGCCAAGGGTGAAACACTAGGTCGGATGAATCCCTTTCCCTGTAATTCCTCCAGCTGTACATGTAGCTCACGAAGCTCGGTGGGAGCCATCCGATATGTTGGAGTACATATCAGTTTTTTCCCGGGGTACAAGTATATGTAGAAGTCTACCTCTCTTCAAGAAGGTAGTCCTAAAATGTCGTCAGGAAAAATGTCAGCATACTGATCCTCCACAACAGGAAAACTCGGGCTCCGCACATCAAGCACTCCGAGGATGAGACTAGCTAACTGATGTGTGATTGGCTGCTATCTCCCATGCATAAGTCCATACTCTGCTACAAAGTATCCCTTCTCGCTGGTGAAGGTGATCCTAGTCCCATTTGTGAAGACACACCGAACTTTGCGCCTAATAGAGTCAATCTAAACATGGACTATAGATATCAGGTCCATACCCAAGATGACGTCTTAAGGCCTCGATGCCACTAGAAGAATATCCCTGCTGAAGCTCTCACCTACTAGAGTAAGCTCACACTGCCGAAACCAATGTGTAATTGTCATGTCTACATTCGTAGGAGTCTCTATCTATACGGGTCGAGCCAACGGCTCCTTCGGAATATCCGAGCTCTGAACAAGGGCAGAGGCAATAATATAATGACTCACACATTTCTCTATAATAACTACAACATGGGTGGAGTAGACATTGATACTACCTCAAATCATCTTAGGTGCACCATGGTAGTAAGCCTCGACTTCTTAGAGCTGAGCCTGCCCCTATCTTCCAGCTCCATGTGGTCGGGGTGGTCCTCCTGGTGGTGGTGGTGGTAGAGCCTCGAAACATCATCCACCACCCGCTACTCAGACAGCTCCTCTTCCTCGTCCGCCTTCTCTCTACGGACCACCATGGTCGAACCTCTACCTCTGCCCGAGAGGTCCCTCCAATGTCTGCTGCTCGTTTTCATGGTGGGTTGGGCAGTCATGACCCATGGGGCCCTGCCCGCTGCATGCATATCGCTATCTGCTACTTGTAAGGCTAGCTCTGTTTCGTGTGAACAACACAACTGAACCTGTATCATGAGGTCTCCCACCTGATTGCCTGGTCCACTTAGACCCCTGTGACATTTGTCTACTACTGGCTATAGAAGACTCTGCTACATGTCACCCTGCGGTGGGTCTCTCCACTCGTGGCTGCTCAGTAAGAAATCTCTTCACTAAAAGGGATCGCTCTAGCACCCCCACCTGTGTCGGGATACTGAGGGGAATTGTCGAAGACATGATCTCATCCCTCAGTCCCAGTTCAAAGGTATGGGCCCTGAAGAATGGGTCCTTAACCATTCCGTGGAGTATCATGATATGTCGGTAAACCTCGCTGAATACTGATCCATTGTCATGTTGCCCTGCCACAGATGAAGTAACTCCTGAATCTGCACCGCAGGAAGGGTGATAGGAACAAACTCCAAGCGTAAGAGACTCTTGAAGTCCATCCAATGTATAGATGCCTTGTCGTGAACCTGGAGCATCAGGATCCACCATCTACCTGCTACTGCGTGAACGAGACTCACGGCAAGGATCACCATAAGATTAGCTGGTGTCCCTACCAATCTGAAGACTCTGATGATAGCCTCCATCCAATCCTCGGCTGCATGAGGGTCCGTCTCTCTGTGGAACCTGGGCAGCCTCTGTCCCTAAAACTTGTGCAGCGCACTTAGGCGGCATGCACTCTCTACTGCTGGGGCTGGTGGTATCGGTGGCCCAGCGGGTAGTGGTACCGCTGGTGCCTCCGCTATAATGGGGCCCTGCACCGAGGCCACGTCACTCGGTGGGATGCCATCTCGCACAAAGCTCGAAACCCTAGATGGCTACCTTAGTCGGGCCATCCTGAAAGGTAATAGGTGTTCCACGGTTAATAAAGTATACATGTTGAGCAGACACAATGTAATCACATAGAACACTTTTGAAACACACACGCAATTAATGTTTTTGTGCACTGAGTCGGAAATCAGAAGTCAGTGTTATGGTGTATGGATACATCAGCCGCCACACCAACACTGGACTCCCTGGACTGATAACCACACTTGATAATCTAAACATTATTTCTTCACATAAAGAAATTATCAGAGTCCTGAGTTCCGGGGTAAAACCGACCCCTCTGATACCAAGTTATCACAACCTGTCCTCAGGACCCATGTCGTTACTACCCCAAGCCCGCCTTCCATAGGCCAGGGGCTGGATACTAGCACCAAAGGCATAAATACCAAAAAAGAGAAGAAATTGCTTTTATAAAAGGAAAGAACACAACATAGTACACAACTGAAGCAAGCACTAAGTAAACTGAGTACAAAAGTAAGCGCTGAAAAGTAAATGGGAAAGTATACAAACTCAACTAAAAGTATAGTACAACTGAAAATATAGTGCAAAGATAGTAAAGTAAAGCACCATCCATTGAGTCATCCTACAGGAATACCACCTGAAGGGTGGGTATAGATAGTCTCTCCTAGTACCACGGGTCTGTCCGTCTGCTCCGTGTACGTCACACCATGTGCTCCACCATTGGGTATCGTCCATCTCTACAAGCCTCTACCACGATCAGCGATGTCCATCGTCTTCATCCAACAAAACATAGTGCGGGCATAACCCATGAAGGGGTGAGTATATGATACTCAGTATGGATCCCGAGACCCCCGAAGGTCCCCCATAATCCACAAAGGATAAACCACAAGGAAAGGTGCAATCACGAAGCAACAACCCACTCTACTTTGGTATATTGCGATACATATACCTAAGTCATCAATCCTAGTTCAGCTAATACTCTCGAGCCAAAGCACATCCCAGTCCACACAGGAAGGAATTCAATCACACCGTTGATAATGATTGAAAGTCAAGACTCAGTTCACATAGGAATACATCTTTCATATAGCGGTAGAGATGATCAGATGTAGCCATTGATTCATCTATGTTGTCAGACCCACACATGATACAAGTCCAGCTAAGCTGTCAGACCCACACATGATATAAGAATAGTAGTCATTATCATCGAACCCACGGAGGATTCCAGTATGGTAGTCTTTGTGGTCGAACCCACAGTGGATTCTAGTACAGTAGTAGATGCAGTCACAACCATCTCTAGGGTTCCAGCACACAACACGTTCGACTCCGGGAGGGTCCGCTCCTCGAGCAAAGGGGTTCGATACATCAACTATCACAAATTCCAGAGTTAATGTATCCCAAAGTTCCATCTAATCAAAATAAACCCAACACGACAGATGGTGCATAAATCGGGCGCTCGGTCTGAGAGTTATTGGCTTTTCCATTCCAAGGGCCCATATGGTTTTTAAGCTAAAACCAACCCGACCATACTCCAGCTACATCCAAACCTCAAGTGGGGTATCCCAAAATAATTATCTCAACAAAAGGAATTCAACGAAGTTGACAGAACGTCAATAGGACGTCTGATCCTTATGTAATAAGCGTTTTCGTTCCTAGGGGTCGGTTGGTTTCGTGTGCAAACCAACCCGGCCACACCCAAACGTTTCCAAAACTCAAGTGCAATATACTGAAATGACCATATCAATCCAAGGATTCCTACAAAACTGACGGTGCATTTATCGGAGCTCCTTAGCTCATGTTAAGGGAAAACGACCGAAAATGGTCTAAAGTGGGGGGTCTGGGCCTGGTCCAACCCGGCCCAACCCACCCTGGGTCATCCTGAATCGGGTCGACCCGACCGAGGTCCAGCTCTATCCCGGGAGGGCGTGGCCTGGGCTGGCCGGGCACGGCCAGGTCTGCGTGACCCACCTCGGCCCGGCCGGGGGGGGGGGGGGGTGTGCTGGCTCGACCGGGGGGGGGGGGGGTGTGCTGGCTCGGCCAGCTATCCGACCGGGGGGCACGACCCCCCGGTTCTGCAAATGCGGTGCCAGGCTGGCCCCGCTTGTCTCCCGGATTCTACGGTCCGCCGGAATCATTCCAATAGTCTGTTTTTGCTTCTTTCTACACATGTCGTCATCTCGGGATCCAAACTACATTGCAATGGCTACAAATAGCCGTTGCGGTCCTGTTTCATCGTCGCCAACACCCCGCGCATCAAGAACGATACGGCGATGGGTCCGTACTTTTTCATTAGTCTGTACCCACTGCGTTAGTGGCTAAAATCATCACCCAACATTTAAACTCCATGATCAAGGGTATAAATCACATAAATGAAATCTTCAAATCCCCCTACCTCGTAGTTGACGTCGTTCGTCATCGAGTCGCGGAAGACGAGCGTCGCGGTAGTCAGGCGTCACGGAAGAACGGTGTCGTCCCATCAACGATATAGGAAGAGTCGTTTTCATACATGGAGCATGCTCCTTGACGTCGAGGCGCGTCCAAGGAACAAGTCCTTCAAGTTCTTCTCTGGGGATGTTCTTCGTTGAAGAATTATGTTCTTTGTCGACGAAAGATTGACTCCCTTTTAATTATCGTGAGCCTTTTCCCCAAAAGTGATTTTTCAATGAAAAAGAAATAAAGAGGCTCACCAATTAATATAATTTATATGCAATTCATATTAATTCAAAAGTAGTTCCAATAAATTAACTCTCATATTAATTATTCGAATTGGCACAATTTATGGGAGGGGGGAGGTGGGGAGGTTCCACCTTGATATATATATGGAGATTTCAAAGTAATAAATAAGGGGTATTAATAGAGAGTTGAGGAGTGGTGGAGGTTTTGGGTTCATGTGGGCCCCACCTTTAACTTCCTCCAATAAATAAAATAAAATAAAATAAAATTGTGTACAACTATTTTTTTAAATTCATTTTAAATATCCAAAAAATAAAATTTCAACCCGCATAAAACACAACTGTGGTAAGGGTCCCCTTAAGAGAATATCAGCGCTGTGAGTTCTTCAGTGGCCTCAGACTTCAATTCTGAGCACTAGTTCAAAAGATAGAAAACCCGCTCATACGTTTACTAAATGTACCTAAAAAAAACTTTAATAATTGATTTTGGGCACACTGGCCCTTGGAATCAGGAGGTGTCAAAAGCCACAAACTCTTAAAATTTCAAAGTATTTATGAAAAAAACATTCCTTGGTATTTCTGGGTCTTCACATTGATTATCCCTAAAAATGTAGGGGTTCAATAAATTATTACTCAATGGGATGCATCAATCCAAAATCTTGTTAATCCCATTCTTTATTATAAAATTATAATAACAAAATCATGAAAATTCTATATAGAGACATTTAAATAGGTGTAGAATTGGGTATGAGTTTCATTGAAATCATTACTTCATGATTCAAATAATTTCATGATAGTCGAATTTGAATGTCATAAATCAACTGCTATGAAATTTGTATATATCCAATATTTAGTTTATCCCAAAACATATATGACAAATATCTCACTTTTATTGGGAATAATGACCAATGAAATTGATTCCTTGCATATAAAAAGTTCGTACATAACCTCACACTAATAGACAAAAATCGGTTGGTTTAAAAATTAATATGTGACTTACCATATATGAAAATTGATATAGTATTTATATTGAGAAATTATTTCCATTCATAAAATTGTGTTCAAATAAAACCAAGTAAAAATTAAAATATATATAGGTTTTACATTACAACATATGTTAATTCGGGAACATTTGCATACTTTATATGTGATCGTCGTTCCATTTAATGAATTTACTAATACATAAAAATCTAATAATTAATGAGGTAATGTGAAACCATTATAAAATTCATCAAATATAATAGAGTGGGTATAATAAAAATCAAAAAATATTTTAGGGATTCTCAAGTGGATGGAATGTATACCTTTTACCGCTTATATATTACACCCCACATCCATAATACTAGAGGATTTTCAATTTTCATTATTACTGGATGTCTTGTTATTAAATTCAATCTTCGGAATAAAATTAAATGATTTTTTGAACTTCACTTTTTTTTTGTGTGGTTCAAGGCTCGGGTTCAACATTGAGTGTTGCGTAATGTTTTGAGAGCATCAGGTTTCAAAACCTCATGTTAGGAGGAGCTGACAGGGGAACACATTTATTCTAAAATTGTGCATTCCACAACTACAAACCCTGAGGTGTGTTTATTTTGAAGAAATTAATTAAATTAAAAATAAACATAAAATAAATTATATGTGTTTAAATGGGGAAATGAAAAACAATGTATTTCTTTAATAATAATAATACAATTATTATTATTATTATTATTATTATTTATTTATTTTCGTTAGGATAGTTTTTTAGAGACCCAATGGGGCCTCCCCCTTTCAGTGAAGCACATTACACACACCCCCTAAAGTTATCCCTTGGCCATATGTTTCACCACTCCTCACAACACCCTCTCTGTGTAATGATTTTGTCCAGATTATTCACGATTTCAGTTCGAGACCTCATGATAAACCCTCCTGATATCATCTATAACCTTATATGGCCTTTTATCTCTTCCCCCTTTACATGACACAATTTGACTAAATCATAGGATATTGATTAATCTTGTTTTATGGTCTTCTTATATTCTTAGGGAATGCGAATAATCCCGGGACTCCTGGGTTTTTGTTTCAGCAACCACCATCAAAGCTGAAGCAGTTTAGAATATATTCATCCATATTGGGGTAAGGTTCTCCAACATTATCCCTTATAGATCAATATTTTTCAATGATTTCATAAATTTTTAGGTTCTAAAATTTTAATTATGGTGCGTTGGTTGTTTAGTATTTTGGAGTTAATATTTTTGTTTATAGTGTGTTGGGTCATCCTTAAGGCGAGTTCAGGATTTCATGGTCCAATGTGACTTATTGCATATGAATAGGAAATAATATAAATATGTAATTTGTCCCATTATATTTATATTCACTAATTTAAGTTAATATTTATATATGGGGTCGGTGTGCTCACATAAAATATGAAAAATGCATATGTGTGTTAGTGTTGATGGGTATATGAATATATAAGCTTATATGTTAGGATCCCCATCACATATTCATGGAGAAAAAGACATTAGTATAGGGACTAGTTGTAATTATGTATATATGAAAGTTCATATTCTTGGTGGTAAGAAGGAGAAGATCCAAGTGGTCACTACTTAAATCAAAAAGTGCCAAATCGTTCGACTTTTCATGGTATTCTCTTGAGGTCAGATCCCCATATTTTAAATTTTAAATGCACTAAGTGATTCCTTAAATATGTTGAATTGTATTTTCCTTTGATAAATTGATCTATAGACCTGGAATGAAATTCTTAAATATGAAAAATGAATTTATTGATAAACAATGTACTGTTTTTTTAATAAAACTCATCTAATGGATGTGCACCATCTTCTAACATAAAATTTTGTGATCAGGCTTTTTTTCTTGATTGTTTTACTGTGTGGGTGTTTCATTATATATTGAGTTAATTATTAATATATGACATGATTATGATATGAATTCTAATAGAATTTGAAAACAATGTTCCCTTTTTAGTGTTTTATTAAATAAAGGAACATTCATTGTCCTTGGACATCTTATAAATTGATTAACATGGCCTGATTTATAAAAAGGTAATTCCCATGTTGGTATTGGATATTTTTTCCATGGTACCTCCTATATACCACCCAAACTTATTTAAATGAATCATCATGTTAGGTCTATTTAAAAAATTTAATGTATTTAATTGATTAGCTTCTTAAAGATGAGAAGTATCCAATAAGTTTATTGAATTATTGTAAATTCTCATGATGGATTTCCTTCCTAAATTTTTTTAAATGAATTAATTTAAAGGGAACATACTAGGGTGGTATGGACATGCCTCTTTATATGATTTTATATGCATGTTCTATGTAAAACCATTCAATGTCATGACTTGAATATGCTCAATGACATAATTCATGGTCGTTACATGCCTTGAAAGAAATTTATTTGGGTGGTCTAAAACTAATCCCATATTGTGTGATATATTTATTTAATTTCTAAGTAATATACATGATCACACTAGCACTCTATAGAAGAACCGATAAACTGGATAAACCCTGTTAAACCATAATGATTTTTATCAGACCACCATTGAATCCATTTGGTCCTTAGTCAAGGTAACTAAGAACTATGACCACCAGATTGGTGTGCTATCCATGGACATTAATACGATTTTTCTATTTGAATAAAATATCAATAAAAAAAATTGTATAAATTACTTGATTGCTAGATTACACATTCAGTAGTAATAAATAATAAATTGTGTCATTTCTAATGGAAAAATAACCTGGTGTAATCTGGTAAATTAATATATCAATGACCGTAGGTTAGAATGATTTATTAAACATGTTTTATATATTTATTATGACAACTATGAACATATATTAATTAAATTAGTTAGTTATATAAATGGTAATTTTTCATAAATTGATTGTTTTGTCTTATGATGATAAATATGATATGTTTGATTCTAGAATTTTGATTTTCGTGCTTATATTTTTTGATTATTTGATATCTATTTTGTTGATACCATAGGGTTTAATACTATTTGGCATATTGAGTTTTTTTTGTTTATGAATCATGTTTATTGGGGATGCCAGAGGGATTGGTGCATATTCTTTTGTACCGCATGAGGGAAAGGTGCATAGGTACTTGGTTTTTAATGGAAGAGTATATGATTATATGTGATATCTGATGACTCATGATTGGTGTTGGTTCTTGATAGCATGATGTATGTTTTCATACCTCTTGAGGGATAGACACACTAGTACTAAATGTTTTTGGGTAGAATATATGAGAATGTCAGATTCCTTTGGGATAGATTCATAGTCACACGATTCCGAAGGGTGATATTCTAGTTCTATATTAGGGTGATATTTTGGTTAGCCTGACGGTAGAGGCCATATGATTGTAGTATTTTTGAGTTATTCAAACTCAATAGGGTAATATTCCAAAAATTTGGGAAATCCATCCTGATGCAGGAGGATCAAACCACAGACATAGATACCTAATTTGGATTCAAATTAGGGATAGATTCCATGTGTCCATTATATACTTGGGCGGTTTTTTTGTCCATTCAGCACTTCTTAATTATTTATCTAGTTGTAGCTACTGACTACATAACATTATATACCAAGTAATGGGTTGTGATAGACATTGTGGGTTCTGACCTATTGAAATTATTATCTCCCACCCTACTCAGGAACCATTTGGAACCCAAGTTGATATTCATCATCGCAGGTCATTGGATTCCATTCTTTTATAGTGATATATACAGATAGCATGAGATAACATGACTGGGAACATGATCATGATGCTTGAGAGGTTGACCATTGGGTTTTACATACCTTTTTTTATTTTTTAATTCTTTTACCATGTAGTAACCCCTAAAATTACATGGCTCAATATGTGTAATTTTCATTAAAAAAATTTATTTTTATTAAAATATTATATTATTATTCTAGTACATGCCTTTGATTAATTACTACTTCCAAATTTTGCTATTTTTTATTATCTAATAAACCGATGTGATACTCTGTTCTTGAGGTTATAGTCACCCCATCAAATGATCAATAGACCATCATTTCTATTTACTTGCCTCTGGTGCATTGTGAGACGTGCTTGGGGCCTTGTGACCCATCAGTTTGGCCATCATCTCAGCGGTGAGCCAGGATGTGGTGCAACAATGTGGCATGAGAGGTTGATTCTTTTCCTCTATCTTAAAGTTTTGTACACTGATTAAAGATAATAGTAAAATGTCAGTGATTTTTATATATTTGTTTCTTAGAAATACAATCCCACCCATAGGGAAATGACCTAGTGTTCTAGGATGACAATTTTGAAGTTCTCAGTTAGGATCCAAGTATCACTGAGAGGGGGAGGGGGTGAATCAGTGATATATTTTTCATTTTAAGTTTGCTTCTTTATGAAACAACCTTCTCCTCCTGCTAAATAGTTTCTTCCATGCTGAACACACACTACCACGTGATCACAAGATTTACAAGGTTCACTACTCAATAAGAGTATCTACGTCCTTGGTATGGTACAGAAAAAAATCCAGTACCACACAATCCACTAGAAAACAATCCTTTGATGTGGAATACAATGAGTTGGATATAGCCTTACACTTGTGTATCACTTTGAAAAAAATCCAATAGTGTGTGTGCTCCCTCTTAGCACAAATAGGGTAATGAAATAATTATATGCTTCTTGATGACCTTTCCCGGATCAAATCTTTCAAAACAATTATTCACTTTCATACCCAGAATCTGGTAGAAACATCATGGAGAAAACAGCTTGGGGACCTCCTTAAACATGTGCGCCTCCTTACCATGTGCATGCCTCCCTACATGCACGACCTCTGTTTTGCGCCATCTGATTTCAAGCCACTCTACTTGTGCCTTCAAGCTTATTCACAACTCTACTTGTGCGCCTTACTGATACCTGTGCGCCTCCCTACTTGCGCGGCCTTTGCTTGCAAGCCGTCAGATTTCAAGTCACACTGCTTGTGGCTTCCAACTTAGGCACAACTCTACTTGCTCGCCTTACTAATACCTACGCTCCTCCCTTATAGTTGTGTGCCTCCTTGTGGACAACACAACACTTGCACGCCACCTTGTGGATAGCACAATACTTGAACGCCAACTAAAAATGAGGCTCAATTTGCGTGCCTCAACCACTTGCGCGCCACTTCTTCGACTTCCATGCTCAGAGCTCAAAATACTTCTCTAAGTCTCAAGCCTCAAGAAATTAGGAGGATTGTGGTCTATTTATAGGAATTTTGAGGACTTTCTCAACTTAGACCAGCGCACCAATACCTGCGTGCCCCCACCAGTGCACCAACACCTGCGCGCCACCACCTCTTCATACTTGCGCGCCTACTGCATACTTGCTCGCCCCTTCATACATGTGTGCCTACTGCATACTTACACGCCTAATGCATACTTTTTCACCACTTCATACTTGTGTGCCTACTTATTTCCTTTCCCATATTTTTGATCTGATGATATTTGTGATATGACTTTACCAAAAATACATCTTTTTCTCTCCATTTCCTTCATAAGGCTTGCATCAAAAGTTCTCCAAACAAATGATATTTTTGAAATACAAATCAACAATGAATCATCTGGTTTTCAAGTCTTTTACAAAGTGAATTTATTTAGTTTCTTTGACAAAAATATCCAACACTCTGTAATAGAAAACTCTTCTTTATTCCTTAGCCATCCAACTTAGTCCCAAAAATCTCCCCCTTTGGATTTTGTTGTCAACCCAGAGTCATAAATCCCTGAACATTGTAACTATAAGGAATGGATTACTTATCAAAAATTCTAAGCCTACGTGAGCTAACTCGTTGTAGGAAACAAGAATTATCAACAGCCAAAACCATGTTGTCCAAAATTAGTGACTATGAAGTCAAATGATCATATATCCTCAGCTTTCATCTCCTCAGCCTTCTTGATAAAATCTTTCAAGATTTTACTTCATCATTCATTAATTCTTCAACTTTCCTGGAAAACAAAATTGTTTCCTACAACCACTCCAACAAACAGTTATAATAGTTCACACACATACATGATGGATTCACAGCTTACCCACAACTCCCCCTTTATGCATGCATCTTTAAGGATAGATTTATGAAGCAATTCTCCCCTTTGACAACACTATCCAATGTCAATATGAGGGTGGGGACAGAAACACGTACCTTAACCTTGAGGAGGAGGTTGGACACCCATGTTCAACCTCAATTTTGAAAATGGTTCTTTTGGTAAAGGCTTGGTGAATATATCAGCAGCTTGTTCAGATGTATGAACATATTCTAGCCTTAACACAATCTTCTCTATCAGCTCTTTGATGAAGTGGTACTTAATATCAATGTGTTTTGAACGATAATGTTGTACCTGATTTTTTGTATGATTGATTGTGCTGTGATTGTCACAACCCAAGATCAATGGTATCTTTACTTCAACAATTAGATCTTCTAACTGAGTTTTCTTCCACATCAGTTGGGTTTCAGCTTGAGTAGCAGCAACATATTCTGATTCATCTGTTCTAAGAGTTACTGATTTCTGTTTCTTGGTATGCCAACTAACACGGCTTTTCCCCAGAAAGAAAGCTCTACCAGATGTGGATCTTCGATCATCCACATTTCCTGCCCAATCAGCATCAGGGTACCCGAATAGATCAATATTTTCTGACCCATCATACTATATTCCAAAATTTATTATACCTTCGATATATCTGAGAATTCTTTTTCCAAAAATTAGATGTGATTCTTTAGAAGCACTTTGAAATCTTTCACATAAGGTGACATCATAGAAAATGTCGGGTCTTGAGGTAGTCAAATACAACAAACTTCCAATTAGCTTTCGAATCTCTTTCTGATCAACTTCCTTTCCTTCTCCATCTTTAGACAACTTGGTTCCCACTGAGATAGGTGTAGAAACTGATTTCGAATTTTCCTTTCCAAACTTCTTCAGAAGTTCCTTAGCATATTTTTCTTGAGACAGAAAGATATGATTCCATTTTTGTGAGATTTGTAACCCAAGAAAGTATTTCATTTCACCCAGCATGGTAATATCAAATAACTTCTTCATCTCCTTAGAAAATAGTTCACATGATCATTCATCATTCCCAACAAAGATGATGTCATCAACATAAACAATAATAATCGGTGAAAACTACTGGCCCTCCATGATGTAAATATTTCTATCAACTCTACCTTTCTTAAAATACATCTTCTTCAAGAAAGTATCCAATTTACAATACCATGCCCTTGGACCCTGTTTTAGCCCATACATGGCATTCTTCAATATGGACACAGCTTTTATCCTTTCCAATAACAAATACACAAGGTTGATCAATTTAAACTTCCTCATCATGGTCACCATTCATGAATGCGGATTTTACATCCATTTGAATGATTTTGTAAACTCGTAGTGAAGAAATGGTATTAATGATTCTTATTGTTTCTAATCATGCTACCAGAGAAAAGGTTTCATCAAAATCAATGCCTTCAATTTGTGAATACCCTTTACAATCCAATCTTGCTTTGTTTATTATTACATCACCTTCTTCATTCAGCTTGTTCCGGAAAACCCACATTGTGCCAATAATGTTCTTGTTTTCCGGATTGGGTACACGTTCCCAAGTATTGTTCTCCTCTATATGATCAAGCTCTTCGTTCATAGCATGAACCCATTATGGATGCTCAAATGATTCATTTACATCATTCAGTTCAACTTTCGAATAAAGAGAAGTATGTGATATAGAATTTGTTGTTCTTCTTGTTTGAACCCTCTGATCATTATCTCCAATAATGTTCTGAGCCTCCACTTGCATCCTTAGTCGAGGATGAGTTGTTTGAACTTCATCTTCACCACTCGAGATCTCTAAATCAGATTCCTCTTCTTGAGTGCGATTAACATAGTCTGCAACATTATCAGAATTGTTAACAATATCTTCTTTATCCTGCTCAACTTCCACATCAACATATGGATGCTTTTCTTTCTCAGTAATTTCAACAACTTTTACATCTTAAGAATGAACAATTATTCATGTTTCTTTATTGAGGCATTTATAACCTCTTCCTTCTGGAGCATATCCAAGAAAAATTCCTTCATCTCCTCTTTGCTCAGTCTTTCCAAGGATTCCACCTTTCTTCTTTATAATGCATGGACTCCCAACGACCCTCAAGTGTTTCAGACTTGGAGATTTTTTATAGAACATTTAATATGGAGTCATATCTGATTTTGGAATGTAGAAACATTGGTTCTGAATATGCATTGCAGTGCTCATGGCCTGCCTCCAATAATAATGAGAAAGACTATGTTCAAGTAACATAGTTCTCCCCATTTCCACCAGACTTCAATTCTTTCTTTCAGCAACCCCATTTTTTTAAGGTGTGTTTGGTGAACTGAACTCATGCAGAATTCCATGTTTTTCAAGGTATCTTGAAAACTCCCCATTATTATATTCTCCAAAATTTTCAGTTCTCAACTTCTTCACCGAATACTCACATTCCTTCTCTGCCTTCCTCTTGAAACTCTTAAACATTTTTAGAGCATCTGATTTATGTCTCATGTACATAACACAAGTAATGCAAGTAAAGTCATAAATGATAGTAATGAAGTAAATATCTCCATTTGTATATTGCTTGCTCATTGGTCCACAGATATTAGATTGTATGAGTTCCAATGGCCTTTTTGAGTGAATTTCACATCTCTTATGAATAGAGTTTGTAATCTTCCCGTTCCCACAAATGGTGCAACAACAATCTCCCCTTCTTGATAAATCAGGTATATCTCGAACACTATCTCTCTTTGATAACTTTCACAAATTTCTCTGACACATATGTCCCAGCCATTTATTCCATAACTGATTTTCATCCACTACACCCATGTAGAAAGAGCTCTGCACTTAACCAACTTGAAACAAATTCCCTTTTGTGTGTTGGCCTCTCGTAACTATATTTCTTCATTTTCACTTTTAACAATAAATCCATATTTTATGAAGATAACTTTGTTTCCTTCATCATAGAGTTGTGACACACTAATCAGGTTATGTTTCATTCCATCAACATATAATGTTTTCCTGGATTTCATCTATCCTTTTCCAATAATGGCTGATCAAACACCTTTGATCCTTATAGATTCATCATTTCCAAATTTTAATGTTCCTTCTTGGAAGTATTTCACGTTCTTTAGTAGCATTAAGTCTCCTGTCATATGAGATGAACATCCACAATCAAGAATCCATGGACGTTCTCCTTTTATAGCCTTCAAAGCGGTTTCAACAACAAGAGATTTTACTTCTTCCTTTTCTTTCTTCACCTATGACTTCTAAGAATTGTTAATGAGCTTGTGTTGTGCTGGTAACAAAACAAGGAATCCATTCGGAAGATTTCTAGGTTGTTCACATATTTCACAGATACTTTCCAGGGGTTGGAACCTATTTTTAATCTTTACTCCAACATTATCAAGTTTCTTTACAACCACCTTTTCTGAATTCTTTCTTTGAGGAGATTTACTCTCCATCAAACCCTTCCTTTCATAACCTGTTGAATAATAGTTATGTTGTTGGTTGAACCAACACATATTTTTAGTATGTCTGAATCCACCACAATTCCAGCAGTATCCATAGAAAGAGTATTTTCCTATGAAACTTCCATACTGACCAGAATTGAGAACACATTTCTCAGCCACCTTCCTGTCTTTATTTTATAAGCCACTAGCCTTTCCTTTATAAATCAAAGTAATTCTTTCCAATTCATTTCTATCAAAACCAGATGTGTTGGAAACTTTTTTGGATTCAGAATGTTTTGAATACTTTTTTAACTCGGGGTTCTTTGAAACATCTGAATTCCCAATTTTGTTGGTCTTTACAACATACATGGCTTTCCTAGTATTATTCATTTCAGAACCACTTTTAATTTTCATTTCAACCTTTTAAGGAAACCCTTTTTTATCCTTCTTAGGTTCTTCTATCAAAGAACATTCACCAACATCATAGATAGAGTTTTTGAAACTTGTATTTATCTTCTCAGCATTAGAAAGTTTTTGTTGGAAAACTTCCAACTCTTCTTCTTTTACCTTCATCTTTACTTCAAGATGGTCATTTTGACTCTTTTCATTCTCAAGAGAATTATTCAGATCATCAATCTCCTTTTTCATATTTATTTTCTCATCAGCAAAACCTACTTGATTGTTTACTGTGTAATTTTCATTTGTTAACTTCTTGTTTTCCTTCTAAAGCCTTTTGATCTTTCTCAATAATTCCTTCAACTCTTCTTTAAGATACTGTTCAAGTTGAGTTTCTTCTTCTTCAGAACTGCTGCTCTCATAATTATCATTATTCATAGTTGCAACAACGGTCTTCTTTCTTGCTTTCTCAGCACAAGATTTTTCAGATTCAACTTCACTATCTGATTCTTCATCACTTTTCGAAAACAAACTTCTTCTTTTTGATTTGAAGAACTTGTTATCCTTACCTCTTCCAGAATATTTATCCTTTCCACCCTATTTCTTCAAAGACCTTCTTGGTCTTCTGTCTTCTTCATCACTGTCTTCATATTTCCCTTTTTGAGGGCAATTAGCCGCAAAGTGGCCAATAGCTCCACATTAAAAACACATTAAGGGAAGTTTCCCACTATATTTTCCTTTACCTTTCCTCATATTTTTAGAATAAAAGGATAAAATTTCAACAAAGATTTCACATACCTCATTTTCGGAGTCAGAGCCAACAACATCATCTTCCTCAAGAGCCTTCTTATAAATTTTTCTTTTGGGGGATTTGAAAGACATTTCTCTCTTAACTTGGGTTTTGTTCTTCAGAGCCTTCTCCCTTCTCCTTTGATAAGTGATAATAGTTCTATGAAAATAATACAGAGATGGTTCTTTAGGGTCTCTATCTTCCTATGAAGAAACATTAGCATCAAATTTGTCAAGAGGAATTCTTAAGATCATTTCAACGGCTGTAGAATCCTCCAGCTTTTTACCAAGATATATGATATTACTGACAATGTCATTTACCTTGGTAAAGAAGTCCCCAACAGATTCAGTTTCTCCCATTTTCAATTATTCATACTTCAGTCTCCAGATTTGTAGTTTATCATTACTCACTTTCGTATTTCCTCCATAGATGATCTTCAGTTTGTCCTAGATTCCTTAAGCTGTAGAAACACTTTTCACTCTTAAAAATTCACTCTCAGACAGAGATGAGAGTGACGCATTTTTAGCTCTTCCATCATTTTCAATATTCTTCTTATCGACAAGAGTAAGAGGAAACTTGTCATCAATAGCAGGAAATCAATATGTTGTAGTTTCAAGAACTTCATATCCAAGAGACATAAGATAGTGCATCATTCTGTCCTTCTAGATGTGATAGTTCATTCCGCCAAAAATTAGAATCACCTTACTGTTCATGTAGTTTAGATTATCCATCACAGCTTCTCTTGAACCACTTAAGCAAAGAATAAACGAAGGGATCCTCTCTCTGATACCAATTGATGTTCCCAGTCAGGATCCAAGTATCACCAAGAGGGGGGTGAATTAGTGATATCTTTTTCTTTTTAAGTTTCCTTCTTTATGAAACAGCTTTAACCTCCTGTTAAAGAGTTCCTTACCTTATGAACACACACAACCACAAGAACACAAGATTTAAAAGGTTCACTACCCAATAAGAGTAGCTACGTCCTTAGTATGGTACAGAAAAAATCCAATAACACACAATACACTAGAAAACAATCCTTTGATGTGGAACACAATGAGTAGGATATACCCATACACTCGTGTGGAACTTTGAAAACAATCCAATAGTGTGTGTGCTCCCTCTTAGCACAAATAGGGTAATGAAATAATTTTGTTCTTCTTGATGACCTTTCCGATCTCAAATCTTTTAGAACAATTCATCACTTTCCTACCCAGAAGCTGGTAGAAACCTCCTGGAGAAAATATCTTGTGCGCCTCCTTAACCTTGTGTGCCTCCTTACCATTTGCATGCCTCCCTACTTGCGCGGCCTCTGATTGCACACCGTCTGATTTCAAGTCACTATTCTTGTGCCTTCTAGCTTACGTACAACTCTACTTGTGCGTCTTACTAAGACCTGCGTGCCTCCCTACTTGTGTGGCCTTTGCTTGCATGCCGTCTGATTTTAAGTCACTCTGCTTGTGCCTTCCAGCTTATGCACAACTCAACTTGCGCGCCTTACTGATACATGCGTTCCTCCCTTCTACTTGTGAGCCACCTTTTGGATAGAATAACACTTGTGCTCCACCTTTTGGAAAGCACAACACTTCCGCGCCACCTGAAAATGAGGCTCAACTTGCGTACCTCAACCACTTGCGTGCCACTTCTTCGACTTGCGAGCTCAGATATAAAAATATTTCTCTAAGTCTCAAGCCTTATGAAATGAGGAGGCTAGTGGTCTATTTATAGGAAATTTGAGGACTTGCGTGACCTTGACCTGCGCGCCAATACCTACGTGCCCCCACCTGCACGCCACCACCTGTGTGCCACCATCTCTTCATACTTGCGTGCCTACTACATACTTATGTTCCTCTTCATACTTGCGCGCCTACTGCATACTTGCACGCCTATTCATACTTGTGCGCCTACTTCTTTACTTTTCCATATTTTTGATCTGATGATATTTGTGATACGAATTTTCCCAAAACACTTCTTTTTCTCTCCCTTTCCTTCATAAGTCTTGCATCACAAGTTCTCCGAACTTATGATATTTTTGAAATACAAATCAGCAAAGCATCTTCTGGTTTTCAAGTCTTTTAAAAAGTGAATTGATTTAGCTGTATTGACAACAATAACCAACACTCTGTAATAGAAAAATATTCTTACTTCCTTAGCCATCCATCTTGGTCTAAACAAATTTTTTTCATGTTGTTCTTTATTACAATTAATATGATTTCAACCAGAGTCAATGGTGTGCATTCCACTTCTAATTTATTTAATGACTTATATATTTTAACCCTTTTCCTGGTATGATAATGATGAAGAATTATATGCATCATATTTTGAACATCGATAATGCACATTCTATGTATATTCCATACCATGTAGTTATATATATAGGCTTTTAATGTGTTCCTTGTGTGATTTAACATGCTTCTGGTTTTCATTAAGCATTTCTTGTTTATATTCCATAATTTTGAATTTTTACCTTATTTCATGGGCTTTATTTCATATGATAACATTCTACTTTAATTTTAAATTTTTAATTGGGCACATGGGTTGGATATATATGGGATCTGAATAAACAGTAACCAAATTTCAATTTTAAGGTGTATGGGTTCCCTATAACTGGGAAAAGGTAACCATTTCATTAAAACCATTGTGAATGTTTATCTAAATTCATAATGATAAAGTACATTAGTTTATTTTAATAGGTTATGGACTCCTATATATAATGTGTATCAGAGATTTATGGACTGGGAAATAACAACCCATATCATCCAACTATTGTGAATGACCAAGTTGTTTTTTTAATGGAAATAAATGTGAAATTTTTTTAAAATCACCCTAAATGAATTGTGTTACCTTCTAAAATGTTCAAATGGATCCATGTAGGTTAGTTGGTACTTTTATCTTATGATATAACTCATTATAGGATATTATAACTTAAATAACTAAGAAAAATTTATTAGGTTGTTTTTTGAAAAACTCGGGTTGGCATTATGGGACCATTATAGGTTGCCCAAACATGTTTCAATTAAAAATTAATTTATGTTCATAAATTTCCTTAAATAATATGGGATTTTATTAAATGATAAATATTTTAAATAGAATTTTTATTATACAAGACTATGTGGCTTTGTTCATTGTAATAAATACTATATTTGTCTAAAAAGTTAACATTTGAATAAATTAATAGACGTGAAAATAGAAACTGTATAGTTGTACATTATTTAATCGATTATATATGTATACCTTGATCATTCCCCATTAATATTCATTGTAATAGATCCATGGGAATTTTCTATAGGAAAAATATTTCTATTTAGAAATGGATTAATGATAGGATTTTGAGTGTAGTTACTTCAATATGGTATAACTGGGATATGACCTAAGACATTATGAATTGTTTTGTGGATAGACTATGGTAGGTAGAACCCATATATATTAATTCCTTCCTAAATGGCCTTTCTAGATAATTCCAAATTTTTTATGTTTAGTGTCGTTCAGGTGCCATTATCCACTGTAGGACTTTTTTATTCCTAATGAAACACTTATTTGGATGGGTGTTTAAATCTTCATGGAATTTGATATTGTAATTTTCATTGACAAATTCACGGTTTTTGTAGTTTAGATATGCCTTAATCACGATCTATTGTTTCATAGGTCACTTGGACACCTCTTCTTCCTCATAGATGGATGAGTTTTTATTTCATCATCGTGGTTAATAGTCAAATGAGACAATACGAATGTAAGAAAATTCCTATTACAAGCCACAAAATACATAAATTCATATGTCAGATAATCATATAGGTAGTGTTTTGGTTGTGTCATTCCCCATGTGATCTTAGGGTAGTATGTATTCACATACTGATACTCGTCAAGTTCACGGTGATAAAATGAATCATTTATGTTCAATTAAATCACTGATCCTTATGTTGTTGAGTACTTTCTTAGATCATATATGTATTAATGTGAAATTGGAATTAAAAGAACCATGGTATTCCCAATTCATGGTCATAACATCCTATAGAATTAGGTGTATTCAAAATCCATTCAGTTTTGATTGGTTTTCATGGAGAATGTATTATTTTTCATTTAAGGGTATTATGACCTAGAAGGCTTGTGTGAGGTTATTCTATCTCTTCCTCTGATGACTAGAAAACTATTTAGGTGGGGATCATCATTTTTGTTCTGGTAAAATTTTTGTTCCATGTTGAAAGAACACAAAAAAATATTACCATTGGAAAATTTCCAAGCATTCTTAAATTCTTGTGTGGCTTGTGAACATTAAATCGTGTAAGTGATTACTCAGAAGTACCATGCTGGTGTGGTTGGCATTTTGAGAAACCATTGAGAAATTTCATTTTTCATAGGTGGACTATTGTGTCAAATCTTGAACAATCACATAATTCCTCAGGTTGTAAAGGATCAGTGATCAGTTAATGGAACAATATCATCAAGTGAAGTCATGTTTCTTATAAGGAATCGATCGGTAGTGGCTATGTCATTTCCCTTATAGTCAACATTATGATTCCCAAATATTTCTATTTTGTGAGATATTATCATGTACCCTATCCAAGAATAATCCTTGATACATTAATAGATCATTTGAATTACACTATACAATAGTTTAAAGATGTTGGGCGATTTAAGTGGTCTCCCAGTATTGCCTTTTGAATGCATAGTTCTTATTGAGGCATGGATTCTCATGTAGGAATGCCTTGGATGAATTGTTATACACAATCCATATCTTCTAACATGACCTCCACAAAGATGCCTATCTTGTCTCTGTTAATGTTCTTATGTGGAAATCGTGGCTTTTTACTAATGCCTCACTCATAAACATGGAGTATGGAGTACCTTGGAATAGATCCTTACACTCTAGTAAATTCAATCCATGGTTATCTTGAAATTTTTGTCAGGATTAGAGGTGATGTTTTTACCATGGAACATCACCATAAGTTATGTATGGGCTTTAGTGAATGTGTCCATTCTAAACACAGGATTAATTGGGTGAAGACATTGTAGTTCTAGTTGATAATGTGTTGCCAAAATAAGTTGGAAATCTTCAAGATATATCAGAATAAGTGACTTGAATAATTTATTTCTTGCTCTATATGAGTAAGATCATTCAGGAAGCAATTGAAACATTTTTTCTAGTGAAGGTGGATGTGGTTTGAAGGTTTGACATGTAATTCATTGAAATCATAAGTGATATGTTATGGTTAGGTTTATATGAATTCCTCCATTTATTCCTAATGTTCTCTGTTATGACCTTGTATGAAATTTGCGTTCTCCTTGCTGAACAAATCACACTGTTAGAAACATTAAAATGCTTAGTGGTGTGCTTTGTAAATAAATTCTGATGGTGATGATGTCATGGCTTAGAATTGAAGCCTTATAATGTTAAAGCATATGGTGGGGTGTACCAATAGAAAAAATAATTAATTATTTGATGATGTGACCATTACATTAGCTCAACATGATTGAGTAGAAGCTGTCTCGATGTTTTGGTCGGAGAATGAGTGATGACTTGAGTTTTGATGACATGTTTTCTGTGTGATTAAATTGTTCTGAGAGGTTCATTGGTTGTTTAGCATAACAACATGACAATTTGATGGTATATTCATGTCCTTTTCAGGTTGGGTGATGTTTAAATAATCCCAAAAGCATACATAGTTTTCACCACTTAAAATGAAAAGTTCCAAAGTGTTCAGCTTGACATGGAAATATCTTGAGGCAAGAACTCTATCCTTGAAACATTAAATTTTTATAATTCATTCATTAATTATTTAAATAAGTGTATCTATGTTTTCCTTTGATAAATTGAAATTCACACAGTGAATGAGATTCTTAATTAGGATAATTGATTTTTTTGATAAAAAGTCATGTTACGAAAATAAATCCCCTCAAATGGAGGTGTTCTTTCTTCTAAGTTAATAATTACTGTTATACATATGTTATTACTTGGTTTATTATGGTGGTGTTTTCTTATGTGTTTAGGTTATCATCAATATATAATATTTTTAGGACATGAATTCCAATGGAATTAAAAAATAGAGTTCCACTTTTTAAAATTTTTAAAGTACTAGGGCATTGCCTATGTGCGTCGCCATCTTAGAAATTGATTAATAGGAAATGGTTTATAAAAATGGAATTACCATGTACATATTTTCCCTATTTTACATGGTTCCTTCTGAGTAACAATCGAACCTAATTAAATCAATTTCCATTTAATATTTAATTAATGAATGACATGTATGAATTTGTGTAGCTTTTTCAGGATGGCTTATTCTTGATAATTTAATTGAATTGAAGGAAATTCTCTTGATGTCATTCCTTCATTAAAATATTTATATGAATTAATTTAAATGAAACTTTTTAGGTCCACATGACCATGCCTCTTGTTAATATTAAATAAGTATGTTTTATATAAAACATTTCCTTGAAAATAATTGAATATATTCACTGACATGCTTCATTGTTGTTTCATTCCTTGATTGGAATTGATTCGGGTGGCCTAATCATAATCCTTTTTTGTTTGTTTTAATTATAAAATATATATCTAATGAATTTTATCACACCAACACACCATGCATGACCAGATTATTTGGATAATCAATGTTGAACAATAATCGTTTTCTTAAACGTCCATTTAATCCATTGATTTATTAGGTAAGGCTATCGAGACCAAAAAATACCCCATTGGTGTTCTAGCCTCGGATATTATTAATAAATTTCCAATTTGACATTAAAAACCTACAAAAAATTTGGATAAATTTTTTGATTATTATCTTAGACATTGAGTTGGCATAAATAATAATTTGTGTGATTTGTTATGGTAGAATCACCATGTATTAGCCGGTATATTAATATAGTAACTACCTTAGGATATAATGATTAATTTATAACATTTGATATATTTATGATATCAATTAGAAACTTTAATTAATGAAACAAATTTCTTGGACAGGTGGTAAATTTTATTAAATAGATCATTTTGTATTATGATGATAAATCTGGTATGTTTGATACTAGAATTGTTATTTTCCATGCTTAGATTTTCAGCTTATGTGATATTTACGTTATTGATTCCTGGGAATTTGATATTTTTTGGCATATTGAATTTTTCTAGATACGAATCATGTTTAATGTGTAGGCATGATAGATCTATGAATGTTCTTCCATAAAGCCCGAGGGAAAGGCACACATGTACGTAATGCATAAGGAAATCATATATTGTTATATAGGATATCTATAGAATCATGGTTGGTGTTGATGTCTGAGGTCTTGGTTCATGATTTTGTACCATTAGAGGGTTAGAAACACTTCTAATAAATTTGTAAGGTTAGGTTATATGATTGTCTATGATGACTAAATGCTTGATTCATAGTCACATGATGTTTGAGGGATATATTATAGTTATTCCTTAGAGAAAGATTGGTGTTAGCCTGAGGGAAGAGGTTTTATGAGTGATTCATCCTTGGTCGGATAATCTTTCATTGATTTAGGTCATCCATCCTGATACAGGAGGATCTACCCACTAACATAGATAGATAGAAGGGTTTCTAAGTAGGTATAACCACAAAGTGTCCCTTAGGAACCTAATAAGGTTGTTAATGTATTCATCATTTATTGTTTATTTATCAACTTATACTTTCCCACTACTTTATTTATTCATCAAAAAATTTCTCAACTCCTGGAATGTATTATAACATGACCCAGGTTCTTAAAACATGAATCCCTTATTGGAAAATTTCAAATTTGTTGCTTCCAAACAAGAAATTTCATAGTTCAACCGTTGATAATCTCCCACCAACCCCACAAAGCTTCAGATATGAAACAAATCTTGGAATGCCCCCAAGAAACAACTTTTTCACAATATTCAACATAGATAACACACCTTCAAAAGAGAATATGTGGAAAATGAAATGTACTATATGATCCAGAATTGAAACTTATATAGTTCGGTGTGTGTTGATGCTCTCCTTGTGAATTAGAGATGATTTCCGGATTTTATGCCTGATCATTTTGATTCTTGGTATATAACAAGATGTTATTTAGAAAAATCACCACAAATGCATCTAGTTAAGGGTGAATGAATTGGTTCGTCATGGTGACAAAAATTTTATGATAATTCATTAGCATAAAAATCATCATGATGAACTCAAATATTCCATAACAAATTCAAATTGAAGTTTTTTGTATATCATAACTTCTAAATCTCAACTGATGATACCCTGACCATAAGTCAATATTAGAGAATACAAATGATTCTATTAACTAGTTAAAGATATTACAAACACATTGAAGAGTATATCAATAAAATGGATCAATTTTTTATAATAAACATACAAATTAAATTTATTATAATCCATTATAAAAAAACAAAATCAGATAACCCCAATTTGGTGTAAACAGACAACTAAATCCATTTTCCATCAACTCTTCTAGACTATTCTTGCATTCTTGAATCCCTATTTGTTCCATTATATAGGGTGGAATGGATAATGTCTTAGATTTTATAATGATATCAATTGTAATCTCAAAATCTTCATCAGGTGGATTCCATGAGATGTCCTCCAGAAACACATGCTTAATTTGATTCACCATGGGCTAAAATACATCAATCTTCTCCCCCCATCATCTAGTAAAGTAATTGCAACATGGGTTGTGTGTTCCCCCAGTTGTTAATGAATAAACACTATATGACCCACCTAGATATCCCACTCTCAAAAATGATTATAACTAAAACCCATAGAAGATGAAATGTTACTATAATATTGTAATAATTATTGGGGGTATTAATATGATACCAACAAGTCAATACCCAAAATCATGTCACAATATGGCTTCTAAAGTATGTAATGATATCAAAGATAATGATTATCTCTACCATTGATAGAAAAATTCTTAAATAAATAGTTTTTACTCAAAAACACTCCAACGAGTGTGTTGATAATCATAACCCCACTAAAAAACTCATCCATCAAAATCAAAGATTCACAATTTGATCATAAAAAAATAATGTGAGCCTTCTGTATCAAATAATGTTCCAACCTACATATAAGCAATATGAACAGTACCTCTTATTTTTGATGTTCTAGCATTGCTATCCACAAGTGTAGGATGAATTGTATGCAACATTTAAATACCTATTCCTTATGTTTTCATCTGATTCCCCTGTGATGGAATACATGACTATTTTTTGATCTCTTACCACAAAGTACATCATTCATCACCTCAACCTCCACAACTATATGAACTCTAACTAAAAAACCAATATAGTTCAGAAGACCCCCTTATTATTCTGTGATTTATCCTAGCTCCCATATAACTACCCATCAATTGGGGATGATGTGGCCTTAAAATCAATTGATTTTACGCATCTTTAATTTATGTTTTTAATAATTAAATTAATTATTTTTTCACTTTTTGTTAAATTTTTATACTTTCGGAATTTTATAATTATATTTATTACTTAATATTTATTTATAATTAATTTTTTATTCATGCCCTTTAATTAATTATTTATATCAAACTTATGTTTCACATCAATTAATTTTTATAATTAGTTTTTTTAAGTTATTATTCTCCCTTACATAATAATTTTAGGTGATTTTCTGGTTATTAATTAATTAATCAATCAATTTACCTCATTTAATTAATTTAATCGTTATTATAGTTTTATGTCTTTTTTAACAATACATTATTTTTAACCATAACTAATTTTATTATTTAATTTGTTTTAATAATTAATTTAATTCATTTAAAATGAAATGTTTTAATAAGATTTATTAATATGAACATGAAATATAAATTTTCTCTACGTTCTTCTTATTTTTCATTACTATTAATTGGATTTATTAATTATTCAGTTAGTTTAAATTTTTATCTTTTCATTTTTTTAATTTTGATTTCATGTTATTAATTAATAAATTATTTTATTTAATAATATTTTAATTTTTATTACATTATTAATTTAAATTCATATTCTATTAATTTTTAAATTTAATTTTGATGCTAATTTTCCACTACAAGCTATTTATATCACTGTCAACATCTATTTTTCTTTTCCAATTTATCATGGCTCACCATTATTTTTAATTTTCCTATTTTTGATCTATCTAACAGTTTGTCATAACACACTGCCACACATCCAATCTAACAGTGAGTCACATGGATAACCTTTAGCACCCATCAGTATGTCAATGAGACACCATTTGTAACGCCCCGACCCCAGCTACCCAGAGTCGGTGCATTATTACATAACATTGGCATGATCACAAGAAAGATCAAATCTCGAAAGACCGATTGGTTTAGTAGCCTTGGAAACACTAGATATATTCATAAGTTTTACATTACATCATAAAATGAAAAACATAATGTTTCCACAGTCCACACTATGATCCCCTCATAATATCCCTGCAGGTCATTCATAACTTACATCTTCACTTCCTGGGAAAAATAAAACGTAGAAAAGGGGTGAGCTCAAATGCCCAGTAAGGATAACAATATAGCGGAAACTTTCATCAATAAGAATAAATATTTAAGGCAATGTATAACTAAAACAAAAGCCTTTTAAACATGAACTTTCAACATGGTATGGCATAAATAAAATGAAATAATTCCATTTACTTATTCACATGGATATTCTACTAATCGAATAATCACATGCAAAAATCAATAACCACTTTCATAATGTTGGAATGCATAATGCCAGACTATCATAACCACATAGCCAAGGCCTCGTGCCAAGAATACAAATAAGATTTTGTCAAGGCCTTGTGCCAAGACACTAGTTTGTCTCATGAGACCTACCGATTCATCGAGGAGCTATAGCGGGCTCCACCCGTCACTTATTAAGTCCAATGCATTCCCATATGAAAAGGTTTAAACATAACATAAACATTCGTATTAAAACTAGCATACGAAATGTCAATAATTTCACCATAAACTATGAATGGTATAAAAATAGCACATCCATAGTCAAACATATCACAAAACCTTCAATACAATATAGAAGTTTTGTATCATAATAAATCAACTTCAAATAATCTTAAAATTCATCAAAGGATGTTGACATAGATGAAATCAAAATTCTTTTTAAAGAAATATCTCCTTTTATTTTGAAATCATTTAAAATCAATATAAAATAAAACATTTTCTTTGAAAATATTCTTATAAGCTTGTAAGGAAAGCTTTGAAGATTTTATAACGGCGTAAAATAACCGCACCCGCCGTATAAGTTAAAAAAACATTCTTACCTCAATTCTGTCGAAAAGGTTAAAAAGGACCTTGTTTTGAAAACGACGGAAAGATTCCTTTATAAACCTCTTATAAAAAGTCAAACAAGGGTATAAATGACTTTAACCCATATTCTTGTAAATAGTAAAAATGTTTTGAAATACATTTTTAAGAAAACATGGATGTGGATGATAAAGAGATCCCAGTAGATTATTACGTATAAACAACCTCGGATAATGAAGAGATTGTGAAATAACCCTTACCTTGTACTTTTCCTTGGTTGGGGTAGGTTAACCTCCTGTATAATGGTGAAATAATTGTTATTAAATTATACAAGAATCATATATATTAATATGATATCATATATGATCTTTTAACATTGATTTGTTAATAATATCTTAGAATTATCGTCGTTTCGGGTGTTAACTTACTCATTTTCTATTATATGTTTTGTTACATAATTCATGTTTGTTGTATCTTATTCATATCCAGAATGATATCAAGTCCTTAAACATCATTTTTAAATCATTAAATGATAATTATACTTGAATGGATACGATGGAGAATGAATCTCATCGCGTTCGTGGAGACGGTAGTCCGTACGTACGCACGAACGCTACTTCCATTTAATTTTTATTTTAAAAGAATCGAATCCAAATGATACATAGGTATATTACTATTCCAGTATAATATAATATTTTATATATGTTACTTAAGTTCATTAACACCATCCTTTATACATTCCATGTGTGGTATGAACGAGTCATATCATTTTAAGGGGGCGGTAGTCCGCACTTCCTCAAATGAAATTATCGTATGTATATACAACATGAAACGAATAATGGTATGAAATAAAATGGAATTACAGAAGCTTATATATAAAATATATATCATTAATATCATATTTAATTGCAGTGCCATCATAATGGCCACCATGAGAGGTGGTAAGATGTATTTGAACAATCATCGTTTCGTGAGGCGTTAGTTTGCCATCCACAGAAACATTATGTTCATCATCCATTAGATGGAGTTGTGTGTATGTGTAGTTTGAATCCTTCTTATAACAACATCCTAGTATATTTAGGATACTGGTGTTGTTACAAAATAAAGTAAATAAAAAGAGTTTGGGGGTTGGAGAAGCAAAATAAATGAAAATAATTTAAGAGAAATCGTTACCTTTAATCTAGGTAACTCACTTTGGTTGGAACCAAAGGACTTCTTGAAATGCTTTCTGCCTAAGGGGAAGCTTCAAGGAGGAGGAGAGGGATGTGGGGAGCTTAGTTGGGCAGAGTTTGGACGAGCCAAGTGGCTTGAGAGGTGTGAAGAAATGAGAAGGAGGAGTGCCCTTTTATAAGAGGGGTGAGGGGCACCTTTGGAAAAGCTAGAAATATTAATTTATAATAAATTCATATTCGGTTTCTAATGGCTCTAAAGTTGACTATTCAAAGTTTAAGGTGGGGATAGGTCGAAAACCACTCAACCAATAGAATTTAGACAGGTTTGGGTACTTATATTAACCTTATCTTTAAGTATTAACTCTAAGTTAATTAGTTTCACTTTTACAATGTCTCTTTGTATTTTTATATAATATGGTTAATAAACTTACTATATACATCCAAGAGACCCCCAAGTGGTCCTTTAATGAGGAACCTATCATAATATAAGTCTCTTGGCCGAACCTTAGATTTTTAGGAATTTAATATCAATTAATAATATAATATTTGTTTTAAGAACTCTTTTATGTCAATTTTGACACTATTCAATAGTTGATTTTTGTGAAACTCCTAACAGATTGATTACTTAGAACAAAGTCAATTAAATAAATCCTAATATATCATATTATCATATGAAATTAGTTTAATTCATTAAAAGTTTCATATTATAATTATTTGGGTATTTATAAGATCAATTATTTTTATTTTTCACTATTTTAGTAATTACTGCATCATCATTGTGTCATAAATAAAATAAATTATTTAATGTCTAAAAATTATAAATAAAATATCATTATGTATGAAATCTTTTTATCTTTCTAATTAATATTTATAATCGAAAATCCAACATGTATAACCCTATGTAAAAATTGTTCTTCTAAAAGATGTAAGCTTATGCCATTTTTATTTTTATTTTAACTTTATTAATATAATGTGTCATTATCACTTACAAGTGGATCCATGGGGTCCCAAAATAGACCCAAAGATGCCCATGGTCGACCATGTTTCAACCAATAGGGTTAAGACACGTTTTAGGGTAATTTAGTATTATTATAATATTATTTTTTAACCCTTATTTACCGGATTTACCCTTAACCATGGTAAATAAAATATTTACCGCAGTAATTATTCAAAATGTCTAAAAATAAAAGTTACCTATTTACACAATTTGAACATCCTGATTCCAAATATGGAATCCATTTTCCTAAATTCAAAACACAGAAGTGGCAGAAATTAATTTAAAATTAATTCCCGCTGTCAAAACAAAAAGCGTGTTTTTAAGAGATAATAACTATCAAAAGATTGACACTTGTTTATGTTCGGTTTAATTGTAAAATTATGTCCAATGACCAAAATTATATTAAATGGTAAAAATATATTCTAAATATACTTTAAAACCACTCAAATTCACAATTTATCACTATTAATTATTTTGATTAAAAAAGTTGTTTTTAATTAAAATTTAGAAATTTTCACTATTCATCAAAATATGAAAGTTATCCAAAATGTACCAAAATTTCACCCTAGGCTAATTTTGATATTCTGAATCTAAAAATGAAGTTCATTTTGAAATATTGAATATATATGATTTCAAAAAGTAGGTATTACTATTCACAACGGCTAGTTTAATAAGTTGTGGTGTGTGTTAGAACTCGGGGTTGCGTACAACACACGCTATCGCATTATTCGAAGGGAAACGTACCATAGAAGCTTGGGGTGTTACATTCTCCCCTCCTTAAAATAATTGTGTCCTCGCAATTTCTAGGGTATTAATGCATAAAAAAAACTCGGGTGGTTCTTCATCATAAGTTCCTCGGGTTCCCACGTTGCCTCTTCCATCTTATGGTTTCTCCACAAAACTTTTACCAGACGCGTCGTCCGGTTTCTCAGTTTTTGTTCTCTTGTATCAAGAATCCTGACGGGCTCTTCGCAATAAGACAGATCGGGTTCCAGTTCTAATTCCTCATAGTTGAGTACATGCGTTGGGTCAGGCATGTATTTTCTCAACAGAGATACGTGGAACACATCGTGAACTTTGGAGAGACTTGGCGGCATTGCCAATCGGTAGGCTACAACCCCAATTCGTTCTAGAATTTCAAAAGGTCTGATGTACCTGGGACTCAATTTACCTTTCTTACCAAAACGTATGACTCCCTTCCATGGAGATACCTTCAGGAAAACATGATCACCGACTTGAAATTCCAAATCCTTCCTTCGATTATCGGCATAGCTCTTCTGCCTACTTTGAGCTGCTTTGATGTGATTTTGGATTACCTTCACCTTTTCCACCGTTTCCTCCACCAGTTCTGGGCCTACAAGTTTTCTTTCACCAACGTCATCCCAACAGGTTGGTGTACGACATCTCTTTCCGTATAATGCTTCATATGGTTCCATCTGAATACTTGAATGGAAGCTATTGTTATAGGAAAATTCTACCAGTGGTAAATATTGATCCCACATACCCTGAAAGTCAAGGGAGCAAGATCTCAACATGTCTTCTAAGGTCTGAATAGTCCGTTCTGATTGTCCATCTGTCTGAGGGTGGTAAGCAGTGCTCAAATGAAGTTCAGTATCCAGGGATTTATGGAGACTTTTCCAAAATCTTGAAGTAAAACGGGGATCACGATCAGAAACAATCGATAGGGGTACTCCATGAAGTCTCACAACTTCATTAATGTATAGTCTTGCTAGACGTTCCAGGGGTAGATCTTCTCTTATAGCAAGAAAATGTGTGGACTTGGTAAGACGATCAACAATAACCCATATTGCATCGTTCCTTCTAGGAGTCTTTGGCAGCCCCATGACAAAGTCCATCGTAATATTGTCCCATTTCCACTCTGGTATGGGAAGAGGTTGCATGACTCCTCCAGGATGTTGCCTTCCAGCTTTCACTTGTTGACAAACCATACATCTTGACACAAAATCAGCAATCTCCCTTTTCATGTTGTCCCACCAAAAATGTTCCTTCAAATCTCTATACATTTTGGTGCTCCCAGGGTGTATAGAGAAATTGGAACTATGAGCGTCATCCAGCAATTCCCTTTTTAGATCAGGTATATTGGGAACAAAAATTCTCTTCCCGAATTTCAAAATTCCATCTTCATACACAAAGTCTCTCAATTTCCCATCATTCACAGCTTTAATCTTCTTCTGAAATTCTTCATCATCGGTCTGAGAACTCTTAATCCTTTCTAGTAAAGATGGTTTGGCAACCATTTGAAAAAGCATTGATGTTTCACCTTCCCTGGTTATTCCCATGTCCATCTTCACTAGATCCATGAAAATTGGATCCCTTTCAATTGTCATCATGTTCAAAACTCCATGGTCTTTTCTGCTCAAAGCATATGCCACCTTGTTTGCTTTCCCTGGGTGGTAGTGTATCGTACAATCATAATCCTTGAGTAATTCAAGCCATCTCCTTTGCCTCATGTTGAGTTCTTTTTGTGAGAAAATATACTTCAAACTCTTGTGATCAGTATAAATCTCACATTTTTCACCATAGAGGTAGTGCCTCCATATCTTCAAAGCAAAGATCACAGCTGCTAACTCAAGATCATGAGTAGGATAGTTTTGTTCATGAATTTTCAACTGTCGTGATGCATAGGCAATAACTCTATCATTCTGCATAAGGACACAACCAAGTCCTTTCTTTGATGCATCACTATAAATAACGAACCCATCATTCCCCGATGGTAGAGTCAATATAGAAGCATTGACTAATCTTCTCTTCAGTTCTTCGAAACATTCTTCACACTCTTTTGTCCAAACAAATTTAACCCCTTTACGTGTGAGCTTCGTTAATGGGTTAGCCAATCGGGCAAAATTCTGGACGAAACGTCGATAATAACCTGCCAAACCAATAAAACTACGTACCTTAGTTATACTCGTAGGTGATGGTCATTCTTGGATTGCCTTGGTCTTAGAAGGATCAACAGAGATTCCATCTTTAGAGACAATATGGCCAAGAAAAGAAATCTCCTGAAGCCAAAATTCACACTTGCTAAACTTTCCATATAATTCATGCCTCCTCAGAGTCTTCAAGATAATGCGCAAGTGATTTTCATAATCATCGTAGGTTTTGGAGTATACCAAGATATCATCAATAAATACCACCACAAATTCATCGAGATACTCCTTGAAAACTCTATTCATCAGATCCATGAATACAGAGGGTGCATTAGTCAATCCAAACGGCATTACAGTAAACTCGTAATGCCCGTACCGGGTTCGAAATGCTGTTTTCGGAATGTCTTCCTTCTTCACACACAACTGATGGTATCCAGATCGAAGGTCAATCTTTGAAAAGTATTGAGCTCCATGCAGTTGGTCAAATAAATCATCAATACGAGGTAGGGGATACTTGTTCTTTATCGTTATAGCATTGATCTCCCTGTAGTCGATACATAACCTCATAGATCCATCTTTCTTTTTAACAAAAAGAACAGGGGCTCCCCATGGAGAAACACTAGGGCGAATAAATCCCTTATTACTCAATTCCTCTAGTTGTTTCTTTAGTTCGACTAACTCTACAGTGGCCATTCTATAAGGGGTCTTCGATATAGGCCTTGATCCAGGAATCAAATCAATGGAAAACTCAACTTCTCGTTCTGGAGGATGTCCAGGTAAATCTTCCGGAAATACATCTACAAATTCTTTCACAACAGGTACATCCTCTATTTGAACATTCCTTTCCTCACCGACAGTTATTTCATTCTCTTCCTCCCCAATAATTGAATTAAGTTGAGCTACTGGGGGTGGATCTAAATAAGAATTAGGTGGTGACGATTCTGCTCTAAAAATAAGGTGCTCCTTATCATTATCATCAAGAATCGTAACCTCTTTCTTCTTACAATAAATCTTCGCATCATAGTCCGAAAGTCAGTCCATACCAAGGATTATATCAAACTCAATCATAGGTATGACGATGAGGTTAGCAGATAAAGAAACTTTATGTGCTCTAATGGGGACTGATTCACAAAACTTCGTTGCAACGATACTTCCCTTAGGAGTTTTAACTGACAACTCCCTTATTAAATCAAATTGGAAATATCTAATTTTCTTAGCAAACTGGGAAGATATGAAACAATGCGATGATCCAGAATCAAATAATGCATTTGCTAAACTTGAGGAAACCATTAAATTACCTGCCACCACGTCTTTCGGAGCTTCTACCTCAGCAGTAGTGATAGCATAAGCCTAGCCTTGATCCCTTGGCCTTTTCTGAGGTAAGTTCTCCTGACGCTTAGGGCATGCATTCGCATAATGCCCCATTTCCCTGCAATTGTAGCACTGAACATTGGTAGCTTCCTTCTTCCCCTTGCAATCATGAGCTTGGTGGCCTTTTTCACCACACTTGTAACAGACTCCCATTCCCTTCAAGCAAGTACCAGGATGTTTCTTCCCGCATTTACCACAAGATGGATATTCAACCTTTCCCTTATTCCCCTTATTTCCATTCCCAGATTGATCAGCAGGTCTCTTCTTCTCTTGCTTTGCTTTAAAGTCATAAGACTTAGAGAATTCCTTTTCGGTCTTGATAGCACATGAGACAATGTCTTCGTACGATGAAAAGGATTGTGAGACTAATGCTCGACGAAGAAATGGTTTTAACCCATCAAAGAAACGATCAATCTTACTTCTTGGGTTGCGAATATAATCTCCAGCATACCTCGCTAACCTTGTAAAGTTAGCCTCATACTTTGTGACATTCTCATCCTCCTTTTGTCTCAGACTCAGAAATTGTCTTTCCATATCTGCTCGATGGTCGCGAGGAAAGTATTTTTCTAAAAACAGATCTTTGAACTCCCTCCATTCCATGTTTGATACTTCATCATCTTCCTTCATGTTTTGAATCAATGACCACCATTGATCAGCATCTCCAGTGAGGCGGTAAACTGCCATGGTAACTTTTTCCCTTTCACTACTCCCCAAAGCCTGAAATATTTTCTCTAGGGAAAATATCCATTGCTCAGCTACTAAGGGATTTGTACTCCCATTGAACGTTGGTGGTTGTTGTCTCATGAATCGATCTAACATTGATCCTCCACGCTGCGGATCAGGGTGCTCCATACGGGTAAGGTTATTATTCATAACCTGAGTAAGTTGTCCCAGTACGGTGATTAGATGATCAGCACCAGTTGCATCACCAGCCCCACTATAATTATCTTGAGCAGGAGGGCAATCCCTACATGGAGTGCGTGCATTGATACGGTTTCCATTTCTTCCACTAGGCGCCATTTCTAAACAATGTCATAAACTAGATCAGTTTATGAATCAAAATACATAATCCCATACTTATAAAACACTTAACATAAATTGAACTATTTATGGATATAATCCATAATCATAAAAATGTTTTCTTTGAGGAATTATATACTCATAAACCCTTCATAATGATTTGTAAAGAAAATGAGAGTTATCCTAATCATATCCCCCGGGAGTGTCGTAACCAAGAGTGCAGCAAGGCCCGTTGTCGTGCACCAGTTCCTGTTCGAGTCTAGCTCAAAGCGGTGTTTTCGGGTTTTACCCCTAGGTACATCTGTGCCAGAGCCGCCTCTACCTGCTCGTATCCAGAAAGGGATGTATTGCTCGGAAAACTCACAAAATCTCTACAATACCAAAATTCTAGGAAGTTCTTCTATACTAATCCTCAAAATTCATCTTAGGTATACATGCTCTAATCAGAGTTTATCTAAATCTAGTTTCCAAGGTTTGTACTAAACTTCCTCTGATACCAACTGTAACGCCCCGACCCCAGCTACCCAGAGTCGGTGCATTATTACATAACATTGGCATGATCACAAGAAAGATCAAATCTCGAAAGACCGATTGGTTTAGTAGCCTTGGAAACACTAGATATATTCATAAGTTTTACATTACATCATAAAATGAAAAACATAATGTTTCCACAGTCCACACTATGATCCCCTCATAATATCCCTGCAGGTCATTCATAACTTACATCTTCACTTCCTGGGAAAAATAAAACGTAGAAAAGGGGTGAGCTCAAATGCCCAGTAAGGATAACAATATAGTGGAAACTTTCATCAATAAGAATAAATATTTAAGGCAATGTATAACTAAAACAAAAGCCTTTTAAACATGAACTTTCAACATGGTATGGAATAAATAAAATGAAATAATGCCATTTACTTATTCACATGGATATTCTACTAATCGAATAATCACATGCAAAAATCAATAACCACTTTCATAATGTTGGAATGCATAATGCCAGACTATCATAACCACATAGCCAAGGCCTCGTGCCAAGACTACAAATAAGATTTTGTCAAGGCCTTGTGCCAAGACACTAGTTTGTCTCATGAGACCTACCGATGCATCGAGGAGCTATAGCGGGCTCCACCCGTCACTTATTAAGTCCAATGCATTCCCATATGAAAAGGTTTAAACATAACATAAACATTCGTATTAAAACTAGCATACGAAATGTCAATAATTTCACCATAAACTATGAATGGTATAAAAATAGCACATCCATAGTCAAACATATCACAAAACCTTCAATACAATATAGAAGTTTTGTATCATAATAAATCAACTTCAAATAATCTTAAAATTCATCAAAGGATGTTGACATAGATGAAATCAAAATTCTTTTTAAAGAAATATCTCCTTTTATTTTGAAATCATTTAAAATCAATATAAAATAAAACATTTTCTTTGAAAATATTCTTATAAGCTTGTAAGGAAAGCTTTGAAGATTTTATAACGGCGTAAAATAACCGCACCCGCCGTATAAGTTAAAAAAACATTCTTACCTCAATTCTGTCGAAAAGGTTAAAAAGGACCTTGTTTTGAAAACGACGGAAAGATTCCTTTATAAACCTCTTATAAAAAGTCAAACAAGGGTATAAATGACTTTAACCCATATTCTTGTAAATAGTAAAAATGTTTTGAAATAAATTTTTAAGAAAACATGGATGTGGATGATAAAGAGATCCCAGTAGATTATTACGTATAAACAACCTCGGATAATGAAGAGATTGTGAAATAACCCTTACCTTATACTTTTCCTTGGTTGGGGTAGGTTAACCTCCTGTATAATGGTGAAATAATTGTTATTAAATTATACAAGAATCATATATATTAATATGATATCATATATGATCTTTTAACATTGATTTGTTAATAATATCTTAGAATTATCGTCGTTTCGGGTGTTAACTTACTCATTTTCTTTTATATGTTTTGTTACATAATTCATGTTTGTTGTATCTTATTCATATCCAGAATGATATCAAGTCCTTAAACATCATTTTTAAATCATTAAATGATAATTATACTTGAATGGATACGATGGAGAATGAATCTCATCGCGTTCGTGGAGACGGTAGTCCGTACGTACGCACGAACGCTACTTCCATTTAATTTTTATTTTAAAAGAATCGAATCCAAATGATACATAGGTATATTACTATTCCAGTATAATATAATATTTTATATATGTTACTTAAGTTCATTAACACCATCCTTTATACGTTCCATGTGTGGTATGAACGAGTCATATCATTTTAAGGGGGCGGTAGTCCGCACTTCCTCAAATGAAATTATCGTATGTATATACAACATGAAACGAATAATGGTATGAAATAAAATGGAATTACAGAAGCTTATATATAAAATATATATCATTAATATCATATTTAATTGCAGTGCCATCATAATGGCCACCATGAGAGGTGGTAAGATGTATTTGAACAATCATCGTTTCGTGAGGCGTTAGTTTGCCATCCACAGAAACATTATGTTCATCATCCATTAGATGGAGTTGTGTGTATGTGTAGTTTGAATCCTTCTTATAACAACATCCTAGTATATTTAGGATACTGGTGTTGTTACAAAATAAAGGAAATAAAAAGAGTTTGGGGGTTGGAGAAGAAAAATAAATGAAAATAATTTAAGAGAAATTGTTACCTTTAATCTAGGTAACTCACTTTGGTTGGAACCAAAGGACTTCTTGAAATGCTTTCTGCCTAAGGGGAAGCTTCAAGGAGGAGGAGAGGGATGTGGGGAGCTTAGTTGGGCAGAGTTTGGACGAGCCAAGTGGCTTGAGAGGTGTGAAGAAATGAGAAGGAGGAGTCCCCTTTTATAAGAGGGGTGAGGGGCACCTTTGGAAAAGCTAGAAATATTAATTTATAATAAATTCATATTCGGTTTCTAATGGCTCCAAAGTTGACTATTCAAAGTTTAAGGTGGGGATAGGTCGAAACCCACTCAACCAATAGAATTTAGACAGGTTTGGGTACTTATATTAACCTTATCTTTAAGTATTAACTCTAAGTTAATTAGTTTCACTTTTACAATGTCTCTTTGTATTTTTATATAATATGGTTAATAAACTTACTATATACATCCAAGCGACCCCCACGTGGTCCATTAATGAGGAACCTATCATAATATAAGTCTCTTGGCCAAACCTTAGATTTTTAGGAATTTAATATCAATTAATAATATAATATTTGTTTTAAGAACTCTTTTATGTCAATTTTGACACTATTCAATAGTTGATTTTTGTGAAACTCCTAACAGATTTATTACTTAGAAAAAAGTCAATTAAATCAATCCTAATATATCATATTATCATAGAAAATTAGTTTAATTCATTAAAAGTTTCATATTATAATTATTTGGGTATTTATAAGATCAATTATTTTTATTTTTCACTATTTTAGTAATTACTGCATCATCATTGTGTCATAAATAAAATAAATTATTTAATGTCTAAAAATTATAAATAAAATATGATTATGTAGGAAATCGTTTTAGCTTTCTAATGAATATTTATAATCGAAAATCCAACATGCATAACCCTATGTAAAAATTGTTCTTCTAAAAGATGTAAGCTTATGCCATTTTTATTTTTATTTTAACTTTATTAATATAATGTGTCATTATCACTTACAAGTGGATCCATGGGGTCCCCAAATTGACCCAAAGATGCCCATGGTCGACCATGTTTCAACCAATAGGGTTAAGACACGTTTTAGGGTAATTTAGTATTATTATAATATTATTTGTTAACCCTTATTTACCGGATTTACCCTTAACCATGGTAAATAAAATATTTACCGCAGTAATTATTCAAAATGTCTAAAAATAAAAGTTACCTATTTACACAATTTGAACATCCTGATTCCAAATATGGAATCCATTTTCCTAAATTCAAAACACAGAAGTGGCAGAAATTAATTTAAAATTAATTCCCGCTGTCAAAACAAAAAGCGTGTTTTTAAGAGGTAATAACTATCAAAAGATTGACACTTGTTTATGTTCGGTTTAATTGTAAAATTATGTCCAATGACCAAAATTATATTAAATGGTAAAAATATATTCTAAATATACTTTAAAACCACTCAAATTCACAATTTATCACTATTAATTATTTTGATTAAAAAAGTTGTTTTTAATTAAAATTTAGAAATTTTCACTATTCATCAAAATATGAAATTTATCCGAAATGTACCAAAATTTCACCCTAGGCTAATTTTGATATTCTGAATCTAAAAATGAAGTTCATTTTGAAATACTGAATATATATGATTTCAAAAAGTAGGTATTACTATTCACAACGGCTAGTTTAATTAGTTGTGGTGTGTGTTAGAACTCGAGGTTGCGTACAACACACGCTATCGCATTATTCGAAGGGAAACGTACCATAGAAGCTTGGGGTGTTACACCATTTCTCCATATCTAGAAGCCATTGACATATAGCCATCTTGGGAGACACCATTACCGCTCAATTTGACATTCTAACAGTGCCACAACTCATTAGTGCCACCACGCACCACCAACCCATTGTAAGACACACTGTTCCATTCATCCATATGTACCAATTGTCTCACCATAGTTATCCCCTCCTACCATTCCTCTGTAATGATGAGACGCATAACTTCATCCAATGCTTCTAGTCTTCTTCAACAAACTTTTGGCCTACACTGGTTCAACCACACACTACCATCACCTGGAATCGTCGCATCTGGAGTCTATGCCACCCAATGGAAATTCAAATAGATTTGTCATGTGATGCTGCTGGAGCCACCGAACCCATTATTTCCCTTACTAAACTGGAGTAAAAGGTACCACATTGCTATGATGGTGGAGGAACCATGATAGCTCTGTGATCTGCGGCATGAACCTCCCTCCATCACTACCGTGCCATAGAGGAGCTTTTGGGATCCTCCTTATTAAGGAAGAAACATGACCCCTGTGTGTGGTGAAGAAGTAAGGGGATAATTGAATAATAATATTAATAACATTATTAAATAAACAAATAAATCAATAATAATAAAATAAAATATCAAAAAATTAAATAAAATATATAAAAAGTAAATAATAATAATAATAATTTATAAATAGAATTTATTATTAAAATTAATTAATTTAATCAAAGAAATTTAAATAAGAATTATAATAATTCGATATTTATAATAATCTAATAAATTTATTAATTATATTAATTAATATAAACATTAATAAGAATATTAAATAAAATAAATAATTGACATAATAATATGATTTCATCTTAATGTAATAATTTTAATTTTACTCTTTAATTAAGATACAAAATATAATCATTGGTAACAATTAATAAATAATCTAATAAATATGAATAATTAATAATATTTTTGAATAAAATAAATTTAATTTATTTTAGTTAATAAATTTAAATAATAATAAATAAATAAATAAAATATTAATTATAAATCTATATTAAATATTAATTATATATTAAATAAATAATTGTAATGTTAATTAAAATAGTAAACTTTTATATTAGCTAATCCTTCTAATTTTCTATCTTTTTTACATTCTGTAGATATAGGAAGGAAACATATTTACATCTAGGTTCAGAAAGAGCACTGGTGCAGAGTTAGTTACAAGGGATTGTTTATTGTGACATGGCTTTTCGTAGAAAAAATGCATGAGTGCAGTGATGATGTTAAGGACCACATAAGTCGATGGAAAATGTTTAGGACTTTCTGCAGATGATAGAGGATTAAAAAAATGGAGTGCCATCCGGGAGTAGTCACCGACTATTCACTTGATACACTTCACATTGGAGACTGAGGGAGTAGTAGGAGACTTCCTGGATTTGTTCCTTCAACACCTCTCGGAGACTGAGACGTGGAGAAGATGGAGCCCAAGAGCATAGTAGCAACACAGAATGATAGGGGGTTTTGTATCCTTTATTTTTCCAAATTATATACTCTTTAGTTGAATTATTTTTCTTATTGTTATCAATAAGATTATATGGCCAATAATTTGAGTTAGTGGGATTTGATTTCTATAGGTATTTGTAATAGTCATCTTCAATTGATTCTTTTAATCAAATAAGTAGATTCAACTGGTGAAGTGGAATCTGATTCATGAGATTCAAATTTTTTTCCACATCAATAACATAACTTCAACTCCCTAATGATTTGTAGAAAATGAGAAAGGATGCATATTTTCAAATCTACATTCCATTACTACTGTATTAAATCTGTAAGATTTAATCCAACATATTTAAATAAATTTCTTTTTCTATTTAGTGATTCTAGATGTGGTGAATATATATTATCTTCAACTATATGATTAATCACCTGTACGAAAAGATTAAATAAACATTTATTTTGAGGTTTTTAACTCAATATAAATCAACTAAAAGTTGTTTCTTTTAAATGAGCAGAGTTAGACTCCTTGAGCTTTTTTCGGGAAAAAATCTACACAGTTTCAATCCCTATACCCTATTTATAGTTATTTTTACTACAAATCATCAATTAAATTTTCAATTTTTTCTATTAAAAAAATCACTTCTAATTTTTTCATTACATCAAAATTAATAAAATATTAAATTACAGAAAATTTCATGCACTATTGACACCCATAGGTTGTTTTGAAATGATAATTGGTTATTACAAATTAATTTTGGGTTCAACCCTACATGAAAATTTTTAGTAGTATTAGGAATAAATAAAATTTTAAACACTGAAATGGTTTTAATGATGATCGAGTAAGTGGGATCCATAAAACTTCTATATATGTCCCATCATAACACAACATTGATAATATACTAATGGTATGAAATACTAGTCAGGAGATTTACCCAACCAACCACACTTATTGAAGTACACTGGAATACATCTCTAAAAAAATCACTCTCTGTGGAATAAATTCATTCCAATACTCTAGTTGATTTTATTATACCAACACTTCCTACCCCCCCAAATACCTACCCCTTGATCATTCATCATAAACCATCTTTTCACCACTTGGAACACCCTTCAAGATTTCCTCAGAAATGAGAACTCAAACCACCACTTCAGAAATATTACTTAGAGAAGAATATGTTAGGATGAGAATAAATATCATATTTCATCTTATCCTAAATATTTCTTTTAGCAGTTACGTCATCTCTTCCATATTATTCCAAAAATATATAAAAATTAGTTAAATTAGACGGATAGTACATCCTAAAGATAACCCCCTTCATCCAAATAAAATCTGATTCTCTCCCTTTACAGAGCTTATCTGGCTAAAATTATTCCAGGAACATTTACTGAAAGTCCTTTCATACTATGTTCTCATTATTTTCATCTATATTTTGAATTCCCAATAAGTGCATCATTGATCCATGAAATATATATGTAGATAATTTGACTCACAACTCTATATGAGTCAATAAATGTTCAAAAAAAAGTGATTCATCAATCCATACAACATATTAGTGTCCAATTTTACACACAAATCCACACGAGACTCTAAATGTTCAAGACTCATTAGGATGAACTCAATATTTAATTCAGATGCCACACGTATGACATATCGTGTGAAAATCAAAGGATGTGGAATCTAGAACACCCTTATCAGGTAAGAAGTATTATACAGTGATCAACATAGGACTATTTCCATGATCTGTATTAAGATAGTGATTTTTTCTTACAGATACTCTTATTTTCATTTTCCAAAAACTATATGAACCTTTTGTTCCTATACTAGAGGATAATTTCTAGTTTTATTTTCATGTCATTCTATCAACAAATATCATATTTTATGTATGTATCTAAAATTCCCAAAACACGTCTTAAGACACATAACAAATCATTTTAACATTTCTATTAAAGGAAATAACAAAAACGTTATAAGGAGTCATCCCATGTACTTCTACACAAAGTCAAAAACTGAAAACTATCATTACCTTCATCTATCCCTTATCCAGGTAATAAGTAACATAGGGTAATCATCATTCAAATATTAATGTTTCTCACAAGACACACTTATTATCCATTTTAATTTTCTATATTTTGCATAATTTTCAAATTTCAATTCCATATTAGGAACCATTTCATTTAAAATTGCTCAAATAAAGAAATGTATATTAATTTTCCAAAACCCTTTTGTTATCTTTTTTCGTACAACCATAAAAATTATTCATCTCACACAAAATCCAAAGTAACCACGATTGATGCATGTATACTCAAATCCTATTCCAAACAAGGCCATAAGTAAAATATCAAAATATATTAACATCACAAACTACTGTAACAACCAAATTTTTTTAGCTTTTAACTATTTCTACACTATCAGGAACAACAATCCCTCCATGTATACTAGGGTTTGCTCCCGAATAAGCTGTAACTACTTCCCTTCTTAATCTCATGACCAAGGACTAAATCATCATAGTATCCTCTCTACCTATCCTAAATTTTGATACAATAGAAATGTGGAGACAAATCATTTGATATCATTTTGTAACATCCCATCCTAGGATCTATGTATCGGTTCGGTAAGCAGGTTTGTTATGTGACCTGATATGCACATCCCAATACACAAGAGGCCACTGACATGCAACAAGTGTCTAATATGAAACATGTGGAGACTATACCATCATTATAAAATCATCAATACAATGTAAATCCCAAAAAATACCAAAATATTACCAAAAAATTTACAATATGATACCATATTATATAATGACTGACATCACATGAATAAATCAAAAATTAGGGAAATTAACAAAAAATATTGGATATTTCACTAAACCTGGTTGTTTTTATAAAATATTTTCTTTTAAGAAAATTTAATTCTTTAATAGCATGAATTACATGAAATCGTGAGTTTAAATGAACCATGAAATGACCTTATAATAAAATTACAGTTATAGCATAACGGTTAGTAAAGTAGAAATTAATATCACTAACTTATGAAACTGCATTGTAAATTTATAGTATATCAATTATTAATGAAAAAAATAAAAAAATTATATTTTTATTTTTGACTATATTATTATTGACATTTAAATTAATGAGATATATATTCTATATACATAATAACATATTTTTAATATTTATCCAATGAATATTTTTGTTATAAGGTATGAATAAACCCTATTTTATGTATTAAAAACAATAATTTTTAAGGGTAATTCGAGACCATTGAATGTAGAACCATATTTAAATTAATTAATTGAAAAATTAATAATTTTTATATGATAAAAAAAATTATTTTGAATCAGGATATAATAATTTATGTTGAATGAATTTTTGATATTTTTCTAATAATAATCTTGTTTGATGAATAGGAAAAATACAATAAATTTTATGTGATGAAATGTTTTTTCATCAAAATAATTTATATGGTAAAATTATAATATTGATTCTTTTTAAATTATAAATATAACATATTTTTATCATTAAATAATGTTTATTTCATTATAAGTATTTTTACATTGAATTCAGATGTAAACACATTCAAATCATTTGCTATGTTTCATCTTTTAAAACATATTCTCTCTTCCGAACTAGGGGATTAATTTTGAATTAATTACTAAATATTATATATTTTGAATTTTTAATAATGGAATCCATATTTTTATTTTTTATTTATAAATTATTCAAATAGGTTTATTTTATTTTTGGGCATTATGAATAGTAACATCAATAATTTTTATTAATACTATAGAATGGTATACCGGGTAATAATGGGAAAGAATATGATTATAAAATTCCCCTGAAACTTGTATAATATCATTGGATGAGTTATTTTCATGATAAATAGTCCTTGGGTCAAAACGGCCTCCATTTAAATCCACTTGGATGAGATTAGAACTTTTAATTTATTTAATTTAAAGAAAAGTTAAATATGTCGCCCTCAAATTTTAATAATTAGTAATTTTTATGCAATGTTATAAAAAGATAAATTAGATTATAAATACTCATTTTAAACCTCAAATGTTTTTATTTATTATAGAAATTTATTTGTAATTTTTTGGAATTAAATAATTTTCTTAATACCTTATACATTAATGATGCAGAAATTATTTATTTGATGAATGATAAATAATATAGTTATTATTTAAACAATACATCCAATTGAAGGATCTATAAACTTGACCAAATATTATTGGTCGAGTATATCTTGACCATAATCATCTAAGGTTCGATTTATGGACCATTTGGTGCCTTATATAAGGGATTATGACACTTATATTATTTTATTTAAAGTGATGTTAATGTTTTCACCTTCATAATGTGATAACTATAACATTTTATATATTTTATTTTTTGATGATAAATTTGAGTAAAAGTACTTATTTGAATTCTAGTGGATTTCACTTCATCATAGTATTTTATTTTTAATTTTTATTTCAAAAATAAATATATTAAATAATTATAAAAAAATTGGTGTGGAAGTTATTTTATTAATAGAAATATGAAATAAATGACATTAAAAATATTGAAATAAATATAATTTAGGATAATGAGCATATATAATGAATTTTATATATTACCATGATCCCATAGTAATATAATAAAATTGTGGGATTGAATTTATCATTCTATATTAATATTATTAAAAATCATTGAGTAGAATAGCACCAAAATTGATACTATTGATTGTTTATGAAAATAATGTTTTATTAAATTTGTTAAAAATCGTTACAAAGTATTTAAAAATATATAAAATTTAATATATTTTATAAAATGATCTAATGTATTTAATTTTTTTCTATGTCACAACATATAAGTAAATTTTTCACCATTTTTATACCGAATTATATGTTACCTTAGTTAAAAATTAAATTGAATAACAAAGTATTAATTAAACATATAAGGTTTAAATTGATAGAAATAATTGTACAAAATTTAATTATTGATGGGATTAAAACCTTATCTCATCTCATCTTAAAAATTGGGTCATTTTTGGGGGTTTGGGTAGGGTTTGAGTTTATTTTAAATTATTATTTATATAGTTTTCAAAAGTTCCCTTCACCTCAATTATAAAAAGGCACCCCCTACCATAACTCCTCCCTTAACTTTAAGAATTCAAGAGCAGACATTGTAACACCCAAATCTTTCACGGTACGCTTCCCTTTCAATAATACAGTAGCATGTGTTGTACGCAACTTTGAGTTCAAACACACACACCACAACCAATCAAACTAGCTGTTATGAATAGTAATACCCAATTTTTGAAATTTTATAAATTTTATCTTTAAAAATGGACTTCATTTTTGGATTCGGAATATCGAAATTATCCTTGGGTAAAATTTTGGTATTTTTCTGAAAACTTTCAATTTTTATGAATAGTGAAAAAACACTAAGTTATAGTTTAAAACGGAATTTTTATTTAAATAATTATTTATTTTCTTTATATTTAATTAAGGTCAAAATAGATACATAATACCTATATAAGTTTAATGTAATTCATTTGAGTTAATTTAGAATAATTATAGATATATAAAAAGTTTATTGAACTTTTCACCGTTGTTTACCAACCTCCTATGAGAATTTGGAAATTCACATAAAACATAATTTTACCGCTTCTGTGAGTGGAATTTCGAAAATCCGAGAGACACGGTTAATATCAAGGATTAAAATGTGGTTCAATGAGATTAAAATAATTTTTGGTGAATAGTAACTTTTTGCTTTTATTTACCACGGTTCAAAGTAAATAGGGTAATTAAGGGTAAAAATGATATTAATATTACCCTAACATGTCTCCTAATTCTATTGGACAAGTGTATCTCGACCAAAAACAACCTTAAGAATAAAATATTATCATTTAGGTCCACTTGGATTAGATTAGGACATTTATTATTATTTAATTCAAAGAAGAGTTAAAAGAGTTAAAATCAAGGTTTATTTACTAAAACATTTTTAATATAGGGTTATACATAAGATAAATTTGATTGTAAATATTCATTAAAAATATAAAATTATTTCCTACATAATAGTATTTTATTTATAATTTTTAGATATTAAATAATTTAATTTATTTATGACACAATGGTGATGCAGTAATTACCTAATTCATGAAATATTAAAATAATTGTTATTATAAATATCAAAATAAATGTAATTTCAGACTTTTTATGAATTACACTAATTTTCTAGGTTAATATGACATTTTAGGATTGGTTATATAAATTTGTTTCGAGGTAATAATGCTGTTATGAAATTATCAAAAACAAAATACCCAATAGTGTCAAAATTGACATAAAATAGTTTTTAAAACAAATAAGATATTATTAATTGAAATTAAATTCCTAAAAATATAAGGTTCGGAAAAGAGACTTATATCATGATACGTGTATCATTAATGGACCACTTGGGGGTATCTTGGAGGTATATAGCAAGTTGATTAACTATATAATAAAAAAATACAAAGTGACATGGTAAGTGTCAAACTAATTAACTAAGAGTTAAAACTAAAACATAAGGATAATATAATGACACAAACCTGTATAAATTCTATTGTTTGAGTGGTTTTATACCCCTCACCACCTTAAACTTTAAATAATACACTTTGTATCCATTAAAAACCGAATATGAATTTAATATAAAATAATATTTCTAGCTTTTCCAATGGTGCCCCTCACCCCTCTTATAAAGGGACACTCACCCTTCTCACTAATTCACACATTAAAAGCCTTTTGGATCGGCCAACCCTGACCCAAATACTCTATCAACTTCCCTCACTACAACCTAGAGGCCTTACATTGATCAGAAATCCAACGTAAGGAGCCCTTTTGATCAAATCAAAAGGAAGAACCCGAAGAAGAGGTAATGTTTTCACCACCCTTTTTCAAGTCCATTTCTTCTTCAACTTCTTCTTTCATTGTTATTCCCATTCTAAAATAATAAATCCATTATCTCCTATATACTATGATATTATTAAAATTTCGGTACAACCATATTCATTATTCTATCCATCCTTTGAATGACTTGTCACCATACGTGCGTAGGTACGGCTTACCGTCTCCACGTCGTGGTGTAATTGTTATTCAATATATTATTATTTGGATGGGTATAATAATGATTTCTAATTCATGTAAATAATAAATATAATATGATAATTATTCTTTATATATGATATATCATCCAATTATATATTATTTTAATATCAAAATAATTATATTCTCTCTCGTGCGAACATACGGACTATCATCTCCACGAACGCGATAAGATTCATTCCCCATCATATCCATTCAAGACTAATTCGCATTTGATGATTAAAATTAATTTTTAAGAACTTTATATCATTCTGGATATGAATAAGTTACAACCTATCCATAACAACCATGACTTATTTAACAAAACATATAAAATAAAACTAGTAATTAATCACGCGAAACAATGATAATACTAATATATTATTAACAAATCAATGCTAAAAGATCATATATGATATCATAATTATGTATATGGTTTGTGTATAATTTAATAAAAAAAATTTAACTATTTTACAGGAGGTTAACATACCATAGACTAAGGAAAAGTACAAGGTAAGGGTTATTTCACAATCTCTTCAGAATTCGAGGTTGTTTATACGTGATTATCTACTATGACCTCTTTATCATCCACATCCATGTTTCTTAAAAATGTATTTCGAATAATTCTTACTATTTTAAAGACTATATTATAAATTCATTTATACCCATATTGACTTTTTATAAGAAGTTCATAAAGGAATATTTCGGTCGTTTTCCAAACAAGGTCCTTTTTAACCTTTTCGACAGAATTAAGGTAAGAATGTATTTTTTAACTTATACGGACGGTGCGGCTATTTTACGCGGTTATAAAATCGTCGAAGCTTCCCATACAAGCTTATAAGAATATTTTCAAATTAAATGTTTTATTTTCTAATTATGTGACTTTTAAATGATTTCAAAAAAAGAGATATTTCTCTCAAATAGTTTTGTTTGATCTATGTCAACATCCTTTGATGGATTTTAAGATTATTTGAAGTTTATTTATTAAGATACAAAACATCCATATATTATTTAAGGTTTTGTGATATGTTTGACTGTGGATGTGTTATTTTTATACCATTCATGGTTTATTGTGAAAGTATTGACATTTCATATGCTAGTTTTAATGCGAATGTTTATGTTATGTTTAAAACTGTTCATATGAGGAATGCATTGGACTTAATAAGTGACAGGTGGAGCCCTCTATTTCTCCTCGATGTATTGGTAGGTCTCATTAGACCAACTAGTGTCTTGGCACAAGGCCTTGACAAAATCTTATTTTTAGTCTTGGAATGAAGCCTTGGCTACATGGTTATGATAGTCGGGAATTATGCATTCCATCATTATGAAAATGGTTATTGATATTGCATGTGATTATTTGACTAGTATAATATCCATGTGAATAAGTAAATGGAATTATTTCATTTTATCTTTGCCATATTATGTTGAAGTTCAACTTTAAAAGAATTTTTTTTATCTATACATTGAATTAAATGTTTATCTTTATTTATGAATGATTCCACTATATTGTTATCTATACTGAGCATCTGAGCTCATCCCTCTCAATGTTTTATTTTTTTCAGGATGTGATGATGTAATTTACGAATAACATACAGGGATAATATTAGGGGATATGAATACAAGATGTTATTGTAGAAGTTTTCACTTTATGATGTAATTTAAACTTTATGAATGTATCTAGTTATTCCAAGGCTATTAAACTAATCGGTCTTTAGAGACTTGATGTTTCATGTGATCATGTCAATGATATGTAATAATGCACCGAATCTAGGTAACTAGGGTTGGGGCTTTATAGTTGGTATCATAGGGAGTTTAGTACAATCCTTGGAATCTATATTTAGCTAAACTCTTATTAGAGCACATAGATTTAAGATGGACTTTGAGGATTAGTATAGAAGAACTTCCTAAAAAAATTTTATTGTAGATATTTTGTGAGTTTTCCGAGAAATACATCCCTGTTTGGATATGAGCAGGTAGAGGCGGCTCTTGAATAGATGTACCTAGGGGTAAAACCCGAAAACACCGCTTTGAGCTAGACTCGAACAGGAACTGGTGCACGACAATGGGCCTTGTCTCACTCTTGTTTACGACACTCCTAGGGGATATGCTTAGGATAACTCTCATTTTCTTTACAAATCATTATGAAGGGTTTATGAGTATATAAATCATCAATGAAAACATTTTTATGATTATGGATTATATCCATAAATAGTTAAATTTATGTTAAGTGTTTTATAAGTATAGAATTATGTATTTTGATACATAAACTGATATAGTTTATGACATTGTTTAGAAATGGCACCTAGTGGAAGAAATGGAAACCGTATAAATGTATGCACTCCATGTAGGGATTTCCCTCCTACTCAAGCTAATTATAGTGGAGTTGGTGATGCAACTGGTGTTGATCTACTAATCACCATACTGGGACAACTCACTCAGGTTATGAATAGTAACCTTACCCATATGGAGCACCCTGATCCACAACGTGGAGGATCAATGTTAGATCCCTTCATGGGGTAGAAACCACAAAAATTCAATGGTAGTAAAAATCCATTATTAACTGAGAAATGGATAAGTTCCCAAGAGAAAATATTTCAGGCTTTGGGGAGTAGTGAAAAGGAAAAAAGTTGTCATGGCATTTTATCGCCTCACTGGAGATATTGATCAATAGTGGTCATTGATTCAAAATACGATGGAAGATGATGAAGTATCAAATATAGAACGGAGGGAGTTCAAAGATCTGTTTTTAGAAAAATAATTTCCTCGCGACCATCGAGCAGATATGGAAAGGCAATTTCTGAGTCTTATACAAAAGGAGGATGAGAATGTCACAAAGTATGAGGATAACTTTTCAAGGTTAGCAAGGTATGCTGGAGATTATATACGTAACCCATGAAGTAAGATTGATTGTTTCATTGATGGGTTAAAACCATTTCTTCATCGAGCATTAGTGTCACAATCCTTCTCATTGTACGAAGATATTGTCTCATGTGCTATCAATACAGAAAAGGATTTCTCTAAGTCATATGACATTAAAGCCAAGTAATAGAAGAAGAGATCTACTAATCACTCTAGGAATGGAAATAAGGGGAAGAAGGGAAAAATTGAATATCCATACTGCAGTAAATGTGGGAAGAAACACCCTGGTACTTGCTTAAAAGGAATGAGAATATGTTACAAGTTTGGTGAAAAAGGCCACCAAGCACGTGATTTCAAAGGGAAGAAGGAATCTATCGATGTCCAATGCTATAATTGCAGGTAGATGGGACATTATGCAAATGAATGTCATAAGCATTAGGGGAACTTACCTTAGAAAAGGCCAAGCGATTATGGCCAAGCTTATGCTATCACTAATATTGTGGTAGAACCTCCGAAAGACGTGGTGGCGGGTAATTTAATGGTTTTCTCAAGATTAGCAAATGCACTATTTGATTCTAGATCATCGCATTGTTTCATATATTCCCATTCTTCTAAGAAAATTAGATATTTACAATTTGATTTAACAAGGGAGTTGTTAGTTAAAACTCTTAAGGGATGTGTCATTGTAACAAAGTTTTGTGAATCAGTCCCCATTAGAGCACATAAATGTTCTTTATCCGCTGATCTCATCGGCATACCTATTATTGAGTTTGATATAATCCTCAGTATGGATTGGATTTTGGACCATGATGTGAAGACATATTGTAAGAAGAAGGAGGTTACTATTTTTGATGATAATGATAAGGAACACCTTATCATTAGAGCAGAATCGTCACCACATAATTCTAATCTAGATCTACCCCTAGTAGCACAAATAAATTCAATTATTGGGGAGGAATATAATGAAATGATTGTGGGTGAGGAAAGGAATGTTCATATAGAGGATGTAACTATTGTGAAAGAATATGTAGATGTTTTTCTGAATGATTTACCTGGAAATCCTCCAAAATAAGAAGATGAGATTTCCATTGATTTAATTCCTGGATCAAGGCCTATATCGAAGACCCCTTATAGAATGGAAACTGTGGAATTAGTTTAAATAAATAAACAACTAGAGGAATTGAGTAATAAGGGATGTATTTTCCCTAGTGTTTCTCCATGGGGAGCCCCTGTACTTTTTGTTAAAAAGAAATATGGATCTATGAGGTTATGTATTGACTACAGGGAGATCAATGCTATAACAATAAAGAACAAGTATCCCCTACCTCGCATTGATGATTTATTTAACCTACTACATGGAGATCAATAATTTTCAAAGACTGGACTTCGATCTGGATACCATCAGTTGTGTGTAAATAAGGATGACATTCCGAAGACATCATTTCTAACAAGGTACGGGCATTACATGTTTACTGTAATGCCTTTTGGGCTGACTAATGCACCCTCTGTATTCATGGATCTATTGAATAGAGTTTTCAAGGAATATCTCAATGATTTTGTGGTGGTATTTATTAATTATATCTAGGTATAATCCAATAGCTAAGAAGATCATGAAAATCACTTTCACATTATCATAAAAACTCAGAGAATACATGAATTTTATGGGAAGTTTAGCAAGTGTGAATTCCGGCTTCAGGAAATTTCATTTCATGGCCATATTGTCTCTGAAGATGGAATCTCTGTTGATCCTTCTAATACTAAGGCAATCCAAGAATCGATAGCACCTACGAGTATAACTGAGGTACATAGTTTATTGGTTTAGCAGGTTATTATCGATGTTTCGTCCATAATTTTTTCTGATTGGCTAACCCATTAACAAAGCTCACACGTAATGGGGTTAAATTTGTTTGGAAAAAAGAGTGTGAGGAATGTTTCAAATAACTAAAGAGAAGATTAGTCAATGCTCCTATATTGACTCTACCATCGGGGAATGATGGGTTCGTTATTTATAGTGATGCATCGAAGAAAGGACTTGGTTGTGTCCTTATATAGAATGATAGGGTTATTGCCTATGCATCATGACAGCTGAAAATCCATGAAAAAAACTGTCATACTCATGATCTTGGGTTATCAGCTGTGATATTTGCTTTGAAGATATGGAGTCACTACCTCTATGGTGAAAATGTGAGATTTATACTGATCAAAAGAGTTTGAATTATATTTTCTCACAAAAATAACTCAACATGAGGAAAAGGTGATGTCTTGAACTACTCAAGGATTATGATTGCACGATACACTACCACTCGGGGAAGGAAAATAATGTGGCAGATCCTTTGAGAAGAAAATATCATGTTGTTTTGAACATGATGAGAATTGAAAGAGATCATATTTTCATGGATCTAGTGAAGATGGATATGGTAATTACCAAGGAAGGTGAAACATAAATACTTTATAAAATGGTTTCCAAACCATATTTACTAGAAATGATAAAGAGTTCTCAGACCGATGATGAAGAGTTTCAAAATAAGATTAAAGCTGTGAATGATGGGAGATTGAATGACTTTGGGTATGAAGATGGAATTTTGAAATTTGGTAAGAGACTTTGTGTTCCCAATATACCTGATCTAAAAAGGGAATTGTTGGATGATGCTCATAGTTCCAATTTCTCTATACACCCTGGGAGGACCAAAATGTATAGATACGTGATGGAACATTTTTTGTGGGACAACATGAAGAGAGAGATTGCTTATTTTGTGTCAAGATGTATGTTCTGTCAACAAGTGAAAGCTGGAAGGCAACATCCTGGTAGAGTATTGAAACCTCTTCCCATACCTGAGTGGAAATGGGACAATATTATGATTGACTTTTCATGGGGATACTGAAGACTCCTAGAATGAACGATGCAATATGGGTTATTGTTGATCATCTTACCAAGTCAGCACATTTTCTTGCTATAAGAGAGGATCTACCACTGCAGCTTCTTGAAATAATATATATTAATGAAGTGGTGAGTATTCATGGAGTACCCATATCTATTGTTTCTGATCATGATCCCCGTTTTACTTCACGATTCTTGAAGAGTCTTCATAAATCCCTAGATACTGAACTTCAATTGAGCACTGCCTACCACCCTCAAACAGATGGACAATCAGAACGGACTATTCAAACCATATAAGACATGTTGAGATCCGGCTCGCTTGAATTTCAGGGTATGTGGGATCAATATTTACCTCTGGTAGAATTTCCCTATAACAATAGCTTCCATTCGAGTATTCAGATGGAACTATATGAAGCGTCATACGGAAAGAGATGTCGCACACCGACCTATTGGGATGACGTTGGTAAAAGAAAGCTTGTATGTCAAGAAATTGTGGAGGAAATGATGGAAAAGGTGAAGGTAATCCAAAATCACATCAAATCAGCTCAAAGTAGGCAGAAGATCTATGCCGATAACAGAAGGAAGGATTTGGAATTTCAAGTAGGAGATCATGTTTTCTTGAAGGTATCTCTATGGAAGGGAATTATACGTTTCGGTAAGAAGGGTAAATTGAGTCCCAGGTTCATCGGACCTTTCAAAATTCTAGAATGAATTGGGGTTGTAGGTTACCTTTTGGAAATGCCACCAAGTCTCTCCAAAGTTCACGATGTGTTCCACGTATCACTGTTGAGGAAATACACGCCTAACCGAACAGATGTACTCACATACAAGGAATTAGAACTGGAACCCGATCAATCTTATTGCGAAGAGCCCATCAGGATTCTTGATACTAGAGAACAAGTGCTGAGAAACCGTACGACTCATCTGGTAAATGTTCTATGGAGAAACCATAAGATGGAAGAGGCAACGTGGGAACCCGAGGAAATTATGATGAAGAATCAGCCGAATCTTTTTATACAGTAATTTTTTAGAAATTTTTAGGGTGAAATTATTTGAATGAGGGGAGAATGTAACACCCCAAGCTTCCACGGTATGCTTCCCTTCCAATAATACAGTAGCATGTGTTTTACGCAACTTCGAGTTCTAACACACACACCACAACCAATCAAACTAGACGTTATGAATAGTAATACCCACTTTTTGAAATTTTATAAATTTTATCATTCAAAATTGACTTCATTTTTGGATTTGAAATATAGAAATTATCCAAGGGTGAAATTTTGGTATTTTTCTGAAAACTTTCAGTTTTTGATGAATAGTGAAAACACTGAATTATAGTTTAAAACTTAATTTTTATTTAAATAATTATTTACTTTATTTAAATTTAATTATAGTAAAAATATATACATAATACCTATATAAGTTAAATGCAATTAATTGGAGTTTTTTTAGAATAATTTTAGATATATAAAAATTTTATTTAACTTTTCACCGCCTTTTACCCACCTCCTAGGAGAATTTAGAAATTCACATAAAACTTAATTTTACCACTTCTATGAGTGAAATTTAGAAAATCCGAGATACATAGTTAATATCAAGTATTAAAATGAAGTTCAATGAGATGAAAATAATTTTTAGTGAATAGTATCTTTTTATTATTATTTACCACAGTTAAAAGTAAATAGGGTAATTAAGGGTAAAAATGGTATTAATATTACCATAACACTTGTCCTAATTATATTGGCCAAGTGTATCTCGACCAAAAACAACCTTAGGAATAAATTATTATCATTTAGGTCGACTTGGATTAGATTAGGACATTTATTATTATTTAATTCAAAGAAGATTAAAAGAGTTAAAATCAAGGTTTATTTACTATAACATTTTTAATATAGGGTTATACATAATATAGATTCAATTTTAAATATTCATTAGAAATATAAAAATATTTCGTACATAATGGTATATTATTTATAATTTTTAGAAATTAAATAATTTAATTTATTTATGACACAATGGTGATGCAGTAATTACCTTGTTAATGAAATATTAAAATAATTGATATTATAAATATCAAAATAAATGTAATTTGAGAATATCTATGATTTACACTAATTTTATAGGTTTATATGACATATTAGTATTGGTTATATAAATTTTTTTCGAAGTAATAATGCTGTTAGGAAATTATCAAAAACAAAATACCCAATAGTGTCAAAATTGGCATAAAAGAGTTTTTAAAACAAATATTATATTATTAATTGATATTAAATTCCTAAAAATGTAAGGTTCGGAAACGAGACCTATATCATGATAGTTGTATCATTAATGGACCACATGGGGGTATCTTGGAGGCATATAGTTTGTTTATTAACTATATAATATAAAAATTCAAAGTGACATGGTAAATGTCAAACTAATTAACTAAGAGATAAAACTAAAACATAAGGTTAATATAATGACCCAAACAACTATAAATTCTATTAGATGAGTGGTTTTAGACCCATCCCCGACTTAACCTTTAATTAATCCACTTTGGAGCCATTAGAAACTGAATATGAATTTATTATAAAATAATTTTACTAGCTTTTCTGAAGGTGACTCTCACACCTCTTATAAAAGGGCACTCACCCTTCTCACTTTTTGCACATTGAAAGCCTTTTGGATCAGCCAACCCCTGCCCAAATACTCTATCAACTTCCCTCACTACAACCTAGAGGCCATAGGTTGATCAGAAAGAAAACCTATGGAGCCATTTTGATCAAATCAAAAGGAAGAACCCGAAGAAGAGGTAATGTTTTCACCACCCTTTTTCAAGATCATTTCTTCTTCATCTTCTTCTTTCTTTGTTATTCACATTATAAAGTATTAAATCCAATATCTCCTATATATTGTAATATTATTATAAATATGGTACAACCATATTCAGTATTCTATCCATCCTTTGAATGACATGTCACTATACGTGCGTATGTACGGCTTACCGTCTCCACGTCGTGGTGTAATTGTTATTCAATATATTAATATTTGGATGGGTATAATAATGATGTGTAATTATTTTAAATAATAAATATACCATGATAATGATTATTTATATATGATATATCATCCAATGATATATTATTTTAATATCAAAAGAATGATATTGTCTCTCGTGCGTACGTACGGACTACCGTCTCCACGAACGCGATGAGATTCATTCCCCATCGTATCCATTCAAGAATAATTCTCATTTGATGATTAAATGTAATGTTTAATAACATTATATCATTATATATATGAATAAGTTTCAACCTCTCCATAAAAAACAATACTTATGTAACAAAACATATAAAAGAAAACGAGTAAGTTAACACCTGAAACAATGATAATACTAAGATATTATTAACAAATCAATGTTAAAAGATAATATATGATATAATAATTTTGTATATGGTTCATGTATAATTTAATAACAATTTTTTAACTATTATATAGGAGGTTAACAAACCATCTACTAATGAAAAGTACAAGGAAATGGTTATTTCACAATCTCGTCATTATCCGAGGTTGTTTATACGTGATTATCTACTGGGACCTCTTTATCATCCACATACATGTCTCTTAAAAATGTATTTCAAATCATTATTACTATTTTAAAGACTATGGTATAAAGTCATTTATACCCTTGTTGACTTTTTATAAGAATTTCATAGAGGAATCTTTCGGTCATTTTCCAAACGAGGTCCTTTTTAACCTTTTTGACAGAATTAAGGTAAGAATGTCTTTTTTAACTTATACGGTGGGTGCGGCTATTTTCCGCCATTATAAAATCATAGAAGCTTCCATTAAAAGCTTATAAGAATACTTTCAAAGTAAATGTTTTATTTTATAATTATGTGACTTTAAAATGATTTCAAAAAAAGAGATCTTTCTCTAAAATAGTTTTGATTTCATCTATGTCAACATCCTTTGATGGATTTTAAGCTTATTTAAAGGTTTTTTATTTTGATACAAAACATCCATAGATTATTGAACGTTTTGTGATATGTCTGACTATGGACGTGTTATATTTATACCATTCATGGTTTATGGTGAAAGTATTAACATTTCCTATGCTAGTTTTAATACAAATGTTTATGTTATGTTTAAACCTGTTCATATAAGGAATGCATTGGACTTAATAAGTGACGGGTGGAGCCCTCTATAACTCCTCGATGCATCGGTAGGTCTCATGAGAAAGACTAGTGTCTTGGCACAAGGCCTTGACAAAATCTTATTTTTAGTCTTGGCTTGAGGCCTTGGCTACGTGGTTATGATAGTCTGGCATTATGCATTCCATCATTATGAAAGTGGTTATTGATATTGCATGTGATTATTCGACTGGTAGAATATCCATGTTTATAAGTAAATGTCATTATTTCATTTTATCTTTTCCATATTATGCTGAAGTTCAAGTTTAAAAGGCTTCTGTTTTAGCTATACATTTCCTTAAATGTTTATGTTTATTTGTGAATGTTTCCGCTATATTGTCATCCTTACTGAGCATCTAAGCTCACCCCTTTCAATGTTTTATTTTTCCCAGGATGTGAAGAAGTAATTTATGAATGACCATCAGGGATAATATGAGGGGATATGAAGACAAGATGTTACTGTAGTAGTTTTCAATTTATTATTTAATGCAAACTTTATGAATGTATCTAGTTATTCCAAGGCTACTAAACTAATCGGTCTTTCGAGACTTGATCTTTATTGTCATCATACCAATGATATTTAATAATGCACCGACTCTAGGTAACTGGGGTCGGGGAGTTACATACATCCCCTGCACATTTTCTATATAAACATCACTATTTACACTATATAGGTTTTTTCATCTTCAAAGACCAACTCTTTTTCTATAAGAAAAGTATTATATGAAGCATGTCGCTGAAGAGGTTATCTCTTCTACCAAATCATTTAAAATTATTTCTTCTTCTACTTCCTCTTCATTATTTGTTTCATTATAAATTAATATCATTAGTATCACTAATATAATTAATTATTTTTATAATTATGAAACACCCACATTCCACCTTCTATCCATCATATGATAAATAAAATCACCACACAAGCGTACGTACGACTTAACATCTCCACATAGTGGTGTATTATGTTTTTTACCACCACCATATGTTGATGTGTATTATGATGGAAATAATAACTATATATTATTATTATAATCTTTTACTGATCTTAAATAGTATCCACTATCTACTTCATTAACATTCAATAATTATAGTTATGAAATCATCACTTGTGTGTATGTACGACCTAACATCTCGACGATGTTGTGTGATTCATTAAACCTGATCATCATTAAACCATGATTATATACATGAACAGAAATAATATGATATATATTGTAATAAAATCATTTTTTAAATGATATTACTAAAACATTAGAAGTGGAACATTATCTTATTCGACAAAACATACATAATGACATAAAGAAGTTAATATAAAAATAAAGTATGGCAATATAATGTCACCAACAAATGGATGATAATATGGTCATAAATGATATCATAAAAATGAATACAATTCAGGAATAAGTCAATAACATTATTTAAATGATTATATAGGTGGTTTATATATAAATTATGTATAGCATACCTATGGAAATGTATAATTTCTCTATATCATTATTATCTAGGATTTTTTATATGAAAATATTTATTGGGGTATATTTATCATCCACGTCAATGATTCATAAATATCTATTATTATTTCTATTATTATAAAAAAATTTAAAGACAATTTTTTCCAGAGGGTAATTTTTTTTAATAGTATGAAATGAATATGTTTTCATTTTTTGGTACGAAGTACTTTTTGACATTTATGAAAAATTATATGAAGAATGTTTTTTAACTCATACAGAATGCATAGATTTTTATTGAATCATGAAAATAATTTCCATGAATATTAAATTAATAGTTTTAGTGGTTATTTTTAGAGAAATAATTTTCTTTTAAAATTGTCTGTGATTTTTAGAAAAGGGAAAGTATTTGATGAAGAGAGGATATCTTTTTCAATAATTAGTTTCATCTGTTATATCAAAACTAATTTCCATCAAAGATGACATTCTTTATATAGGTTTGTGTTTCTATTCCTATTAATATTGTGATTGGAATGTGTGAAATTTATGAAATCCATTTGTTTTACATGGATTATGTTATGATAGAAGTCTGTTTTTGATACCCATTTTATTCATTTGGTTTTCCTATGATGAATGGTTTTTATTTTTTTGGAACCAATATTAATGATTTAATTATGATATGGGTGGGAAATATATCTCCCTCTTATGCATTCAGTTGTGATTTGTATCTCCTGAGAAAGAAATGACTGGAATATCAAGAAAATATAGTTTAGTAATACATGGCTGGAAAGGCATGAAAACCCTGTTCAGTAATGGACTTTGTCCGCTATGATGGTCTTACCAAATGAGGTTTCACAAATATGAAATTATTTTCTATGATTAAGTGAATACCACAAAACTTCATGTATAAATTAATTATGTTTTGAATTATATTCATTAATTATTAGGATATTTTATCCCTTGACATGATATCATGATCTTTTATATGCAGGATAAGACTTCCAAATGTTATGTTTTTATATCATATGATTCTTACATGATTGATGTTTTCCTTGTTTACCCTTACTGAGAATTTGAGCTCACCCTTTCATATGTTTCTTTTCCCTAGGCCATGAATAGGGGTATTAAGTAATATATATTAAAAATGAATCTACTTATGAAGAAATATGAGGGAGAAAATATAGATGATTTATGAACCTATTGTTTATGTTTCCCAGTTTCTAAAGACATTATACCTATATAGTCATGTCATGGATTTATTATATTTTGAATTGAATATAATCTAATTTTAATGTAATATCAATGCATATAATGTATGCTAATTTATTGATGGTAGAAATGTAAAGGTAAAGTTTTCCTTTGGAAACTAGGATGTTAATGACATAGTAAGAACACTAAGGATATGTCTAAAAAATGTTTAGAGTCCTAGTGTTTTATAAATGACAATGAATAACTTAGGATAAAACCCAGAGCATCCTAAATTGTAATATTATTCTTGATTATGTGGTTTTCGCATTATGATTACTGTTTCTCATTCTAGGCTTCATGGTTTTAGTCAATGGCTTGAACCTGATGGAACCACATTACTGCTGAATGCTAGTGGTAAGGCATTGATTTCCCTCCTATGAAACCAAATATTCTGGGAGATGGAATAAAAACTCTTTTAGCTAGGCTCACACAACATTCTCAAGCTATGAATCATTCATGTATTCCAAACACGAAAAGGAGGGAGAAAATTTTTGTTGAGTCTTTCATGAATAAGCGTCCAACATGTTTCAGTAGGTCTTCAATTCCATTAGCAGCTGGACAATTGATCAACACCAATGAAAAGATATTTTTAGTTATACATTATTCTAAACAAAATAATTTCATCTTATAAATATATAGTTTTTGAAGGTGAATCTGATCAATGGTTAAATATTATCAAGAATATATGACAAAGATAAGCAATTGAGTCCGTGGAATATGATGAGTTCGAGAAATTATTTTATAATATGTACATTCTTCATCTTCCTCGAACAATGATAGAGGAGTTCCTTGAATATATCTAATAGGATGATGAATCCATTGGTACCTATAAAGATTATTTTCCAAGAAATACAAGGTATAGTTATGGAATTATTATTCAACTTGAGATAAAAATAGTTTGATTCTTTAGTGGCTTATAACCACATATTTGAAGAGAATTATAAATAAGAGAATTTTATAACTATGAGGAAATCGTTTGATGTGATCTAAATGTTAATATGTAGATTGGAGTAACCCCTATGTCTGATGGGTTTGATAACAATATAAAAATGGAATTCAAAGGAAAATATAATGACCACACTAAAAATAATATGAGGTTTCCCTTATTCAATAACTATGGAAATAAACATGCAGGAAATTGTCATAACGAGACTAGTAAATGTAATATGAGTAGAAAATAAGGTCATTGGGATATTGAATATAAAAATGATGGAAAAAATATGACTAATGATGTGAATAATTAAAAGGATACACAGAATGCACCTCATACACTTCAATTCTACAAGTTCAAGGAAATGGGGAATTATGCCAATAAATTCCCTAATAAAAGATTCATTGATGATGAATGACATTAGAAAACTACTAATGCTAAAGATAATGGAATGTAACATGAAATCATTATTACTGATATGGATTATGATAATTATGTAGTGAACGGTACACTTATCATCCACTATAAAGTTGAAGATGTTTTATTTGATTTTCGATCCACCAATTATTTTATTTCTGAAGAATTTTATAAGGCTATCATCATATTGCCACAACAATTAGATGTGTAATTAACTGGGATAACTAATAATAGTACAATAGTCTCATCAAAAGTTTATAATTATTCTATGGTTTCATTTTTGGGAATGTGATTCTTTAAAATCTAGTGATCCTTCCTATTGTAGAATTTCATGTGATTCTTGGCATTGATTGTCTTTTTGTATATGTATCTCATATCAATTTCAAGGGAAGGGAAGTTACATTTCTTATTCCACATCAATCTATGATCATCTATCGATGCAAGGATGAATATAACATTCCAATATAATTTTCTTCATTCTTATGGGTCATGATTATTTTAAATGAAGGTTATTTATTTTGAATGGTTGTTGAGAAAATCATGATTAATAATACACCCATTAGACAGGAGTTCGATGATGATCTCATTTTAGAGGATATTTTAGGTCTTCCACCAAATTTTGATGTTGAGTATCAAATTGAACTCATACTATGTGTTATTCCTATTTCCAAGACACCTTATAGAATGGCCCCAATTGAGTTGTAGGAATTAAAGAATCTACTCCAAGAGAATCTTTATAAGGGATTCATATACCCTAACACATCACCTTGGGGAGTGCCTATTGTGTTTTTTAAGAAGATATATGGATCAAGGAGGATCTTTAATTATTATCTAGAACATAGAAAGTTCAATATCAATAACAAATACCCTCTTACCCGTATTGATGACTTGTTTGAAAAACTATGTGGAGCTCAAAATATTTCCCATATTTATCTTCATTCATGATATCATCAATTGAGGTCAATGAATAAGGATATACCAAAGACAACATTTCTAACAAGTTATAAACACTATGAAGTTATATTAACTCCTTTTGATCTTAATAATTCCCTTTTCATTTTCAAATATCAATTTAATAGAGTCCTTATAGACATTCTTGATTAGTTATTGGTAGTCTTTATAGATGATGTTATTGCCTATTAGAAGAGTAAGTAAGAACATGCATACCCCCTGGGAATTGTTTTGGAGATCCTGATAAATTATAAGATTTAGGAAAAATTTTCCAAGTGTGAATTTGGATTTAGAGAGTTTTATTTTTAGGTCACATAATATATAGAGATGGGATATCTATAGATCCATTAAAAGCAGAAGTTGTTGAAATTTGGCTGAGAACAAAATTGGTAACTGAGATCCGATGTTTCCTTAGTTTGGCTGGAAATTATGGATTTTATATGAAATAATTTTCTTGATTATAAAATTCAATCACCATGTTCATTCGAAAATAAAATAAGTCCTTATGGACAGAGGAATGAAAAAGGAAGTTAAAAGAGCTACAAAGATGGTTAACCTATGCACCTGTGCTCAAACTACTGTGTAGTGTAGAATGGATTGTCTCTATAGTGATGCATCTATGAAGGGGATCATATGTGTTATTATGTAAGATACTATTGTGATATCTTATGTGTCATGGAAGTTGAAAATCCATGAGAAAAATTACAAAACACATGATTTGGTGTTAGCTATGGTAATCATGCCATTAGTGATATGGAGTAATTATCTTTATTGTGAAAGGTGTGATATTTATACTAATCATAAAATTTTAAAGTATATTTTAATATATAAGGAGCTAAATATGAACCAAATAAGATTGTATTAGTTGATTAATAATTACTAATGTTCAATGCATTACCTACCTAGGAAAGCAAACTAGGCTCCAGATTCTTTCAGTCGACAACACCATGCTAACCTATTCATGATGGAGATCACGAAAGATCTAATATTGATGTATTTTCAAAGAATCGATGTTCAAATTTTAATGTATGGGGATAAATATTATATTTCTAAAATGAATGTTCACTCATACATAAAAGTGATAATTAAGGAGGTGCAGAAGAAAGACGTAGAGATAAAACAGAAGGTGAGAAATATTCCGGAATTCAACCTTGATTGTGATGGAATAATAAGGCTCATAAATCATGTTTGTATTCCTTCCATACCATAATTAAATAAGGATCTATTGGTCACATCTCATAGTTCTTCATTCTCTATTCACCCTAGAAGAACAATGATGTACATGTACTTGAAAGAGAATATATGGTGGGATGACATGAAAATAGATGTTGTTGAATATGTCTCTCGATACTTGGATTGAAATCATGTTATGGTTGGGTGACATAATTCTACGAGGATGTAACTACCATTACCCATTCCATAATGGAAATGGGAAGACATCACAATTCATTTTTTTTATCAGACATCCCAAAAAACCCAAGGCAATATTTCAATCTGTGATATTGTTGATCGCCTTACAGAGTTGGCACACTTATTTTCTGTTAGAGAATATTTCTCTCACTGTCATCTTGAGAAGATATATTTAGAGAAAGTTGTAAGATTTCATGTAGTACCACTTTAAATTGTATTTGATTGAGATCCAAAGTTTACCTAGAAGTCTTGGATATGTCTTCAGCATGGTATAGATATAGAGTTATGTTTTTTCACTGCTTATCATACTCAGATAGATGATATTTTTGGGAGGACAATTCAAACATTGGAAGACGTGTTGAGAGATTTTTCTATAAATTTTAAAGGTTTTTGTGATCAGCGCCTACATTTGGTGGAATTTTCATAAAAAATAACATTAACTAGAGTATTCAAATGGCTCCTTATAAAGATATATTTGGAATGAAATGATGATCTTTAACTTTTGGGGATGCATTTAGGGAAATAAGTCTATTAGGACCTCATATTGTTGATGAGATGGTCGAAAATTTCAGATCTATTCAAAAACAGAACATAATATCTTAGATTCGACAAAAACATTATGTGGACATCCGAAGAAATTACCAGGAGTTTGAAGTGGGTGATTAGTGTTTATATTAATATCTCCATGGAAGAGAGTAATGAGATTTTGAAATAAGGAAAATTTGATCCCTAAGTATATCAGTCTTATAGAAATTATGGACCATTATTGTAATTTATCTTAACAATTAGAGCCTCCTCTGAATATCATTCAAGTTAATAATGCATTCTATGTATCTCTCTAGAGAAAGTACATACGTGATCCTTCACATGTAGTAAAATTATAATTCTTACCACTAGATCAATATCTTTCTTAATAAGAACAACTTATAGATATTATTTATTATAGCGAAAAAGATCTACAAAACAAGAACACTCATTGGATAAATTTTTATGGTAGAACAACCAATTTTAAGAAGCTAAATGGGAATTTGAGTAAATGATGATGGAGAGATATCCTCATATGTTTGTTTCCATGTGACATATTTTTTGGGATAAATTATGTTTAAGGGGGTTATAATGTAACAATCAATTGTTTTTATAAAATATATCCTTCAAATAATATTTATTCTTTAGCAGCATACATTACATACAATAGTGAGTATAAAAAACTATATAATTAACTTTTTATAACATTACCATTATAGCATATCTATTATGTTAGTGGGAATATGTATGACTAACTTATGAAAATGCAATGTAAATTCATTGGCAATCGATTATTTATGAAAAATATAAATCAATGAGATATTTTTATTATTGAGTGAATTACTATTAGTAATGAAATTAATGATATATATATATATATTATACACAATAAAAAAATTATAATAATCCAATAGATATTATCGGCATAACCTATGAATAAACCCTATTTGATGTATAAAAAATATATTTTTAATGGATATTCTACGCATTTTAATGGATAACTGTTTTAAATTAATATTTTGACACATTAATAATTTTTAAAATAAATAATTAAAATTTTATTTTGAATCATAATACAAAAATATATTTTAATGAATTTCTGAAATTTATTTTGATAACTTTCATGTTTTGATAAATAGTAGAAATAGACAACATTTTTCTGAAAAAATGTTTTTTTCATTGAAATAATTAATATGACTAAATTATAATATTGAATGGTTTTAAAGTATAAATTGATTATATTATTATCATTCAAATTAAATTCTTTCATTATAATTTGTTTTACATTGAAATCAGATGTAAAAATATTTCAATATTTTGCAATGTGTTATCATTTAAAACCCATTCTATCTTTCCGACAATGTGATTAATTTTAAATTAATTACTAAAACATATTTATTTATAATTATTAAAAATATAATCCATTTTTGGAGTCATTAGGTTCAAAATATGTAAATTTATTAATTGTATTTTTTGGCCCTATGAATAGTAACATCAGTATTTTTTATTAATACGGTAAATGTTTCAACTAGGTTACTAAGGGTATAAATAATATTATTAAATTACTCTAAAAAATTTATTTATATAATTGGATGTGTTTTATATATACCTAAAACATTCTAGGGTTGAAATGGTATCCATTTTAATACACATGAATGAGAGTAGGACATTTAATTTTTACTATTTATGGAAATGGTAAATATGCCTCACTCAAAATTTATTAACTAAATCATTTTTTCCAATAAGGATATAAAAAATATCAATTCAATTATAAATAATATTTTTAAAGAATTTATTTTTTATTTATCATTGAATTTTTTTTTAAATAACTGACTACCTTAATAGCTTATACATTAATGATGTAAGAATTATTTAATTGATGAAAAATAAATAAAATTGATTTTATTAACATAATAATACCCATTAAAAGATCAAAAACATGAAAAAAAATATTATTATTAGAGTATATATTAGCCATATTTATCCAATAATATAGTTATGGACCATTTAGTGCCTTGTATAAGGGATTATGACACCTATATTATTTTATTTAAAGTGTTTTTAAATTAGTCACCTTCTTAATGTAATATGTATAACATTTTATATATCATATTTTCTAAAGGGTAAATTAGTCATGATGTATTATTCTAAAATCTAGTAGATTTATCTTCATCATAGTAATTTATTTTTATTTTTCATTCAAAAAATAATAATATTAAATAATTACACAAAACTGTTGTAGTAATTATTTTATTAAGAAACATATAAAATAAATGTTATTAAAAATATTAAAGTATATATGAATTGGGAAAATTAAAATGTATAATTAATTTTATATAGTATCATTACATCCATGTAATGTATTAAAATGGTATGTTCGATGTTATATTTTTATTTTAATATTTTTTAAAATCAATGAATTGAATAGTGTCAAAATTGTTACTATTCATTATGTATCAAAATAATGTTTTTCTAAATTATTTCAGAATAAATAATTTTTTTTCAAAAGTATATAATAATTATTATAGGGTATAAAATAATCTAATATATTTATTTATAGTCTATTTTACTTCACATAATTTAATATTTCACCCTTTTAATATTGAATTATTTATCACCCTGGTTAAAAATCAAATAGAATAACCAAGAATTAATTAAAATGATAAGGTTTAAATTTATATAAATAAATTTCCCAAATTTATTGGTTGATTATATCACAACCTTATCTCATCTCTTCTTAGAAATGGGACCATTTTTGGAGGCTTTTTGATAGGTTTTGATTTTATAGTAAATTATTATTTATGGTGTTTCCAAAAGTTCTTGTCACCTCAATTACAAAAGGACACCTACTCCCTCACCCCATCAATTTAAATTGGGCCTTCATGCATAGAAATATAAAATAATTTTTCCTTATAAACTTCTTTATTTACATTCTATATTTTCTGGTCATATTTAACGACCAAGTCCAGTTCTCTAAGAGGAGATTTAAAGGAATCACACCAAGGAAGAGGTAATCTCTTCTATCGATTCTTTCAAACTTATTTCTTTTTCTACTTACTCTTAATTAGGAGATTCATTGTAAATTAATAACATAATTATAACTAATATAATGAAATATTTTTGTAATTATGAAAAAACCACATTCTACCATTTATCTATCCTACGACAAACGAAATCACCATACGTGTGTGTGAATGACTTACCACCTCCATGCCATGGTGTAATCTGTTTTTCATCACCCACTTACTAGGATGTGTATAATGATGGAAAAATAACTATATATGATTATTGTAACATGATACAAATTCTGAAATATTATACACCATTCACTACAATTCCATTCAACAATTATATGAATGATATCTCTACTCGTGCATACGTATGACCTATCGTTTCCATGATGTGATTCGATTCATTCTACATGATCTTAATTAAACCATGATAATACAAATAAATGTAATTAATATGTTATATATTATACTCATATAATTTTATAAATTATATAACTATAACCTAATAATTGGAACATGAACTTGTCTGAAAAAACTTGCATAAGAACATAATGTAGTTAATATCCAAATTATGAGTGACAACGAAATGTTACTAGAAAATGGATTATAATATGTTCATTCATGATTTTATTAAAATTAATAAAATTCTTGAATAATTCAATAACATTATTAAATTCATTATACGTGAGGTTTAGATACATATGAAGGATATCAAACCTTATATTAGAGATAATTTCACAATCTAATTATTATATATGATTTTTTATAAGTATTTACTAGGGTATATTAATCATCCACATCCATGTTTCATAAATATTTAATATTATTTCTATTTTTATACAAAATTCTAAATTATATTTTATCCATTGGTGATGTTTTATTAAATGGTGTGAAAGGAATATTTTTTCATTTTTTCTATGATATAGTTTTTGAATTTTTTGTAAATGTTCGAGAAGAATGTTTATTTAACTTATACAACATGAATGGATTTTTATGGTTTCCTGAAGCCTTATTTCCAAGAAGTATTTATTAAAAATTTTCTATGTTGATTTCAATGAAATTAGTTTATTTGAAAAATTTATGGAAATTTTAAAAAACTAAACATATTTGTATAAATAATAATATTTTCATAACAATTAATTTAATGTGATATATAAAAACTAATTTCCATCTAAGATGATATTATTTAAATAATGTTATGTTTCATTTCCTATTAATAATCTGATTTTAATGGGTGTTATTTATAAAATCCATTTTTTTTAAATATATTATTTTGTGTAGGAATGATGTTTAAGAAACATATTTTATTCATGGTGTTATTCTATGATGAATGGTTTATGTTTTTGTGGCACACATAAGAAAGAATTAATTTATATATGGGTGGGACCTATATCTCTCTCTAAACAATAGGGTGATGATTTATATATATTTAGATAGACATGACATGAATATAAAGTAAATATGATTTGGTAATACTAGACTGAAATTACAAGTAAAACTGGTTTAGTAATTTACTGTGTCTCCTATGATGTTCTTGATAGTGATGGGTGACTAATATGAAATGATTTTATATGCTTATCTGTGTCCCAAAAAAATTCATTCTCTATGTTATGAAATTTGGTATTATATTAATTAATTGACATGAACTTTTATCCGATGACATGATATCACAATCATTTATACACATGATAAGACATCCAAATGTTATGTTATTATATCTTATTATTATGATATGATTGATATTTCCATTTGTTACCTTTACTAAGATTTTGATATAACCCTTTCATATTTATCTTTTCCCCAAGTCATGAAGAAGGGTATTAATTAAGATATATAAAAAATGATTCTAGTTATAATTATATCAGTAGGAGGAAATGTAGATTTTTTTATGAACAAGTTGTTTATGTTTCCCAGTTTCTAAAGACATTATACATATATAACCCTATCTTTGTTTAATTATATTATTTATTTAATATAATTAAATTTTAAATTAATATCAATTTATTTTATGTATGGTTTGTTATATATTTCATTCTATATAAGTGTCATGTGTCTGTGAAAACTAAAAATAATTACACTCTCATAAGTCCCATGTGGGTATCAACATCATGTATTGTCCCCTCATCCATGATTAATCTGGATTACCAACCCAACCATTTGATATAAAGATCATGTCCTTATCATATCCAGCAAAAATAAATTTATTCATGAACCGATCAGGAAGCCCATGTAGGGTGTCAGTAGAACTCATTATGCCATATCCAAAATCATCAAAAGAAATATTTAGTCTATAACTTTGAATGAAGTATTATAAAGAAAAATATACAAGAAATTAATTAAATTGTTTTCATGTTTAATATTTTTTAAATATACACATAGGCCCCTAGATTCACGATGACTCACAATCCAATCACACCATCCTTGTAATGTGTCATATTTTAGACAATAAAATATAGAATTTCAATAATCAATATTTCAAGGGCATTTATTATACATTTAAGTACAATTTATCATGAACTCGTTGGTAGAATAGTGGAGTAGTCTTGCAAACAATGGATATTTGTAGAAATATCCAATTTTCTAAAAATCAGTGATCACATGAATATATATATATATATATATATATATGTATATATATACTCACATCGTGGGCCTAGATTACTAGTTCTCCACCACTGGGTATTTTGAAAAATAGTCCTTAAACTAAGACTGATTGTTCACATCCATCATAAATATCATATATCATGGTTCCATATACATAACTCATTTATCAATATTTCTCATATTTTTTTAAAAATCATTAGAAATTCATAGATAGGACAAAACATGTTTAAATCATTTTATCAAACACCAACCATGGTTTTTGTTAAATTTTTATTCCCCTTACTCCCCATTTTATTATTTATAAATATTTATTCAAATTTCATTGGAACACCCAAAGTGTTTTTACTAATGTATAATCACCAATAGGTCTAATGTTATTCCTGAAAATACAAAATTCTCATGGAAATAAATTTATCAAATAATTTTTTTTTCAATGTTCAAATTAAAATTTTACAACTAAAAAATTATAATAAAGTCTATGAGAATTGGAAATTAGAAAACCTTCCTCAAGATCATTGAACGATGCTTGACAAATCCCAACACAAAATTAAATGTAGGGAAATATAATTTATAATGGAAGAGGATATCTTATATCAAAATCTAGGACTGAGATCTAGTGAAACTAGTTCCCTCAAAACATAGATCTAAAACACCAAAAACATGTAAAAAAATCATTCCCCGTGATCATTGGTGAAGGAATTGAGAGTGTGTAAATCAAATGGGGAATAAAATCACATAGAAATAGGCTTTTGAGAATTCCATTGGATATTTGATTCAAAAAGGATGATTTTCAAGGATCCATAGAAATATTTATGGAACCTCCAAAATTGATGATAATTATATTAGGTTGATCCAGGTGAGTGGGAGTTATAACCGATGAGTTCATGATTTTTATAAAAAAAATTAGGGTTTAAATTCAACGAACACATTTTCCTTAGGAAGACTGTAAAATTTTAAGAACCATGTTCGACTACTATCTGGGATGCACAGCTTCTTCTATGTATCACATGGGTTCACATCCCAGGTTTCAATCATAAAATTATCCTCTGTATGGGATTTATGGTTTTTTGGCATAGGAAATTTTTTTTGAAAACCCGTGCACTAACTCTGCATTTCCCGAAACCCCTTCAAAACAGACACAGGATCACCCATGAAAAATGCAAAAAAATATAAGATATTGAAAGGATTAAAATGGAATATAAGAAACATTAAGGGGAATATATCTAGAGTTTTGGATCATATAATTTTCATACATATATATTACATATAATTATATGAATATTCATTACATTTCTTAATGATCGACACCATAATCATTTATGTGTAGCATCATTAAAAACATGGAGACATAAATAATAATTTCAAAAATCATCGACATAATCTCCAAAATATTTAATTATAAAAATAAATCACATATATAATACCATTCTTTATAACCTGGAAAATGACTTATAAAAAAAGGGGGATCTTTGATGTAGAGTAAATATAAACAAGAGAGTTATCAATGATCATACAAACATAACATGATAAAAAGGGTATGATATCATGGGAATAAATATTTAAAATTTTATATTTAATATCATAGATCATAATATTGAGTCATCAAAATAATTTTGTCCGGTTATGATAGTAAATCAAATATGAATCAAATAACATGGTCCTTGGAAGATTAATAAAGGAATAAGACATGGAATTGTGGAAAACATATAATCACATAAAATAATTTCTTTATTTGTAAAATCCCTTTTAAATGAAAATAAATGTATAATGGGTTCACTCCACAAACAATAATAGTAGCCAAAGATCACTACCAACATTATCATAGTGGAAAATTCCACTTACTCAAGTAGCTTCACTCTCTATTCTAGAACTTTTTATCTCATTAGATAAAAATATTTACTCTATGAATTGGAGGGAGATATAGGCCCCAAATATCACATAATAAAACTCTTAAATATGTGTTATAAGAGTCCCTAAAACATTCAACATATTTGACCCAATTTATTGAGATCATTTTCATAATTATTTCATCATTGCAGAACCCACGGAAAGTAAATGGGGTTCATAATCATTTCATCATTTCAACATAGCATGACACATGATAATGGAATGGGTTTCACAAAAATTATTTAATCACATTCATAAACCAAATATACATTATAAATAAGTTTTTTATAATTGGATCATATTCCTAGTAACTCATTAAATAAATAAATATTCCCAATCATTGATGAATAGTAATACTAGTGAAATATCATTAAAACATTATTGATGAAAATAACCATTTTTTAAAAAAAAAATTTAAAAAACTATTTATTGATAAAATAAATAATTTTCATTTCAAATCACATTGAATATTTTTAATTGAATCTTAAAATATTAAACTTTTCCTAAATAATGGAAAATATGTTCATGTTTTATATGTTTAAAGAAATTCCTTCCATGTTTTTTTAAAAGGTCGCAAAGTAACTTATTTGAAAAAAAACAGCCTTTCAATATGTGTTGAAAAATTTCAATCATGGGTTTAAATAAAATAAATAAAACACAGCGTAAAAAATTTAATTTTTCGTAAAAACAATTTTATAAAAAATTGATATGGAAAATAGATTTTCTACTGAATAAAGAAATTATGTTGATTTTATGTAAAAACATATTTTCAGTATTATGAGTAATCAAGGAGATTAAAATGAAAAGAAATTTTTTAATTTTTATGAAGATATATAATATAAAAAAATTCAGAAATTTTCATGAGTCTTAGATCATAAGAATTCATCATCTTAATATAATCATCAACAATCCCAATATATAATTAAATTGTGACCAAACACTATAACTGTGAGTTTTCATTTCATATAAATCACTATATCAACTTGTAAAAAAATAAAATTTGATTGAATTAAATACTAGATTCATTTATATTCTTATAATATTATATATAATCCCTTTATTACATTTTAAAACCTCCTTTTATCATCAATTTCTTGAAAACATCATTTTTGAGTGTTAACTATTTCATTTATCATTAGTATTTCAGTTCAGTAGTTTTGGTAATTGTCAATTTAACATCATCCCATAATATAATTAATATTTATCATGATATTAGTATTAAATATATTCATTATATAAATATTTATATTCATTTATAAATTCAATAGATAAAAAAATAAAATACCCCATTCATGGAGATGGCAGGTCGTACATATGCATGAACACTACATTAATTTTTTGATCAATGAAACAAAATATAAATAAATATTAATTCTAATTTTAATATAATTATTATATAATATATATTATATATATTAAAAAAAATTAAACCTCATTTTTGTCCATGTAAAATATTTTTTAAAAACTAATCACATCTCATCATGGAGGTGGTAGTCCACACATATGCGCGAAGAACATTATCATTTCCTGAAGGATTTGAAGGAATGCTTGTAGATGTGAAATTATAATTTAAAAAGTATAATTATGTCGTAAATATAATTTCTAAATATTAAACCCAATGGGAAAACAATCTCTAAAATATGGGTATGATAAAGTAATTATGTTACTATGTGGAGAACATAAGTTTTACGCACACATGAGTGCTTTCTTCACTTCTCATTGGATGGGAAAGATGATTTATAATGGTATTTTAATAAAAAAACATTTATTAATATAGAATAATACAAATGTATAATTTTATGATAAATAAATTATATTTATACAAGGTCAAGAATAGTATAAATGAATGAGATTAATTTAGGTGATCAGTTGATCTTTGAAAGAAATCCTTTAGATATCCTCAATTGGACTTTAGGGTTGGACTTTTTGGATGTAAAAACCCTCTATAAGTTTTCTACAAAACTTTATAAGTGAATTACTAGAGTTTGGATGATATAGATTCATTGTTGTAGTGATATGAAGTGAATTATGTGGAGATATTTGTAATTGTGTTGAAAGGATCTTTTGGGATTTTTTCTAATGATTAAATTATAACAAATTCATTATCAAGAAAAAGTCCTCTATATGAGTTGGGATTATATAATAAATTTGGAAAGGAATTAAATCGCTTGAACTAATAAAAGTTATACATGATTTCATTACATTTTAAACTTTATCATTTTTACTCTCCCTTTGTTAAACAACATTATTTTTAACTACAGTAACAACAATTTCAATATTAAAGGTTTGTAATTTTTACAAATAAGGTTAAAATTAGACCATAATGGACGATAAAGAAAATTATTTCCATATATAATATAGATACTCTTATTTCAAGATTTTAATTATTTTTTAAATAATTTAATAACATATTAATTTGATAATATATCATTATAGTCTATTTTGAAACTATTCATTAAATCTGGCATAAAATACATAAAGACATAGTTTTAATTCAAATATACTATATTTTTTAAAAAAAATAACAGGTTATATTTATATATTAAATTCCTGTAACACTACATCCTACTCAAATCATGTAACTTTAAATATTTTATAATTCCATTATTTTATTTTTTTCATTAATTTAACAAAAATTGTTTTGGAATTGTGTAATAATTGTAGGAAAATATAAAATACGTAAAAATTAAAAATAAATTATAATTGGTAATAAAATATCCTTAAGAACAAAATTTTTATTATGATTCATTTATAAATACTTTTTCCCCATTTGAAAACAAAAATGTTATTTTAAACTAAGAGAGTTTCATTTTGTAACATTCATTGATTTAAATAATATATAAGTCATTTCCATCGAAATTATTCCATTAAAAATATATACATATATATCATATGATGAAAATTGTAAAATTACTGTTATCCAAAAATAAATAGGATGATGGTTTTTTCCTTATCACTTATTTTTAATCTTGATTATCATTATTTTCCCTTTATCAAGGTGACAAAATTTAACATAGCTACAATTCATATTATATAAAGAAAATGGGACTATATACCAAATATTAACCTGTTAATCATAAATATTAATTTAATCTAATCCATTACCTACATATGGAAGAAAATAATTTTAATTGATGTACTCAAAGTGAAACAGAAAATTGTTAATAAGATTTATTAATATCATATCCATAGAAAAATATTTTTTCCATGTTTAAAAACTTTTATAAACTATATAATATATAAATTCATTAATATCATTCACTAATTGGGATAAATTTAATTTATTAATATAAAATAAATATCATGCACAAGAAAAAATGACTATAAATAAATCATTTTTTATTTTTGAATATTCTTTGTTTTTAATTAGAATAATTTGATAACTAATGTTATAATTTTATAAAATTGTATACAATATATTTATCACTTTCTAGTCACTTATATTCATACAATTCAATCAAAAATCTAGTACATAACTGACTGATAATATTTTAAAGGCGATACATTTTTCATTTAAACTTGGTGTTTTATATAATTATTGATATTAAAAAAATAATTTAAATAGATACATTTCATGAAAATCATAGGTGGTTATGAAAAAAATGTGAAATATTTTAGTATAAACCTAAATAGGTTATATATGTAATGCCCCAAAATTTCAATGTAATTTCTTTTGAATATATGGGTATTTTACGAGTCCGCAAAATCTGACGGCGCGCGATTCCGAGGCCCAGATTGCTTGGAATGATCCGTCAAAGTTTTTTTAAGATTATGTTAATGTGTGTAAACAATTTCCTTGAAAATGTGAAAAAAATCTTAAATGGTTATTTAGATTAGAAATCTGAGGGCACCGTTGCGCTCAGGATGGCGGGTTTACACTAGGAGTGACGTAAGAATAGTAGGCACGAGCCTCATGTGACAAAACCCAAAATGGAATAATCATAAATAAAATAATTACATAAATTATGTTATTTTTCAAATTCTTATAACACACAAATGGTAACTCATATTAAAAATTTGTGACCACTGCAGAACTCGTGAGGCTATTCATTCTTTAAGAAGATACGAACTTTGGCTGGCACAGGCAACCAGAGAATGTTAGTTTCTGGCCGCAAATAAATTAATTAAGTGACAATTACTTTAATTGTAAAATTCATAACATCTAAATGGTAAGTCTGATTGAAAATACGAGAGTATCGTTGGGTTTTTTTGGATGTGTTTCACCTTGTTATAGCCTAACATCGACCAGTGCGGGTTGATTGTGACTAATAATAATTTTTTCGATCATTTTTTTGGGTACATTTAGTAAATGTGCGAGTGGCATTTTGTAACGTTTGAAATGGTTCTCAGAATTGAAATCTGAGGGCACCGTTGAACTCGCAGTGCCAATATTCTCTTATGAAGACTTCAACTTTGACGGAAGTGGGTGGAGTTTAAAAGATATTCTATGGGTTTTTGTGGAAAGTAATAAAATAATGTGAGCTTCACATTATTTTTTGTTGAGCCTCCATGTTGGTGTTTGGTGGTTAAATCCTCCTCATGGAAGCTGGAGGTGGGACCACCACACCTTAAGTTCCCAAGAAAGGTTGTGGTGGTGGGGCCCACCCGAATCTATCCTCCCAAGAGAGGCTACGACGTGGGGGCCACCCAAGTCCACATAACCTCCCATTTTGAGTAATATGGGTGGGGACCCCCCAAACCCAATAAATGGGAGGAGAGTAAAACATATCAACCCTCCCTCATTAATGAAGCAGAGCCTCGTGACCTCCCCTTTAATTAATTTGTGCCGACTCCTCTAATAAATTTGTGCCTACACTCATTCGTTAACAAGGTGTGGCTAATTAAATTTAATTCACAGATTTTAATTTTGTGCCAAAAACTAAAATAATAGACAATAAATTATTTTTTTTTTGGCATTTCACATTTGGTGGAGCTTGGGAAGAGAAGAGCATGGGAGAAAAGCTCCCAATGAATAATAAAGAATGAAGAACACTAACGATGAAATACTTAGACTTCCCTCCTTGGATCCGACCGATGTGGAGCCTTTTCCACAATCGACCTACCCTCCGTATCATCATCAACGAGCTGACGCAGCTCGGGATTGGATGTGTACAGTGGACACGACGAACGACGAACTCCTTCGTCTTCTTCCGGCGACTTTAACGCTGACGACCAACAATCAATGGTAGAGGGGTTTATTTTTTGTATATTTCCTTTTATTTTTCACTTCTTCACATTCTAAAGGAATCATTGTGTTGTAGTAAAACATTTTTTGTTCATCATTCTTACTCTTTGATGAGCTATGTGTTACCACCCTTCACAGGGAGGGTGCGGGGAAAATCAACATGGCATGACCCCTCCGTCGTTCTAGTTTGTGTTGTTTCTCAGCAAAATGACGAAGAGGCACTTAAGGTGATCAAGGCACAAGGAGATGCTGCACTTCCCACATCCTCCATGAACTGTGCCTCCCTCGCGGCCTTCTGGTGCCCTGGCCGAGCCAGCTCTGCAGGTCGAACCACAGCCGACCTTTCGCGCACCCGGATGCACCGACGATGGCGTCCCGTGCGCCCCGGCCGATCCCCGAAGGCCCGCGCTAGCCCGAGCTTTGTCGAACCGTGTTGGCTTGAGCCATGCCTTCCTCGCCTTCTAGCCTCACAACTGCCTATTGGCTCGGCTGTGCCCTACCAAGCCGCCCAGCAGCCCGCCTGGCACCCTAGCCGGCCACGTGCCCACCTGGCCACGCCCATCCCAGCCGCCTCACATCCACCCGACTTCCCGAACTGACCTGCGGCCCCCCTCATGGTGCTCTGGCCCAACCTGCCTGGTTGCGCCCTCAGGGTAGAGCCTAGTCGGGCCACACCCTCACGACGCTCTGGGCCGAACTGACCCCGAGAGTGGGCCGAACCGCCCTTGTGGACTGCTAGGTTGGGCCTAGCGGGTTGGGTCGAACCGAACATGCTAGTATTCTCAATGGGCCGGGCCAGACCCAACAGGTTTGACCAGGTCGACCCAGACCGGGTCAGACCGGACCCGGGCCCACTGCGGCCCCCTTTAATTTCATGTGGCCATATCTTCGGCACCATATGATTGTTTGACGAACCGTCAGTAGTGCTATAATTATTAGAGCTTGATGGTTCCCATGAGTATACCCCACTATAGTTCAAGGTAAAGTAGAAATATAGTTAGGTTGGATCGTGTACGAATCCAACCGGCCCCCCAGGACTAAAAGGCTAATAACTCAAAGGCTGGGTGGCTGATTGACACGCCGTCTATTGTTTTGAGACACCTATGACAAGGCGGAACTTTCAGATACTTTTATGTGGGACTTCATGAAATTTTGAGTATTGTCTTGTAGATCGTGGAGCATATCCTCTAAGAGATGAGCGATCATAGTGTGAAGTTATCAGACTAGTTTCGGGTTTAACTTCCCGTAGAGCAGGGAAGTGGGTTTCACGTTTATCATAGGGTTTACCCTCCAGCTGGGCTGGGCTGTGGGTTACCCGTTGACCTTTTGGGTTTACCCTTCAGTTGGACTTGGCAGTAGGTTACCCAAAAACTTCTTATGGTTTACCCTCCAGTTGGGCTGGGAAGTGGCTTACCCATTGACCTCAAGGTTTACCCTCTAGTTGGGCTGGGCAGTAGGTTACCGGATGACCGCTGAGGGTTTACCCTCCAGCTGGGCTGGGTAGTGGGTTACCATATGACCTCTCTGGTTTTACCCTCCAACTTAGTCTGGCAGTGGGTTACCTGAAGACTTCTTTCAAATTCAGCCCTTTCTATGAGGCTGTTTAGTGACTTTTCTCTGTGATTACTGGAGAGGGAACTTGGGTTGTATGGTTCAACGAAATGAAAACTTTGACATGAGGAGACCTAGTACCTGGATGAGACCTGGTGATTGATGACCAAATCAACTCGGAGTGATTCAGATAGCCCTGTGGGGAGTGACTTGGTGTCACAGCATGCCCACTGTACTTGATACACGAGGAGTTCCCCATCAGCCAAGGTTTCAATAATGTGTCCGGGTATGTTATTTGATACTAACCCTAGATTAAAATCCTTATTTGAGGTGAGTTAGTAAATTTTTTGTTTACCACAAGATTGAGATGGATTACATGATATCTTAGGTATATATATGTGCATATACTGAAGTGAGGTTATTTTTTGATTTCATACATTTTGGTTTATCTTTTTTGGATTTTGTGAGACCATGAGGGTCTCAGGGTCCCTAATGAGTATCATTATACTCACCCCTGCCCGGGCTATGCCCGCACCTTGTTCTATTGGTTGTAGACGACGGACAACACTGACTGAGGTTGGGAGTACCAGGACTAGACGGTACTCGGATGTGGACCATACGACGTGTCAGTACATAGAGGAGGCCGTCATATGTGGAGTGCTGAAGATGCTATCTGTACAAACCCTTCAGGTAGGATCTATGGTGGATGGTCCAGGAGCTTCTCTTCACCTTTCAGTTTTTTGTCCTTTTCAATTGTACTTTTTTTCAGTTATACTTGTATTTTCATATTGGGATTGTTTTCTGGCCCACTACTTTTAACTCTCTTTGTATCCAGTATTACTTTGTGTTTTCTTCCAACTCATACTCTCTTGTGTTCATTTTCGAGTTCAAAAAATCAATGCCTTCCCAGTTTAGGGACTTATGCCTTTGGTGCTAGTCGACATCCCCTGGCATAAGGAAGGTGGGCTTGGGGTAGTCACGGAACAGGCCGTAGGGGATGGGTCATGACAAATTGGTATCAGTGGAGTCAGTTCTACCATAGAAATTAGGACACTAATCTTTCTTTTCTGTGAAAAAATAGTGTTAATGGTAAAAGGTGTGGTTTTTAGTTCAGGAAGTCTAGTGCTAGTGTTGCAGCCGATGTCTCCATAAACCATGACCTGGACTTCTGATTTTCGACGTAGTGCACGAAATCACTGATTACATGTGTGTTTTCTTTGGAATTTCTAATTTCATATCACTAGGTATAATAATTGGACCATGTCGCATATATTTCTTTTAGGATGTCTCCATACTAACATCCAGTTAATGTTCTAAGTGTTTTTCGCACTGATAGCCCATCGAGCGACGAGGCTCTGGTGCAGGGCCCTCTTACAATGTTGGGACCATTAGGTGGGTTTCCAGAAGCACCACCACTTATTGGGAAGAAAATACCACCATCCACACTGGCGGAATATGCACGTCGACTAACTGTGCTATATGAGTTCCAATAGAAGAGGCCTCCATGGTTTCAAGTGGAGACAGATTCCCATACAGCTTAGGGCTGGCTGGAGGAGATTGCTAGAGTTTCTCGTCTAGTTGTGACACCAGTAGATCAGACAGTGATCTCAGCTACCAGTCTTTTTTCATGAGTGACAATGAGGATGGTCTTCTTTTTGATGGGACTTATGTATGTGGACCATAGCATGAGATTGTACCTTCGGGTAGTGTGGCATATATATCACTACCTATTGGTCAGCAGTTATAACTGGCAGTACTGGTAAGGAACACATGTAGGCTTGGTTCCTTACACGTGTTTCAACATTAGATTCCCCTCAGGTTCTGTGGTGACCCGACTCACAGGTGGCTGAGGACTGGCTCAAGAAGGTGGATGAGAGTTATCTATAACTTCTATAGCTTCGGCAGGATGTCATGTCAGTAGCTGAGTATTCATCGAGGAATACTTATCTTTCCTTGTACTCTATGGATATGATACGATCAATTCTTCTGGGCTCAAAAATCTGAACAAGGTGTTTTTAAAGTACACTTGATCCAACACTATTACACTATGCATTCCTACTTATGTCAGGGTGCTAGAGATATCCATTATGGTGGATTGTTCCTTGGATGAATGGACACATCCAGTGAATGTTTGTAGTGTTAAAGTAGGGAACTGGTGCCAGTCACAAAGACTTGGGCTTATAAAAAGGTTTAGGAAGAGGATGTGTTAGGGATAATTGAATCTGCAGGGCAACGGATCTGGAAGCATAGCTAGGAGAGAATTATGTGGTGGTGTACTTTTCGACATGTTACAACCACCCATTTTTGTGGACCTCTCCAGGATCAGGGATCTAGAAGACATGGGAAGAGAGTTGTTGCATGCGGTCAAGGAATGTGTCCCAAGGGCACTAAGAATGATTCAAGGTACGGTCTATGTCTGCTACTAGCTACTATATCAATAGACATATGAACCAATCATTCCTTCATTCCAAGAATCTTTCCAGGACCAAGAGTTTCTGGTTAAATTGTTGACTTAACCCTCATGTCTAGAGATACCATTGGGAGGACACTCGATACATACACTTAAACTGATGGTGTGAAATGACCCTTGAGGGGAGAGTTTTGGTTGGAACCTCTTGGTGGCAGCGTCGAGGCCTTACGACGTTAGTTTGGGATTGGACTCGATATCCATAGTTCACACTTAGATTGACTATATTATGAAAAGAGGTTGTGGTTTATCTTCAATGTTGGGATGGGGTTTTCCTTGGTCGAAAAAAAGAAACCTAGGAAGCACCCGATAAAATCATGCCTAGGAGGGTTCATCCAATCACTCGTGAGTCGGCCAACCTCACCCTCGTGGCAGCATAATCTATCTTTGAGATAGTCTATACTATTGGAATGGTGAACATGGTAGCAGACACACTAAGTAAGAGGTATGGCCTACATTTTCTGAGTGAGGCTATAGTTTAGCTATCCACTTTGCAGATATCCATTATGGATTGAGAAGGAGCAGCTTTTCTTCAATCTCTTATAGTCACTCCCCCACTTCTTCAACGAGTTAGGGAGGCGTAGCATGTGAATGATGACTGTGGGACATGACGTTCTCAGATATCCATAGGGCATGCACCTGATAGATTTTATGAAGGTGGTAAGCATGTCATCCTCTTCAGATGATGTACCATGGTACCAGTGTCACAGTAGGAAGAAGTGTTGAGGGAGTTCCACATAACCCTCTAGTGGTACATCCAGGAGTGGCGAAGATGTACCCAGATCTCTGACGACAGCACTAGTGGACAGGTATGAAGAATCCAGTAGTGGAGTTTTTCTATAGATTCCTCACTTCTCTGCAAGTGAAGGCAGTGCACCAGGTACCAGTAGGTCTGGTTCAGCCACTAGAGGTCCCAGAGTGGATGTGGGATGGGATATCCATGAACTTTGTGACTGGTTTTTCACGTACATACAGGGGTGAGGACTCAATTTGGGTGGTCATCGACCGACTCACCATGTCGGCAAACATTCTACTGATCAGAGTGTAGGGTTTAGTAGGGAGTATGGGACACCTCTATATGTAAGAGATTGTGCGGTTATAAGGAGCATCCTTGATGATCGTTTTGGATCGTGATGCAGGTTATACTTCCTGGATTTGGAAGGGGTTGCAAGAGGCTTTCGGGGCATTGCTTCATTTGAGCACCTCCTTTGATCCTCAGACGGATGGTCAGACTAAGAAGTCCAATTCATACCCTTGGGGAAATATTGTGTGCTTCTGACCTCGACTTCGGTCGTAGCTTAGAGGATCACTTTCCTTGGGTGGAATTTTCATACAACAACAATTATCACACCACCATAGGGATGGCATATTTTGAGGCATTGTACGGGCGACCTTGTAAATCACCTTTGTGTTGGCTGACCCAGGGGAGTTAGCACTAGTGGGACCTGAGATGGAACTAGCTACCACAGAGAAGGTGAAGATCATCCAAGAGCGGATGAAGACTGTACAGAGTAGGAAGAAGTCATATGCTGGCAGGAGATGGCCACCTCTGGAGTTTAAGGATGGTGACCACGTCTTCCTATGGGTCTCACCTCGATAAGGTCTACGGAGATTTGTTCAAGGCATCAAGTTATCTCTGCATTTCATAGGACCTTTCCAGGTCCTCTACAGAGTTGGAGAGGTGGCTTACTGCTTAGATCTTCTATCTCAAGTGCACCAGAAGCACATTGTCTTCCATGTATCTCAGCTGAGGAGATACGTGCACGACCCTTCTCAAATCATCATCCGTGGAGAGATGGATGTTGACGATGGAGTGACATTTACGGAGGTTCAAGTGGAGATTGAGGATAAAATGTAGTGTGTCCTACATGGATGGTTGATACCTCTGGTTCTTATTCGGTGGAAGCATGGGAATCTCTTAGAGAACACTTGGGAGTGGGAAGATCAGATGCATGCTCAGTACCCACACATGTTTCTCTTTGTTATGAGTTGTGGCTTATGGGGACGTAGAGCCCTCAGGTAGGGAGAATGTATAGACCCTGAATTTCCATGTAAATTTATCTTTAAATATATGGGAATTTTATGACTCCGTGAAATCTGATGGCGCATGATTCTAAGGCCCGGAGTGCCTGGAATAATCCATCGAAGTTTTGTTAAGCATATGTTAATGTGCGTAAGTAGTTTTCCTGAAAAAGTGGAATAATTGTTAAACAGTTACTTGGATCTGAAAGATGAGGGCACCATTGCGCTCAGGTTGGCGGGTTTACCCTAGGTGTGACTTAAGAATAGTCGGCGTGGGCCTACTCTGAGAAAACCCAAAATGGCATAATCGTAAATAAACTAATTAAATAAATTATTTTATTTTTTAAATGCTTATAACTCAAAAAGGATAACTCAGATTAAAAATCTGAGACCACCGCTGAACTCGTGATGGTATGATTTCTTTAAACAAATACTAACTTTGACTGGCGCATGCCACCAGAGAAAGTCAGTTTATAGTTGCAAATAAATAAATTAAGTAACAATTTTTTATTGTCAAATTCATAACTTCTAAACGGTAACTCGGATTAAAGATCTGAGAGTATTGTTGGGTTTGTTGGGGTGTGTTTCACATTGGCAGAGCCTAACCTCAACCAGCGCGGGTCGAGGGTGACAGTTAATAATTTTTCCAAACTTTTTTTCAAGTACATTCAGTAAAAGCGCGAGTGTCATTTTGTAACTTTTTATCCAGTGCTCATAATTGAATTCTAAGGGCACCGTTGAACTCGTAGCACTGGTATTCGCTTAAAAAGATTTTCACTTTAACAGTAGTGGGTCGGGTTTGAAAGATATTTTTTGGGTTTTTGTGGAAAGTAATAAAATAAACTAACCTTCACTTTATTTGTTTTAAGCTGCCAAGTGGGTTTCTGGTGGTTAAAACATCATCATGGAAGTTGTTGGTGGGACCACTACACCATAACTTCCCAATAGAGGTTATGGTAGTGGGTTCCACCAGAATCTAACCTCCCGCAAGAGGTTATGACGTGGTGACCACCCGAAACCACATAACCTCCCATTTTGAATAATACGGGTGGGGACCACCCAACCCCAATTAATGGGAGGAGAGTAAAACATCTTAACTCTCCCTAATTAATGAAGGAGATCCTCTTGACCTCCCCTTTAATTAATTGGTGCCAACTCATCAAATTAATTTGTGCTAACACTCATGAATTAATTAGGTGGGTACAATTAAATTTAATTCTACAATTTTAATTTTGTTCCAACAACTAAAATAATATGAAATCAATTATTTTTGGTTGGAATTTCTCATTTAGTTAAGCTTGGGAAGAGAGGATCTTGGGATAAAATCTCCCAACGAAGAATAAATAAAGAAGAACATCATCGAGGAGCGACTTCAACTTCCTTCATAAGATCCTTCTGACGTGGAGCATTTTCCACAACTGACCTAACCTCTACATTGTCATCAAAGAGCCGACGCAGCTTGGTATTGGAGGTGTATGGATGATGCGACAAACAACAAACTTTTTCGTCTTCTTCGCGCGACTTCAATGTCGAAAACCGACAACAAATGGTAGGGGGTTTAGTTTGTGTAATTTTCCTTTTCATTTTCTCTTATTCAGATTGGAAAGGAATCATTTTGTGGTTGTAAAACATTTGTTATGAAAAAGAAATGGATTTTGTAAGTACCTTTTCATCATAAACATAAACCACACAATGACTAAATAAGTATTTTATCCTTAGATCATATCACTTTTAAATCATAAGTTAGCCCAATTTATATCTTCTTCGATGGAATTTTTTTAATGATCTACTAGAAACTATTTTAGGGATTGTAAATTTTCATTGAATGCCACTTTTTAAAATAGGAATACATTTTTCTTTAAAAATTAATTTCATTAAAAATTCCCTTTTAAACATACAAAAGAAACATAAAATTCATTTAGATCACATATTTAGGATATTGTACACTCATAATCAAAAAAATGTTTTATAGCATAAATAAAATTAGATTCCTTTTCATCAAATTGGCCTTGAAAATATGGAAATGATCCTTTATAAATAATTGAAAACAGTTATTATAAAATTATCCTTTCTAGTTTGAAACAAATTAAATAATCAAAAAATTTGAAAATAATTTTCATTGAAAATATCCTTAAATATTAATAATTTAATTTTCTATGAAAATAATTCTCAAGGAAATAAGAAATTTGCATTCAAGTGATACATGTTACAATAAACTTTTAGTTAAAATTTTTAGCAATATCGAAACAATCCTAGATTGAAAAATAACATGAATATTTCTTTAAATAAATTTGGAAAATTAATTTATCGAAAAAAATTTCATTTATATAAAAAATGTAATATGTAAAAAAATTGATTTTTTAGAAAAAGTTGTTTTTGAGAAGAAGGTTTTTTCAATAGAAAAGATAAATAAAGAATATTTTTTATTAAAAACATTATATTGAAATATTCAGTGCATTAGGATATAAAAATTAATGGAAAAATTTATTATCAATAAGTAATTATATGAGAATAAAATAAATGAGTTTCATGAGAGATAGATCATTTGGTTATTTCATTGGAAGTATAATCGTGAGTAATCTTGATAAATAATTATATTATATAAAAAAACCCATACCACTTTGGTAACATGGGATCACATTCACCATCATAGAATATCATTAAATGAATATTTTAATATCTAGATAAAAAAGTAATTTCTTGATATTACATGTTAAATGGTTTTTATATACACCTCATAATAAAGATAGGGGTATAATATAACATATATTACAAATAATAAAAATTGAGTCAAAAATACCACACCACTTTTATTGTATGTCTACCGAAAACCCCACGATAGAGTGGTCAATAAATGGATGTATAATTAATCATAATTCTAATAATCATATAATTAATTCTTGGATATTAAATACGCCATATAAAAGAATCATTTTGTGGATATGGAAATTGTCTCAAGAAAACAAAATATGGATGGAAATCTCTTACCTTATGCCATGAATCCTATTATAAAAATTTGAACCTACAATAAAATAAATATAATATTATTGTAGATATATCAAAAAACCCAATTCATATGTATCAATCCATTTATGATTTATTTATGACCTATTATTACCCATTTATCAATATCATTTTCTTAAAGTAAGGTTTTTGGTAATATGTACATTGTTTTTCTTGTATGTTTTCACGTGTTATTTTCACCCCCCTACATTGACTGTGGTTCATAATAATAATAATGGTAACCATGATATATATGTCATATATATTCAGTATATATGTATTTATTATAATCCATAAGAGTTAGTCTTCGATAATGAAATACACCGTACATGGAGATGGATGGTTGTGCTTACATATTTACTTTGTTTCCATTTTCACAAAAAACAAATATAATGAAATAAAGGTACATCTTGTTTTACATTTAAAAAATACATTTTTATTACATATATATCACATGTTTCTATATAAACTAGTCCTTATTATCTTTTATCTATAGAGTATGTGAATAACGAATCACACCGCATTATGAGGCTATAACCTACCGTACATACCAACGATGTTATCGTATTCTGTCCGAATAGAATGTACATATATATATGATAAATAATAATTCTATAAGTATATATATGTTAAAAATATAAAATATTTTTATTTTATATTTTTATATTACCATCGAAATAAAGTAGAAATATAAAATACATCAAATCTGTTCATAAGGTGGTAGTCCACCACACACAAAAGAGATATTATTGATTTCAGATGTATTGGATTAAAAGAAGATATAAGTGGTATTATAAATTTATATGTGTAATAATATTTGAAATTTCATATATAAATATTAAATTCATCATTATATCCTATAGCAATAGGTGGTGATGGAGAATTAATAACATCAGTTCAAGAGGTGGTAGTCCATTATTCACGTGAATGATGATTTGGTGACACATTTGATAGAAGATGAGATGAATTTAAATTATTAAATTAAAATAATATCTCGTTAATATATGTACAATATTTAAGCTATTATATCACAATGTATTAAAATTAATTGATGGAGTTGGATGAAGAAATAATATAAAATTATCGGTAAGGGACATCACCTATTCTTTGGAAATGTTCTTTTGGTTTTCACCCAATTAAATAATAGGAATGATTTATATTTGAAATAGTTATTATAGGATGAGATGTGGAAATTAAATCAATTATTTTTTTGGATTATAAAAACTGAAAATATTATATGTGTCAATAGGAGAGGATAGTCGGTGTCCCTTAAAAAGTGCGGTGAGTAAGAAAAGTTGTTATTTTTGAAAAGAAAAATTTGTACACAAATTTTTAAAATGAGAAAAGGATCCAAATTGGTAAATTATTGTGTATAAAATATATAAGGTTTAAATATTTTAGTAAAATCATTATTGGAAATATTTCAATTTTATTCATCCATTTTATTTTATTCTTAACCCAATGGTAAACCCATTTTCATCTTAAATACGAATTTTTTTTATTTATGCTATTACTTTTGACCAAATAATTAGCTTTATCTTATTAGATAATATGAATAATATGTATTATAAATATAGAATATTTTTTAAAATTCATTTTTCTTAAGTAGAAAAGAATTAATTTAAAATTAATCTCGCAAGCCTGACTATAAACCCTTTTTCCAAAGGGATAATGTTAAATTTTTTAAAAGATTTTATATAATAATATTATAATAAATTGATTAAAAACACATAAATTGGAATAATTGATATATAATTGAACTAATTTAACATTTAAAACCAAATCAAAGAGAAATTCATTTTCTTAAGTACATAAAATGAAATTAAAATTCATAATAAAAAACAATATTTTGTATACTTATAGGGTCCTAAAGATTCCACCAAGAGGAAAAAATCCAACCATGACCACTTTACAGAAGGAATAAAGTGCATATATAAGTCTATAGAGGGGAAGGGACTCAAATTGAGTATCATTTCATTAAAGGATGTTAAATAAATTCATGTTTTCATGGTTTTTAAGTGCCCCACACACCATCACTGGGAATGGTATTTGGAGAAGATAGATTGCGAAGGGACAGGTATGCGAGGTAGTCTACAAACTGCTAGCCTATGAGGTGATATCCAAAAAGCAAGGGAATCTATGAACCGCATCCACTGAATTAATTGTGTGCATAAATTAAGTCTGTGTACCTTACCACAAACCCATAGGTTCACGGATGAAATGAACAGGCAGGGTTCCACGAACCATTATCGTGACTCGAACACTCTACAAACCCTAGTTGACCATGTCTTATGCGGGTCAAAATATTTCTTCAGTGGGCCTCCATAAATGATGTTTCATGCCCAATAGATACTATCACTAAGATTCTCTATAAAAGGAGAATATTTGAACTACATAGGGGAGATGGATAGAGATAAGGACAGATGATGAACGCTAGAGGGAGACTTTAAGGTTTCACTCCAGCTACTATATAGTTTCATCAGGAAATGCACGAACTGTGGATCACTTCCTCCGCTAGTATAGCCATATTCAAACAATAAAACAGGGTAGTTGAATAATAATAATAGAACTGTGAACCTAACTAGTAAACATCGAACCAAAGGTTTCTCGCAGATGAATTTCCCACTAATGGTAATACCCATGACCCTCTTTCAATATGGTCCTCCATTTAGCATACCACTATGTAGACTAAGGCTGGTGTCACGTACCGAATTGGTATGAGGATATAACCCAAATAGGCACGGTGAGCCATGTACCTCATTGGTACATGGTGGACTACCCCATGCCTCCGTACCACACTTGTATGTGAATGGACCTTCTTCCCGCAAATCGCTATGGTATACAGAGCCTTCCCCATCCTGCAAGAGAAAATAGTACATGGAATGGTGTGTTTTCATGTTTTATTTCATCTGAGTCCAACATCACCCTTCCATTTCCGTCTAGTCCTCTATGATCCCCCCACTAACCAGTCCTCCCACACTAGGTCAAAGCCACATACATGGACACTAGACCCTTATGATCACTCCATCACACTACTAGAAAAGGGGGCATTGGAGCCCCCCAGACTCGGGCGACCGCCATTGGCGGTCGCTATAGCTAACCATTAGCGACCGCCAATGGCGGTCTCTAACCTGCATAAAAAAATTCGTGGGGTTTCTGCGCCCCCCCCCCCCCCCCCCCGCGCCTCGATCTCCCTCCGCCCTAACCCCCTCCCTCCCTCGCCGCCCTCCCTCGCGCCGCCCTCCCCTCCCCCGCCGCCCGGCCTCCCCCGCCGCCCGGCCTCCCCCGCCGCCCGGCCTCCCCCGCAGCCCGGCCTCCCCAGCCGCCCGCCCTCCCCCGCCGCCCGCCCTCCCCCGCCGCCCGCCCTCCCCCGCCTCCCGGCCTCCCCCGCCGCCAGCCCTCCCCCGCCACCTGCCATCCGGCCTCCGGCCGCCGCCCTCCGCCCTCGGGCCTCCGGCCGCCGCCCTCCGGCCTCTCGGCCCTCCCCCCCCCCCCCCCACCCCGGACGGCACCCGCACCCCGGACAGCCACCGGCGCACACTCCGGACCGCCCCCCGCACCCCGGACGCCTCCCTGCACCCCGGACAGCACCCCCCCCCCCCCCCCCGCGCACTCCGGACCGCCCCTCGCACCCCGGACGCCTCCCCGCACCCCGGACAGCCCACCCCCCCCCCCCCCCCCCCCCGCGCACTCCGGACTGCCCCCCGCACCCTGGACGCCTCCCCGCACCCCGGACAGCCCCCCCTGCACTCGGACCCCCCCCCCTCCGAACCCGGACAGCCCCCCCCCCCCCCCCCGCACCCCGGACAGCCCCCCCCCCCCCCGCACTCGGACACCCCCCCTCCGAACCCGGAAAGCCCCCCTCGCACCCCGGATAGGACCCCCGAACCCCGGACACCCCACCCCGCACCCCCGACAGCCCCCCTTCACCCCAGAAATCCCCCCCTCCCCCGCACCCCGGACACCCCCGCACCCCGAACACCCCTGCCCGCACCCCTGACAGGCCCCTGACACCCCGGACACCCCTCCCCGCACCTCGGACAGCCCCCCCCCCCCCCCCCCCCACCCCCCGACCCCGGACACCCTCGCCCCCTCGCTGCCCGTCCCCCGTCCCCTCACCGCCTCCTCTCCTCCAGCTCCCCGCCGCCGCTGCCGCCCATCCCCTCCCTTTCCGCACCGCCTTTGGCTCCGGCTCCCCTTTGCTGCCTCCTCTCCCTCGCAGCACCGCCTTCGGCTCCCCTCCCTTTCAGGTTTGTAGCTCAATCAGGTAACATGAGCTTTCAGTTACATTATTAATTTATCATTGGTTCATAAACAAATGGTTAATATTTATTTTGAATATAGTTGATTTGAAAAATGTAAATGTAATAAGTATTGTGTAAATGTTTGTTATACAGATATTATTATGGATAAGAGTTGGATTGATCTTCCAAATCGAACGTCTAGAGAATATTTCAATGGCATTATGCAGTTTATTGACTTCACGAGAGGATTTGAAAGTGACTATATTAGTTGTCCATGTAGAAAATGTGCTAACAGATATCAATTCACACGAGATACTGTGAGGGACCACCTTTTCATTAATAGATTTCTGAAAAATTATAAGAGTTGGACTCGTCATGGAGAAGAATATGTTCGTTGTCAAAATACAGATGCAGCTCAGATAGATGTTTATGCAAGGATGACTAATCCAATGCATGAAATGCTTACTGAAATGGTACGTGGGTTTGATCCAGAAGGCATTGACATCCAGAATCTTGAGACCGGTGAGATAAATCTTCACTCTGGTGCAGATCGTGATTCGAGGAGGTTTTATGAAGTACTTGATGATGCGAAAACAGAATTATATCCTGGATGTACTTCTTACAATAAACTGTCGTTTATCATGGAGTTGTTGCATTTGAAGACTTTGAATAATTGGTCAGACACATCATTCGACATGCTTTTGGTTTTATTGAAAAAAGTTCTTCCTGTCGACGCTAAGATTCCTGAGTCGTATTACTATGCTCGTAAGTTGACAGAGAACTTAGGTTTTACATACGAGACTATAGATGCATGTGCAAATAACTGTATGTTGTTTAGAAATGAAACTGCTCATTTGGATATTTGTATGGTTTGTGGCGCTTCCAGGTGGAAAGAGAACAGGGGAAATAAGACTCATCAAAGTCAGATTGTGATACAGGGGAAACCGATTGCCGTAAAGCAAATTTGTTACTTTCCCCTTAAACCGAGGTTGAAAATATTTTTTATGTCATCTAAAGTTTCTAATTTAATGAGATGGCATGCAGAAAGTGTTCATGAAAGTGACATGTTAACCCACCCAGCAGACTCTCATGCATGGAAGGATTTTGATAAGAGACATCCCAACTTTGCTAAAGATGTTCGTAATGTCCGATTGGGATTGGCAGAAGATGGTTTCAATCCATTCAAGTCTATGGTTGGTGCAACTCATAGCACATGGCCCGTGGTGTTGGTTCCATATAATCTTCCTTCGTGGCTTTGTATGAAGCAACAATTTATATTACTTTCCACTCTTATTGATGGACCTAAAAGTCCGGGGGATAAGATTGATGTTTACCTTCATCCATTGATTGATGAGTTGAATGAATTCTGGGGCGATGGTGTGATGACTTATGACTGCGAAACGAATGAAATGTTCAAACTGCATGCTGCTTTATTGTGGACAATCAATGACATCCCATCTTATACAAATTTATCAGTCTGGAGTACGAAAGGGGAATTTGCTTGCCCTTGTTGCAATAAAAGTAAAAAATCTGTATGGCTTAAACATTCCAAAAAATGGGCATACATGGGTCACATGCGTTTTCTCCCTCCCCAACACAGGTTCGGAAAGGACAGAGTGGAATTTGATGGTTCTAGAGAGTTCAGCCCAGCACCAAAGATCATGACAGGAGTCGAAATGTTATCGCAGATTGAGGAAGAAAACATCCGCACGGTATATGAAATTCAGGATTTGGTGGCTCCTCCAGTACGCAATATTCGTGCTGCGGGTAGGCAGCGCAGTCACAATTGGAAAAAGAAAAGTATTTTTTATAGTCTTCCGTATTGGAAAACTAACATGTTGAGGCATAATTTCGATGTCATGCACATTGAAAAAAATGTTTGTGATAACATATTGTGGACCATTTTAGGTGTTAGTGGAAAGTCAAAGGACCATGTTAATGCACGCCGTGATTTGGAAGAAATGGGTTTAAGGAAACAGTTGCATTTACAGTTAGCTGAGGGAAACAAGGCATATATGCCTGCTGCACAGTATTCGATGACTACAGAGGAGAAAGAGACATTTCTTTCCATTTTGAAGATGGTCAAGGTGCCTGATGGTTACTCTTCTAATATTTCAAAGTGTGTGAATCTGACGAGCAAGACATTGCATGGGTTGAAAATTCATGACAATCACATATTACTTCAGCAGTTGATTCCAATCGCAATTTGTGATTGTTTATCCCCAAATGTTGTTCATCCCTTGATTGAGATGAGTAATTTTTTTAGACAGCTTTGTTTAAGAAATCAACGAATGAGTGATTTAAAAAGTTTGCAGGACCGAATTGTTCTTACGCTTTGTCACTTTGAGAAACTTTTCCCCCCCTCATTTTTCGATGTTATGGTCCACTTGACAGTGCACCTAACTGATGAAGTAATGGCTGCTGGTCCAGTGCAATTCAGGTGGATGTATCCTATTGAACGGTATTTGAGTACATTGAAAAGATTTGTACGCAACAGAGCTCGTCCAAAGGCATCAATAGCCAATGGTTATTTGATGGATGAGGGTACTACCTTTTGTGCAGAATATCTTACGGATGTTGAAACAAAATTAGATAAGCCCTCTCGGATTCATGATGGTTCAGTTGGAGAAGGAACCACATTTGATATGGACAACATCGAGTGGATACAAGTACATCGATATATCTTGTTCAATACTCCATCAGTTGCACCATTAATGCAGTAAGTATCTTATCAATGTGCTTGTATAACTTTTACATGTTTTCTTTGCATAAGTTGATCTTTTAAACATCGCGTAATCATTTGCAGGAAACACATTAATGAGATAAAAGAAGAGATGCATCATGCGACTGAGTTGCAAATTCAACAATCTCATTATGCGGCATTTCATGATTGGTTCAAGGATTATGTATGTATAAATTGATTTTCATTATGAGTGAAGTATTAAACTAATTCTTTCTGCATATATCAGTATTGATTTTTATAAATTATGTAGGTTCGTAAGCTGAGGGAGTTAGGGGACCCCACGCTACCTGAAGTATTTATCCAACTGGCTGAGGGTCCATCTATAACGGCTCGTCGTTATAAAGCTATTGATGCTAATGGTTTTCGATTTTGCATTAAAGATGTTGATGACAAACGAGCAACACAAAACAGTGGCATCGGTTGTCCCTTTGTCGATTCTGGTTATTACTATGGTCAATTGATAGACATCATTGAAGTTGTATACACACACGATTTGAAGTACATATTGTTAAAGTGTAATTGGGTTGATCCAGTGCGTGGATGTAAAGTCGATCAATATCAGTTTTCATTGGTGAATTTTAACTATATGCTATACAGAAATAATGAACGAGTTGAGAATGAACCTTTCATTTTGACATCACAAGCGGAACAAGTATTCTTCGTTACTTTGCCTTCGGATCCAAGTTGGGAAGTTGTTGTCAAAATGTCTCGGAGAGGAGTGTTTTTATTTGAAGAAGATGAACCCGAGACTGTTCCGTTTGTTTACCAACAACTTGATGAACATACCGTAGTTCAACGTGAAGAAGATATTTATTGGGTCAGAGCGGCTGTTGAAGGAGAAACGGTCGATTTTCATGCTTAATGAAAGGTATAATTGTTTTCCCGCTATTCAGTAGAATGTCCTAGGATATCATAAATTATCTAATCATTTTATAAATCCTTATAAGTTTTAATCCTCACTTTTGTAAGTTAATTCAGTCATAAATATTTAGGTTGATTAACTTTCTGATTTTTTAAAATTCATTCACAACTAATTATTCAATCCATTTTTTGTTTGATTAACAGTTGTACAAGTTTGATTTATTTTGAACAATCCAATATATCTTTTAAACACTTTGGACTCATTACTGATATTTTGTATGACTGCAAACATGTCAGGGGAAGAGGCAGAAAATCCCCATCATCCATCTGAGGCATCTACGTCTCAGGGTCGAGGTATGTTTGAATGTCATTGTCTATATTTTTTATGTAGTTGACATATATATATATATATAACATTTGTCAATTTATATATAAAATTGTTTTCAACAGGATCAGACTCGGCTGCTTCTTCCTCTCGCAGGAGAGGCCCTGGTCATGGCATATTATCATGGAATTCTGACACGACGATAGATGTTTCATTTGATGAGGTATTTCATCCCGTGGGACCGAATGCCCCAACATTTATTCGTCAGCTGGGTCATATCATATGTGACCCACATCGATTTCCATTGACCACGCGTGATTGGGCTTCTATCCCTCAGGACACATTAGATCATCTATGGAGGGAGGTTCAGGTAAGAAAATAATTTTACTTTATTTTCTATTTATAAATAATACTAATATGTTTGATTATTTTCATTATAGCAAAATTTGAAAGTAGGCCCTGAAGAGTTTCGGCCCGTGTGTATGAGCAAATGTCGTAAGCTGTGGAAAGATTATAAAGGCAAAGTGAAGAGGGACCACTGGGTACCAAATGTGGGTGCCCTTGACATTTTGGAAAAAGTCCCGAGAGGTGTCCTCCCGGCTCAGTGGCGTGACTTGGTTGCATATTGGTCTACTGAGGGTGTTGCGGTTTGTATATTAATTATTTTTCTATATATATATTTTCAAGAATATGTGATTTGTTTGAAATTTGAATGAATTGAATGTAGGAGGTGTCAACACGCCATTCGGAGAATCGAGCGTTGCAGGGACCAGCTCACAGGCTCGGGACTCGTCACGTGTCTCAGATCCGACATGAGGTATATATTATTCATTTTTTAATTTATTAATTAATATGGTTTTGTGTTTATATTCTTTTAATATACAGTTGCGAGGGCAAGGTGCAACAACTGATAAAATGTCGGTGTGGATAAGGACTCGTGATCACAATGATCCAGAGGTTGCAGCATTGATAGTAAGTGTCTGTACTTACCAATAATTACATAAATCTATATATTAACATATATATATTTATATATATTTAAATATTTCATAGGATCAATTTGAAGCTGAGTTAGAACATCTGCCAGAGGACCAGCGACAGCTTCCCATGCGACGGGATGAGATCTTTCATCGCATTATTGGTCGGGACGGGCATGGATATAGTTTGACCTATGGAGCAGGGATTCCTCGTTCTGTAGTGTCACGCGTTGTGGTTGTCGGTCCTGTTGTTGCTCATATGACACAGCAGATGTCAGATTTTGAGGCATGGCTGCGCGCTTCCGAGGAGACAAATGCGCAATTGACAGCTGAGGTTAGAGCACTGTGGGAATATGTGCGTCGAGCTGATGGTACAGGGGATCATACGACGCAGGTATATACTGTATTTATTTATTTAATTTAAATTATTTTTGTTATTAAAATATTTATAATGTTTATTTGTTGTAGGCACCTGGCCCACCAGAAGGAGGTAGCAGTGATGGCAACGCGTGACGCACCATATATTCACGAGATATGTTTTTTGTTTTTACTGGTAGGGTTGCCATTGATTACTGTATTTATTCATTTAAGTAATGCATTATTACCATCCATGGTGGTCTTTTAAATATTTTATACACATATTGAGTTTTTGATCAGATAATCTTGAATGATTCTACATTTGAAAAAGTTGAACTAATTCCAACAGACCCCCGACACCCCCGTACAGCCCCCCGCACCCCCGTACAGCCCCCCCGCACCCCCGTACAACCCCCCGCACCCCCGTACTGCCCCCCGCCACCCCCGTACAGCCCCCCGCCACCCCCGTACAGCCCCCCGACACCCCCGAACAGCCCCCCGACACCCCCGTACATCCCCCCGTACAGCCCCCCCGACACCCCCGTACACCCCCCGTACAGCCCCCCGCACCCCCGTACAGCCCCCCGATTGTGTCGTTTTCAGCAGCGCGGCGCGCGCTGAAATGGCGCGTTGGGGGGTCAAAACCACCCGAACGACCTCTGAATGCCACGAAACTTACGACAACATCTGGGGCATGAATTGTGAAATGTTCGGCCAGACGGCACCTCATTCGGAGGTGCCGTTTAACCGCGGCGGCCGGAAACGCGTTTCCGGCGCCCTTAAACACCAAAACGGCGTGCGGCGGTCCAATTCGGAGCAAACGTGCTCCGAACTACTTGAAACTACACGGGAACGATAGAAATATTATTCCTGAGATGCAGGAGGAGGCCGCATGTCCATCGGACGTGCGGTGCGCACGACACGTCCGATTGTGTCCGTTTCAGCAGCGCGTCGCACGCTGAAATGGCGCGTTGGGGGGTCAAAACCACCCGAACGACCTCTGAATGCCACGAAACCGTACGACAACATCCGGGGCATGAATTGTGAAATGGTCGGCCAGAAGGCACCTCATTCAGAGGTGCCGCGTGACCGCGGCGGCCGGAAACGTGTTTCCGGCGCCATTAAACACTAGAACGGCGTGCGGCGGTCCCATTCGGAGCAAACGTGCTCCGAACGACCTGAAACCGCACGGGAACGATAGAAATATTATTACTGAGATGCAGGAGGAGGCGGCACATCCATCGGATGTGCGGTGCGCGCGGCACGTCCGATTATGTCGTTTTCAGCAGCGCGACGCGCGCTGAAATGGCACGTTGGGGGGTCAAAACCACCCGAACGACCTCCGAATGCCACGAAACCGTATGACAACATCCGGGGCGTGAATTGTGAAATGGTCGGCCAGACGGCACCTCATTCGGAGTTGCCGTGTGACCGCGGCTGCCGGAAACGCGTTTTCGGCGCCATTAAACACCAAAACGGCGTGCGACGGTCCAATTCAGAGCAAACGTGCTCCGAACGACCTGAAACCGCACGGGAACGATAGAAATATTATTCCTGAGATGCAGGAGGAGGCCGCACGTCCATCGGACGTGCGGTGCGCGCGGCACGTCCAATTGTGTCCTTTTCAGCAGCGCGGCGCGCGCTGAAATGGCGCGTTGGGGGGTCAAAACCACCCGAACGACCTCCGAATGCCACGAAACCGTACGACAACATCCGGGGCGTGAATTCTGAAATGGTCGGCTAGACGGAACCTCATTCGGAGGTGCCGTGTGACCGCGGCGGCCGGAAACGCGTTTCCGGCGCCCTAAAACACCAAAACGGCGTGCGGCGGTCAATTCTCCGAGCAAACGTGCTCCGAACGACCTGAAACCGCACAGGAACGATAGAAATATTATTCCTGAGATGCAGAAGGAGGCCGCACGTCCATCGGACGTGTGGTGCGTGGGGCACGTCCGATTGTGTCGTTTTCAGCAGCGCGGCGCGCGCTGAAATGGCGCGTTGGGGGGTCAAAACCACCAGAACGACCTCCGAATGCCACGAAACTGTACGACAACATCCGGGGCGTGAATTGTGAAATGGTCGGCCAGACGGCACCTCATTCAGAGGTGCCGTGTCACCGCGGCGGCCGGAAACGCGTTTCTGGCGCCATTAAACACCAAAACGGCGTGCGACGGTCCAATTCGGAGCAAACGTGCTCTGAACGACCTGAAACCGCACGGGAACGATAGAAATATTATTCCTGAGATGCAAGAGGAGGCCGCACGTCCATCGGACGTGCGGTGCGCGCGGCACGTCCGATTGTGTCCTTTTCAGCAGCGCGGCGCGCGCTGAAATCGCGCGTTGGGGGGTCAAAACCACACGAATAACCTCCGAATGCCACGAAACCGTACGACAACATCTGGGGCATGAATTGTGAAATGGTCGGCCAGACGACACATCATTCGGAGGTGTCGTGTGACCGCAGCGGCCGGAAATGCGTTTCCGGCGCCATAAAACAACAAAACGGCGTGCGGCGGTCCAATTCGGAGCAAACGTGCTCCGAACGACCTGAAACTACACGGGAACGATAGAAATATTATTCCCGAGATGCAGGAGGAGGCCGCACGTCCATCGGACGTGCGGTGCGCGCGGCACGTTCGATTGTGTCGTTTTCAGCAGCGCGACGCGCGCTGAAATGGCGCGTTGGGGGGTCAAAACCACCCGAACGACCTCCGAATGCCACGAAACCGTACGAAACCATCCAGGGCGTGAATTTGGAAATGGTCGGCTAGACGGAACCTCATTCGGAGGTGCCGTTTGACCGCGGCGGCCGGAAACGCGTTTCTGGCGCCATTAAACACCAAAACGGCGTGCGGCGGTCCAATTCGGAGCAAACGTGCTCCAAACGACCTGAAACCGCACGGGAATGATAGAAATATTATTCCTGAGATGCAGGAGGAGGCCACACGTCCATCGGACGTGCGGTAAGCGCGGCACGTCCGATTGTGTCCTTTTCAGCAGCGCGGCGCGCGCTGAAATGGCGCGTTGGGGGGTCCAAACCACCCGAACGACCTCCGAATGCCACGAAACCGTACGACAACATCTGGGGCGTGAATTGTGAAATGGTCGGCCAAACGGCACCTCATTCGGAGGTGCCGTGTGACCGCGGCGGCTGGAAACGCGTTTGAGGCGCCCTAAAACACCAAAACGGCGTGCGGCGGTCCAATTCGGAGCAAACGTGCTCCGAACGACCTGAAACCGCATGACAACGATAGAAATATTATTCCTGAGATGCAGGAGGAGGCCGCACGTCCATCGGACGTGCGGTGCGCGCGGCACGTGTGATTGTGTCCTTTTCAGCAGCGCGGCGCGCGCTGAAATGGCGCGTTGGGGGGTCAAAACCTCCCGAACAACCTCCGAATGCCACGAAACCGTACGACAACATCCGGGGCGTGAATTGTGAAATGGTCGGCCAGACGGCACCTCATTCCGTGGTGCCGTGTGACCGTGGCGGCCGGAAACACGTTTCCGGCGCCCTAAAACACCAAAACGGCGTGTGGCGGTCCAATTCGGAGCAAACGTGCTCCGAACGACCTAAACCCGCACAGGAATGATAGAAATATTATTCCTGAGATTTAGGAGGAGGCCGCACGCCCATCGGACGTGCGGTGCGAGCGGAACGTCCGATTGTGTCGTTTTCAACAGCGCGGCGCGCGCTGAAATGGAGCGTTGGGGGGTCAAAACCACCCGAACGACCTCCGAATGCCACGAAACCGTACGACAACATCCGGGGCGTCAATTGTGAAATGTTCGGCCAGACGGAACCTCATTCGGAGGTGTCGTATGACCGCGGCGGCCGGAAACGCGTTTCGGGCGCCATTAAACACCAAAACGGCGTGCGGCGGTCCAATTCCGAGCAAACATGCTCCGAAGGACCTGAAACCGCACAGGAACGATAGAAAAATTATTCCTGAGATGCAGGAGGAGGCCGCACGTCCATCAGACGTGCGGTGCGCGCGGCACGTCCGGTTGTGTCCTTTTCAGCAGCGCGGCGCGCGCTAAAATGGCGCGTTGGGGGGTCAAAACCACCCGAACGACCTCTGAATGCCACGAAACCGTACGAAAACATCCGGGGCGTAAATTGTGAAATGGTCGGCCAGACGGCACCTCATTCGGAGGTGCCGTGTGACCGCGGCGGCCGGAAATGCGTTTCCGGCGCCCTAAAACACCAAAACGGCGTGCGGCAGTTCAATTCGGAGCAAACGTGCTCCGAACGACCTGAAACCGCACGGGAACAATAGAAATATTATTCCTGAGATGTAGGAGGAGGCCGCACGTCCATCGGACGTGCGGTGTGCGCGGCACGTCCGATTGTGTCGTTTTCAGCAGCGCGACGCACGCTAAAATGGCGCGTTGGGAGGTTAAAACCACCCGAACGACCTCTGAATGCCACGAAACCGTACGACAACATCTGGGGCGTGAATTGTGAAATGGTCGGCGAGACGTCACCTCATTCGGAGGTGCCGTGTGACCGCGGCGGCCGGAAACGCGTTTCTGGCGCCATTAAACACCAAAACGGTGTGCGGTGGTCCAATTCGGAGCAAACGTGCTCCGAATGACCTGAAACCGCACGGGAACGATAGAAATATTATTCCTGAGGTGTAGGAGGAGGCCGCACGTCCATCGGACGTGCGGTGCGCACGGAACGTCCGATTGTATCCTTTTCAGCAGCGCCGCACGCGCTGAAATGGCGCGTAGGGGGTCAAAACCACCCGAACGACCTCCGAATGACACGAAACCGTACGACAACATCCGGGGCGTGAAATGCAAAATGGTCGGCCAGACGGCACCTCATTCGGAGGTGCCGTGTGACCGCGGCGGCCGGAAACGCGTTTCCGGCGCCCTAAAACACCAAAACGGCGTGCGGCGGTCCAATTCGTAGAAAACGTGCTCCGAACGACCTGAAACCGCACAGGAACGATAGAAATATTATTCCTGAGATGCAGGAGGAGGCCGAACGTCCATCAGACGTGCGGTGTGCGAGGCACGTCCGATTGTGACGTTTTCAGCAGCGCGACGCGCGCTGAAATCGCGCGTTGGGGGGTCAAAACCACCCGAACGACCTTCGAATGCCACGAAATCGTACGAAAACATCCGGGGCGTGAATTGGGAAATGGTCGGCCAGACGGCACCTCATTCGGAGGTGCCGTGTGACCGCGGCGGCCGGAAACGCGTTTCCGGCGCCATTAAACACCAAAACGGCGTGCGACGGTCCAATTCGGAGCAAACGTGCTCCAAACCATCTGAAACCGCACGGGAACGATAGAAATATTATTCTTGAGATGCAGGAGGAGGCCGCACGTCCATCGGACGTGTGGTGCACGCGGCATGTCCGATTGTGTCCTTTTCAGCAGTGCGGCGCGCGCTGAAATGGCGCGTTGGGGGGTCAAAACCACCCGAATGATCTCTGAATGCCACGAAACCGTACGAAAACATCTGGGGTGTGAATTGTGAAATGGTCGGCTAGACGGCACCTCATTTGGAGGTGTCGTGTGACCGCGGCGGCCGGAAACGCGTTTTCGGCACCCTAAAACACCAAAACGGCGTGCGGCGGTCCAATTCGGAGCAAACGTGCTCCGAACGACCTGAAACCGCACGGGAACGATAGAAATATTATTCCTGAGATGCAGGAGGAGGCCGCACGTCCATCGGACCTGCGGTGCACGCGGCACGTCCGATTGTGTCGTTTTCTGCAGCGCGACGCGCGCTGAAATGGCGCGTTGGGGGGTCAAAACCTCCCGAACGACCTCCGAATGCCACGAAACCGTACGACAACATCTGGGGCGTGAATTGTGAAATGGTCGGCCAGAAGGCACCTCATTCGGAGGTTTCGTGTGACCGCGGCGGCCGGAAACGCGTTTCCGGCACCCTAAAACACCAAAACGGCGTGTGGCGGTCCCATTCGGAGCATACGTGGTCCGAACCACTTGAAACCGCACGGGAAAGATGGAAATATTATTCCTGAGATGCAGGAGGAGGCCGCACATCCATCGGACGTGCGGTGCGTGCGGCACGTCCGATTGTGTCATTTTCAGCAGCGCGGCGCGCGCTGAAATGGCGCGTTCGGGGGTCAAAACCACCCGAACGACCTTCGAATGCCACGAAACCGTACGACAACATCCGGGGTGTGAATTGTGAAATGGTCGGCCAGACGGAACCTCATTCGGAGGTGCCATGTGACCGCGGCGGCAAGAAACGCGTTTCCGGCGCCATAAAACACCAAAACGGCGTGCGGCGGTCCCATTCGGAGTAAACGTGCTCCGAACGACCTGAAACCGCACGGGAACGATAAAAATATTATTCCTGAGATGCAGGAGGAGGCCGCACGTCCATCGGACGTGCGGTGCGCGCGGCACGTTCGATTGTGTCGTTTTCAGCAGCGCGGCGCGCGCTGAAATGGCGCGTTGGGGGGTCAAAACCACCCGAACGACCTCCGAATGCCACGAAACCGTACGACAACATCCGGGGCGTGAATTGTGAAATGGTCGGCCAGACGGCACCTCATTTGGAGGTGCCGTGTGACCGCGGCGTCTGGAAACGCGTTTCCGGCGCCCTAAAACACCAAAACGGCGTGCGGCGGTCCAATTCGGAGAAAACGTGCTCTGAATGACCTGAAACCGCACAGGAACGATTGAAATATTATTCCTGACATGCAGGAGGAGGCCTCACGTCCATCGGACGTGCGGTGCGCGCGGCACGTCCGATTGTGTCGTTTTCAGCAGCGCGGCGCGCGCTGAAATGGCGCGTTGGGGGGTCAAAACCACCCGAACGACCTCTGAATGCCACGAAACCGTACGACAACATCCGGGGTGTGAATTGTGAAATGGTCGGCCAGACGGAACCTCATTCGGAGGTGCCGTGTGACCGCGGCGGCAGGAAACGTGTTTCCGGCGCCATAAAACACCAAAACGGCGTGCGGCGGTCCCATTCGGAGTAAACGTGCTCCGAACGACCTGAAACCGCAAGGGAACGATAGAAATATTATTCCTAAGATGCAGGAGGAGGCCGCACGTCCATCGGACGTGCGGTGCGCGTGACACGTTCGATTGTGTCGTTTTCAGCAGCGCGGCGCGCGCTGAAATGGCGCGTTGGGGGGTCAAAACCACCCGAACGACCTCCGAATGCCACGAAACCGTACGACAACATCCAGGGCATGAATTGTGAAATGGTCGGCCAGACGGAAGCTCATTTGGAGGTGCCGTGTGACCGCGGCGTCCAGAAACGCGTTACTGGTGCCCTAAAACACCAAAACGGCGTGCGGCGGTCCAATTCGGAGAAACGTGCTCCGAACGACTTGAAACCACACGGGAACGATAGAAATATTATTCCTGACATGCAGGAGGAGGCGGCACGTCCATCGGACGTGCGGTGCACGCGGCACGTCCGATTGTGTCGTTTTCAGCAGTGCGGCACGTGCTGAAATGGCGCGTTGGTGGGTCAAAACCACCCGAACGACCTCTGAATGCCACGAAACCGTACGACAACATCCGGGGCATGAATTGTGAAATGGTCGGCCAGACGGAACCTCATTCGTAGGTGCCGTGTGACCGCGGCGGCCGGAAACGCGTTTCCATCGCCATTAAACACCAAAACGGCTTGCGGCGGTCCAATTCGGAGCAAACGTGCTCCGAACGACCTGAAATGAGATTATTTCTTGAATCGAAGTTTTTAAATTATTATAGCACAATGATTTGATATTATATATATATTAAATATATATTAAAACATTTAAAATATATTATATATATATATATATATTTTTAAAATATTGTATTTAATAGTATATATATGAATATTTTTACATATATATATATATATATATTTATATTTATATTCAATTCAATAAAAAAATTTTAAATTTTTTTTTAGAATAGAGACCGCCATAGGCGGTCGCTATAGGGTGCCCGGTAGAGGGCCTTCAGCGACCGCCTGGCGGTCGCTATAGGCCTCTAGCGACGAGGCAACAGCGACCGCCAATGGCAGTTGCTGCGCGGCCGCTAAAGACCTTTAGAGATCGCCAATGGCAGTCGCTAATGGCCTTATTTATAGTAGTGTCAGGTGTATCAGTGCTCCCCATTGAGTCTACATAAGCATGGTAAGTGGAGTCACGAAGGCCCTCCTCATAAAGGATAAGGCTTCGCACCACTAGAAATTCAGGCTATAGCCACGGACCTATAGCCACGGTTTTATAGGTCCGTGGCTATATCTTTTATACTGCCACGATTAATATTCTATCCGTGGCTATATCTAGCTGCTCCGTTTTTTTTTCCCAAACCCATCGGGCTCTTCTCCTCCCCCTCGCGATTCCTCACCGCGCCCTCCCCCTCCCCGACGCCTCCAGGCCGAGACCTCCTCCACGCCACGCCCTCCTCGCCGCCGCGCCCTCCTCGCTGCCGCGCCCTCCTCGCCGCACCTCCCCCCTCCCCGAACTCACTCCTACGGAACCCTCCCCGACTCACTCCCCTCCCCCGACGCACTCCCCTCCCCGGACGACCGCTCCTCCCCCCTCCCCGGATGACAGCGCCTCCCCCGACGCCGACGGACTCCCCCGATGGACTCCCCTCCTCCGGACGACCGCAACTCCCCTACTCCCGACGGAATCTCCTCCTCCGACGAACTCTCCTCCTCCCGACGACCTCATTGCCGGTATCTTTATCATTCCATTTTTTATCACTTCAGTTTCACTGCAACCTATTTTTTAGGTTTCCCCATCTTGGTGTCATAATGAGAGACCAAATGAATCAAATGTTTCTACAGTTTTCCTATGCCATTACAAATTGAAATGTTGGGTTCCTAATGTTTATAGGGGGAAGATTCAAATCTACCCATTTGAGGTAAAGCATCTTCTCTAATTTTATTATCACGTTCCATTCCTCCATTTTTCTTTTTCTGCCTTCATGCGGATGAATCCCTATCTCATCTTTTCGTGAATTGCACCTTCACAATCAGACTATGGGAGTATGTACAGATGGTTTTCTGCTGCTGTCTGGACCTGTAGGGAATTGAGGCACTGCTTCTCTCCATTTGCTGATTCCAGTGCAGTGAACAGGTTCGTGCCCTTATGATGTCTGCTTCTGTTAGATTGTTATCATTTATTTGGAAAGCAAGGAATGAGTTGGTTTTCAATAACCGTATACCCTCTTTTCATGCTGGTGTTTTTGAATTTTTGGAAGGCAATGCTCTGAACTTCGCTGCAATCCATCATCTTCAATTCCCCAACAGGATCCATAGGTAATTACAGAACAATACCATGACCTGCAACTCATCTGGGTTTCTTCAATTGGGTGTGAGTCAAGTAGCTTGGTTTCAGGGATGAGTTGGTGATCGAAGCTGGCACTAATGCCGGGGCACTTCTTGTGGATGGGCTCGGGGACTGGATTCTAATTGAAGCGACTTCGGATCAGGACATTGATTTCGTGAGGGATACATCATTCAACTTACTGCAAGGTTGCAGGATGCGAAATACAAAGACGGTACGTGATGTGGTTTTAGATAATAAGATGATTGGGTTGATCATGTAGTTTTGATAATTTTGATGTGTGGAAGTTTACTACTGTGGCAGGAGTATGTTTCGTGCCCGTCTTGTGGGAGGACTCTTTTCGACCTTCAAGAAATAAGTGCGGAGATACGTGAAAAGACCTCTCATTTACCCGGTGTTTTGGTAACTCTCTCCCCCCTTCCAGTTCCATTAATTTTCAAGAAAATCATTTGTGATATCTTAGACCCTCTTTGGTTCAAGGAATCCACTATGAGAGAATCGCTCCCTCTCTCTCAATCAGTTCCATCAATTTTCAAAGAATTGATTTATGATCTCTTAGAACCTGTTTGGTTTAAGGAATCCACTATGAGAGACCCCTCCCCCCATCTGTTAGTTCCATTAATTTTGAAGGAATTCATTTGTGATCTCCTTGATGTTCTCTCATAGTGGATTCCTTAAACCAGACAGGGGGCAGGGGGCAGGGGGCAGGGGGCAGGGGGCAGGGGTGTCCAGCAGGGGGAGGGGTGTCCAGCAGGGGGAGGGGTGTCCAACAGGGGGAGGGGCTGTCCAGCCAGGGGGGAGGGGTGTCCAGGGTCTGGGGGGGACTGGCAGGGGTGTCCGAGGTTTGGGGGGGGGGGGGCTGTCACGCCGCGGTCACGCCGCGGTCACGCCGCGGTCACCATTAATATATTTGAGGGCTAACTTGGATTCTCCCTTCATATCCATTTGGGGGAAATAAATATCATCTGATAACTTATGACCAGTAATGAGAGCCTAATAATTTGCCTCATCATCAGTGAAACCTTATAAAAATAGGAAAAAGTATGATTGGACGTCTTGTGTTGGTGTGATAAAGACAACCACCTGGCCTACTCAATTAAGATTAGAATTATTAAGCATTATTTCAGTCGATCTTTGAAAATCACCATCAAAATATGTTTTCTAATACTCTTTGACATGATCCACTAAGAGGGTAGCCTCATTTGGGAAATCAACATTCAGGGGAGTATCATGATTCTATATATAATATCACAACTTCTACACTGTAAAAACTATTGCGAGGAAACTCTTATCTATAGGGGAGTATCTATTCTATTTATCGAGGAGCATCCGACTATGATATTATAAACAATTTTCTATTACCTCTGTTTTTTTGGGTTAGATGGGTTACAAGGGATCATTCCAAGGAAGTCCCATAAATGAACAATGTCTTTCCTAAAATGGAAGAAATCAAAACTGACTGTTGTAAAAGATAATGCTTAATGTTATCAATAATCGATATGGAACTCCTCATCCAATTTTTTAATAGGTACTTTATTCATTGGACACTAGAGGATCTTACACTATCCAACTAGATTCACATTAAATCAGTTTATATAGGTGAATAAACTGGTTATAGGTACAATCCATAGGTTAGAGATATCATAGTAGTGCATGTTATTGAGGTAGAGTACCACAACTAAATTCATTTAATAATAAAATTATTAGATGTGGGTGATGAATTTATATTGTTTCCTGATTTTTTCAGTTGGTAATAATTAAACCATTGGTAATTTAACATCCTTCAATGCACCTCATATTTTTGAGCAACAATGTTCTAATGATTTGTTCTTGATAACTAATTGAGAGTGTTAATGTTCAGGTTGCTCCAAAGTGATGAAGGATGGAGATCAATTTTATACAGGATGTGTTTTTTAGGCCATCGCCATCCTTGCAATGAAGCTCACCAGGGTCTCAAATTACGGTATGCTCATAGAACTAGGATTAGAAACTGGTTCATCTATGGTGAGGGGTGCTGTCAAGCTTTGGGACATGGGGTTGGGTAAGAAGAAGATGTGGGGGTTGAGGAAGAAGAGGAGGGTATTTTGGAACTTTTAAAACTTGAACATCCATTCCACAAACTAAATTGGATTACCCCTGATCCGAGCACCCAAGTCGGCCTGTGGAAAGGCTTGAGGGTCATTCTCAATCCCTTCGAGCTAACAACAATTGTCGAGACATCAAATTATGCTCTATGAGAATAATTTTCCTAGATGAATATTATTCAACAAGTAGCAGAATTCCATAAAAATTTCAGCATGGTGCGTCCATGCCTTAGATGTCCTCGCATAACAAAATAAGTAGTTTCAGGGGGGCAGGTTGCAGGGGGCAGGGGGGCAGGTTGGAGGGGGGCAGGGGGTAGGTTGGAGGGGGGCAGGGGGCAGGGGGGCAGGTTACAGGGGGGCAGGAGGCAGGTTGTAGGGGGCAGGGGGGCAGGGGGAAGTTTCAGGGGGGCAGGGGGCAGGTTGGAGGGGGGAAGGGGGCAGGGGGGCAGGGGGCAGGTTGGAGGGGGGCAGGGGGGCAGGTTGCAGGGGGGCAGGGGGGCAGGTTGGAGTGGGGCAGGGGGCAGGGGGGCAGGGGGCACGTTGCAGGGGGGCAGGTTGGAGGGGGGCAGGGGGGCAGGTTGCAGGGGGGCAGGGGGGCAGGTTGGAGGGGGGCAGGGGGCAGGGGGCAGGGGGCAGGGGGCAGGTTGCAGGGGGGCAGGGGGCACGTTGCAGGGGGGCAGGGGGGTAGGTTGGAGGGGGGCAGGGGGCAGGGGGGAGGGGGCAGGGGGGAGGGTGGAGGGGTGCAGCTGTGAGCATAATTTCACATCCTATTGAAGTATAGATTCAACGATTTTTATAGATCTAGAGAAGTTATATTTCATAGTAACTTTGAACCAATCTACCTTAGTTTTTACTCTAGTTTTGTTCTGTTTTGAACTTTAAATTTTATAAATTAATGTATATGTTTACACTTATAGGAGATGAAATTTTGGAAACCAAAGGTATTTATTCAACAAGAAAAGAAGGGAAATTTTTTCCAATGATCTCAAATGAATAGAGCATCTACACCATGGGAGTAATAGTTTAAATTCTGTGATTTTTCTACTTAAACTTGAAAATTCACTTCTTTTTTTTAGTTGAAATAAATGGTTGGAAGTTGCCTTTTAATAAATTTTGTATGCTGAAATCATCTTGTTAAATCTGTTGGTTGTTGCTTCCTTTTTTACTACCTTTTTGTATTGAAATTCTGGTGTGTATGCTTATTTTAATGTTTTACTAAAAATCATTTTTGAACTTCAAATGTTAACATGCATCTACATTAAAATCCATGAATATGTGTTGAAGTTGTTAATATAGTAACTAGTGGGTATCATTCATGCATTTTGTGTGATTGTTTGAACTCTATGTTCTTCATTTCTTTTGTTTTTAATATATTAGTTATATGCTTTGTTTGTAATTAGATAAAAAAATTCTTTATTGTTACAAATTGATGCATATATCTAATTAATCATTTCTACCATAGGACGAGGTTGTTGGTGTTGGTTCAAATGCGGGCACGTTGGCATGCAACCGACAAGCAAGAGGGAACATCCATTCTTGGTAATGGGCATCTATGTGAACTTCACTTCTCAGTTATTGGTTTTGATTAGAGTGATATTAACATATTATTTTGTTCCCATGTAGTTTTACAAACATAAAATAAAAATTTAATCAGGGAAAGGTGCCCCCAAAATACATGCCCCTCGAACTGGATGTTCTATCCAATGTTTATCTCTATATCAGGAAGGGGTACATTGTCCTCATTCAAGGATTTTCCCGGGGGTGGGCCCTCTAGAGTAAATACAACACACTGAGAATAATCCATGTTTTTTTCATTAGAAGGACCATCCTAAGGTGATGTTGAAGTGATTAAGTCTGTAGTTTTCCCAGTATCCTTCTACACTGATATAACCCCTATCTTATCCACATTATAAGGGACAGTAGTTAATTGTGATGTGGTCGAGCAGACGGCACGTCAATCGGACGTGCCGTGTGCCCGCGGTGACCGGGAACGCCGTTCTGGTGTCATAAACGGCCAAAACGGGCGTCTAACGGTCAAACTCATAGCGAACGACATCGGATTGACCTGAAATCACAGGACAACATTCAAATTATTATTCGCGACGTGCACGCGCAGACGGCACATCAATCGGACGTGCGGTCTGCGCAGGAGGGCTCATTATGCGTTCTTTAAGCGTTGCGCGCGCTTGAGAAACGCGCGTGGGGGGTCCAAACGGGCCGAACGAATTGCGAATGGCCTGAAATCGGACGACATCAAAGGGTGAGTGAATTGTGATGTGGTCGAGCAGACGGCACGTCAATCGGACGTGCCGTGTGCCCGCGATGACCGGGAACGCCGTTCTGGTGTCATAAACGGCCAAAACGGGCGTCTAACGGTCAAACTCATAGCGAACGACATCGGATTGACCTGAAATCACAGGACAACATTCAAATTATTATTCGCGACGTGCACGCGCAGACGGCACGTCAATCGGACGTGCGGTCTGCGCAGGAGGGCTCATTATGCGTTCTTTAAGCGTTGCGCGCGCTTGAGAAACGCGCGTGGGGGGGTCCAAACGGGCCGAACGAATTGCGAATGGCCTGAAATCGGACGACATCAAAGGGTGAGTGAATTGTGATGTGGTCGAGCAGACGACACGTCAATCGGACGTGCCGTGTGCCCGCGGTGACCGGGAACGCCGTTCTGGTGTCATAAACGGCCAAAACGGGCGTCTAACGGTCAAACTCATAGCGGACGACATCAGATTGACCTGAAATCACAGGACAACATTCAAATTATTATTCGCGACGTGCACGCGCAGACGGCACGTCAATCGGACGTGCGGTCTGCGCAGGAGGGCTCATTATGCGTTCTTTAAGCGTTGCGCGCGCTTGAGAAAAGCGCGTGGGGGGTCCAAACAGGCCGAACGAATTGCGAATGGCCTGAAATCGGACGACATCAAAGGGTGAGTGAATTGTGATGTGGTCGAGCAGACGACACGTCAATCGGACGTGCCGTGTGCCCGCGGTGACCGGGAACGCCGTTCTGGTGTCATAAACGGCCAAAACGGGCGTCTAACGGTCAAACTCATAGCGAACGACATCGGATTGACCTGAAATCACAGGACAACATTCAAATTATTATTCGCGACGTGCACGCGCAGACGGCACATCAATCGGACGTGCGGTCTGCGAAGGAGGGCTCATTATGCGTTCTTTAAGCGTTGCGCGCGCTTGAGAAACGCGCGTGGGGGGTCCAAACGGGCCGAACGAATTGCGAATGGCCTGAAATCGGACGACATCAAAGGGTGAGTGAATTGTGATGTGGTCGAGCAGACGGCACATCAATCGGACGTGCCGTGTGCCCGCGGTGACCGGGAACGCCGTTCTGGTGTCATAAACGGCCAAAACGGGCGTCTAACGGTCAAACTCATAGAGAACGACATCGGATTGACCTGAAATCACAGGACAACATTCAAATTATTATTCGCGATGTGCACGCGCAGACGGCACGTCAATCGGACGTGCGGTCTGCGCAGGAGGGCTCATTATGCGTTCTTTAAGCGTTGCGCGCGCTTGAGAAACGCGCGTGGGGGGGTCCAAACGGGCCGAACGAATTGCGAATGGCCTGAAATCGGACGACATCAAAGGGTGAGTGAATTGTGATGTGGTCGAGCAGACGGCACGTCAATCGGACGTGCCGTGTGCCCGCGGTGACCGGGAACGCCGTTCTGGTGTCATAAACGGCCAAAACGGGCGTCTAACGGTCAAACTCATAGCGGACGACATCAGATTGACCTGAAATCACAGGACAACATTCAAATTATTATTCGCGATGTGCACGCGCAGACGGCACGTCAATCGGACGTGCGGTCTGCGCAGGAGGGCTCATTATGCGTTCTTTAAGCGTTGCGCGCGCTTGAGAAAAGCGCGTGGGGGGTCCAAACGGGCCGAACGAATTGCGAATGGCCTGAAATCGGACGACATCAAAGGGTGAGTGAATTGTGATGTGGTCGAGCAGACGGCACGTCAATCGGACGTGCCGTGTGCCCGCGGTGACCGGGAACGCCGTTCTGGTGTCATAAACGGCCAAAACGGGCGTCTAACGGTCAAACTCATAGCGAACGACATCGGATTGACCTGAAATCACAGGAAAACATTCAAACTATTATTCGCGACGTGCACGCGCAGACGGCACGTCAATCGGACGTGCGGTCTGCGCAGGAGGGCTCATTATGCGTTCTTTAAGCGTTGCGCGCGCTTGATAAACGCGCGTGGGGGGGTCCAAACGGGCCGAACGAATTCCGAATGGCCTGAAATCGGACGACATCAAAGGGTGAGTGAATTGTGATGTGGTCGAGCAGACGGCACGTCAATCGGACGTGCCGTGTGCCCGCGGTGACCGAGAACGCCGTTCCGGTGTCATAAACGGCCAAAACAGGCGTCTAACGGTCAAACTCATAGCGGACGACATCGTATTGCCCTGAAATCACAGGACAAAAATCCCATTATTATTCGCGACGTGCACGCGCAGACGGCGCGTCAATCGGACGTGCGGTCTGCGCGGTAGGGCTCATTATACGTTCTTTAAGCGTTGCGCGCGCTTGATAAACGCGCGTGGGGGGGTCCAAACGGGCCGAACGAAGTCCGAATGGCCTGAAATCGGACGAAATCAAAGGGTAAGTGAATTGTGATGTGGTCGAGCAGACGGCACGTCAATCGGACGTGCCGTGTGCCCGTGGTGACCGGGAACGCCGTTCCGGTGTCATAAACGGCCAAAACAGGCGTCTAAAGGTCAAACTCATAGTGGACGACATCGGATTGCCCTGAAATCACAGGACAACAATCCCATTATTATTCGCGACGTGCACGCGCAGACGGCGCGTCAATCGGACGTGCGGTATGCGCAGTAGGGCTCATTATGCGTTCTTTAAGCGTTGCGCGCGCTTGATAAACGCCCGGGGTTCTGTGCAGGGGGGTAGGGGCTGTATGGGGTTTGTCCGGGGGTGCACATGGGGGCTGTCCGGGGTTGCACATGGGGGCTGTCCGGGGGTGCACGGGGGGCTGTCCGGGGGGAATGGGGCTGCATGGGGTCTGTCCGGGGGTGCACATGGGGGCTGTCCGGGGGTGCACGGGGGGCTGTCCGGGGCTGGTCGGGGGGCTGTCCGGGGGTGCACAGGGGGTTGTCCGGGGCTGGCCGGGGGGCTGTCCAGGGGTGCACGGGGGGCTGTTTGGGGGTGCATATGGGGGCTGTCCGGGGGTGCATATGGGGGCTGTCCGGGGGTGCACGGGGGGGCTGTCTGGGGGTGCACGGGGGGGCTGTCCGGGGGTGCACGGGGGGCTGTCCGGGGGTGCACATGGGGGCTGTCCGGGGGTGCACGGGGGGCTGTCCGGGGCTGGTCGTGGGGCTGTCCGGGGGTGCACGGGGGGCTGGCCGGGGCTGGCCGGGGGACAAGCAGGGGGAAGGGGGGGCTGGCAGGGGGGCAGGGGGGGGGGGGGGGCTGGCAGGGGGACAAGCAGGGGGCAGGGGGGGGGGCTGGCAGGGGGACAAGCAGGGGGAAGGGGGGGGCTGGCAGGGGGGGCAGGCAGGGGCAGGGGGGGGCTGGCAGGGGCAGGGGGCGCTGGCAGGGGGACAAGCAGGGGGGTGGCCGGGGGGGCTGGCAGGGTGACAAGCAGGGGGAAGGGGGGGGGGCTGGCAGGGGGGCAGGGGGGGGATGGCAGGAGCAGGGGGGGCTGGCAGGGGGACAAGCAGGGGGGGCTGGCAGGGGGCGGCAGGGGGGCTGGCAAGGGGACAAGCAGGGGTGTGGCGGTGGGGGGGGGGTGGACTAACAGGGGGCAGTGGGGGACTAGCAGGGGGCAGGGGGACTAGCAGGGAGGGTGTCAGGGGGCAGTGGGGACTGGTAGGGGGGGCTGGCAAGGGGACAAGCAGGGGGGGTGGCGGGGGGGGGGGGGGGGACTAGCAGGGGGCAGTGGGGGACTAGCAGGGGGCAGGGGGGGAGCTGGCAGGGGGACAAGCAGGGGGCAGGGGGGGCTGGCAGGGGGACAAGCAGGGGGCAGGGGGTTTCCGGGGTTCTGTGCAGGGGGGATGGGGGCTGCATGGGGTCTGTCCGGGGGTGCACATGGGGGCTGTCCGGGGCTGTCCGGGGGTGCACGGGGGGCTGGCCGGGGCTGGCCGGGGGGGCTGTCCAGGGGTGCACGGGGGGCTGTCCGGGGGTGCATGGGGGGCTGTCCGGGGGTGCACGGGGGGCTGTCCGGGGGTGCACGGACAGGGGGGGTGTCCAGCAGGGGGGGTTGGCAGGGGGACAAGCAGGGCGGGGGGGCTGGCAGGGGGAAGGGGGGGGGGGGGGGTGGCGGCAGGGGGCAAGCAGGGGGCAGGGGGGTGGCCGGGGGGGCTGGAAGGGGGACAAGCAGGGGGAAGGGGGGGGGCTGGCAGGGGGGCAAGCAGGGGGCATGGGGGGGGGGCTGGCAGGAGCAGGGGTGGGGTTGGCAGGGGGACAAGCAGGGGGGGCTTGCAGGGGGACAAGCAGGGGGTGGTTGGGGGGGCTGGCAAGGGGTGCACGGGGGGCTGTCCGGGGGTGCATGGGGGGCTGTCCGGGGGTGCATGGGGGGCTGTCCGGGGGTGCACGGACAGGGGGGGTGTCCAGCAGGGGGGGTTGGCAGGGGGACAAGCAGGGGCGGGGGGGCTGGCAGGGGGAAGGGGGGGGGGGGCGGCAGGGGGCAAGAAGGGGGCAGGGGGGTGGCCGGGGGGGCTGGAAGGGGGACAAGCAGGGGGAAGGGGGGGGGGGGCTGGCAGGGGGGCAAGCAGGGGGCAGGGGGGGCTGGCAGGAGCAGGGGTGGGGCTGGCAGGGGGACAAGCAGGGGGGGCTTGCAGGGGGACAAGCAGGGGGTGGCTGGGGGGGCTGGCAAGGGGACAAGCGGGGGGGTGGCGGGGGGGGGGGGGGGACTAACAGGGGACAGTGGGGGACTAGCAGGGGGCAGGGGGACTAGCAGGGGGGGTGTCAGGGGGCAGGGGGGACTGGCAGGGGGGTGGCAGGGGGGGCTGGCAAGGGGACAAGAAGGGGGGGGTGGCGGGGGGGGGTACTAGCAGGGGGCAGTGGGGGACTAGCAGGGGGAAGGGGGGACTAGCAGGGGGGGAGCTGGCAGGGGGACAAGCAGGGGGCAGGGGGGGCTGGGGGCTGGGGGCTGTCCGGGGGTGCACGGGGGGCTGTCCGGGGCTGGTCGGGGGGCTGCTCGGGGGTGCACGGGGGGCTGGCTGGGGCTGGCCGGGGGGGGCTGTCCAGGGGTGCACGGGGGGCTGTCCGGGGCTGGTCGGGGGGCTTGCTCGGGGGGCTGCTCGGGGGTGCACCGGGGGCTGGCTGGGGCTGGCCGGGGGGGCTGTCCGGGGGTGCACGGGGGGCTGTCCGGGGGTGCACGGGGGGCTGTCCGGGGGTACTGGCAGGGGGGACTGGCCGGGGGTGGCATGGGGCTGTCCAGGGTGTGTCCAGGGGGTATTTTTTTTTATGAATTTGGACACCCTATAGCCACGGTTCAAAACCGTGGCTATTGATGTATTGCCGCGGTTTTAAACTGTGGCTATAGACATAATGCCACGGTTTTAAAACCGTGGCTATAGATTTTGTCCGGCCTTTAGTATAGCCACGGTTGAAACCGTGGCATTAGGTATACAGCCACGGTTTTAACCGTGGCTCTAAACCTATAGCCACGGTTTGAACCGTAGCTATAGAGTTAAAGCCACGGTTTGGAACTGTGGCTATAGGTCTAGGCCTATAGCCACGCCAAACTTGGCCACGGTTCCTCAAACCGTGGCTATTACCTATAGCCACGGTTTGAGGGCCTATAGCCACGGTTTAGAACCGTGGCTATAGCTAGAATTTCCAGTAGTGTCGGGAATTAAGGTGAGGCTACATTCCTTTAGTAACATGAATTCCATCCTTGGTATTCTAACGTGAACCTCCATATTCTTGGGATTAAGGGTGATCACTTTATTTTCCATTAAATGAGGAACCCTGACTAGTCAATGGGGTTATGTTCGCTCCCCACTTTTGGAAACGATGAAACTCCTCCCCTTCCTAGAACATGCCCTGGGGCCCTCCCACTGAGGTATGTTCACAATATTTTGCGGTTGGGATGGATGAACATTATTTCCATCTCACATGGAATGGTTCGTTGCTTCGTGCCCCCACCCACCGTCACCCCATCTTCTTCTGCTATGGGCTCTACCTCCCCCACTGATAGGGGAGGAGGCTCATCCATTGTTGAATATTTCAAATCCTCTTTTTTCTCACACTGAGTATGAATCAAGTGGTATTAGAGGTTTATGAATATTAAAACATGCACACATCTAAACTACGAGAACAATGATTCCAAATCATTCCAGGATACGTAGGATGCCTTCCATAAGGATCGAGATCAAAAGGGTGCCCATCCAAAAGGGGCCTCCCAATCATGTCTCCTCAAATGGGAATCTTCCACGCATAAGCCCCAAACAATCTAAACTACAAGAACTATGATTCCTTATCAAACCAGGATACAAAGGATTCCTTCCAGAATGCCCAATCTCAAAAGGCATCCCATCCCAAAGGAACCAACCAATCATGTTTCTTTAAATTGGAAACTTCCATGCATAATCCCCACATGATCTGAACTATGAGAACTCTGATTCCTGATCAAATCAGGATACATAAGAAACCTACCAGAAGGACCAAGCTCAAAAGGGTACCCTCCCATGAAGGTTCCAACCATTCATGTTTCCCAAATGGGCGACACCCATGCATAATCCCTACACTATCTAAAATATGTGTGTTCTAATTCATCTCCTAAGAATATTATAGAATCCCTACTTGTGGGTCCAATTCCAAAATGAAGTCAACTTCTATACCCCCAGGATGATGATAAACACTATAGTTCCTTATTACATGGGTCATGTCAGCATCACCTCTACATAATCAAACTTATTCATGCTCATGATGAACTTTCAAACAAAGGGTTGCTCGTACACACACTCTTTAGGAATGAACCAAGGATTCACGAACATATGAAGATGACATAAATCTATAAGTGAGACATGAAACAAGAAACAATCCACCCCCATAAGGGTGCAGTGTTCATGACCTGCCATCCTGTCGAACAATGTTGTCGTTAAGTGTCATTGGCAAAATTTTCAGCTGAGGAGCGCCTTCCATTGTAACGTAGCTCCATGAATCATAGAATCTAGGGACATAGTAACTTACTGGATACAAGAATAAACCTGTTAGAGATCATTAAACTAAGTTATATCTAAGAAAGACCAATTTCATTAGTGCTTGACCCCCACGAAATCACCCTCGTGGGCTGACAGTTCCTGTTGTGTTAATTCAACAATCATTAAAGGATGATGATGTTAAACGAGTCAAAATAATGGAATGGTAAATTCAATGAGGACCTACCACTATAGAAAAATGGATAGGTGAGGATCTTTGTTGGTCATTTCCTCATAGCCTATAAATTCGTCACCTTATAGGCAACACCAAAATGGTCAACCTGACATGAATCCTTAACCACAGTGGTGGTTCTAACCCAATGATAAAAGAAAATGGGACATTGCACTTCAGAGCATTTTGTTTTCCCCAGTACACAAAAAACACGCCACCTCAAAGGGGTAACCAAAATGGTGAACTTGACCTGAATCCTTAACCAAGGTGGTGGTTCTACCCTAATGATAAAAGAAAAAGGTATATTTCCCATCAAAACAATTTTTTCACCCTGGTACGTGAAAAATGGACCACCTTGAAGGAGGAACAAAAATGGTGAACATTACATGAATCATTGACCAATGTCGCCATGTTATCCTACTTATGACCCTTCACCATGTAGTAAATAAAAAGGGGAAAGGGGACATGTTGAATCGCCAAATATGCATAAGTTTAATGGAATGACACTTTGATTATATTTTTTGGTCTGTATGTTATATATGAATATTACAAATTAATGTAGAGTGACCTCTGATCAAAATTACATCCAAAAAACCCATGAAGACATGCTCTTCAATGATCTTGTAGGCGGTCGGGGCCTCAATGAGTAGCAGGACCCCTCGCATACCCAGTTTCTTCATTGCTAGGTATCGAGTATGCTGATTAAATATTACCACCAAAATGTTACTATCCCTATGCTGGAGGCTGTAAGACAAGCCCTACAACATGAAAAGGTCTGCTAGCTGCCTCTTTAACAATATCCAACACCCCAACACTAGGTGGCCCCAATGGTTATCTCAAACCATTTCAAGAGCTTTTCCCCCAGAACATGACAATGTGTACCTCCATTATCTTATAGAGGCAGATGAAGTCAATGCTGATGACATCATCTCAACTGTACAAGGGTCCTGCTCATGGGCCCCCACCAGGGAGTGTATTTTCCAACACCAGATGACTAGGCCTCTTCCTGCTGAGGAGGACCTCATGCCGAGGGCACCAACCAATGTCAAGGAGACCCGACCCCCTCGGGCTGCCCGCTAAGGGCGGTGAATATACAATCAGTACACGTAATCACCATGGTTCCTGAGGATCGGCTCCACTATACTAATGCAGTGTTGTTAAACGTGATGATGTATAACTATGTCCTCTCCACTCAATCCCACCATATAAATAGGGGTATGCCGTATGAGCACATGCTCGTTCATGCTGATGCTAACTGGTCCCACCTTGAGGATAGAGCATCCAACTTCTGGAAGATGCATATATCTACCGACAAAAAACTATCCCGCCATCAAAATAGGGTGGCAACCAGCTATACGTAGGCACAAATACCCGTTTATTCACAATAATCCCATTAACCAAACTAGGAAACACATAGATACACGCAAGAACAAATACCTACTGATGCATGTCATGTCTTCCATCAAAATAGGGTTGAAACTAAATACGAGAAGAGTCAAATTCATGTAGATGCATACACTACCCATGACACAAATACAATAGTAAGAGGGGAGATTAAAAATCCCCACTCGTGAATTTGAATGCCAATAGTAAAAGAGGGTGCCAATCGGAAAAGATAATTGGTGAACGACTTGTTCCTCTATCCTAGTACAGGAGAAATTCCAATATCATCTGGCAACATAAGGAGGACCAGATGAGGCAAAAAATCCTAATACAACATCGTAATTGGCCTTCACAACCATTCAAAAAAAATATATATCTTAGAACATCCTGGAAATGATATATGATTAGATTTCAATTCCATACAATATTCTCCAAACATGCCAAGATATCATTGAATCAGAAACAATGGTGAGAAATAGGGCCCACGACCCGATTTCCTCAAAGGGAATGACTCACTCAAAAAATGAGTTAGTCAGTCTAGAGAAGTTATGAATCCCTACAACAATCCAAGAGTGTTGAAAATAATATCCCATGACCTATGGACAACCGAATCCGAAATGAATACCTGTTCCAACTGGGGGATGCCCGTAAAACGTGGTGGCCACTCCAGTGCATGCAGATATCCCTTCCAAAACACAAGATGTTTGTTGACGTATCCCAAGAACATCATTGGACCAAACAAAACATGGAAACGTATATGTAGGCCATTACTAATAGCAGATGGAGCCAATTACCTACCAAAGATCACCCAAAAATGATAGGTCCCAAACGAAACTTGAAAATTTAGAGCACAAACATGACTCTACTCTACTAGAAGCTGGGGTTCATGACACCCTCATACATGTAGAAAAAGATGCCCATGAACCAGTCATTCCATTACCTAATTATGGAAGTGGTAGTAGAAGTTGTGAAGGATATCCCCACAATGTTGATACTAGAAGATCTAAAGGTCCTCCAAAATCACCCATGGGGACTCACTCCATGGGGAATAAATGATAGACCATGAGATCCTATCTCCTAATGTGAATTTTAGTCACCCTCCCTCGACCTGAAGAATAGAAAACAAAAATTTCCTCCCATATCTATCAACTGCCCTGATGGTCCTCCCTAGGGTATAAGTTGTACATATGGTTCTCCATATAGTTGAACATAAAATCATGATGGTAGTCATTTATATCATGACAGTCATTGCAAATTCCCTCCCCACAATGACAGTTGTTGTGATGTTCCTCCCCATAGTAACATCAAGAAATTAAAAGTTCCTCCCCTCATTGTAGTACATCAAGATGGCCCTCCTAATGATGTACACCGCAGAAATGCTCCCTATAGCCAGGTATCAATTCATGATGGTAGTCCTCGCCATGATTACTAACATTACAAAGGCCCTCCCTACAATGACATTTTTTGTGAAGGTCCCCCCAAGTGTAATTAAGCAACATGCAGGTCCTCCCATAACTACTGACCACCCTGAAAGTCCTCTCTAGGGTATACGTAGTAATGAAAATTCATGCGGTCGGGCAACAAGATGAAATGTTATGCCTTTCTATCACAGAACCACATGGAAAATTCCTCTTCGAAACAAATATCCTTGTTATCATGAAGTTCTTCCCCTTTCAGGAACCATTTTTTGAATGCACTGTTATGCTAAGGCATGAAAAAAGGATTAAGAAAAATCGGGAACTCTATTTATAAAGGGTGATATTCATTCTCAACCAGAGGATGGCCTGTTGCCACCCACATCATCTGAGCCACCCCCATGGTGTCCGAAAATAAATTAGGCTCCTCCTATCTAGTTTCTTGGAAGGAAATTATTATGAAGCAGTCGAGTTGGGAATATAAACTAGGGGAGCCTCCGGAAGAACAACAACATAACATGTTTCATGTGAGAAGACAACTAGATAGGGATAATATACCAGAGATGTATTGTCCTATGACCACTTATCACTTCTACATACCTACAGTTTTGTTGGGGGGAATTCTCACATGATATTATCCCCAACTTATGGATGACTATTTGAAAGATGAAAGAAAAATTCTTACTCTATTAAGGGTATGCAGACCATATCCGCACAATAGGGGAGCTTCACCATCTAATCGACATGGATGCCCTCCTGTCCGTAAGGCATCCTCAATTAGAAAGGTGAAATTAAATCCTAGAATTTGTTTTCCTCCACGCACTACATAATTTGTGTCCCCTCATTGGAAATTGAACGTTTGGAGTCCCCCTTCAGGGATGCGGAGAACATGAAGCATTTCACTTCACCCCACATCTCATCTAGCTGGCCCCATTGAAAATTAAATCCTATTACACCCTCACAATCAGTAAACAATCAAGTGAAACCCTTGCTCATAGAAGATGAGATAATAAACAAACATTGTCCCAAGTAAGTCTCAAAAGTGTCAGGTCCAAAGGGATTAAGCCATCAAAATTCTTCTCAGTCAGGCGACCAAAAACATCCATCAGGCATCCCACTTCAACGAATCCAACTAGAAAGCTATGCCCACTTTTTCAAAAGCACATATACTTCATGTTGATTTAATAGAATAGTGTACTTTCACCCACACAGAAGCACACAAAATTGAATATGTGGCAATAGTAGCGGCTACCTATGCGATACGGGAACAGCCCCAACCCACAGGGCTGGGGCATTTTTAAATCAAAATAACCCCATAAGACCAAAAAATCCAGGACGTAGCACAGTGACATATGAATTGAAACAACCCCATCCCAAAGCACTGGGGGAATTTTTACATCAAATCCCTGCACAACATACACCTTTCTTCCACCATCTAGAATGAACAATGGACAATGGAGTTACCCATTCTAACCATTCTCTTGGTTTTCACCCTTTCAGACAGAGGCACATTATGAGGTAATACTATGGATCCATTCAGGTCAATCTTCATCAAGAATCTTGAATAATACCATATAATAGAAAGATAAAGTCCAATAAAGGGTTAATGATTCCCTTTTACTAGTTGGAACCGGGTACAACACCCTCAATGCGGCATTCCTCAGTAAACGTGGTAAACATAAACCCCATGTATCTGACAAGAAATGACATAGGAGGATAGGATGCAAAGGATTATGGTTCCTACCCAGAGGCATCCCATGCCGAGCATGATGGTGTGCATACATGAAACCTGAGGGCGGTCCTGAATCTGGGTGCCCCCTCAGTCAAACTAAGAAAACCTCCCCTGTGAATCTCAAACAAGGAGAAAAATAAGTCCAAGGTCATAAATGAACCTCCTCCTCCCCTTGAGATTAAATCACTCACCCTGGAGGAAAGGTTCTCCATGAAAGTGGATGAAATGAAATCTTTGGTGAATTAATGGAGATCTATGTTGGGGAGTTATTGCACTGGATGGGTACCCTCTGTGGAACATTAGTAGGTGATCCCCGAAGTGGTTCCCATACCACAAGCACTCATTACGGTTAATGAATCCAATCTCATAGGACCATTCAACTCAGCCCTAGAAGGACATCAAGACATCCCCCACTAGGAAGGCATCCAGAATATGTCATGGTAAACCCTCAAATTATACCTCCAGCTGGTTATCAACCCCAAATTCCTGTAGCACCCGCATGCCCAGTCATGGCCACTTCCAAACAAGCTCAAGATAAATCCTGATATGACATGCATCAAGGGTTGTTAATCATTTTTGAGTAGCTAATAGCTTTACTAGAGGACATGGAGTGGTGTAATGCTCTGATACTACCATAGTACATACCCCTACGCTGATTGGGTGAGGAATGTTCTATTGCCCACAATAATCGGGAACCCCATATTCCCAATTTTAAATGGATCGGGAGAACGATAACAGAATTTGTTGCACTACGCTTCATAAAATGACCCCATTATGGTCAATATAGAGTAGAAAGAAGTCTTAAAGCTCAGTTGCATCATATGAACCATGTAGGGCTCGACTTTCATATGGTATACTAGCCTACCATCCAATTCAATTACAAGCTGGGAGACCCTATGGAAAATGTTTATCTTCCTGTTCAATTGGATGTTACCTAAGATAATAGTCAGTGATATATAGAACAAGAAACAATGATAGAAAATTATAGTCTCATTATTCACTTTTAGATAGAAGGGCCTGGCATATTCCATGAACTCGCCGCTCCCCCTGGATAAGATGTCCGCCTTATGCATTGATAACAATCCGGATGAATTGTGAATGCTGGTAATCTGACTGAAGTACATTAGTGGATTTAGAGAATTCTCATCCATTTCTCAAAGGATAGAAGACTCCTTGAAACGGACAATACTCATGTCTTGAGTGTCCCCATCATCCACAGGGGAAGAGAATGAGAAAATATGAAATTACTTCTATTACACTTTTTCACCCCTAGCACCAACTCTATTAGCGATCCCCCCACCAAACTGTGTAGGACACCATGGATTCTAATAAACACCCCTCCACAACAAGACAAGAAGCATGGTGAAAAAAAATACATTCATAGAATGAGTAAATAATGTTTACTCATTCTGAGATGACCAGGTCCATGCTATTTCATAGTTCCATGAATTTTAATTTTCTCTTTCTGCCAGAGCCGATGTGATCCTATGAAATAGGTCTCGATGACTGTCCAAAGAATTGTTTGTAACACTGAATACATGGACATACCTTCCAGGAGTTCATTGATTTCAAGTACCTCCTCCAAATGATGGTTGATTCTGGGAAAGTCGAGTTGGTCTCAAAACCTGCACATGTGGCATATGATTCAACCTTAGACTTAAGAGAAGAAGATGAATGGGAGATATTTTCCAGTAAGAAGGAGAAAATTTTCGACAATTTTATGTCTCTGAATACCATCAATCGAGTCCATGGAATCCTCTAGGTGTAGTTGAAACAACCAATTTTGCTCTAAAAGATTCTAGTATAGTGAAACCATCCTCCTCAGCCCCACGATCATCTAAAGGACTGAATGGAAGAATGAAAAAGCAAGAAGATGATCTGATACCAAAGACAAAGCCAATGTGGACACTTTCGGAAATCTTTCCAACAGTCTTTGTTTAATGGGAATCACCCTGCAAAATGGAACAACAGGAACTGCCTCGCCCAACGGAATAATAGGCATCATCCCACCAAATTGAACCATCAGAAAGAGACAGTCAGATAGAAATTATCTCAGATCAAGAACTGATCTTCGACTCAGTTAATTCCATTAACTTGATGGTCCCCATCAATGATGAAGACTATGGCCACAGACCATAATTCCCCATGCCCAACGGAAGATCTGGAGGAAGAGTCCATAGTGGCTGAAGGATTCCGAAAAGTTGTAATCATGGAAGGAGTCAAATTCCCAGACACGCCACAAGTCAAACTGTTAATATCATAGAAACTCTCGGAAGGACCCTTCGACGGACACCACAAGAATCAGAATGTTCTTTTCCCCCGTTAGAATAAATCCAAGCCTGATTATTTTGGAATATCTAGTAGTGGATGCAAGAAAAACATATTCACTCAAGGAATATATATGGACTAGTTTGGCTAAATGTGGAAAGGAATGCAGCACCGCTAGCCCCTACTACAGAGGTAGAACCATATACATCCAAAGCCAAAACCCCTAAATTGTTGGTAAGAGAGAAACCCCGAGTCAGGAAGCACTAAACTGTAGAGAATACATGTGAAATTTGATGTTTTTGGCCTCATTATTTGCAATGATATCGATCTAAGATGTGTTGGGTCTATCTGCAGATCTTATGGTGGCACTCATGAAAGCCTTGATACGTCCCTAGGAGTTTGAGGCTAAAGTAGTAGTTGTCGAAGTCTACCAGATGGAGACTAATACCAAAGAATGTCACACTGTCAGCTCCATCATAGATAAGGATTAAGACGCCATCATGCATGGGAACATCAAACACTTATATGTGTCTAGCAAGATTGATGTTCAGAAGATCTTCAATAGCCATGACTCTGGAGTTAACCTCCTCCTGCTGCAAGCACATCTTCGATTGGAGTATTATGATGAAAACTTGACACCATGCACTAAAACTCTGCTAGGATATGACAATAGTGAGTAGAAACAATTTGGACGAATCTAGAAAAAAATTTTCCCAGATATCTAATATTAGATTCTAAATTCCTCATCTTGTGGAAAGCTATAACCTTCAATGTTCTTTTAGGGAGGCCTTGGCTACATAAACACACTGCAATTCCGTCCTCATACCATCAGTTCACCAACTATTTCACTAATGGAAAAATGGGACATTTCAGGATGATAAATAAATATTTGATTTTTGTGAATCATTCTATATAGATGTCAGGTAATATGAGTCGATTTAAAAACATCATTTAGATGACGAAATTGATTTGATCAATGCCCCGAATGGATTGGAGATGGCTCCTGCCAACCCCCGCCAGCAACATGGGGAATAATATGTACTAAACATCAAACAAGATGAGTTCATAAATTCATGATCGAATGATGACATGATTGTATACATGGTCTCTATTTTTAGCACCAAGTCTAATGACATAGAGGAGTGGCCGAGTCCCATGTTGTCAAGAAATTACCTATCAAAGATGCTCTCAAACCATCATCGATACATCAAACTACCCTTGCCTCATACAATAAAAAAACATAAGATTTCACTTCCAACATTAGAGAGTTCATCTCAAAAATTCTTTCACTATCAGAAGAGGAATATGATTAAGATAATGGAGAACAAGAGGATGAAGACCTCAAGTATGCCCCTCCTTCATTCGGATAAGGTTTCTCCAACACAATCGATGAACTTATGAAAATAAATCTGGGCACTGAAAACAACCCAGGGCCCACTATGATCAGTGTGGCCATGCCAGTTGAAGAACAAGAAGCATATACCTCCTTCTAAAAAAGAATTGAGATATTTTTTCCTTAAATTTCAAAGATACCCTAGGTCTTGATCCTGAGGTCTCCACACATAATCTAGTCTTACCAGAAGATCACCAGGGCTATAAATAAGAAGTTAGAAGGACCCACCTAATGCATGATTAAAAAATAAAGGCTGAATTTTACAAGCTGGTTAAAGCCAACCTCATTAGAGTGGTCCAATATTTGAACTATCTTGAGAACATAGTCCCTGTCAAAAAGAATAATGGACATATCAAAATCTATATTGAATTTAGGGACCTTAATCAGAATTTCCCAAAAGACAACTTCCTAGTCCCAATCATAGAATTGTTGATCAGTGAGATCGCTGGATACGAAGCCCTCTCCTTCATGGATGGTCATTTTGGATACAATCAAATCTATATGGCCTAAGTAGATGAAGAAGCTACCGATTTTAGGTCCCCTAATGATGTGTTCTATTATAAAGTGATTCCCTTTGGTCTAATGAAAGTCGGCACCACATATCAGTGCACCATCCATCGCTTCTTCAATAACCATTTGGTAAAATTCATTGAGTGTTATGACGAAAACATGGTAGTTAAGTCGTGACAGCATTCGAAACACCTGGATGACATTGAAATTAACTTCAACCTGTTGCGATAAAACAGTTTAAAGACAAATCCCCTGAATTGATCCATTGGTGTTATATCTGGAAAATTCCTCATCTTTTTCATACTCCATCGTGGCATCAATGTTGAACATGAGAAGGTGAAATACATTCTTAGGATGTCCCTACCTCACAACCTCAAATAGTTGAGAGGTCTCAAGGGGAACATCACCTACATTTGGTTCTTCATATCTAATCTAGAAAGTAAATATTTATCTTTCACAAAGCTCATAAAGAAAGGAGTTACATATGAATGTGATAACGATTTTAAAGAAGTGTTTGACAACCACAAAATATATATTTACACCCGCCGGTTCTCATGCAGCTAGTTGAGGGGCGACCACTCATTTTATATGTAACTTCCCTAGAATGGTCAATAGGAATCTTACTCAGGATATAAAATGATGCCGGCAATGAGAAAAATCACTACTACCAAAGCCACACAATGATAAATTCCAAAACATAGTATTCTAATATTTAAAAGAACATCCTAGCCCTAATATTCATAGTTTTGAAGCTCAAGAATTTCCTGTTGTTCCATGAGGTCTATCTGGTCTCCCACTGTAACCTTCTAAAGTATATCCTCATCCGTACAATGATTAATGGGAACCAATCATGATGTGGGGTCATACTACAATAGTTTGACATATAGACTATTCCCAAGAAGGCCAGAAAAGGCCATGAGATCGCTGGCTTCCTGGCCGAGCACCCCTCAGAAGAAACAACTATGTTGGATGCTGAACTTCTAGATGAATAAGTGTTTTCCTTCTAGGATATCCCCAAGATGTTGGAAGTTTACTTCAATGATGCTTCTTGAATCCCAACAAGGAAAAGGATAGAGGATGCCTAGATCAACAACGTGGGTTTAGGAATCATACACATATCTCCTGAAATGGCCACCTTGCCTTAATATTTCCTACATTTGGAAGGATGTGCGAACAATGAGGTTTAATATCAATCCCTCATTCTAAGTAGAGAGTTGTCACTCTAGGTTCAAGACAAACACCTAAAAATAAAGGGTTATTCAGAGTAAGTCATCAAATAGGTCGACAATGACTATGCTATCAAGAACGAGGAATTGGTTCCTATGATGAACCATGTTCGGGCACTGAGGGAAGAAATCCCATCATAACTGACATTGACTCATGTCCCCTATCATAGAATGCTCATGTTGACGCTTTGGAAAATGCTGCCACATCCTTGTCATATCATTACTTGGATGAAACTATCATTAGTATTTCTCACTGTAGGATGGTCTTTCCCTTCAACCCGAGCAATACAGATGAAATTTATGAAATTAGACCCGTTCCTGATCCTTATGGTCAAACCAATAGTTTGAGGTTTCCCATTGAAAATTACCTTCAGAATGGTGAACTCCAACTAGATAGGGTAGGAAGGGAGTGGGTCTAAATATGGTCTATCAACTATGTTCTATACAATGTGGTAAAACAAGAAAAGGTTCTCTACAAAAGAGGACCTGACAGAGTCATTTTTAGGTGTAATGATGGAGAAGAGACTGTTGCCATAATAAAATAGGTTCAAGCGGGAGCTTGCAGAGCACCCCAATCAGCAACCAAGATCTATCACCAAATCTTGGGGATCGGGTATTATTGGCCCACTATGATACAAGATTGTACCATATTCACTATGATGATCTATCCCTGCAATGTTCAAGATAATTTCATACACCACCCCCCAGAGTAACTTCATACATCTAAGTACACATTTACATTCTTTTCTTGGGGGATTGATGTTGTGGGACCAAATTCTCCCGTAACATCTAGACCATTCGTGTTTATATTAACAACGACAAACATCTTTTCTAAATGGGCTGAAGTCATACCCATTATTTAAGTTGGGGTGAGAAACATCATTATCTTTATCAAAGCCAACATAATCTCTAGATTTGGTGTCTCTCATACAATAATGATGGAAAACAACACCAACCTCTCTTCTGTTGATCGGGGAAAGTTGTACTAAGAGTATGGAATCAAAGTGAACAGGTCTTCCCACTACCACGCGAAGTTCAATGGTCATATATAGGATTCCAACAAGAATATATCCAACATACATCAATAGATGGTCAATAATGATTTGAAATTGTAGCTAGACAATCTCCTTTATGATTTATGGACATACCAGACCACGACCCGCACGACCACGCAAGCAACCCTGTACTCACTAGTATAAATGTAAGAGGCGGTGTTACGTATTGAAATCTATATTCCATTAATTAGTGTTTCCATTTTCAATTAATGTTCCTTGGATGATCAAACCCATAGATGATTGGATGAGTTGGAATATCATGATGAGAAAAGGATACATGATCTAGACCATTTTCTAATCTATCAAAATCAGATTACACGAGCCTTTAACAAAAAGGTTCTCCTTAGATAATTTCTCAGAGGAAAAATTTGGTTAGTCCTCAGAACCCCAATGATCCTCGGGAAGATCCCTCAATTATCTAACAAAAGTGGGAATGACCATATGTCATACACAGGTTCTATTTTAATGGAGCATACACACTAATATCAATGGATAGGATTCTCATCATGACTCTTACAAATGTGATGTTCTTGAATAAATACTTTGTGTAATAAAAATGATAACAAGGTCGAAACACTATAACTTTAAAGTATGAGTAAAAAATGACCCCATATCAAGGGCCAAAATCTAATACCTTAAACAATGAGTTAAAAATGTTCCCATATAATTGTCCAAACTCTAATACCTTAAACTAGGATTTTAGAATGTCCCCATATAAAGGTCCAAAATCTAAGACCATAAGCTACGAGTAAAAAAATATTCTCATATCAATGTCCAAGATCTAAGACAATAAAATATGAATAATTAAAAACTCTCCCATATCAATGTCCAAGCTCTAAGATGTTATATTATGAGTCATAAAATATGCCCTCCAAATCATGGTCCAAACTCAAAGACCGTAAACTTTGAGTACTGGAAAAACACAAATGAGCTATGGTCTGAGCTCTACGACCCTAAACTATGAGTAAAATTTCCCCAAATGATGTGGAACAAACTCTTTGAAATTAAGATTTTGATTCATCGTCCTTTCCTCAAGATCTTAAACTATGTTTCATAAAATGTCATAATCACATGATAATAATCTTCATGATCTCATAGAGAACTATGTGTGTCCCGGATCCTACACTCACAGGATTCGTAGTGAAACCATGATTCATGATCCTATCCCATCCCACATCGAAAAAATGCCTCAATAATTCCCCCTATCTACCCATATTTTTAGAAGAATCCCTTATCACTCTTAATTTTTCAAATTGAGTCTAACTCCTATGATATTAGGATTGGTGGTAGAGATACTCTTACAAAAGTCAAGTATGAGATAACATTGAAGACCTATCAATAGTGATGGGTAGAAAGAAAGTGCCCCTAAATTTTGGACCATGACAAATAAGTACAGGGTACACATAAAACTACATACGACTTGATTCCAAAACTTGCAGGATATATAGCGACGTTATGATCTTCAATTTTGGCTCACTCACACAAGGAAAGAAAATAAAAGTTCCCCACCATATTCTCTCTCACCTTACAGTTTTGAAAGAGGCTCTATAACCACTCCTTGTTTCTCACATCGAGTATAACTCACGTGATATTAGGATATGGGGTGAGGATTCTCTTACGCAAATAAATCGTTGGGGAATATGTTAAATGTTCCACTCGTATCAATTGATAAAAAATTCCCATACATGTCATCCCACATGGACTGGGCCAAATCGGTACCGGGAATATTAAAAACTATGTGTGGCTTTATTCATACCCTCAAATGATATGTATTGACACTCAGATTCGACATCCTGGCCCATCCACTAGAAAAAATTCTCCTTTCCCTAATGCATATGTTAGAGTTTCATGGGGAGTTCATGATAAGTCCTATCGCATGACAATAAAACTGTGAAATTATTTTAGAGTTATGTGTTGTTCAGTCCTTAGTATTATGAGATTATGAACATGACTCTCAGTCACATAATATCAAAAATATTATCATTCCCACTATACGTATGGGTCAAACCTATGTGGAAGCTCCATTAGTTCATGGTTAACTATTTTTCAGGTATTTTCTCATTCCTAGGAATATCATTCCCATTTATCAGACTCCATGACTCGGGAAAACATGGATCCTCATAATCATCCATGTCCATATAGGATAGATGGCCAGTGTCATGCAGACACCTTTGATTAACCATGAACATCATGCCTTGGTGGCTCTGCATATGTTTCCTACAAAATATGACCATCAATCAAAAGAAAATTCGTCCTCAGGAGAGTCCTCTTCTTTCCCAGTATGCCCAATGGAATTCAATCCCCATATCATCCCTCCTGATTCATGTTTCCACCATGATTATTGTTTACACACTATATCAACATTCATCCCTAAGTAACACTGAAACATCTTGAATGTGATTTACCTAAAACATTTGAAGCCCTTAATGATATCCAAATTTGTCTTCACCGCACGATGTTAAAATGCATGGACAAACTCGTCCTCATCATACAACGTGAAACTGCAAGGAAAAAATTTTCCTTCTAGCAAGATGTTAAACTAAAAGGCCAAAGACATTCTCACTGCATGACATTAAACTGTAAGTCTAAAATCATCCTTACCGTGTGACATTAAACAGAAAGTAAAAAAGTTATCCTCACTGTGTGATGTTAAACTACAATTCCATACTCATCCTCACCTCACGACGTCAAATTGCAAGGCCAAACTCATCATGACCGCATGATGTTAAGAATCTAGGAAAAACTCATTCTCACCACATGACGTTAAACTACATGGCCAAACTCATCCTCACCACATGACATTAAACTGCGTAACAATGGTTTAATCCCAAAAATCATCTCTCTAATACTGATTTTTTAAATCCTACAAAATGAAATATAACCCTAGTAATCCCTTGTTTCTCACACCAAGCATATTTCATTTGATCTTAGAGATTTTAGCGAGATATACACAGTGTCATTATAGAAAAATGTCCTAGGAACATGGTCTTAGTAGCACAAAACTAGAAAGAATGTCATGGTTCCCTCCCACGAGAGGAACCCAGTGTCCTGGCCATATGATGTTAAACGAATTGGTATCCCAAAGATAGAAATAATACCTCACCCTACATATGAGTTAGATATACATAAGGGATACCATTCTAGTTGTAAATCACAGCCCAAATGTCCCCAAAATGTTCGGATATACACTTTACATATTCCAAACACCGTGAATTGAGTGACATTGAATTACTATAACCCTCCAAGGTCATCTAGGATATTACTCCATTGTCTTGTGGACAACATTGATTGACTATTCACATCATCCCCAATAGATCTGTAAATGTTTCCCACAATAAAACTGTCTTTTGATCAAAGGAAAATTCATCCCCAGGAGGGTCCTCTCCTATCTCGGTAAGCCCAATGACTTCCAATCCTCATCTCATACCTCCTGATTTTAGGGTCCTTAAAGTCATGGTTTACATTTTCTACATTTCATTCATCCTGAATATATTGGATCATGTTTTCCAAGTTCATATCTGGACTCTTTTGAGGTTTCTAGAATCTATCTCATCTGTATCTTTCAAGTTTACCACCATGAAAAGGTGTAGTTCCCCCACTCGTTTCTAGGTTTCCTTGAAGAAGTTCAACTAAAAATACTCCTTCTGTGATAAGGGGAACACCTGGTCGAAGTTCACCCACCGTATTCAGAATGTTCACAATCTATATAATCCTAAAAGGCTATTGGAGATGGATGTCCAGTGTCTTGGGGACACCATTGATTGACAATGCACATCATGACCTAGTGGCTCTGCAAATTTCACCAAAAAAATTGGTCATCAATAAAAGGAAAATTTATCCCCAGGAGAGTCATTTCTGGCCTCCCTCTGCTCAAATGACATACACATCTTGTCACACTCCCAGATTTAAAAAACAAATGGATGATGTCTTGTTTACCTACTTTATTCCAATTCCCCTTGATATAAAAAATGAAACGGGGGGACTCTTAACTGAATTTTCCATTCCCCATATCTCCCCCACTCATGTAAAAAATGTGCGGCAAAAATTGTCGACTCAAGGACGATATTAATGTTCTTAATGTTCTCACACAATAGTACTCGGGCAAACAACTCATTATGGCTCCCAAAAGAAAAATACATCCAAAAATTTTCACGTCCCACAAGGACTTCAAAAATGGAAGGACAGTGTCCTAGGGACACCTATGATTGACTATGCACATATTTCCTTAGTGGATTTGTAAATATTTCCCCAAAAAATGGCCACCAATAAATGTTAAATTCATCCCCATGATTGTCTTTTCCAGCCTCGGTACACTCAAATGAAATTCACGTCAATTAAAACCCAAAAATTTGGGAAAACACCAGGATGATGACTTGTGTACCTCTTTCATCCCAATTCCCACTAAAAAAGGAAATTGGGTGACTCGTAACTAAAAAGACCATTCACTTGCTCTCCCTCGCACAAGTAAGAAATGAGTGGGATCGATTGTCCACTCAAGGCCAATATGAATGTTCCTAATGTTCTCAGATAACACTACTTGGGAAATCCACCCATTATTGCTCCCAACATCAATCTAAATCCAAAATGATGCAATTCCCACCAGGACGTTAGAAATGGAAGGCCAATGTCCTGGGGACACCTTTGATTGACTACACACATCATTCCCCAATGGATTTCCATATGTTGCCCATGAAAATGGTTGTAAATCAAAGGAAAATTTGTCAATAGGAATGTCATATCCTACCTCTATATGACTAAAGAAAATACAAAGCCTCGTGAATTTATATTATCCAAAAGTTAAGGGTTAAGAAAAATAACTAATCCATTTAGGAAGTATAATAGAACATTCCACGCTAATGGCCCTGTGTCAGAACCCTTCCCTGTTATGTTTTCTCAAAGTTGTTTAACCTAAAACATCTGTAATAATATTGATTTGTAGGACCATAGACTTCTAGATAAAGGAAAACATTATGTACTCTCTAGAGGGAAAATCTGCAGAAGGATCCTTTGGAAGAAAGGTGAGTATCGGCTCATTAAAGAAACATTTGGCCATCAAAAAAGACGTAAATCTTGTTAGGTTGAAAACCCAAAAAGTCGTGGCCTCATAAAAATCCATGTTATAATTGCTAATCCCATATCACATAGATTTAGGAAAATATTTAGGTAATAATAATGAAAAAGTCATAAAATATCATGAGGTATATATCATCAAACTTTGGAAATTGTCGAACTATGCTCACAAAGTCCCATGTCTCATGTATAAATAAGAGCTCAATTAAGTTTTTTCAGTTTACTTATTTTATGTCATGGATTAAAGTTATAAATTTATTGGAACAATGTTGTCCAGAATAGATAGAGAAGAAATGTTTAAAATACAAAAATATTCCATTGGGTTAAGCAAAAATAGTGGAACCTCCCCACTTCGGAGCCTCTCCAGAGTATTAAAAAAGGGCGAGAATACATATATTAATTAGGGATAGAAATACTATAGGTCACAATTATCCATTACCAAATGGATGGAGATTGATTTCCAGGGGTCGTTTAATATCTGTTCCAAAGAAGTTCATTCCTCTATTTCGGACTTGACTGAAGGATGCACCTGCTCCAGCAAAGCTTTAAGGACCCATCCTTTGTCTGGATGGATTTATAATTGGCCCTTGAAGAGGTGATTCATTCCCTTAACCTAGCTATGCAGTCTTCACACTCCCACAACTCCTCTTGTGTCTCCACCAAATCACAAGCCTTCACCTCCTCAGCTGTTAGATGATAAAATTCTTTGATATATCTCAGAAGTTCACCACCTGATGGTGGGAAGAATTGTACCTGGTCAGCTTGTCCTCAAAGGAGGCGAGTCTTCTTGGGCATTGATGATTTGGTAAATGAGGAGGTTAATGTTCCGATAATCAATGCTTCAAAAACCCATCTTAGTAAATGACTGCAATAATATTTTCACCCTTGTTGGAAAAATTGGCCAGGGGATTTTCCGTGGCAAGAGAACGTAGATGGAAACATTCCTCTTTGTGCACTTCATGGTGTCTCACCAAAATACCAGCACATCAATCCTCCCCTAACAACACAATTTTATACATTGGAAGTGTCTCCATAGGAGTGGGTGGGGACCTTAGGAAAGTAAGATGAGATACTCTCATTGACCTCATATGGTCCAACCACAGAAGCCATATGTGGGTGACTAAGAGCAGCCTCTCAGATGATCAGAGATATTTGACTCTTTCCTTTCTCATTAAGATCTTCAGCAATATCCACAATAGTGAAGTAGTCTAAATCACTCCCTAATAAAATGGGTTGTAACGATGATCCCTCCCAGATGCTTTTGAAAATAGACTGAACGCCTTCTTAACATGAGAGTTGGAGAAATATGTGTATCAATCTTGGTTGAAGAAAGGACGGAAGTAGAAGGTATAGTTGTTTCACATTTCCTTAAAAAAGTAATGCGTGGTGTTGATGTTCGAGAATGAATAGGATAGGAAATAGTAATTGTTTCTGCACCTTCCGAACTGATTATTTCAGCATCCCCGAGAGGTAACAATCTACCCAATGTTGGGAATACTATAGTGATTGGTAGGAGGGTCCCATATTTTTAGGGATGAAAATATATATAGAGGCTTCTTCATGCGTCATCGTAAGTGAAAATTGGAGGAGAAACACTAGATGATATTCTACCCTTAGTCGAACAACCGGAAGTAGCGCGGTCTGTTGACAACATCCATACTGCCTAGAAAATAGGTAGGGGAGGTATCACTAACAAATAAAAACATGGTCTACATGGGTTGTGGGCATCCCATCCCTAATAATGATGAGTAATGAACATTCTTCTAAGGAACCTCCAATGTCACCTCTCAATGATCCATGAGGGGTAGGATGCTGTGAGAAAGAGAAATGAGGGGCATCGTTCAACAACCCAATAGTGTCAGTAACTGTCAGAGTCTAGGGACAAGCTACATAAATGCTGGGAAAATCATGATGAATGTCAGAATGGTGAACCTGTGTGGTATGCCGATATTCATAATAGATGAAGTGTTTCACCATCCACCCATACATGAATTGGAATGGACTGCTGAGACAATGAATAGACCTACCTTCCTAAATTGACCCAATAATTCATAAAGCCGAGTGAGGGTGGGAAGGGACAAATTAATGGGAATACCCTCCACCAGTATGACCACCCTCGTCATGGTACATGTCAGAACCCTGGAGTACACATCACAGGATTGGAAGAACCATCCACAAAAAAACATAGTGATGAAACCTACTAGCCTAAGAATAAGTGAAATTTCAATCCAAAGCTCATATCCCCCTATGTTATGTCACCTTGTTTTGAGGGTGGCATAATATGACACTGTGGTTTTGTGGGACTAGAGAGTTGGATGGGTTCAAATACGGATAGCCTTCACCTTGGGTTCGTTCATCTTCAATAATAACATTATCAACGATTCGAATGGGTTGAGGGAACAAGCCTCGAGGGGATGATCCAGTGATCCTGCTTCCATAACCAGTAAGCTTCTTGACAAATGGGAAACATGATCAGTATAATTCCATGTGTCAAGTATTAGGAGAAACTCATCATACATTTCTCCAAGGATGGGAGGACCTCCAAACTGGTATATTTCCCATCGAATAATCCCCACCTCTCAATATAGTATGTTGAAGGTGTTGGTGCTAGAACATAATCGGCTCAGTATTTCCGGATGTATTTCTACAAAACATAAGATTGAAAACTGATACACTGAGGCTGCATGGGGAAATCCCACCCACTTGAACTAGTTGGGGGACTCCAGACATGTATGATATACCGAGAATGCGGAGGGCCACTAATCAGAGAAACATCCTCCAGCCCTCAAATCCCAGTTGGTTCTACACCCACCCACCACTTAGTGTTTCTAGAGAGATGCTGATAATGGATGGGTATTCATAGACATAATGTCTTCGGACACCATGGTGGCACCCATGATTTACGTTATTCCATGACGAACCTCATTGTATGATGATGTTTTCTAGAAAAGGAGTAGTGATAACATCTTCGATTGGGTAAATTTTGGCACGATCATGATCTTGTGTTGCCCCTAGGATGATGAAAGTGGTATTAGTGTCCGGAAACATAAAATACATGTTGCATGGATGGCCAAATCCGTAAAGTGAAAAATGTAGGGATAAAGAGTAAGCTAAAAGATCTGGCATCAAGAAGACCGTCAGAATGTTTTCACATTGAATTATTTGGGTTTAAAGATAATCATCACTATTCCTCACCATGGCAGCCCTTGTCTTCGTCAATTTTGTAGCAGTCTAATAATTATCCATTATAGCGTACATAGGAAGATCCAGAAGCTGATGAGAATATATATGGACATAAAATTGTTCGACAACGATTATTAAAAAGTGGCTAAAGTGGATAAAACATGTTTGTAAAAGGCTTCGCGTACTGTTCCCATAAATGGTACATAGAAATGGCATTCCATGTATAACATGACATGTAGAATCTACGCTTCCTAAAACTATGGTATGTGGATTTTTTTCATTGCATACATCAATGGTAAGAGAAATAACCGTGAGGCTCGGTCAGGTGAATCATTGGTTGGCGAGTAGAATGGTCCGTAGAATGAAAAAACAACAGACCACAACCTCATTTAAGTTAGTGTTCAGATGTTGTAGATTCAAATTTAGGTCTGTATTAATAGTTTTTATGTTTGGATCATCGATCCATGTTTGTTACATGAACAAGGAATCTGTGTAGTATTCTTCCACACGGAATCCGCATTTTATGTTTTAAAATTCTAGTTTCATGTGCAAGGATTTCAAAATGTGGTATGCGGATTAGGAAATGATGAGAAAATCTGTTCGTGAGACATATGAAGTAGTTTGTACAGTGGTTTTTCACTAGGATCATGGTACTTAATAGTGAAGGATGCTAGGAAAATTTGGAGCTCTTATCTTTGTGAGAAATAGTAAAAGTCGATTGACATGGGCCCCTATATATAGGTGTGGTCCCTCCAACTAGGTCTACCAAATACATAGCAAACCATTTCAGTTAAGGAATGCTGCTACATTTGAATAGTCCCCTTTTAGTTCTGAACGGACACCATTCCAATGGGGTGAATTTGTAGGGTCCTGAAAATTCATCCCAAAGGAGAAAATCCCTCTGTGATTTCTTTGCAGAAGGATGGAAGTTCCTGCACAAGTCGATCAAGGCGATGAGACTCAAATTGTGTTAAATTTATTTGACTGAACATGAAAAATTCATGTTTCGAGATTTATATGTGCCCTGCAAAACTTCACCGAGAATTTTACACTGAGAATATGGTTTTCTAACCGCCAGAGATGTGAGACGGTCCACGAAATGCTGGACCCCAAGGAAATGGGTAGCGGCTAAGGAAAACCAAGAACCATGTCTACCAAAGGCGTTGTGCACATAAAGCCAGTCCACATACCATATGGAAAACCCATCAGTTCGTAGATGAAGTGAACAGGTAGTGTTCCATGAACTATTTTCATGAACTGAAGCCTCTGCAAACCCTAGTTGACCGATTCATCAACGAGTCAAAATATTGCTTCAATGGGACTTTTCTAATGGTGAGGTGTTCCCAATAGATACGATCGCCCCGATGCTCTAAAAAAGGAGAACGATAGAAGTACAGAGCGGGAGACAGATAGAGTGAATTACAAGTGATGTACTCTTTAGGGAGACTTAAAGGTTTCGCTCCAGCTTCCATCTTGTTTCATCAGGTGAAGCACAAACAACAAACCACTTCTTCCACAGGTATTGATGGCCATGAACCACAATCCATGGGAATTGAATAATAATAATTGAACTAGGAAACTAACTGGTAAACCATGAACCAAAGACATCTTGCAGATGAATTTCACATAAATGGTATTCCCCCTGACCCACCTTTATATTGGTACTTGGTGTAGCATTCCGCTACATGGACTGAACCCAGCACGGCTTACCCAATCAGTACACGAATATAACCCAAAGTGTCCTGGTGAGTCACATGCCGTATTGGTACAGAGTGGACTATACCAATGCTCGTGTAGCACACTGGTACGTAGTTGTCCCTTCTTCCCCCATTCCTCTATGGTATGCAAACTCTTCCCCAGCCCAGCTGAGAATCTAGAACACAGAATGTGGTGTTTTCATGTATTGTTCCTTCTTGTTCCAACCTCACCCCTCAATTAATTTCTAGTATTATATGATCCCTCCACTAACCGGTTCTCCATCACTAGGCCAATGCTTCTTCTAAGGCCACCATACCCAAATGATCAGGAAATCATGTGAATCAATGCACCCCAATGAGTCTACAAACCCATAGTAAGCGGAGTCATGAGAGCCCTTCCCACAATGGTGTAGGCTTTGGGAATGCTTGTGATGCCACATTCCAATGTGAACATGGATTCCCCCCTTTGGATGATGACGCGAACCTCCATGTTTTCCAGATTAAGGGTGATCACTTGGGTTTTTATTCTATGAGGGATAATGATCAGTCGAAGGGTTTATGTTCACTCCCCCATTTTGGCGAGGATGAAACACCTACCCTTCCCTGAAAATGCTCGTAGGCCCTGCCACTGAGGTATGTCTCCAATAATCTATGTTCGGCCAACATGACCATTAGTTCCACCAAACATGGAATGGCTCATTGCTCCATGGATTTGCCCACTATTTCCACGACTTCATCCGCTCTGGACTCTCCCTCCCCTACCAATAGGGGAGGGGGAATTTGTATTTTTGAATCATTCAAATCCTATTGTTTCTCACACTTATCGTTAGTCACATGGGATTAGAGTTTTGTGAATATTATAACATTCACACATCTGAACTATGAGAATTTTGATTCTTGATCAAATCATGATATGTATGACACCTCTAGAAGGACCATGCTCAAAAGGATGGCCATACAAATGGAACCACCCAATCAAGTCTCCTCAAATGGGATGATTCCACACGTATGTCCCACATGATCATAACTATGAGGACATTTATTAATGATCAATCTAGTATATGTAGGACACCTTCAAGAAGGACTAATCTTAAATGGGTGCATATCCAAAAGGAACCAACCAATAATGTCCCCTCAAATGTGTAGCTTCCATGCATAAGCCCCAAATGATATACACTATTACATGTACGATTCCAGATCAAATCGGGATATTTATTATGCATACGAGAAGGCTCGAACTCATAAGGGTACCCTCTCATGAAGGGTCCACCCATTCATATTTCCCAAATGGGAGACTCCGATGCGTAATCCCTACACCATCCGAACTTTGTGGGTTCTGATTCCTCTCTTGATGATACATAAGAAGACCTCCTTGTGGGAACGATCCCAACATCAAAACCCCTTATATCCCCCTAGATGAATATAAACTCTATAACACCTTATTACATGGTTCAAGTCAGTATCACCATTGTGGAATCAATCATGTGCACGATCACGACAATCATTTAAAATAAGTGTAGAATGTGGAAACACTCATCGGGAATGATCCAAGGATTCATGAATGTGTGAACATGCATTAAATCTATAACAGAGTACAAGAACAACCAACAATACAACCCCAAAGGTTGAGGTGAGCCCGACCTTCCATCTTCTCGACCAATAGAGTCTATAAGTGTCATTGGCCAAATCGTTCGTCGACGAGCGCCTGCCTTTGGAATTCATGTCCATTAATCATGAATTCCAATGTTGTTGGGAATTCTTGGAACCATGAATAAACCCATTGGAGTCCATCCGAGGAAGTTACATTCAAGAAGGAGGAATTGTATGAGTTCTTGACCCCCACACAATCTCTCGCAGGGACCAATAGACCCCCCATGGGTTAAATCAACCATCATTATATTATGATGACACTGAACGGGTCGAAAAAAATGGTAAATTTGACAAGGTCCTTCCTATATAGAAAAAGGGATAGGTGATGATCATCTCCATCCATTTCTACACCGTCCTTAAAGGTTCCACCTTGCAGGCAGAACAATACATTGTCGAAAAATTTATCTTCTCAATAGATTCTATTAAATTAATTCTTAGTTAATATTTACATTATGATTACTAAATTTAAATTCGTTTTTTGAACTATATTGACTAAATTTTGGAAATTTTAATTTTATAAAAAACTGTAAAAATGTTGACAAAAAACCTATTTTTTATATGAATAGAATGATTAATCTTAAAATTGGATTTATTCTTATCTCTTATCTAGAAAACACATAAATTGAATTTTAAACCTTTCATTTAATTTTTAATATATAAATTAAATAAAATTCTTTTAAAAAAATTTAATTATATTATTTTTTCTTATAAATAATTTTAGGTTTCATAAAACTAGAATTTCATAAAATTATATAATTTATTTTCAAATAGGTTTTATTTTCATTTAAAATTAAATTTTCACTAAATAAATCATTTTATACATAGGTGTAAACAATATTTTTTTTAGAATTTAGATAATATAATTCATTCATGCCATTCTAATGGTTTGATAATTAATACCCGATTAAGTAATAATATTTTAATAGCATTTCATGTTATGTTTAAACTCATTATTGGATATAATATAGTCTACACATGGTGTTGAGTGTAAATAAAAATATAAAAAATTTTAATTTTTTTAAAATAAATATATCAAAAATTGTCAAGGTGTTATGTTATACCCCCTTAAATAAATTTCATCCTCAAAAATTGAACTTCTACTCAGTAAATAAGAGTTTAACATTTGGGAATCCATTAGTGGGAAACCTCCAATACAAAATTTTTTAATAAAACATCCAATTGAAAATATAAAAAATGATGTTTGATCATCTTCTTGAATAACATGTAATAGGATTCCAAATAGCAGAACATAGTTTGTAAATGAATATTTGGACATGGAATAAAAGAGTAATTATGAAAACCCTTAATTTAATTAAACATTAATGGATGATTTATTATGTAAGAATACACTTAAAACGATGTAGAATATAGATATGATTAGTGACTTTGGGAATTAAGTACATAGAATAAAATCATGAACATGATATTTGAAAAAATTATTAAAAACATCCTTAACATGATCATATAAATCCTAAGTCCTCTTAAAATGCATGGGATAATTATGTGACATAAATAAGAAAATGGTAAGCTAAAAATTCAAATAAAGAAATAAAAATTGAATTATATAAAGACATTATTACATGTTAGAAAATAGTAAAGAAAATGGGAAATAAAAATTATGGGAATAAAAAAATATGTACCAAGAGTTATGATATATGATGATAACCTAAAGGCCTAAGAATGTTCCAAAAGATATGTTATCATAACAATTGGTAATTTTAGTAGCATAATGGATTTACATAAAGATTCATAAAAATTTTTAATGAGGGCTAAAGGGGTATATCATAATTTTTAAATAACATTTAACATAATTAAGATATTAAAAGAGTGATCTTGGCATTTGAAATTGGGATTGAATCATATAATAAGATGAAAAAAATTGAATAAAGAGTAGAAGTAGAGGCTACCTTACATTGAGATTGTGGTTAAAAAATATTATGAGGATCTTATTGAGATGATAAGTAACCTTTATAAGACACTATAGTGGTAATATTGGAGAAGGTACATCATAAAATAATTTTTATACTAGAGTAATGTTACTATGGGTGGGTTTCTATTGGAAAAGGGAGGGTGTTTATTTATTATATCACAAGCATTGGTTTTAGAATTTTTATAGAAAAGTAATTAACATAAAACATCCCATAGTATTTTCTCAAGGTTTCTAATAAAGTGATGTTCCTTTCATTATTATTTCATTCCATGTTCCAGGCATATTAAAATATTACTCTTTTTCATGTGCAAATGAGTCTTGTTCATAATGGAAAGATTCTAATTCCTTAAATTAAAATTTATGTTTTTGAAGATTGATAAAGATTTTATCAAATTTATCAATTTAACTAAATATCCAAAAATTTGAAATGGTAAAAATATATTTGGTTGTTTATAAACTTAATTGATTTATTACATAAGTATTGGGTCATTATGATGTCATAATACACACTGTATATTTATACCAAAAATATTTTTTTTCTATAAAATTTTACTATCTATAAAAATTATAAAAAATAAATTGTTGGATAATTTCAATGTTCTGAAAAAAAGATAATATTTAAATTTTAAAATTAATATTATAAATATTTTATTTTTTACTTGAAAAATAATAATTGACTTCTATGGAGAAATTCATGGTTTTATGAGAATATTTGTTTTTGAACACTTATAAAAACTATATTTGAAATCATAAATATTATATTACATTTATATTAAATAAAAATTACTTTATAGTAATATTTTATTAAAATATGATAAATTATAGAAAATCAATTAATTCTTCAAAAATAATGTTGAAATTGAAATAGAATATTAACCAAAAAAAAATTTCTAATATATTGTATCAATGTTAAAGTCATTTAAAATTAAAATTGATGAGAAAAAAATATTTTCATTATTCTATAAAATTTAAATATTTATAATATAAGGGTCTTCACACATATACCATTATTAATAAATAAATTCCCTAATACTAATGTGCAGGAGGGTGAGATTTCAATTGGGTGGTTCAGAATACATGGTTTAGGCCATGATCTCAAAGAGCTTCATCTTCTACCGTAAACGAATTAACTTGTTCTTTTTTATCAGTTATAAGTTAGTTTTCAGCCATTGAAAAATCCCAGTGATGCTATCTCCGATGGAAACTATAACAAATTGGACTTATAAGGTATAATACTCCTAGTTGATTGTATCCCATCCTTTTCCCATGTCACTTATATTTTTCAAAACATATTATTTACAACCATCATACAATACTATCCAATAGCTATATTATCAAATGTTATGATTCTAAATAGTCATTTAAATATTATAGGATATAATAAAACTAATTGTGTGTTATTTTTTCTATAACTATAATACATAATATATAATATAAATCTAGAAAAATGGAATTGTAATTATAAAAGTTTTTCTTATCACAATCTTCCCCCATATAAAATCTTTTTCATAAAAATTTTCAATTCATACATTAAAACAAATTATGGTAACACTATCTCATCACCTCTTATGGTTCCCACATGAATTATTCAAACTTCATGTTTGATCATATCACTTTGACAGGGTGTATATTCTTTTTTTGTAGAACATTGGATCTATGATATTAAATATTTCTCGACCGCTCTTCAAATGATAAATCATTCTCTAAATTTACCACCTCTAGAAATAAATCAAGGGAGGCGTCTGGTTTGAAATTTCCCACGAGCGATACATGGAACACGTCATGTCATTGGGATTAGTTATGTGGGATTTATAGTTTATTATAATCCTCTCTGATGTGTTCAATGATCTAAAATATACTGATGTATCTTGGACTAATATTTCTATTCTCCACAAATCAAATGACTTTATTCAATTTGTATGTGCAGTGAAATAAATTATCTCTAACATCAGACATTTGGTATCATCGATGATCATTAACATAGCTCTTTTTTCATCTATGGGAATTCATGGTTTTTTGCTAAATGTTATTGAAATTTCCCTCCATTTACTCAACCATTTAAAGACCTAGCTATATGAATTGCACCACTTAATCCCCACACCATGGTGTCATCCACAACTCCCCATAAAGGTATTCATAGGGATCTAGATGGAAGCATGAGTTGAATTTATATTTTAATAATAAATTTACCAATGGATGATGTTGATCCCAACCTCCTTTAAAGTAATTTGACAATTTTCTGAAAATATATTAATGTATCTCGATTCTTTTCTCCAATAAAACATCATTTTGTGGGTGATAATCTATGTATAAGTTCAAATGTGTATTTTGATCTTGTTAGTGACTCTTACAGAATTTGGAGGTAAATCATGGATCATGATCAGATACAAACTATAATGGTGTTCTATGCAGCCTCACTCCTAATATATTGTATATCCTTGGATATTTATCATGTAATAAGTCCTCTTAAATTACAATGAAGTCACCAAACATTATAACAATATCCACCACAAAACATATATCATTATTTCCTCTAGTTGTCTTTGGAAGACCAATGACAAAGTCCAGGGTAATATGTTCCCACTTCCATGTAGGTATGGGTAATGTCTCCCTCATCCACTTGGATTGCTTCCTTTCATCCTACACTTTTGAACATGCAATACACATTGATGTAAATTCCTTTATCCCTATCATTATTTTGTCCCACCAAAAGTGATCTTAGAGATATTGATATATAGTTATTCTCTCTATATGGATGGATAAGGTTATGCAATGTGTATTATCCAACATCACTTTATTTATCATATTACTTCTAGATACACATAGTATTGTCCCATATTGTATGACAACCTCTTCATTAATCATGATCTCTATGGATTTACCATTTTATACATTCTGCTGAATTATTCTATCATCGATTTGAGAATATATTATCTTATTTTGAGGAAATGGTGGAGAAATAATTATTTAATATATTGATTATGTTAAATAATTTATTCTTACTATGTTTTTCTATTCTTGTCTAAGAATATTGTATACTTATCTACTCCCATCATTGATAAAATTTCTTGATTCATTATACATTGATCGTTTGCCAATTTATTTTCTCTCCAAAAATGGATGTGTATTAAGAAATCAAAGTCATTAATCATATCAAACCATCTTTTTTGGAACATATTAATCTTATTCTATGTTAATATATACTTAATTCTCTTTAAGTTGGTATATATTTGAAATTTCTCCCCAAAGAGATAACGTCTCAATATTTTTAGTGTGATTATTAATGTAGAAATACCTAGATCATTAATTGGGTAGTTATATTTGTTAACATTCAATCTCATAGAATTATAGGTTGTCACATCTTCATTCTTTAAAAATACACATCTCAATCCATTCTTTGAGGAATAGTTTTATATGAGGAAATGTTCTCCAATTTTTAGTAGCATAGGTATATGTTCAATGATAAGTGTAATTTTTAAACAACTTTTTGATTTATTCTAATTATTTATTTCAGAAAAATTAATCCCTTCTGAGTTATCCTGGTCATAGGGTTTAAAAATCATGATAAATTAATTACAAAATGACGATAGTGCCCATTTAATCTATGGAAAAATTAGATTTCTGTCATACTGGTTGAATGTGGTCATTATTCAATTGATTTTATATTTTAATAGTATATTTATATCCCATTACATGTGATAATATTCTCTAATAATGATAATTACTTCATAAATAAAATACATTTATTATTCATTTCCTAAATCATCTCCTTTTGTAAGGTCATATAGAGAGTGATCAGATATTTCTCATGCTCCTCCAAAATATTGTAGTATAATAAAATGGATTCTCTAAAATCTACAACAAAAAAATTCATGGTAGTCTTCTTAGACTCTACTTATCACATCCATGCCAAATATTGTATCATTGGTGTGTCTGAATGGTATTACGATGAACTCATAGCACCTATATCATGTATTGAATGTAGTCTTGTTGATGTCCTCATGTATCACCATTAATTAATAATACATAGTCTTATGATTCTCTTGGAGATTCATTGGGGTCCACGTAGAAAATAAAAAATGAAATTAATCCATTAAAGATGATACATTTTACTATCATGATCTTGTTGAGGTCACAAAAACAAATTCAAAAGAACATTGACCCATCATTCTTCTTGACAAAGAGGATTGGGGCACCCCTAGATGAAGCACACGGGCATATAAAACTTTTTCCAGATACTCTAATAGTAGTTTCTTAAACTCCTTAGGATCCCCTACAACAATTAGATATGGTGTATTGGATACTGTAAAATCTTTATCTATAATAATTATTGATTTAATCCTCTCACATAGGGGGATACGAAGAAATTATTTAACAAACACTTCAGTGTATTCCCTGACAATGGGTATGTCTGTGTGGAAGATATTTTCATTGGACTCAGTCGTTTCATCATGATATTATTTACTATAGGGTAATAATATACATTATTGATATGGTCATGCTATTTAGGATTCATCATCCTCCTTTCTCTGGTACAAATAGAGTTTTGATTCTTGATATAGAGAGATATTTCCTTATAGTGTCAATTTATATTTGTTTTATATAAACTAATCTATCCATTATAATAATTCAATCAAATTAAACATAAAGGAATATCTCAAGGATCAATTGGAAGTTTTGTACACAAATATTGGTAGGGGAGGACTTATATATTTGGGATGAAATAATTTAATCATTTTACATTGTTACCAACGACTCTAATTTCATTTTTTGTGGTTGTGTTTAAATAGTTATAATAAACCTATATGATTTAATTGAATTCAAAGAACCATAACCAAAAAATATATTTTAGATTCATCAATTAGTGATTAACATACCTATAACTAATTCATTTTCAGGATCCACCTTAATGTTTGTAATTGAATAATAACCCTTACTGCCTTGGTGGTTGTTGGTGCTAATTTTATCTGACCAACTATGGTTTATTGAATTGGATTTTAATATTCCTATATTAATTGTCGATCAAAAATTGGAAAAAAGGATAATGAATGACTGTTTAATTCATCTTTTCCATTAAATTTTTTGGTTTCTCCCATCTAATATTTATAGGTATATTTTCATCCTTCCCACACCTAAACCATTTTCTCATGACCTTTATGAAATTTAAGGGGTGATTATTTTGAAAAATATTCAAGTAGTATGTTGAAATTGTTTTCCACTATTATATTTATCCATTACACTATATAATTTAAAATCTTATTTACAATTAATATATTTAGGTGAACCTGAAGATTAAATAATATACTTTTTGACTTTGATAGAATATATTAAAATTGCCTCATAGTTATCAAAAACATAGATCACCATGACTTCTTATATGATGGTTTAAACTCAGAAATTAGGTTGTTGAATTTTAATTTTAATTTCCAATGATTACATCAAAGGAATTTTATGGATGTATTTTTTAATTTTAGATATATTACTTGATGTATTTATAATCTATTATCTTGAGGGAATAGAAATAATTTTCCATTTTAATTCAGAGAATACAAGAAAAATATTTTTTGAAAAAGATTTTATGGAATTCAATCAAACCCATTACATCAATATCTTCCTTCAGCTTCATATTATTTATTATTATCCACCGTTGATCGGCTTGTCCCACCATATGATAAACATCCATCATAACATTATCTTGATCATATAATTGAAGGGTGGAAAAGATATTATCAATGGAGTTGATCCATTATTCCTTGAATAAGGGATCAAATGATCCTTTGAAATTCAAGGGAATTTGACGAAAAAAAGTCTTAATAGCATCTTTTTCTTTTATAGGGGGTTTTGGAATTACTAAAGATACATGTTTATACTCAAAACATTAGTTAAAAGACAGTTTATTGTTACAAATTTATGACTACATCTCGTATTGAATTGGGAAACTTCTTTGGGCAATCATCACAATGGAATTCAAATTTGTTGATTACTTGGGTCCTCAAATTTCAGGACATTGTCTATAATAAAAAGAAATATTAAGGGTAAGAATGTTTATATCAAAAAACACATAATCCAGATTCTAAATTAATGAAAGTGATAATTTATAAATGAAATAGAATCCCTTAACATTTATGTTTATTGGTTTAAGTCTATGTTATTATGATCTATTCCCAAACATAGACTATTAGGTGAATTTTCCCCCACAATAATCGGTTTTAAGGAGATTGTTATTTTACCAATGAATATACTTTAGGAATTTCAAAATAGTTGATCATCAAGGCCCATTTTTCTTCACCATTTCCCTATCATGTCTTTCTTGTTGTATTATTTTTTCATGTTTTACCCCTTGGTACATCTTTGACGGAGCCAAAACTACTTATTGTATCTATACATGGATATATTTTCATTAAAACAAATTATTATTTACTTTCTCAAAAATTTTGTACATCTTATAATATTTAGTTTCATCCCTTAATCATCCTCTAGAGTTTTCTAATCCTAATACAAAAATTAACTAAACATTCTATTGATAACACTTAAGACAACCCTTGTATTTATTATACATTAACTAATGAATTATTACATTATAATACACTTAATACATCCTAAAATATTGATAATTTTAGTGTCTTTTGAAATTAGGTACATAGAAAAATATCATGAAAATGGGATATAAATAAAATATTAAAAACCAATATAACATGCCCCTAGAAATCACTAGACCTATAACACTACATTATACAACATTGGGAAATAGATAATAAAGGGTTGATCTAGAAATCCCAATAAGGGAATCAAAATAAATGAAAAGGAATAAATAATTAAAATTTAGACAATAGAAAATTAAATGCGACACAAAAATTGTTATAATTATAAAAATTAACAAAGAGGTTTGACATAGCTTTATAACATATAGGCAACACAGGAAAGTGGAAAAAACATTAAATATGATATCCAAAACATAGGTCATGGATAACCACTAAGAAGTCATTATATGGTGGAAGAGTATCATTATAGAATAGATTCACTTTATAACCCCTTAAATGATGCCCCAAGAGATTAAAAGCTTACCCAATTTAGGGGTATAATATAAAATTCTTGGTGCACCTGTTTCTTTCATATCAATTTCATGCATAATTGTTCCACATAGAACCTTCAAAATATAATGATATATTATCATATTGAATTCCACGAACAATGGGTGTAGAATAAATTCATGTAATTCCATAATTTTATCAGTATATGTAAGTATAGGTGAATATCCATGAGTATAAGTAGTGACTTTATTCACAATGAAATGGTTTGGCATAGAGAAATCATAGTGAAATATTGAAATCATAGTGATGGTAATTAAAGATTCATAAAATGGATTAATGATAGATAATGAGATATATATTCATATTTAAATAAAATGGATATTAATATGGGTATTGAATGATATATCCCAACATTAGTAATTTGTAATAAAAAGTCATATAATGAAGAAGTTTCTTGAATAAAGAGGAAAATGAAAAGATCCCTCTCCTTGGGATGGAGATTCCAGACGCTCAGGAGTAGTATCTTGATATTGTGGGGAAACCTCGAAATTGATCGAGATATTTGATGGAATATTTAGTATATGATCAAATATTTTTTAGTGGAGATTAATGGATTATTGGGTGGGTTTACATCTCAAAAGGGAAGGGAGAACATTATTATTTCCCCAACACAGGTTCTGAACTATATACAATCATGTATTCAAAAGCACACAACTACCCCAGTTTTTTGTCCAATGATTATACCAAATAGTATTGGGTTTAATTATTTTATTATTACAAGGAATGAAAATTTTCAAATATCACACTTTGATATGGAAGTGAGTCTTGTACTTCAAGAATTTATTTTAGAACATTATAATGTAATATATGTTTTGTTGGATTTAAAAAATAAGTATAAAATAAATAAAATAATTGAAAAATAAAATAAAACAACATATGAAACATATATTTAGTTTTTTAATACCCTTAATTTTATTTACTATATAACTTTTGGTTAATTATAATTTCATAATACAGTAGTAATTTTACCACATATTTATGTTTTACCTAAAAATTTTAATATCTGAATGAAATTATGAATAATTCACCATTCTATAATTTAAATGTTATAATTCCAAGATTAATATTCATTTCATGGAAATAGTTTTTTTATATATTTTATTTTTTACTTATAATATAATAATTTACATTTATTGAATAATTATTGGTCTCTGCAATAACACTTTAGAAACCCTTATAAAAATTATATTACCTTTTATATTTAATAATTTTTAAAAAAAAATTATATTCTATTAAAATATAATTTCTTTCAACAATTTCATTAAATTATCATAATTAATTCCTTAACACAAATCAATTGTTACAAAAAAAATTCAATTTATATATTATCGTATCAAATTCGAAATAATTTTTAATGTAACAGTAATAAGAATAAAATATATTCATTAATATATATAATTTACATATTCGTATTATTTGGTTTTTTATTCAAATACCTTTTTTACACAAGAAAATTCTCTTACGGAAAGGTTTGCAATTGTGATATTTTCATTGAGTGGTTTGATGTACATAGTTTGAGTCGTGATCTTGATGATCCTGAACTACCCCCATAAACAGTTTCAGACAAGATTTAGTTTTTGGTTCATATTTTATTCATTTTAATGGGAAAATAGGCATCATTATATATCACTCAAAATCTCTAATAAATGGGATTCATAGGGTATGATTATACGTGATGAGGTAATATCTTCCTTTGATTGTGTAAATTGGATTTTCCAAGAACATATATTTAGATTAATCATATGATCATTGTTTGATGAAAGTATTATCAACATGTTAGATTCATAACATACTTTTAGATCAAATAAGATATAATAGAACCAAATTTTTTCTTGCGTTTTCTATAATCATAACAAATAATAAGATGTATAAATCAACCAAAAATAGAAATTTATATTAAAATTCAGGTCATTATATTAATAATCATAATATAATGTAGTGTAACTAGATTAATTATGAGATGAGAGTGATTGATCATGTGAAAATCAAAAAACCCGAAACCATAATCCATGGATTTTTCTAAAATGTTATTAATTTCATAAAAAATAATGATAATTGGATATAATTTTATTTCAATATTCATTTATTAATGTTTAGGTATTTTCATTAGAAGATATACATATTGGTTTCATTCTATTTTATAAGAAAAATCTCAACCTTTTGTAATTTAGTAATCAATTTTCACATCATATATAGCTCCTATAAATAATGATATGTATTATATTCCTAAATAAGAAATATGTGAAAATATTCATAATATAATGTAAGTTATTTCTTCTGTCTCTTGTTATCATTATAAGAAAATTTTAAGCACATGTTATCCAATATTCATAAATCTTTATATTGTTAAGCTATAAATTAATCACTAGAACCTTGTCCATTGATCAAAATATACAATTTTTTAAATTTTTATCCATATTAACTTTAGAAAATATTAAAATAGATAAATTTATTAAAACAGATTATAAATCTAAAATTGGAATTTATAGTTAATCCCTAAACAACATCAAGAAGATCATAATTTTCAAATACCATACATGTGAATGCCTCTATCGTGTATTCTCTTAAAACATTGAAACAACCTAAATTACTATTTAGCATTTTTTAAAACATATATTATTCCTTATTCCTTAAATAAAAAATAGAATAATGGAAATATTCCCTAAATCCAAAAAATATGTAATCTCAATCAATGACAACATAAACTAAATTTTCAAAAAAATAAATAATCATCTCTAAGGTGTATTATCCAACTTATTTTATCCATATCAATCATCTCTTTATCAAAAATAATTATTATCTCAATTTCAATAACATATTATAGGTTATATTTCTAATTATCATGTGTTTTCCATGAAATATCAACCATTTATTTTAGTAATGTTTCTATGATATCATCACCATTCAAAAAATTCATGTAAATCAATAAAGAAAAATTGAAATTTAATAGTCATTATATAATTCAAAATTAATTAATTATAACACATAAACACTTTTATCATTCTATTTTCATCACACACTAGTTTCTAAAATTTATCGTATTAGTACATAACACATCATTCATTTTATATGTCATTTGAATTGTCTTAATCATAAAAAATATAACCACTAATAGTTTTACCTTACTGATTCTTTTCATAAGGATTCACTCTAGGAAATATATTTCCATAATTTTGACACATTCCACATCTAAAGCATTCATCAATACATGTTTTTTTATAGGGATACCATTATTATTATCCATCATGTTAACCAGAAAATTTATTTTTTCACTACAATTTCATTATCTTTGTCCTTCTTTTCCACATTAAACCACATTTCTATTCCACTAATACCATTAATAAGGTTCTTCTTCCCATATTCCTGACATGGAGAAATGTGATTATTCGTTCAACTATTGTCTCCACCACCTGATCTCTCTATGAAATTTATCCATATCTTCTTTGGTCAGTTTGATAGTTGGTTTAGGTTCATGTTGTTGATCATTTATCCGGATAGTTGATTAGGCATAATAAAAATTTACTTCATTTCATTGATCACTCCATTTGGATTTTCATTATAAAATTATCTATCAAAATATATTTTAACCATATTCCTTCTGGTTCATATCATTGATTAAAATAAAAAAGAATATTATTCTTAATAATTATCATAGTGGTGTACCACACAATTTTGAATAATCAATTATATGATGTTGAAATCATGGATCATTATTTACAATTTATGGAAACCTAGGTTTAACTGCTTTCATTATTCAAATACATTATGATGGATCATAAAGAGTTTTTAAATTCCCAATGTATATCCCCTGTTAGTGTCGAACATGAATTGTAGGAAGGACCATTTTCATGCACCATGTCATGATAATGTCCCAATAATTTCACGTTTTTTGTGTTATTTCCTACAGGAACCATTATGCCTAATTCAAATCTTCTAATAATATTTAGACAGGGATATATATTCATGAAACCTATTACTTTATCCATTACCATTATTATAATAAATTTTATCATACATTTAATATTCAATAGAACTATCTATAGATATATCCCTCAGAGTTTTTATAATACTATCCCTAAGGATTTAAATAAATATTTTTCTCATTCTAGTTTCCAATGGTTAACTACAAATATCCTCTAATACCAGTTGTAAAGACCCATACTTCTAATATATAAACATTACATCTTTGAAATATATATTCATTATCTAACAAAAACACATTCTTGAGGATCATAAGGATATATTGGATTTAGATACATGGAAACATACCAATGTTTATCATAACATATCAATATCATCTCCTACATAGTTCCTCTTAAACAAAACCCTTCTTAGAAATATCACATGTAATACCTATCACCAAAACCTCATGAAAATAATGATATAAAATGGGGATCTCAGATGTTATGAATATAAAAAATGAAAATATAAAAATATAACATGATCATAAGGGTTTGATAATATGAGCATAAAAAATGAAAAAAAATCCTGTTATTTCAATGAAAAAATTTATGATTCACGAAATGATGATTGGAAGTTCATAAGAGTTGAATCATAAGAAAATAAAAGTAAATAATTTAGGATAAATATATATTGACATATTATATATATTTTTCACATATAGCTATTTATATAAAATCATTTTTATTTTATCCTAGGATAATTCCCAAGTCAATCATACATGATTTTGTTTACTCCTCAAACTATTCTTCTATTCAAAGTTAAATCCCAAGAAAATCGTAGTGGATAGAATTCCTTAATGAACTTGGTTTCATTATTAAACCATTGCCATTTATATGATGACATATAAATCATTACTGAATTCATTTTAGGGAGATATTGATCCCACCCATACTTGGATATAAAAAACCTCCGTCATACAATGAAAATAATACATATCTATGCAACAAGATCTTAAATCATTCATCATATTATATAACATGAAAAAAAACAGTTTAATAATTCATTAACCATAAAATAAAATTTTGAAAAGAAACATGTTTCATAACCATTTCATTATTTCATTAGTGAATAACCCATGGAAAAATTAAGTGGGCTTTATAAGTATTTTATTTTTGTATAAGCCATGGAAGAGAAACACATTTCGTAATAATCGTGTCAACGTAAAAATAAATTATCAAGAAAAATAATAACAATTGTATCCATAGACCATATCCTTACCAAAAGATAAGTAAAAAGATGGATGTAAAATTATATGGGAAATGATAATGGAGGATCTCATAGACCGTTATTTGAAGAAGATAACTTTTCATTGAAATGCTATTTTAAAAACCAATAATTCATAAAATTACCAAATAATAATATTCATTTAAAATAAACATGAAAACATGTAAAAGTGTCTTTAAAAATAATTTAAAACATTTCATGACTAAAATATACTTTATACATTTAAAAAAATATTATAAAAAATAAATTATATTCAAAACTATTTTCATTGAAAATAACCTTGAAAACTTATAATGGAGACATTAAAAATAATTTAAAATATTTCATGTGGAATATATATTTTCTAATTTGATTTTATAAAATCATAACACATTTTAAAAATACATTTCTTTTAAAATTACATTGGAAACAGATAATGGATTTTATAATGAAAATAATGATTATCACATCTGGAAATTTATGTTAATGTAGTACTCATTAGATAGAAGATTATGTTCACATTTTTTTTTAAATCCAAACATGACTTGTTTGAAAAATGAAATGAACATTACTTAATAAAAATTAAAATATTAAAAGGGTAAAAATTTCATTAAAATTCATTTTGAAGAATCTGAAAAAATGGGAAATTTTACTGAAAAAATAGTTTTGGAATAATAATTATTTTTCATCATTAGATTGAAATAAAGGAGATGTGTTTATAAAAAACAATATTTTGAAAAATTAAGTATACAAAGAAAGGATAATTAATGTAAAATGCATATGATATCTAAATAAGTATATTATAATAAATTTCATTATAATATTTATAGATTGATAATATGATTTCATCATTAGAATCCTGATCGTGCACAATATTGATAAACTATGAGATTCTAACATAAAACATTACTATTTTAGAAACTCTGAATCATAATCCCCATAAAACAATAAGGATAATCGAAATATATAATATCATGATATAAATATATTCATAGTATTACCAGTGAATGGGGTTGTATATACCCTGTATAAAAGTATATAGGTGTAAAAAATAACATATGTATCAATGACTAAGAATTGGGACGATTCCCCATTATCGCTTTGGTAATATTTGAACTATAAACCACATAAATGTGATAAAATAAAATGGATATTTTAATCCCCATAATTTTCAGTATCATTAAATACCATCATGGGATGTATATACACCACATAAAATAAACATGTTTTTAATATTGATTGTGTGTTATATAAAATAAATTTGAGATAGAAATCTCATACCGTAAGTCTAGACTTCCATCATAAAAGCTCAAAAATCCTGTATAATATATATATATATATATTGAAAATTTATTATACTACCTTATTCATTTTTATTATACCATATATTATTTAATATTGACATTTTATTACCAATTTTTCAACAGTTCCATGTAAAAATCACATTTTAGGTAATAACATATTTTTTGCATATATGTTTGGAGTTTAATTTTTTGGTCATCATACATCAATCATGGATATATAATTTATATAATACTATCAATGATAAAAATATAAAAAATGTTTTTTATATTTTAATTTATATTTAACCATATAATTTAGAGATAGAAAATAAAATACACCGTTTATAGATATGGTTGGTCATACGTATGCACAAAAAATGATTCCATTTTCTTGTTGGATGAAATAAAAGAATAGAAAATTTTATATTACATTTAAAAAATAATTTATATTTAAAATATATCAAAAGTTATTATTTAAACATTCATTATCAACTTTTATGTAAATTGTATGTGGATAATTTATCAAATCACATCATGAGGTGGTAGTTACCAAACACACACGAGACATTACAGTAGTCCAACATAATGATAGGTAAAGAGTTATATGTTATATAATAATTATATATTTATAAATATGTTTCAAATAACATTTTTTAAAAATATCCTAATCATGATCCATGTTAAATTTAATTGGAAAAAAAGATCTCATTGGTTTGCAAGACTGTAGTCTACCATACACACGTGTGACATTATGGTTTTCCAATGGTTTGGGTGATGAGAATATATATATGGTATTATAATTATAGAGTAAGAATAATATAATCACTATAATATATCAACATTAAATATATCTTTGTTTCTATCTATGATAGGTGTTGATGGAAAACGAATCACATCAGTTCGAAAGGTAGTAGTCTGCCTTACACTTGAATAATGAATTCCCATACAATTTGATGGAAGTGGAGATGAATTTATTATATAACATAAAAAAAATATCATATTATTATATTTATACCTTTTATCCATAGCATCATAGTTTAGTAATAATATATGAACGTGGTGGGAAAAATAAGATAAAACACTTGGTTATGTACACCACCTCTTCTTCTAACAACATCTTATGGATTACACAAAAGGTATTCATAGGTTGTATTTAATACTATAATAAGTATTTTATAATGAGATTAGTGAAATAAGGAAATTATATTTTGATTTATTGGCTGAACGGTGGTTTAAGAAGTGGAAATAAGAGAAGAGAGGTGGTGTCCTTTTATAAGTGAGGTGAATCGAAGACTGATAATTTTGGAAATGAAATTGGATTACGAACCATTTTCAAATTCTAAAATGATTAAAATGATCGATTTTATAACTTAAAAGATATAAATTATCTCTATTATAAGATATTGTGTTCTGTAAATGTTTCTAGATATTATTACCCATCATCATATGAGTTCAACACCCTGTTAACCCTTTTTCACCATAACAGCAGTAAAGAATTTATATTATTTTAATTATTCATTACTATAAATTTTTTTGTTAAATTAATTAGAAAATAAAATTTTTTATAATTTTAAAAATTTAATTCTGTTTATAAAATTCAATTCACAAATTTAAAATATTTTAATTTAGGATTAATCTCATAGACGGATCGAGAAATCTATTTTCTAAAAAGAGAATGTTTAACTGTTTAGTATTTTTCAATATAAATATTAAATATAAATTAAATTAAAATTAACAGAATTGGATTAATAGAATTATAATTGATTTAAATTTATTTTTAAACCCATATTAAAAGACTTTATATGTTTTATAATGTTTTAATAAAACTGAACATTCTTAATAAAACCCATTATTTTTTATTATTCATCGAAAACATTATGTTCTAAAACAATTCACAAAAATTCTCCGTAAAATATTTTTTGATTTTTTATTTAGAAACTGAATTTAATTTTATCAAATTAATTGGTTAAAATTATAAAACAAATTAAAATAATTATGAAAAAACATGAAAAAACTTATTTTTTTAGAAAAATATTGTTTTAAGCATAAAATTTTAAATATTCTTATCTTCTATCTAAAAAACACATCATCATGATTTTAAAAAATGTATTTATTATATAATATAAAAATTTCATCAAAAATAATTTAACAAAACAAATTTTCCAATTTTTAATGCAAAACATGTTTTTTTGTAAAAATTTTTTTTCAAAAAGACTTCTTATACTAAAAAAACGTTTATAAGTTATAATTAATTACCCACCAAAGAAAAAATTTAATATAACATTGTAAAAAATATATTTAAAAAATTTAAATCCTATTAATACTATCATTTTCATCAACTTGGTGGTGACTATAACATTAAATAATATTATTTTAATATCTTGTCAAGTTCTGTTTAAACTCATTTTTGCATGTAACGCATGAAACATTCAGTTTTGTGTGTAACACATGAACTTATTAGGCTTGCGTGTAACAAAAAATATCTAAGACATAAATTTATCATAAAATAATAATAAATAATTTTTTATAACATTCATGTTTTAGTTTGAGTCCTAGTGATGAAAAAGATCAGAAAATATGGAAGTAGTTTAGACATCATGATTATTCACAAGAACTCATGGATATCTGAGTGGAAAACATTTTCAACCTCAACAAATTTTCAATCATGATTAGAATCATAATGTAGAATCCATTTAACCATTTTCCTAATGATATTAACCCCCATTATCAAGGATATGCATGATTCTAACCCCCCATAGGGACCTTTTAGTTGGGTTGGATAGGAATGAAATTCCATTTATCATGGGAATTCAGGATTTGTGGTGTGTGAGATGGTGTGTATAACAAAATAATGTAATTTAAAAGGATACGGAGGGAACATAATGTGGTAACAAAATATTGGGTTTCTATAGTTTAATAGTTTTATGCATGGCCTTTTGGGAATTCATGTTAATCCATTTGATACACCTAAGTAAGTGTGGTTCCCAAAACGATTTCATTGGGGAATAACATAAGATGATTAGTAAATAGTAAATTATTAATGATGATTGAGAGAATTTGTGTCATTCTATTTTAGTGGGTTAAAGTGTATCCCTATTTAACCTTAGAGAAATGTGTACTACATGTATTTTAAGAGAGTGATTCTGAGTATCGTGTGAAATCATTGGGCTAATGGGATTCCCTGGTGAACTCATAGGGTGGATGAGTTGCCTTATTGATAGGTATGGGTGATGTTTTTGAAATCCATTATAATTTTTGAATACCCGGTAATTTTTTTCAACCTTGGAACAAATATATTTTTTATGAGATGATCATGAAATGAACAAAACAGATACAATATGAATAAAGGATCATTTTCTACTATATTTTTAGAAAAATTGATGTGTTTTAGAGGGTGTATAATTTATTAAGAAAGGTTTCATGTGAGTTTGAGTGAAATATGGAATTTAATGAATCCACTCATGCATATTTTGAACATGGTAAAAATCAGCATACCTTAGTGAATGTCCACATAGATAAATCATATAGGTGAATCTTTAATGTTATAATTTTTTATATAATATCATATTCAAACATCCCACACTGTTGATCTAGTGATATGGGTAAGTGTTTTGATGTTATATAGATAATGAGAACCACAAGGATAAATGTTCCATGTAGCTATAATATTTCACATATCAAAATGATCAACCTAGATAATTATTTTGATTTAGAAAATAATAATCGCATAGCCATTTTTATAAACGTGTTTATGGATTCCAGGAACATGGTAACATTGAATGGTTTTATTAATATTGAGGATTTTATTATTGCTGAAAATTTGTAATAATTTGGTATCACATAATTAAATATGAATATATGCATTTGGTAATTTAAATGAGGGGTTTAGTATTAGGATATTTATATATCAAGTGAAAGATGACGCACATGTCTTTAAATGATTATAAAATCGATATGGGAATTAGAATTAAAAAAATACATAATGAGGAATTAATCTATAATTTTTCGACTTGTTTGAATAAAAAAATTATTTAAAATCGTCATACAGTTTATGAATATAATTTCTAATAAAAAAACTAAGTGATAAAACATTTTTCCAGGGGAGAAGTTGTGTGTTGTGAGTGTGTTAAATAAGAAGAAGAAGAGCCTAAAGCAGAGGATGAATATTTATTGATCAACATATGACGAGTCATATATTTTCATAAAATATAAATTTTATTAGAGAATAGTTTTGTAGAAAAATTCATAGACACTTAGATGGAATTATTTGATGCATATTTTAGAGGCACATGGAAAAAAAATCTGTAACTTTTTTCTCTAGATGATACTAATTTTTTTGGTCATTTTTTTCATTTTCTTATCAATATATTGTTACTATGGTTTGAATCTATGGTGATGCGTGTGAATCGATACATGTTTTGTGTGATTCCATACAAATATTTGTATCTAAAACTCACTTTTACTTATAATAAGTCGAATACATGTCTGGGTAGATAATCCATCCACAATACTGATAAGGATTCTACATTGGATTTGATTCTCTAAAAATGTGTTTTTTATTGATTGCTATATTCCCTCTATGATCATGTGAGGATGAGATATTTCAAATATTACAGGATCAAAAACAGATAAGTTGAAGATGAGTTATTATATTGAATATTATTTTTAAAAAATACATATACAATGATTCAACCCCCTTCTCATTAGTGGAAACTAACCATTAATGGGAAATAAATTGGTATGTTAGGATGGGTACCACTATCTGATCAATGTTTTTCACATTTTAGAAAGCTTTGTATTAATTAATTCAAAGTTTTTCATGTACCAACATCTTATGGGAACATTTATCAATGTTTATGAATTGAATATATCCATATCTATCATCTATTCATGATAAATTTTATGTTGATTTTATTGTAGGATTTCCACACAATGGTAAAAACAGTCAGATTACATTTGAGAACTATAGGAATATCAGTGTGGATTGAAAGACAAAAACTTATATTCTCATTAATGAATCATATAAATTATATGTAAAATTTATTTTAATGAAAACCATATTAAAAATTATGTACATTATAGAGAGTGATTATGAAGGTAATTTTGTAATTAGAATATGAAAAGTAAGAAATAATGAGAATAAAATTTAATGTCATCGAAATTTTAGAGGATAAATATGAATATGATTTCTTTAGATGAATTATTAAAATATTGTGTAACAATTGATGTTTTTTTAAGAAACATTAATATTCCCCAATTTTCAAGAAGATAATGAGAAATCATAAATATAAATTTTAACGCAAAATGTATCCTCATGTGGATAGAGAAGACTATACACTTGGTAAGATACATATTATTTTCAATACTTTTAAAATTAGACTGGTTGTGTCATTCAAAATTAATGTGAATGATTAAATGGATATTAATTCCATGAGGGAAATGAAATTTTATAATGATGAAGATGTTACTGACTTGAGTGTTTCTAATAATGAATATGAATATCATTGAGTTATTTAATGACCTATGTTTTCTAAAATCTGTGATTGAGTATAAGTTTTAATATCTTCATTCAGGTGATTGTGAGGGGAAAAATCTCTATTCCCATATAAAATGTTCCCATGTATTTTTTACCTCATAGTTTATCTCAGAATATGTTTTCTTACTCTATGTTAGTATTTTAGGTGGAATTCAATGGATTTAAAATTTTCAAATAATATTAAATAACTAATTTATTATTAGTTATTTATTAAATTAATTGTGGGTGCTTTCCCAATGATATCTTTTTAATAGAGCATAAAAGGGAAATTATATCTATATAGTAGGGTAAAAATGGGTGGTTTTATAACTTATAAGTATACACACACTGGTTGTTTGGTATCGGCATTGCCCATACTACATTTTCATTTTCCATTATTATTTTTCTTTTTATTTTTCTTCTTTTATTTCTCATCCATACTGATATTCTCACATTCCATTCTTGGGGTATTATCCATCTGTAATGTATTTTCCATTAGATACATTTAAGAAAGAGATATGTTGATAAATCTGTAGAGAGATACTATACACAAATTTGGTTTACCGTCCGGGCATTGGGATGATAGAAAAAACACAATCTGTATTAACCCACTAAGAATAGTATCGAAACCCTATAAAGTTGGTCACGTCAATACCAATGAATCTACCTTGGGCATGATGGATGAATAAAGAATCCCATGTAGGGCCACGTAGGGGATTCCATAACTCTATCCATAATGTCTTACTTAAGGGACCATAGTCCTATGAGTATGGAATGATCCATATCTATCATTAGGGGAGTGATAAAGGGAATGAACCCTAATCAAACTTGTCTAAGATACAGGGGGAAAGATAGAAATTCTATATTTAAAGGGGTACACAGCATCTAGTAGGTTGACACGCCATATCCCTTGACCCCAACTATTTCCAGTGTACAAAAACCCTTATCTTTATAACATATATTTTGTAAGATGGTTACACGACATGTAAATGGAGTCACAAACATTGTACTTCCATCTTTGGTCTTCTCAAATGCTCTAATTTTGTGTTTGTACATAATGACAAACCTTGTGTCTCTGCCAGTGTACTAGATCATGGGGGTTTCCATGTAATTGGTCAAGGCCATGTCATGTGGGGGAGTATACACCATTTTGGAAAACCATGAACTCCTCACCACATTTGTTTACATCCCATGTACACACCAAATCTATGGGAAGGACCTACGTGTCGTGTGATAGGGGTCATACACCATGTGACTTTTAACTATCTCCCTAAATTCTATCCACCCCTCATTGGGGGCCACTATGGGAAGGGACTACATGTCGCGTGATAGGGGTAACACACCATGTAACATTTAACAATCTCATTAAACCTAGGATACCATTCAGTGGGGGTCACACATTGTGTAATCCCAGATTACATGCCGTGTTCATCACGATTTTCCAGAACATCTAGTTCTTTCTCTACATGACTCATCTAATCTCTCGTGTTCTTATTCAGTGGTATTTTTACCTCAAATCTCCAGATCTAGGTTCATTTCACCACCCTATCATCAAAATGAGGTGTTTTGGGACTTTAATCGTCTCAGAAAACCATTTCAATCATTTCCAATACTAACATCTTGAAGAACAATGTCTTCTAATTTGGTCAGATTCATCTATCACTCTATCTATCAAACCTCCATTAGGTCATCTCGATGATGGATCATTAAGTAGCGATCTTTTCACCAAGAAAAAAGTTGTATTGATCAATCTTTCATGAATGTGTTGAACAATGAATAAGACGCATAGAGATAATAGTGTAGAAAAATAACAATGAATGAGTCTCAGGAATGAGCCTTGATTGTTTTTCTCTATCCTCAATCCATTCCCATAAGAATAATAAATAATCAAAACAATAATCAAAACATTAACATCCCATAATTATGACCCATCCTGCAAAGCATGACCAAACGATCGATCAACTAGTTCATTGGAATGTCATTTTTGTCATTAAATATATGAATGGTGATGTAATTCATTAATAATACATTCATCACGAGAATTGGATCACTCACTAGTGAATATCAGTTTTCGATGGAGAGATCAATCAAGAATGGAATTCGTTGATCTTCGTTCCACAATTCCATTATCACGTGCTAAGATAATTATTCAGGTATTCCCCTCCTAAGCCTCTATGGAATAATAGGATCATGATCCTGACCTTGGATCCCTGTGTAATAGTTTATTTAAAATAAAACCATGTCCATTTTCTTACATGGATGAAACATTAAATAAAATAAAATAAAATAAATATTTTAATATATTTTTTCAATAAAAAGGACTGAAATAGGTTTTCATAGTAGTCCCATGCCAACCTTTGCTAGGTCACCCCTAAGTTAATGTTTCTACTCTAAACACAACAGTGTACTCAGCTTTCTGATCAGGTCACCTTTTTATATTTTATTCTATTTTTTTCAAGAAAACAACATGTGCATTATATTTAATAATTTAATATATTTTAAAAATTTATTATAGGAACTACAATCCTCTGAATCTCAAGGCGTCTTAGAACTTGTTCTCCAATATAATATATAAAATATATAGAAATAATACATAAATAAATTAGGGACATTATATTCTTCCCACCATGGTTATTTACATCCTAAAAAATCAATAATAAAGGAAACACAAAAAGATGTGGGTTCTTTTCATGAATTTGAGCCTCCCACTCTCATGTGTTCTCCTAGTGATTCCCATTATCTCACCAAACATGCACCAAAATGGATCACTCACCCACAAAATTTCTTCTCCCACCGATCCTCAATCTCCACTGGGTACTCCGAAGAAGTTTCCTATCCCTTGTTTTCCAGCTCACCCCAGTCAAATGCATAAGATTGTACATACACATACCTATTCAGCAGTGACATGTTCTAGACATGATGTACCCAGCTCAACTGATACGGTAGATCTAAGTGGTACACCACTTCACCAACTATATGTCGTATCTGAAAAGGGCTGATAAACCTTGAAGATAACGTGCCACCCCCGCGAAATCACCAAAATCCAATTTGAGGTGAAACCCATAGGCTCACGTGGTCCCATTCATATAACTTCATGGGCATCTACTTCCTATCATCATAATAGTTATTTTGTATTAATGGATTCTTCATACACTCCAATATTATCTTCATCTTCTCTATAGTCAATCTCACAAACATTAGGGTCACGAGTGCTTACTCTCCTAGGTCAGTCTAGCAATGTGGTGACCTACACGGTCACCCATAATAATCCTTGAATATATCCATACCAATGTTGTAATGGTAGATATTTTTGTACATGAACTCTACCATTGGTAGGTTATCCTAACAACTATAGTCGAATTCCATCATGTAAGCTCATTGAATGTCCTCCAGAACCAAAATGGTCTTCTCTGTCTGGTCATTCATATAGGGGTGAAACATTGTGACCAAGCGTAACTAGGTCCCAAACACCTCATATAATACCTTCCACATCCAATATTTAAAATTATCATCATTATCTAAAACTATCATCAATGGGATTATATTTATTCGAACTATATATTTCATGTAAAGTCATCTTAATCTATCTAGTGATATCTTCTCTTGGATAGCTATGAAGTGGTATTAATTAGTGAGTCATTCAATGATCAACCAGATGGAATCATGAACCCTATATTTATGTCGTAATATTGTCATGATTTCCATAAATATACCATCTCACATTCATTCTGGAACATCAAGGGGTTGAAAAAACCTATTGGAACCTCATTCTCAACCTTCAATTGATGACATGTAAGGTAGCTAGAAACACACTATGAACCCCATTTCATTATCCATAGCCACCAAATATGATATCAAATGTATTCTTACATCTTCCCCACACCTGGATATAAAAAAAATGGGATGTATGAAACTCCCTCAAAACCTCCTATAGTAACATCACTGGTACTACTACGCATCCAAGGAAAATAAAGACCTTCTTCCCACCATGTAAATATCCCTCGAGAGCATGAAATGTTGAAATATGATCATGTAGTGTATCATAATTCGTATCCCCTATAGGTTCATCCATAAATGACTATAATTTTGGAGGGGTGATAACCATCAACTGGAGGTATGTTGCACTATCTCCATCCATAAATAATAATTGTAACCCGACCAACACCTCCAACACCTCATTCAGCAACTGGGAACTAGATCATTTGATGAGAGTATCTCCCACCACTTTTCTATTCCAAAGAGTATAAAAAATATTATAGTCATAGACATGGATGAACTCTATCCATATCCTCTGTCTCAAGTTTATATCCTTCTAAGAGAAGATATATTTGAGACTATTGTGATGAATGTAAATGATAAAACACTCACCCATTTCGTAGAATCAAAGCATCATCAATGTAATACCTCCTCTACTAACATATGAGTAAGGGTCACATTGTTCAGATCATGTGGTCTCGAATGGAATGAAATATATGCAATCACTTCTCACCCATGAATCGAGACATTACCAAGCCTGGTTCCTAATGCATCGCAAAACACTATGCACTCAACACCCTCCTCCATCAATATCATGATCAGATCACTCATTAAACACAATCTGAACAACTGAAAATATTTTTGGAACTTCTATGTCAATATGAAGGGATACCCCTTTCAATTCAATGAGTTCATAGGTGTTTATATCCAATAGAAATAAGGTATTAATCTTCGGTGATATCCTTTAATCTCGAGAAATATTTTCACCTCTGTCACATTCATAGGTTGATACCATGATAACACTACCAAAACAAAGGCTAGGTCCAATTACACTCCAACTGTAGAGATAACATATCCTATAAAGTGGAAATCCTAAATTGAGAACTAATACTTTGAGATTTTTCCTTAAATTCAATGATCTTAGAGTACATCCATAACCATCCTTACGTGACTCACATGCTCCTCCTCAGATGCCAAGTACAAAAGGTTATCATCAATGATGAATAACATGAACTAGACCATGTAGGGCTAAAAGATATGGTTTCTGAGTTCAATGAACACTACATGGGAGTTTGTCACACTTAAGGGCATCACCATGTACTCAGAGTGACGATAATGACATTTGAATGCATCCTTTAGTATATTCTCACCCCGTACTCGCAACTAGTGATAACCTGATATATGCTTAACCATTGAGAACCATCATGCCCCTCTTAACTAATAAATAACTTCATTTTTCCTCACTCATCAATAAGTTTTCTTCATGACTACATTTTCTAGAGTCTCTAGTCCACACACAACCTCGTGATTTTGTTTACATTTTTGGAAAAAAATCTAGGCCCACCAAGGGTGAAACACTAGGTCTCAGGAATTCCTTCTTATGCTTGTCATCCAAACGCACCCTCAGCTTGAAAATATCAATAGGAAACATCTTTTATGTTGGTAAAGATATTAGTTCCCTCATGGGGTGTAAATCAATGTAGATTTATATTTATCTGATTGAAGGTAATATGATAACATCTTTAAAAAAATCATCCTCGTACTCCATCACCACCACCACTAGTTACTATAATCTTTTAACATATGTTGCAATGATTGTTTGGAAAGCCAACTAGTGAGTAATTGGCTGAAGCCTTCCAAGAATGATCCCACCTTGTGATGTTTGGGTTTCCATTTCACTGAAAAAGGAAAATCTCATTCCAGCACTATGGAAAAGCCCCACTCTTCACCTAAAATAGTCAATCTTGGAAAGGACTGTGGATTAACAATCCATAATAAGAATAGTGTCATTAGTCTTCAATACCTTCACTATGGGTTTTGAACCAAAACTCTCACCTCCAATGGTCAGGTCACACTGTCGGTATAGATGTGGAATGATTAATTATTCTCCAGTAACTATCTCCAAGAATAAGGGTTGTATCATTGGTTCAACATGAACCTAATGGCCTCAAACAAGATATGCAGTGTGAATGGAATGACAATAACTTATGTCTATTAGTATTGTAGATAATATGAAAATATAAGGATTATGCCTTAGATCATTCATAGAGTCCCTATGTCTTTCTCCTCAGGTGAACGCATATTTCCCCTCCCCTATCCTCTAGCTCACTAACCTAGTGTGGACCTCCATGGGGGTGTTGTTGGTAATAATTAAAAATGTTGACCACCTCCAATAGCTCACCCAGATCATCTTCCATGTCTGACACCTGGTGGAGCTTCCTTGTAATGCCCGGACACTAGTTACACAGAGTCGGTGCATTATTAATTATATTGGCATGATCAGAAAAGATGAAGTCTCAAAAGGGCGATTAGTTTAGTAGCCTTGGAAGTACTAGATATATTAATAAGGATTAAGTTAAATCATAAAATGGAAAACTACAACAACATTGTTTCCGTAGACAAAACTAAGATCCCATAGACCATCCATACAGGTCATTCATAATATACATCTTCCCATCCTTGGAAAAACAAAACATAGGATGGTGTGATCTTAGATGCTCCGTAAAGATAACAATATATCGGAAAATTTCATAAATAATCCTAAACATTTAAGGCAATGTGTAAATCAAAATAAAAATCCTTTTTAGCATAATATGGAAAATATAAATCTAAATAATTCCATTTACTTAATCACATGGATATTCTAGTAGTCAAATAATCACATGAAATGTGAATTTCAACTTTCATAATGATGGAATACATAATGCCCAACTTCATAACCACATAGTAAAGGCCTTATGCCAAGACTAAAAATAATATTTTTTCAAGGCCTTGTTCCAAAACACTAGATTGCCTCATGAGACATACTGATGCATCGAGGAGCTATAGCGGGCTCTGCCCGTCAATTACTATGTCCAATGCATTCCTTATATTAACAGTTTTAAACATAACATAAAAATTATTATTAAAACTAGAATACAAAATTTCAATAATTTATCAATAAACCATGAATGGTAGAAAAATAACTCATCCACAGTTAATCGTATAACAAAAACACCAATACAGAATGGGAGGTTTGTATCATAATAAATAAACATCAAAGAAGATGAAAATCTATTAAAGTATGTTGACATAGATGAAATCAAAACTGTTTTTGAGAAATATCTCATTCTTTTTTTGAAATAATTAAAAGTTACATAATTATAAAAGAAAACATTTATTTTGAAAATAATATTATAACATTGTAAGGGAAGCTTCGACCATGTTATAACAGTGGAATATAGCCACACCTGCCTTATAAGCTAAAAAACATTCTTACCTTAATTTTGTCAAAAAGCTAATAAAGTAACTTGTTTGGAAAATGACGGAAAGATTCCTTTATAAAGCTATAAGGACCAATAATGGTATAAATGATTTTAACCCATAGTATAGTAGGTAGTAAAAAAATTGAATACATTTTTATGAAAACATGGATGTGGATGATAAAGAGGTCCCAGTAGATACTTACATAAAAACAACCTTGTTTAATAAAGATATTGTGAATTTAACACTTACATTGTACTTTTCCTTGGTCAAGGGTAGGTTAAAGTATTTTATAATGGTGAAATAATTTTTTTTAAAATTATACAAGAACCATACTCAGTAATATTTTATCATATATGATCTTCCAATATTTATTTGTTAATGATATTTTAGTACTATCATCGTTTTGGTTGTTAACTGATTCATTTTCCTTTATATACATAGTTATGTATGCCATGATTTTTATGGATAGTGTGTATTTTATTCATATCAATAATGATATTAAGTTCATTAAATATTATTTTCATCACATGAAAATTATTCATGAATGATTACAATGGGGAATGAAACTCATCGCATTCGTGGATATGGTAATCCCAATGTACGCACGAGCGACAATATCATTCTTTTCAAATTAAAATTGTATATAATTGGATGGTATATCATATATAAAGAATAATATCATGTTATATTTATTATTTATATCATTTATACTACTTACTATTCCCATCAAAATGATGAAGTGTTTGAATAACATACTACACCACGACGTGGAGACAGTAAGACGTACATATGCACGTATGGTGACAGATTATACATAAAATGCATAACATAATGAATATGGAAGTAACATTTTTATCATAACAAAACATTATATAGAATATAATTGAGTTATTATTTTATAATTGAAACAACAAATAAAGAGGAAGTGGGAGTAGAAAATAACTTGAAAGAGGTGGTGAGATATTTACCTCTTCTTCGAGTTCTTCCTTTTGATTTGATCAAAAGGGATCCATAGGCTGGATATCTGAAAAAACTAAGGCATTTAGGATTAAGTGAGGATAATTGGGAGAATATTTGGGTAGGTTTTGTTGGAGAAAAATGGATTTTAAGGAGTGAATTTGATAAAAGGGTAAGTGCCATTTTATAAGAGGGGTGAGGGGTACCTTTGGAAAGGATTGAAATATTATTTTGTAATAAAATAACTATCGGTTTCTAATTGCTCAAAAGTAAATAATTTAATGTATAAGGTGGGTATTTGTCGAAAACCACTCAACCAATAGGTTTGAGATAGGTTTGGGTCACTATATTAATTTTATCCTTTAGATTTAACTCTTAGTTTAATAGTTTGACATTTACCATGTCTCTTTGTATTTTTATATTATACGGTTAATAAACATACAATAAAATTCCAAGAGAACCTCAAATGGTTCATTAATGAAATATATAATATTATTTAATCTCATTGTCCTAACCATATATTTGTAGGAAAAAATACAAATTAATTAAATAATATTTGTTTTAAAAAATTATTTATGTCTATTATGACACGATTTGGTATTTTGTTTTTTCTAAATTCATAACATCATTATTAATTCAATAAAAATTAATTTTGTAAACCCTAACATTTTATATCAACATATATAATTAGTGTAATTCATAAAATGTCTAAAATTCCATTTATTTGGGTATTTGTAATAACAATTACTTTAATATTTGATTAATAAGGTAATTTCTGCATCATCATTGCGTCATAAATAAATTAAATTATATAATTTCTAAGAAATATAAATAAAATACCATTATGTAGAAAATGTTTTTGTCTTTATAATTAATATTTATAGTAGAATTTATTTGCTGTATAGCCCTATATTAAAAATGGTTTAGTTATTAAAAATTGATTTTAACACTTTTAACACTTTTTTGAAATAAATAATAATAAATATTCTAATATAATTGAAGTGGACCTAAAGGGTCATTTTCTATTCCTAATATTTTTTTGGTTGAAAAAAACTTATGCAATAGAATTTGGACATGTTATAGTGTCATTATAATATCATTGTTAACTTTGATTTCCTTATTTACTTTTAACCGCGTTAAATAAAAGTCAAAAGTTACTATTCATCAAACATTATTTTCATCTCATTGAACAAAATTTTATATATTTATATTAACCGTGTTTCGGGAATTTCTGAAATTCAACTCACAGAAGGGCTAAAATTATGTTTTATGTAAATTTGAAAATGCACCTAGTAGGTGGGTAAAAGACAGTAAAAAGTTCAATAAAATTTATATATATCTAAAATTATTATAAATTCACTTCAATGAATTAAATAGAACATATATTGGTATTATGTATTAATTTTGACATAAAATAAATTTATATAAAATAAATAATTTTTCACATAAAAATTCGGTTTTAAACTATAACTTAGAGCTTTTCAGTATTCATCAAAAATTGAATGTTTTCAGAAAATACAAAAAGTTCACTTGAATCTAATTTTGATATTCCAAATCCAAAAATGAAATCCATTATGAATGATCAAATTTATAAAATTTCAAAAAGTGGGTATTACTATTCATAACGTCTAGTTTGATTGGTTTTGGTGTGTTAGAACTCGAAGTTGTGTACAACACACGATATGGTATTATTCAAAGAGAATCAGTTCGTGGAAGGTTGGGGAGATAAATTTATCTTCTTCCCACCATCTCAACCTTGGTGGCCCATCCACATTCTCCCTATTATCCGCATGGTGGTTCATAAAATCTTGAGTGAGATGTCCCCAACCAACATATGAAAAAACCAGCCTCCCCTTAGGATGACTGGACCCACCCTGTGAGCCCTGAATTGTAGATCATGTGACATGGTACCTCCTCCTGAAATGTCTCCCTAGTCCAGGTCCATGGGACTGATGTCTTCTAGTAGCTACATAGGTCTCCTCTCATGCTCATCCACTAAAAACTATCACTGGATGAATCTACAGAGCCAGGAAATATTCAACTACTAAATCCCACTCAAGAACCCCACCATGAGTTGGAATTGAATGAGGGACAATGATGGATTGGATATCTCTATGCAGACCTTGATCTAATTTACATGACCAAAAGTATTAATATCTAACCATATCCATCGAGTATAAATAATTGTTGGTGAACCTCGATGAATAATCATCCATTGTCTTGCTATGATTATAAAGCTCAAGAAGCTCAAGTATATGCACATATATTTGCATTAATATTGATAAATACTCTTTAAATAAATTATAAACCTCTGTCCATGAAAGAGAGACCTTATCATGAGTCCATATAGACAAAATCCACTATTTCCCTAGTGAGCAGTGTAAAAGGATCACCACCAGAACTGTCATCCAATCTATAAGTGACCAGAATAAGAAAAAATATCGAGTCACCACCTCAAACTATTACTCACCCACATGAGGTTCAGGCTCATTCCAAACCATAGGATAATAAGTTTTTGAAATATAGGGAGTGCACTCAACGTGAATTCATCATCTGTTGGTACTATGGGTACCACATGCTTCTCAATAGCTGGATGTATAGCTGACACACTACCATGAGGTAACATCTACAGAACTGGACCATGTATCAAAGCCTCATCACTAAGAGGGATTATCTTCATAATCAAGCTACAGAATCCTATATATTATGCGTCATGGGGACATCCTATAATGGAATATGATGTACCCCAATAAATGAGTATATATGGAGAGGTGACTTAAGAATGACATAGAAACCACAGCCTCTTATTATTTGATGCATGTACCATTATTTTCCATGAAACCGGTGTTCTCATGTATTGGATCAAAAAGAAGGTTATCATATTCATAGTGTATGGATATTTATGATTCCTGATAAAACAATGTAGTCCTTTCCCTCATATCCGAACTAAAAAATCAGGACACTATTTCCCTAAATCAATCTCACAAAATCTTAGTCATAATGGATAACTGACCACCTCTAATACCACTATTTCACGACACGTCCCAATGGGGCCCATGATGAAACTCCCCAAACCCTCATCTAATAGGCCTGGGGCTAGTGACTAGGACCGAGTAGGCATTTCCCTAACATGGGAGCTATTTAATATGTACCTATATACACACTCCCGGATTCTAGCCCATATAATGTTGAAATGTAAAAAACAGTAACTAAATATTGCGTGCATACTACTATATCTGAATCAATAGAGTAATTCAGGAAAGTAATGTAACATGAAACCAGGAGAAATATATGACCACTAAAACAAGATTGTAATATGTAGTCTAACATGTAAGAAAAGGTACATGGGTAACTATCTGTAACCATAGGAACACACCTCATCCTAGATAATTTCACAAAGCACAGTTTGGTCTGGGTCCAACTAAGACTCCATCAAAAGTTCAGTAATCTTCATAAGACATGACACATGCGAGAAAAGCCCATACATGGGTGAGTATAAAAATAATCCCTATGAAACCTCAAAATCACAAAGGAATAAAACAAAATAAAATGTAATCAGCTCAAACCAATTATATGTTTACATAACATATAAGAATATAAAGATATATTCAATCTTAGACATGCACTCTAGATGTGATTCACGACTACTACATACCAATACAAGGGATCAAAGTCGAATATTCCACAATCCAATCATATAGGAGAACACACTCTTGAGTCTGATTGCACCGCTGAGATCCATCTGAGATATACCATTCACTGGTAACCATCATCCGGAAGATAAGATGACAGATTGAGGAGTGATATGATACACAGATATGTATCACATCCTAGACAATGGGGTGATACCAATAACTCCATATGGATTAACCTACTATGTATGTGATTGACTACCTATATGTTTGGCCATGTCAAAACCAATAACTCTCCCTAGGGGATGATGAATTAATAAAGGATCCTGCTCTGGAATTCTTAGGGGATTCCACAACTCTATCTATAAACTCATGATGAAGGTATCATAGTTATAATAGAATGAAATAATTATTACATAACATTTGGTGAATGATATAGCGGGGATCTCCAACAGAATATTTCCAAGATAAAGAGGACAAGATAACCAATCCATGCAAAGGCGGTACACAACATGTTGTAGGGTCACAAATTGTGTCCCTTGACCCCATGTACTTCCCCTATAAAACGAAATGTGTCTTTAGAACAAGTCATGTAGAAGATGGGTACATGGCCTGTAGAAGGAGTCACACACTGTTTCCTTCCATCCGGGTTCTTCCCATGTCCTCTTGATGTGTGAATGTACATGGTGTTAACCATTTGACTTTGCATGTGTAACCCCATACATGGGGTAGTCCTTGTACTTGGTCCGGTCCATGCCATGTGGGGGAGTACACACCATATCGGAAAATCATGTACTCCTCCCCATGTCCACATACATTCAATGAATATACTGAGTGTTTGGGAATTGACTATGTGGTGTCTGACATGGTTTACATACCATGTGACATTTAAATATATCTAAAAACCCTAGCTACTACTCAGTGGGGGCCACACACCTTGTAATCTTGGATTACACACAGGGTTCATCTGGATTATCCATCATTTTTGGTTCTTTATCCTCATGCCTCGGTCGATCTCCCGGGTTCTACTCCAGTGGTCCATTCATCTCAAAACAACGGATCTAGGCTCGTTTCACCTCTTCAGCACTAGATTGTTGTGTTTGCGTCCTCCAATTGGCTAGAAACCCCATTACTATCTATTCAGACAAAAACCTCTTGATGATTGGTGTCTTATGATTTGTTTTGATTCATATGTCACCATCATCGTCATGCATCCATTAGGTCACCCCGATGTATGATTTTTAATTTTGAATTATTTAGCTATGAAAAAAAGGTGAATTGATTGATTGCTCATGAACGCATCAATGTATAAAAAACATATATAAATACCATGGGACAAAAGGAAAATGCACGAATATGAAGAATGAACCAAGACTGTTGATTTTTCTGGCCTCGTCCTGTTACAATCTGAATAATCAATAATCAAAACAATAATCAGACCCAATAATTCCTTAAATTAAAACCCATCTTGCAAACCATGATCAAACCATGGGTCAAACTAGTAGTTAGATGGTATGTGTTCTTCATTGAATCTAGGAATGGGTAATGTAATAAAAAATAACACATCCTACATGGAAATTGGATCAATCACAGTTAAAGATATAATTCCACTAGAAAAATTCTTCCTTAATAGATTTCATCAATCTTCGATCCATAGTGCCATCGTCACCTACTGAGAGAAATTTTTAAGGATTCCTCTCCAGAGCCTTCAATGAATTATAGTTTTATAAGCCAAACCCTGGATCCGATCATAAAATTTTATTTAAAATAATACTATCACTGAGTCATTGTGGCAATGTAACAGAAACAAAATAAACCAAATATTTCAATTTATTTTATTCAATAAAAACACTCGTGACAAATTCTCAATTCTGGCACATGACGTCCAATGTTAGGTCACACCTAAGTTAAATATTCATCTTTGAGCACAATGGTTCCATCATATTTATGATTTGGGCGTCCATTTATTTTTTATCCAACTTTTTAAGGAAAAACTCTTGGACATGCTATTTTATATTTTAATATTTCTCAAGCACTTCTTCTGGGAACACGGGGCCTCATAATCCCAAGTTGTCTTAGCACCTCATCTCGAATAAAATCCATATAATATTTAAAATTAATACATAGAAATATCTATGCTATTACAAAATCACGACTTGTAAATCATACTTATAAATTAATTATGTAATCATTAAAAAAACATCTTATATTTATAAATAACTTGTTGTCTTTTATAGGATTCTATTTATACATGGCTTTAGTTAATTAAAATTTCTTGATAAAACAAAAAGGGTATATTATTATATAGATTTTGAGTGAAATTTTATTTTTCCTAACTAGTTGTGAGAATATCATTTCAAAATGACCAATTATAATATTTTTAAAAGGAGATTAAGGAATGTTTTTCTTATCCATCCATTTGATGTCTCCAATAAAATATCAATGAATATTACCCTTATAACTAGTAAGTGAGTTGATTATGTCTGAGACATCATAATAATGTTATAATAAATGTGAATCAATGAAAATGGATGAAATAAAATATTAATTTTGTGTTCAGATCTTCAATCATTGAGTGAGGGATTTTTTAATGTTACCTTGGACAAGAATGTGGATGTTTTCCAATTAGTCATTGTTTAAATTTTTTCATTCATACAGAGAATTTGGGATCATCCAGTAAGACTACATACCATTTAACAACATGAAAATGTTTTTGAATTTATTTTTCTTGGAAATGGATAACCAATTTAGAAAAATCCTCATAAATAAGACACATTGTTGCGTTCATAGCTTGAATCACGAGAATATTAATTTCTATTCTTATTCCATCTATCAAGATATGGGATTTTTATTCATAAAACAACACATGGTGTAGATGGGTGATTGTGTTATGAATGAGTCCATTTTAGGGATGTGATCATCATGTAATGATCCGATTCTGTGGCCTTAACACGCATAGGGAATGGTCAGATTCTTAGTATGATTTGTTATAACATTTCTTCTTCTGCAATTGATTACTCGATAGGTTGTTCGGGGAATTAGTAGTCGTATGGGAAAATACAACTCAGGGGTATTTTTTTTACATGCCCTCATATATTGGGATAAAAGGTTTGATGATCCAGTGTATAGTGTCAAAGGATGTTCCATTTCATTGGTAAAATCATAGGGAGTAAACATTGATACATGTGATACATGTCGAGTTAATAAAATGGTATATTAAACTATATGACACTGGTGGAAACTATTTAATTTTCAGGATATTAGGTTATCTTTATGGGTCATATCTATAGGATATTTACATGAATGTGTAGTGGAATCGATTTTTTCCTAGGCTTGTGGACAAAGATTAAAATGAATTGGTGTCAAAACACTATAACATAGTTCGGTTTTGGATTTTATGTCTAGTTATGCTGATGTGCGTGAGAATTTCATTGAAAGATCATCACACTTATGTTTATAGAAATAAATTACCATGTTCACTTATAATAAACTATTATATAACGTCATTAATGTTTGATCTTGTAATAGGAATGTTGGATAAGTCTATAAACCACATTCGGTAGATAAAGAATATTCATGTGGTGAGTTTCCATTCTTAGGGAATGATGAGTAGGGAACTCCAAATGTTGGGAGTGTCACAATGATTGTGGAAAAGTTTTTTCTGTGTGTTTTAAGAATAAAAACAAGAAAATATATTATATGAGTGGAAATAAAATCTTCTAAAATCCATTGAGGATAGTAGTTTTGTTTTTCTAGTCCTTCAGATGGTGTCTGAGATGAATCCTGATTATGAGTTTATATTGGGTCCAAATGCAGAATTCAGGAATCTGGTGCATGGCCGACCAAGATAATATAATTATTGTAACTTATTCTAATGCATTATAGTATAGACAAGGACAAAATATTTTCTTTTTATGCCACTATTATGGAAAATATAATTATATGTTGGACTACATTCGGGTTTTTAAAACAATTATGGAATTAATTAGTTGTAAGGCATAATTTACTGTTAATGATGATGTTTAGGAAGGTACATATAAGATATTTTATTTCATCATGACTTGTATGGGTTAAACCATTCCTCTTATTTGTAGTTGGGTATGTTTGGTTTGAAACAATGATTGAAACCTCATCATATATATTAAAGTACTATATTAGGTTTTATTCTTTTTCATTAGTATATGTTTAATGAACAATTTGGTGAGTGATGATTATTACCCATATAATGACATCATATAGGGTACACTGAGAGAGAATAACATTTCCATCGATCTGAATGTAATAAATTATTGCCTCAATAAAAATACTCTTTTACAGTTGGTCTCTAATTGATTGGAGAATCATAGACCTATGGACTACCCTGAGTGATACATATATTCCCATGTAAGAAGGCCTAGAATGGTTTCAAGGAAACCAGCATATTCGTTTACTCAATATCCTTGAAAGATAACTTTTTTGGGCTCAATTGGTATTCATCTGTCATAGATGTTTCATTTATGTGTCGATATCTAATATATAAGCACTATAGTGTGAAATATATTGTTTTTAACCTTAAACTCTTGTAGTTGATTCTTTGGATACCCAAGACTTATAATATGGATCATTTGAAATTATATATATATTAAGATACAAAATTTTTGGATTTGGTGTAAACTTATATTCATGTTTTGTAACAATGACATAAATGAATCTATTGGTTAGGTACGTCACTAGAATCCATTTACAGTCTTCGATGAATTTTCATGAAGTGATATCCTATTGCCTTTGACTAAATGAGTTGGAATCATATTTTAGTAGTATTAGAAATTAATTCTAATATTTATTAAACATATACATCATGATGTATCTTAAAAAGATTAATTTTTTTATTAATGGATTTTTTGGGATGAATCATTACAAAATGTTTTCAAGATGAGATACATTCTGTGAAATAATCGAGCGATTCGTTCCAAGGTAATGGTGCCATGACATACATAAGAATTTTTCATTGGAATATGACTGATTTGATAATGATTATGACTAGATGTAGATTACTGATTCGTATTAGCTGTATATTATTGAAAAACATATCCCAATCATCCTTAAAATTTGATTGGATTTATTTTAGGTAAAATTCAGTAGTGCGTCACCATCGCATAGAATATCCCTTTCAATGTTAAAACATTTGGTGGGGAGTTACATTGGTTAAATAATGATGGAGATGATGGTGTGATCACATATTAGGTTACATGTTTTCGGTTAACATCGATCTCAATGATTCTCTTTTGGAAATGGGTGTTAGATTGAGTTTCATATAGTTATGTACAATATGTTTGAAGTGATGCTTGGAAGTAAATTCTGGATTTACAATGAAATTTGTATGTTTTTCCTAAAAATTGATGAACCTTGTGTGTGGGTTGATGTTTAATTATTCCAAAAGGATTTTCAAGGAAGAGAAGATCTATGGTGGGGACATTTTATTATTTTATGTTTTCTAACCATTGAATATTATAATGTTATTTGAGTATTTTATTTGGTGTATGGGTTAAATAATAAAAAAATATTTTAAGATTAAATATGTGATATACAAGGACATAAATGAATTTTTAATTATTTTTATGTCTTAATATGTGTCCGGGTTTAGTTTTTTGTTAGAATTTTTTTTAAAAACGTGATTTATTAAATTGCATATGGTGGTTTATAGTTTGTGAATTGTTATTAAGAACTGCTAATCTCAACCATGCGTTCCAAAAAGAGAGTCATAATGGTTTTAAAATTGTGAAACTAAGTATATAAGAACATGTGATGGGTCAACATAAAATTTCATATGCGACTCACATTGGTTTAACTAGGTTTTTTAAATTGAGTGCCTATATCTATGAGGTGTGTCCACATTGATTGTGTTGGAATGCGATTAGCTCATGGTCTGGCCAAACCCTCATTAAATGGTTTGAAAATAAAATGATTTCTCTATTTTATATTTGCCTCAAAAAATCCATTACCATATTTATTATCATAACATAACCTTCCCAATTTGGGATCCCCTCTTCTTATTCATATTGAAATTGAGCATCTACATTCATCGATCCTCTGATTTAGGAACCATATGTCATATTGTATCACCCTCATTATTTGTACAATTCTTTATTCCTCATTTATCAATTTATCATTACCCATTGAATATTATTTCAATGTAATATCTTAATCCCTATTTCTAGGATCTTATTTTTTCATCAATTTTGTCTCAATTCAGTGTGAATCAAATCATAATATTTGATGTGTAAAGCTTCCTAAAAATGATGTAGGTAGTACGTATCTTTTTATTAAGTTTTCTATTTTGGATGAATTGAACCATTATTCATCTTAGAAAAATTTCAATGTATTACCCTTTAAACCGGAGTAGAAATATGTAATAACTAATTCCTTAGTTTAGTTTAAAATTATATACTGAATTATGTAACAAAAATATTTATTTCACAAAATGAACTAACCATTTAAGTCTTTCACATATATGTTGTCACTCGTATTATTTATATATGGAATTAAAATGACCTTTAAGTCTTGTAAAGTATAATTTAATTAAGTCAAACTGTTGGATGGAATTAAATGAACAATTTCTGGTGTTGATGACACAATTATCATATCATCATTAATTATATTATTTTATATCCATCCATTATAAATCAATGAGATATTTATAATTGAATGTGACATTTAATCCATAGTGTTACCCTTGGACATGACCAATTTGTTAAATGTTACCGTTGACTCATCGCACTTGATAAACATATTATCTTGGGTTATATCAAGGAACATATGAATACATGAATATATAAATATTTTTCAATTGAATTGCAAACTGTATAATCTAGATGAATATAATTTAAATGGAATTACTGACTTCTCAAAGCCAATTTTTAAATACTTTTACATGAAATTTCTTCTTTTTGATAGTACAAATTGGGAAATATCAGTTTCCTCCTTACAGAATGCCTTTGTTAAGTGCTCATAAGTTTGATGGGATACAATACACCATGAGAGACCCAAGGTTCATCACATTGGAAATCCTATGTTTTAGTATCATAGGGAATGTGCAATCGCCTTATATATGATTATTACATAGACGCCTTATTTAGGGTTTCTTGACAAAAAGTTTCCCATCCCTTGTGGTCTATGATTTTGAAGATGGAATTTCACATCATTATGGGTGTTTGGACATGACATCTCATGCACATAATTATGATGTTGGAAATGTCATTTCAAATCTTTTATTGGGATTATCAACTATAAAACTTGGTATCCCTTTTCAGATGTAAGGTATTGTATAGTAAATTATTACAATGAGACTCTTATATTATTATTCGTAATTTATATAGATTCTTTGGGCACTTCTTGAGAATTTTAAAGTTTTTATTAACAAAATTTATGTCTATATAGAAATATTTTGGAATAGTTCATATTTATGTAGGCACATATATACAAATGGTGGTTCTTATTCATAGAAATTCAATCTTAGGTCGAAGTATATATTGTCAGATATGTGTCCTTTGATGAAGATGATCATGAAGTGGATATAAATATTTATTCATTTCTATATTTATTAAACATGTAAATAGTTTTATTTCATATTAATAGACTATATTGTTTTATTCACTACTGGTGGTTTCATACTAAGTTTATCTCACACAGTATTGAGTTCAAAATTTGATAATTGGACATAACTCATGGTTGTAATATTTGGATTTTTGATTATACTATATTTTATTCACATAGGTATAAGAGATTTTGAGGAAAGGATTGATATAGTTCCTTGTATTCTCATGAAGATATCCTTTGGAGTTTATTTATTGTCATTATTCATGTACTATATTACATTTTCCATACATGCATGTTACATTTTGGTATTGAAATGAAATCAATTTTTACATGATATTATTCTTATATTTGCCTTTTTATTACTACTGGGAAGATTTATTTTCACAGAAAATAATTTATTATTGTTTTTCTATCAATTTATATATTATATACTAATATTATACTATTATTATGAGTGTATAGTATACACGTTGTACCATCATTAGACCTTATAAGTTAGATAGTAGCCTCTAGCATACTGGGAGGTACATTTATGGTCAAGTAGAGAAGTGGATTAGGAACAATTAGTGTCTCCCTGGTTGATAAGTTATAGGTCTAAGGCCCATGTTTGAATTATCCCATGTAATTTCTCATGTGTGTATCTTATGATTAGTATGGAGTATATCAAAAGTGACTTATATGTTAGGTATGTGTTTTTTCCCAAAGATTATAGTTGAATCTTGTACTTTTATTTTTTCTCCTTTCATTTACTCTTGTTTAAATTATTTTCCCAATGGGTGATAAATATTGAATGTATGATATGGTCATTTAGGGATTTGATGAAATTCGTTTTATTATTATTGCTTTTTTATGTTTATTTCTTCTCTGTCCCTTTATTTCTAATATAGATTATGTTGGTATATTTATGTAAGATTCAAACACTAATATGAGGGTGTAGTCTTTGAACATACAAACCCTATGACCTCTATTTTATATAGTAGCCTCTAGTATGTGGAGATCAAATCTTGAGGCCTAATGGTGAAATGGATTAGAGATATGGTATACTGGAAACAAAGTAAGGATATTAAAAAGTGTTATCATAGTTGTTTCTTTCTTATTTTTTAACTATTTAGGATATTGTAGATAGGTGTATTAAGAATGTGTTGTAAACTGTAATGGATATCAGAATGGTTAATTGAGAGTATCTATTAAGTTGGGTTTTCCTAATTTCAAGGGATATGGAGTTGTTGATCTGGATATGTGATGTTACCACTATATAATATTTTCACATAGTAAGACAAAATTGTTGTGTGGGGATTATGAAGAATTATGGATTTATGGGTCTTGAAAATGGGTGATAGGTCAGTGATTTATTTTGAATCTTGACTCGTAAAGGAAATAGGGATCTCAAGGATTATATTAGACATGTTAGGTACAGATGTTATAGGCATGATTGTGATTTATTATTGCTAAAGATAGTGTCTAGTTGTTTAATGTTTCAACAAAAGCCTAATTGTTGCTTTCTCAAATAGCTTCTTGGTGGATTCCTTTCTATGTAATTAGTCTAAATTTTCTATATATTTCCTTATGATAGATTCATATATTGTTTAACTGTATTATGTTTGATGGTAATGATGATGTATCGACTCTCGTGTATAGGGAGATCAATAAAACTATATTATTTATATGGAACATGTTACATAGTTATGGACCCATAAAAGGGTGTTGTTACATATATTAGTTATTTAATCACTCAGTTAAAACCTATACTATGTTTTCCGTAATATCTTGTAATGGTATTCAAAGTAACCAAATCACATGTTTGGGTTAGGAAACCAAGCATTAAGGTGATGTTTTTTCAGTAATGTTGATACTCATAGGTATAATATAGCAATATATACCTTATTGTTTTAAGACATATTTAGAACATTGTGTGTTATGCTGATATATAAAAAATGATTATAGTAAACTAGACCTCAAGGGTGTTTTTCCATATGTGGATTCCCAGCGATTTTTATCATACAATCATTTCTATATTCATATCATGATATTCTAGGTGGGATGTCCCTTATGAAGAATATCAGTGATAATTAAGGACCTATTATGTCTATTCATTGAAGTTGGGGTCGTTACAGTTCTTCATAAAGTGAATAGGCATTAATGGTATGTAATTAAATTAGATTCAAATTTAGAAAAAAATATAGTCTTCCTCATTAAAATGGAAATTTAAATATATATTTTTATAAAATTGTTGATACTCTTTACCATCATTGGTCATTTTTATACATACCTCCATTATATTGTGTTTCTAGATGCTCTACACCCCATGAGATGAGATATTTTTTAGATAATTGACTTGTGGGACAAGAATTAGGTCTTAGATACCCAACATGAGATGTGATATGTATAGTCATTTTGGAGACCTAGAGGCAATTTTTTGTGAATAATAACTTAATAGGATGAAATTTAGATTCTTTAATATAAATATATGAGATGAGTTTTCTTATGTTTATGGAATCATTTTAAGGTATAGAGTTTTTATTTTCAATCTTTTTTAGAAAAAATCATGGTATGATATCAGGGCATGGAATAAAGTCATGGTGATTACATATGTTTTAGAGAAATAACAAAGGGTTATTGTGTTTTGGGAATAGAGTTTTTGGAAATGATTTCCCAGGTACCTATCCTTGATAACCAACAGTTGCTCATCTATGAAACTAAATCATAAAATGATATCATGTGATATGAGATCATGGAATAAATCATGTCATAATAGAATTTATCTATTTTAAGAAGGAGTAAAAATAAATATTATATATTAATTAGAATAGTGTTCCATGTAGAATGGTCAGCTAGCCTTATAAAAGATGACTCATGGGTGTCTGGTTCATTTGATGATTGTAAAACATGGTTGTGAATGGTTCTATTTAAATATTTAATTAGGTGAGTGGATTTATGTCATTTGATGAACTATGGTATAATGTTTCTACTATAGAGATGGTGGCCCCACAGTTGTGAGAAGATTATTAATTCGCCTCTATGGTAGAGGATCCATTGATAATGCAATACATGTTGTGGCATGAGTAATTTAGTTGAATCATGGTTAGGTATTGATTGGATGGTGAGTATGTTAGAGAGAGATCTATACAAGACTATCTGTGGAATCATAGAATACACCCTGTTCAGGGATGATCATGTTGTCTATTTTGAAATCATCATGATTATGCTAAGAGACATTCTCCAATACACCAATCAATTTAAATTAGTTTTATAGTTTGACGGAGAAACCTTTTTGGGAATTACTCAGGGAGATATATATAGAAATCCAATTGGTGGGGAGTAAACCATTGTATGTTTGAAGGAGGTAACCCTCATTATGTGTTTCAATTCATATTTTCCCATTAATAACATTATAAGTAAGTGGGAATAGGTGATGTATTTATTCTTTAATTTTGATTCCCTGGAATGAGAATTTTGGTCCAATTATTTCTTCACATTCAATAATATTTGGATTTTGGTCTACTATGATATGAGTTTTATTGTGAGGTGTTGATAAGGATAAATATATGGTGGTGAGTATCATGTCAGTCACAGATGAGCATATTCCAAATGGGATGATATATTATTACTATATAATGAGTCAATGGATGGTCAATATAGAATAATTTTTTTAGATACCTAGGATGAGAACATGATTGTATTGTAATAAAATATATTATCACAGATGATAATGTTTATGTTGGTGTGGTTGTAAATAACCATTTTTTATGGGAATTTGAGAAAAAAAAAATTATTTATTTAAGATTCATTTGAGTGATATCAGGATTGTTTTACACTAAATAAAACCATGGATTATTTTTAAGACCACTACATTGGTCCCATAATAAGGCATTTACCCTAAAAAAAGAATTTTTGGAAAATATAAGCAGTTCTAATTTTCATTGAACACATAATATTTAATATTTAATTTATTTAGAATTTCTTTATTTATACCCGTTTTTTGTTTCTAAATATTTTAAATGTATCCATCAACAAATATTTTATCTTTTTCATTGATTATATAATGAATTAATTTTCTTATATGATTCATAAACTCATATAGGGCACTAGGGTTGGGCCAAACCCCCCTTTTCTTTTTCTGTTTTTTCATCCCTTCAGTTTTTCCTCTTTTTGTTTTTTCTTCTACCCCTAGATTCATGCCTACATCCATGTGGGATTCACATACCTTCTACCAAGGTATAAAATAAGAGAGTTACATATTGTGTGATGGGGGGGGTTTAAAATAAGAGAGGTGATATCGCTATGATCGGAAGGCGGCGAATCATCTTATGGACATGTGGGAATGTGAATATGGGTGAAGCTTCAGCTGTTTCCTCCCAAATGTATGAAATTTTATGTTTATGATGTAAATCCCTATCCCTATAGATTTAATAATTTCTAGTTTTTAATATCTTTTATGACTTCTTTGGACCCCATTATGTTAGATATATTTCTTTTTAGATAATAATTAGTTTTCGGACCATTAATTAGGTTGTCCTATTCAGAAAACCCAATCAAACAACATGTAGTTCGTGAATAAGAACCTTTCATTTATCCCATTTAGGAAAGATGAATTTATATATGTACATTCTATGTACAAGTGATTGGTCATGTATTTGAGTTCATAGAAAGATAAACCATATAGGTTCACTCATCCATGTAGTTTATATGGTTATATCCTTTATGGGTTACATGTCATATGAAAGTATATGGATAGATAATAGATATGGTAAGTACATGTTACCTACATAGAATGGCACTCCATGTAGGTTATTGAAGTGTATATGGTATACACAACATGTACATGTGATTTATCATCCATAATGGGAAAGAGTACATTCCCAGGTGGGGCTTTGAGTGTATACACTATGTACTTGGTCATCCATGATGTGTACTTATCATTCTCTACCCTTTTGAGAGATTCTAGGTATTAATTACCCATATTCAGAATTGGACACATGAGTAGTAAATTTGTAGCATTTTACCACAATGATCATAATGGTGGAACCCTAAGGGTGATTGAAGGACTAATAATTGGTGCCTTATGGTGAGCGAGTTATAATAGAGAGGTGAAACCTCTTGTAAATAGAATCTGTTATCTCATGGGAGTGACACATATATTAGAGATGTGAAATGAAATATCTCCCTTGAATAGATCTCATATAAATTTGCCTATGATGATATATCCATTGTAAAATGAGACATTGTTTCTTAAGGGTTAGAGAGATGTTAAGAACATGGTTTTGGTTAGGTTACAAAAGAGCATATCATGTGTGATAATCCCATAAAAGACATCTCTACTATTGTCATTACCAAGGAGAACCTTTTTTAGTATGTGATTAATAAATTAATTTTAAGAATCCCATATAGTTTTCTCCCATATATAATTTGAACTAGAGGATCACATGTATTATTTTTCCACTTACTCTGTATGGGGATAATGTATAGGTTTCCCCTACGTTCTCTTTATGATGATTCAATGTATGATTCCTCCATATACACATTCTAAGGATCCTATGTATGATGTCTGTTCATTCCCCTTCCATGGATCCTAGTAGGGATAATGTTTCTTGCATATTGACTTAAAAGATACCAAGAGGGATGTATTTTCATTATTTTTTGGTCTAAGGGATCCCTTCTAGGATGCATCCCCAATAGTTTCAAATGAGGGGACCTAGTGAGTGACATGATGTTTGATCATCCATGAGCTAGTAAATTAGTATTATTTGAGATAGAAGTTGGTGTAACCATATAATTCATACGTGACAAGTGATCTTTGGAGTCTATGGAAGTAGTGGTGCGTTCAAGAATTTGAACACCTTCTCTCTTCTATTTATGAATTCACATGGTTACTATTTATACTTTTATATCTTTTATACGTGCTTCAAAAATTTTTATGAAGTTCCCAGAATATTATTATATCTTATTGTGAAGACCTTAGATAGTTCATTGGATCTGAATATTGAGGATGTCTTATTGATTTTTATATTACCGGGATTCTCTGACATACATCTTGAGACATAGGAATTGAGATTACTCGTTTGATGGGATTCACATATGTACTTTTTTATAACTACAATTTGAGGCTACATGTTTGTTGATATAATCAAAAATACTACTTATGGTCAAAATATTGAGGCCACTTGTTTATTTGGATTCTTAGATGAACTTCTGAGTATTTAGTTGTTCAAATTTATTTTCTATTTGGATTCCTATATACACTCCTTGGGATAACATTTTTCTGCATACACGGTCAAAAGTTACCTTTTATGAAGTACAATTTTCAATTGGATTATCCCTATTGAGGAATACATAATTTAGCTGATGGGTATGTGTCCTACCACACATTCAGATACTCGAGTGTGATTGTACACTATTTTAGCAATGCCAAGGGTTATCCATATGGTCAGGTGGATGAACTATTGAAATAATTATTGTATATTCCTAGGAGTGGGATGATGAGACATATTATTGGAATGATGTGGATTATTGACATGAATACATATAGAATACCATATAATTAACCAAGGGTTCATCCCCATAGAAATTATCTGAGTCCTGATTTCTCTAAAACCTATGGATCGAGACATAGGGAACATATATCCTAGAAGTATTTCCAAGAATGAGAAGTATGATATTAGTGTCAATACCATAGTTTCAGGCTGTGTGGTTATTACCATGAATCAATCAATATACTGATTAGAGGTGAGTACGAGTGAATCTAAGGTTAATACATATATCCTTCTATAGTGAAGTAGCATTATCATATAAATTATTTTCATTGATCGAAGAATATATCATAGAAAATGATTACAGACCCCAGGATCCTTAGGATTATACATCACATGGGTGGTATGACATCAATATGAAACCCTTTATCATGTAATATCTCGAAATTTGTGAACTTGTACTCAAGTATTAGATGTGGATTCAAATATTTCGTGATATTTATTTCCCTTATTTTATTTAACTTTTACAATTGTGACTCAACTAGATTGATAATATTTTAGGTTCATGCTCTTATGAAAGAATATTATTGGTTCCTCATTGGGTGTGTCCTACTAAGATTTTCTTCTCACCCCCTATATGAGTGTCACTATGTTCATTCAGACCTCCTGTCTATTTTATTGTTTACAATATATACAATATAAATATAAATAAATCCCATGGTTTTAGGATCAATATGAGACATTTCTAAGCATATATTTTTATCATGTTCATGAAACCCAAAAGTGTCTTGGACACCGGTTACGTAGTTCATCATAGATTTATTAGTAGATCCACATATATTTATTTCTATTCCATTAATTTACTCATGTATACAGGATCAACCTAGTGGGAGACCAATTTTATTCATACAACAAAATTATTTGGGCCTTTATAGTAATTCATTTTATTATTATTTTTGTTTTTTATATTTACTTCTTCAATACTATATTTATTACTATTGCGGATGATGATTGGTTATTTCCTATAGTTTCATACAATGATTTATCGGTATTGTATTTCCATATGCCTGACCATAAATTTTTATTCTAGTCGACCACCTCTGGACTAATGGGTCATGCAGTTGAGGCTTTTTGAGAACCATCATAGAGCATTATTATGGTGTAATCTGAGTCGATATGTTGCATGGTTTAATGGAATTCAACTTGTGTAGGGTATAAGACTTAAAAAAATTGATATTTGTTATGTCCATTATGCTAGATACCCTGAGAGGGGGGATTGAGAATCAGGATATGATTGTTTAAAACAACTTCCCCTTATGATCTTGTTTTTTCTTTGTTAAGAAAACCCCCCTTCTTGATGATTATGAACAAACCATAATGTATGCACAAGACACAACAATTTTACTTGGTTCTCCCTCACTGGGTTACATCGAAAGAGTATACACTAGTAATGTGATGATATACCAAATACATAATAATTGCACTAATATTTTCATGTTAAATGTTGTCTCACGATCCCTCATAGTTTACATCCAATCACAATATAAAATCTCAATACTCTCTCAACTGAATTATGCTTACTGCTTCTTTAAATAATCCACTCACAGTTGAAATAATTTTAGGTCCTTTCATTATAACTAATGAATGCATCCTCTAATGTATGTAGATTCTCTGTTGAAGTTCAAATTGAATCCACTAATGAATAACCCTTTACATTGAACACTGGTAAAAAACCTTGGAAGTACCATTTTAAGGATAACTATATTGCATTGCTCTCCATTTTTTGATGCCCTAACAAACCTTTATGATTCTCCATTTTCAAGCTACCTGGTAAATATCTAAGGAAAATATCCCTCGTGATGCTCCCTCGTCAAGATCCCCCATGATGCTCCCACCTAAAACTCCCTCACAAAGCTCCCTCATGAAGCTCCAAACTTCCCAGAGTATAAACAAGCCACGGCAAATCTTCTTAGAAATGCTCCTTCACAAAGATCATTTTTGGTTCAAGAGAAATAGTATATTTCTTGAAAAACCATCTACTATTATCAAGGGGGTTGAGGACTATTTATAAGTGATTCCATCGACCCTTGAACCTTCTATAAAAATTCCACACCACGTCAACCCATTTAAAAAAGCTAAGAAATTTCAGCTGAAATTATAAACACCATGAAAATTTATCAGATGGTGAAGCTCTATCCCAAATATCTTTAGCGAAGAACTTTGGGAAGCTCTTTGGGAAGATCATTGTAATCTCAGGGCTCACCATCAAATTTTTTCATTTATTTTCAAAAACCACTTAATGAAACCCATCTTCACGAAATTCAAAAAATTTCTAGATTTTGATAAGATCTTCAGGAGAAATCCACTTTTTTTCAGAGCACACAAATGTTAAAAATATGGATGAATTTTGTTTTGCATACACTAGAAAATAGAGCCACTATATATATATTTTTTCTACCACCTCCAGATCATCCATATATTTGTAACTCAACAATTCACCATGGAAAACAACATTGTAAATAAACACAACCAACCAAAAAATACTACAATGTTACCTTGAGATACTTTTTCCAAAAATCTCCCCAATTGGGATTGTTAAAAAATCTTCTCATAATGATTCTATGCATTCGATACCTCACAAAACAATCATCAATACTCTACCCCCATTCCCCTCTTTCAATTTAGATATAGATCAATGATTTACCCATCACATAATCTAAGCCCAAATAAGCAATTCTTAGTGTCAGAAAAAAGAGTAGTATGAAAAGGTCATCTATAAATCACTTCATTCCTCGCACCAAAATTTATTAATTGTTGATATATTTCTAACACCACTTTTTCACATTCATCACAAACCTTAGCTGTCAAGATATTTAATCATTTATATATCACAACTAGCATCTTTAGATTTAATAATTTCCCCTTACCTCATTGGTCCCCCTATATTGTTACTCCACTTGTTAGCTTATCCCAATTTCATGACATAAGACATTTTCTAACATCAATGACACACATTCTCCCCATTGAACCATCACATTTTCTCCCATTTTTTCAAAGAACCCAATGGAAAATCCATTGCGATCTAAAGCAGAGTAAGAAACCCAACTTAGTTTATTAAGGACAAAACATCATACCTTAGGAATGGGGGGAGGGTCAAAATACACACTTTTTTCATGTGTGGGGAGTCTAATGGACTCCAAGAGCCAGTCGATGTCTCTCACAATCTTCATTGTGTGATTCCATTGTTAAAATTTCATCAACCTGTAACTAAATTGGCATATACTACAAAATTATTTTGCCTTTCACCCCATTCTTCTTGATAAAATTATATTTGAAATGAATGTGATTTTTCTTTGAGTTATGGACATTATTTTTGCTAATATTAACAGCACTCGGATTATCCAATTTGATTCCGATCAGAGACTTCACTTCAAAACCCATATCATCATGTTTTTGCTTCAACTAGAATAAATGTGTTCATGATTGGGTAGAGGCAACATACTCATATTTTTTGGTTCTCAATGAAATGAAAAATATCTTATTATATATCCAATAAATAAAAAAAATACAAATATAGAAACACCTCCCAAAAAATATTTCATATCATCTGCTGATCAAGCCCAATCTGTATTTGTATATCCCAAAAACTATAGCTAAGATTCATCATTATACATCAAACTGAAATACATAGTGCCCTTAATATACCGATGTATTATTTCCATTTCATGCATGTGACATTACTTGGGATTACACTTATATAATGTTGCATTACATGTGGAGAAAACAATATCAGGTATTGTTTATATTAGTTATAGTAAGCTTCCAATAGTCTTCATGTATTTAGTGATATTAACTACCTTTTCATCATCTTATTTTGAAAATTTTATCTGGGTGGAAACTAGATTCTTCATATCCTTTTAAATTTCCATTCCAAATATTCTCATAACCTCCATGGAATTTTTGGATTGTGAAATGAAAGTGTCATTCCATCCTTGTGTCACCTGTAAAACAAGGAAAAACATCATCTCACCAATCATTGAAATTTTGAACATTGTTTTAATTAATTTTGAAAACTATATGCACTGAGCTTTATCTAATCTACCAAATATTTTGTCATTGACATAAACATGCACCATCAACCTTTTATTAAATTCATTGTTAAAATATAGATTGCAGTCAACTCCGCCATGTTGAAATTCATGCTTCATCATATACTGATCAAGCCTCGTGTACCATGCCCATGGTACTTGTTTCATCCCATGTAGCACATTCATAAACTAAAAAACATTGTTCTCATCTACCTGAATGATAAAACCTTATGGATAATCAATATAAACAACTTCTTCTAAAAACCCATTAAAAAATTTATATTTAACATCCATATGGAAAACTATGAACTTCTATTTCATTGTAATGTCCAAGAATAGTATGAATTTTCCAACCATGCAACAATTTCAAATGTATCATCGACATTAATACCCTATATCTGGGAGTATCCTTTTCACATGAGGCACAATTTTGTTTTGGATCACAATACCATCTTCATTAATTTTGTTACAAAAGATCCATTTTGTCATGATAACATAATTATCTGACAGCCACGAAAAAATATCCCATGTTTAATTATTCTCAATCTAGTATAGCTCTTCATTCATCTCTTGAACCCATTTTTCATATTCAGCTGCATCAACAAAACATTTATGACCGACATGTGGTAAAAGTGATATCTTGTATAGTGACTTCTTTCCTCTTATCTAAACATGAGTTGTCTGATCTGCAATTATATTCTCCATGTAAATTTTATCTCGACACTTATACTTCTTTATGGATACAAACTTTACTTAATCATTCTCATACTAAGTACCTACTTCTGAGTTATATTTTTTTTACTTTGGTTCCTGATATGATACATTCTTCTTCATCACATTCATTAAGAATCTATTCAATGTGCTATTGAGTATTCTATTCATTTTTCACAACAATGTCATTATTTATCTCAACTACTTTTTCCAGCCTCTTGTTGAAGAATTTGTATGCTTTACGTTTTCTTGAGTATCCAAGGAATATCCACTCATCCCTATGTGACAGAAATTTGCATTGTTTTTCTTTGTTGAGAATGAAGAACTTACATAAAAATATTCGAGTGTATTTCACTATTGGCATATTCTTATACCGCATATCATATAGATTATTTCCTTACTTCAGACTCAACAGGGTCCTATTCAAAATCTAGGTTGATGTCAATAATGTTTCCTTCAAAAATTTCTCCCATAGGTATATTTCTATAAGAATATTTCTAGACATGTTTGGTGATGATCTGATTTCTCCATTCAATGACATTATTTTTTGGGGGGTTCTTACTGAAGAAAGATGATTCCTTATCCCATGTTTCTCGAGATAGTCTTCCACCTTACTATTTATGAATTACATACCACTATCAATATGAATATTCATAATTTTATTCCCAAGAATACTTTCATATTATAATGGATACTGTTTTAAAAAACTGAACACATTAGTCATATGTCCAATGATGAATACCCATGAAATTATTCTATAATAATATATTAAAAAATGTAATATCTCTTATCATCAATGGATCTTGGAGAGATATGTCCATAAACATTCACATTCAGTAATTTGAGCACTCTTTTTGACTAAATTTCAATCATGTTATATGACTTTTTGATGATCTTCCCCTATTGAAAATAATCTCATGTATGTGTATTATCATGTAATATCTTGGGGAGATCTCTAGTAGCATTACAAAATACCATATATTCCAGTAATGTTTGGCATATATGACCAAGTCATTTATTCCATAACTTGTTTTCGTACTCTCTGGATAAAAGACACACATCATCATCACCACTTACAAGGTAAAGAATTTCATATGTCCCATTTCCCTGTAGAATCAATACCCCATATCTTATATTTATGTTCCACGTATTCTTAGTATATCTTATATAATTACTTGAGTTACACAATTAACTGAAACTAAGAAAATTTTTACATAGACCTTCTACTACTAAGACATCAACACATCTTATTTCCTTTCCCCCAAAACATATCCTCTACCAATACAATTATATTCAGACATTCATCATCTAAAAACATGAAAACTCCCTCTTTTTAATATTTTATTCTGGTAGTTTGATCCTTATTCTTTTTTATGTGGATGTGAAAAAACTTTCAATAATCTATACACCAGAACGGCCTAACGCTTTAAGGGAAATTTGAGCTACCACATCCTTCTCAACTGTCTTCGTCATGGTCCATGGGCCTATATTCATACATGACATTGACTGATATTTTTATCTTTAATTTAGTATTATGGAACTACTTCATCTTGAAAGGTTTCGAAACTATTATTCATTTAAAATTCAAATGTTGGTTCATTGATCTTCTTCTTGTTAACATTTTTGTTCTTCTTTACCTCATTCCACTATATGTTCAATGTAATGTATATATCCATGTGTCCAAATACTTCGCACCAAAAGAAATATCCCTCAAAATATGTTATAGAGTATCGTTCTATGTTTTGTATCCACAACTATTCTTGGGCCTTCAGTATCGTATGTCTATAGAGTAAATACTTTTTGAGTGTCCCATAATTCCACAACAATTACACCTGCTGAAGGGTGCATTCTTATGTGTCAATTTTTTACTTCTATTTGTTCCTTGGGTTCTTTAAATTTCTAGTTCTAGTTCATAAGCACATCAATAATTATTCTCAAAATGTGGGCTTACTATCTGACTTCATCCCTGACTGCATTGTATTTTTAATCAAGCCTCTCATTAGCCTTAACATCTAAACATGATTCTTTCTTCTTTTATACTAGACCACTATGACCCCCTTTCATCTTTTTAGTCTTCTAAATTATCTTCTCTCTTGATAGTGTAATAATAATCAAATAGTTTTCTCAGTCCTCAAATATTCATTTTATACCAACAACTTCATCACCATCTTCTTCGACAGACATGAATTGATATTTAATTCTATTTTTCAATCCATCAATCTCTTTATTGTATTCATCAACCTTGATTTTATAGTCACTAACGGATTCTGAGTCCTCTGGTGCTGAAAATTTAGTTTCACCATTTATATTATTTACTCAGACTTCTCTTCTTCTTGATGCTACATATAGAGTTTTCCATCACAATCAACTTTGTAAGATTTCATTGTTTTGTGTATCCAAACATCTCTATCTTCAAAAGTTGATTCAAACTCATCTTGTATATAAATTATTCCTTTAACATCTTAATATTCATTAATGTTGGTTTCTTCCCTTTTGGGAGCACTACCGATAATATCCTCTATAGCATTCTCTTTACGATCTTTGTAGTTCTCTATCTCTTTGACCACTTCAACATCAGATTCATCCGAACTATCACTTTAATGTGAAATAATATTCCTTATAAATGAATAAATTTCAATTGAACTGTTTCCTCCCAAACACATTGTGAAAAATATTCATGATAATTTTATCTTCTTCAACATCATCATTTTCATGGAAATTATTGAGTCACCTTCAATAATATGACCAACTTTTCAACATTAAAAACAGTCTAGTGGATGTTTCCCAATGAACTCTCCTTTTCCTATATGAATATTTTAGGAAAGGAACAAAATTACCTCATTTTCCACTTCTTTATCTTGAGAATATTCAATGGGGAGATTTTTAATGGGCTTTAATGCCACCTAATTATATTTCCACTTTTCCAAAGTATCATTATCATCATCTCTCATTTCATATGATATATGGGTATTATTGATGTTATCTAGTGTATGCTCTTCTAAATCATTTTCTTCTAATACTGAAACATTTGGACTAAACTGTGATTGAATTTTCCCTCAAGATATGCTTTACAATAATAATGTCTTCAATGAATTCTCTAGGTCCTCACATTTCTTCCACCACAACATTTACCATGTCTAATAATGAATCAATAGAATAATTTTGTTTCTTTCTCAGATCTTCGTATTTTTTCCAATGAACTTGTATCATTTCCTCTCTAATATTTGAATAAATTTCTTATATGTTCTATAGATTTTCCCACATGGCATGTGATGTTTTTCATGATACCCTCATTGTATTTAATGCATTGGATAGAGATACCCCTATGTAATTGATTTCTTAACCATCAACATCCAACTCCTTTCTTTTAGCTTTTGATAAAGATACACTATTAATGTCAGCTAAGATACCCGGCATCACTACTATAAACACATCCTTTCCAAAAGATCAGAAGTAGTATTTCATAAGATTCTTCCATAACTAGAAATTATTTCCCACGATGATCAGAATCCCATTATGATTTGTCATCTCCATTGAGATAGAAACAATGATATCAACCATTCACTATGATACCAATTATTTTCACCATTATTCTAGATACCCTGAGAGGGGGGGGGGGTGAATTAAGGAATGAAATATTAAACCAATGACTATTATTATCTTTATTTTTTGTTATATAAAACAAAATTCTATCTCTTTCCCATTGCAGAGTACGAACAAAACCTAAAGCATTAAAAAACTTTTTCTGTTCACCCTCTCTAGGATACGTCCAAGGAGCATAAATATGTGATGTGATGATGAAGAAAATCCACTATAAGAACAATACTGCTTAAAAGTTCAAAGTGGACTCAATGTCCATCCTTGTTTACAACCAATCAAAATATAAAATCTCACTGCTCTCTAAATTGAATTATTCTCTCTAATTTTTTAGAATATCCGCTCATAGTTTAATGACTTGTATGTACTTTCATTATCACTAATTAATGCATCATATACTGTACGTATAAACTTTGTAAAATTTAAAATTTCATCCAATGACAAATAACCCCTTTCCACTAAAAACTAAAAAATAAACATGGAAGTAGATTTAACAAGATAACTACAAATCAAAGCTCCTCATTTTGAAAAGCCCAAACCAGCCTTTGTGAAGCTCCATTATGAAGCTCCCTTACAAAGCTCTCACACAAAGCTCCATCGTGATGCTCCTTCCCAATTCTCCCTCGTGAATCTCCCTCGTGATACTCCTAAATCCGCCGAGCTCAAACAATACACTTGAAAGCTCTTTCATGATTCTTATTTGTGAAGATATTTTTCGAACATCCTATGCAATTCGAGATACTTAAGTTTCCTAAAAAACTCCATACACTTTTAATGGGGGTTGAAACCTATTTATAGGTGATTCCCCTGACCCTTCAACCTTCTGTGCATAGTCAAAACTATGTTATACCATTTGGAAAATATATGAAATTTCAAATGAAATTATATCTACTTCATGAAGCACCGTGGAAATATGCCGATTGGGAATCTATATCATGAATATCTTTAGAGATTCTCCTTAGAGAAGCTCTTTCGTGAAGCTCATCATACTCAAAGAGATCATCGTCAAAATTTTACATGACTTTACCAAAACCACTTCAGGAATCCCATCTTCATGAAATTCATCCCTTTTCCATATTATAGTTATATATTATATAAAAATACAAATATCATAGATTTCACCAAACATCAAATTTTAGACCCCAAAAATTTAGCAAACACTGGATAACGGTGCCACCATGTATCTATATTTTTGTAATGCATCCAAATATTTCATATCTCTAGAACACAAAAATTCACCATGGAAACCTTCTTTGTCAACAAACAAATCCAACCAAACAATACAACAATGTTACCTTGAGGGTGTTTTCCCAATAATATTCCATATACATGGGTCTAACAAGTCATTTTTAGTTTCCATACATTCCCATGTGGGTATTTTAGTGTACATTCTTTGAAATATAGTACACAGGTTATTCATTGCTCCATTTCTATACTTATGTTGATTTTTTTTGTTTTTATTCTCATAAGATATAATTGCAAAAAAGTTGATAGAATATTGATTATTTTTTAAATTATTTCGTGATGGTTTAATTCTGAAGGTGTTGTGAAGAATCCTAAGATGTGTTTTGGGGTGACTAAGATTTGGCAAAGAAGTTCACCTTTGAATATTTGAATATAGTGGTTTTTTGTTAGTGAGACATGGGTTGCGACCTAAATGAGGGTTATAGAATGTGTTGGTGGATATATAATTGCATTTATAATTTTATAATTTTTTTAGGATAGAACGTGGTAATAATGATAGAGATATGAAATGTGGAATAATTTGTTTGGTTGTTCAATCCATCCAATATTTAAACACTAATGCGAGATGGAAAATAATCCTTCTCTCGAGTCTATTTGTAAGTCGATATTACATTTAGGAAATATACATTGTCTAGTCTGATGTTTTTGACTAAGAGGAATACATTTATTAAAGACAATGTTTTGGGATATGTTTATCCAAATAGACAAGAGTTATCCCAAGAGTCCAGTTTGTAACCAGGAATCCCAAAAGGGAAGCCTCCACATATGTTTTTAATTGGAGGATCCCATGAGGGATTCTTCCACCTACTCGTAACATATTGGACTCAAAGTGGGACACCTCTTCTTGTTTATTATTTTTATGTATCCTAAGAGGGATTCTCATGCTTATTAATTGACATAGATGATCCATTATGGGTTTCCCTTTCTTACATTGGTTCTTAGGGGTCACAAGTGGTAAGCCTATATCTTTGTAATATTATTGAGGATCCGTAGATAAATTCATCTACTTATGTGTGAAACTAAAGGATCATCTAATGTATAACTCTCCAGGGTATTTTCCCATGGAACCCTTAGATTATTTCCATGGTTTGATGACCTTAATCTACTGCATTATGGACATTGGTAGTAATGGTAGAATGTGTCACCATAGAACACATATTGAACATATATGATCAGGCAGATATGGAATTATTGATGTTTTTAGGTGTTTTCTCTATCCAACTATATTATTTAAACTTTAATCTAGCTAATATTGTTGTATCTATGATATGTTGATGTTATTAATTGTTCTTTTCCTATGGGACCCGACATGATGCACTAGTATTGTGGGGATTCCAATAGGTAATTCATGGGATTTGACTTATGAGGCTTATATGAATTGATGATACCACTTCGTGAATTACATCTAACTCTATGATTCAGCTTAACTGAACATTGGAGCCCTATTTATATCAACATAAAATATCTAGTTCCACTATTACATGAATACCTAGTGTATCTAGGATGCCTCCACACACCCATAAATATAGAAGGTTGTTGAGTGTTTGTTAGAAACACCTCTATGTACATGTGTCACCCAACTTCCCTATCATGGTAATATCTATGTGATTATAGTTATTTTTAGGTAGCCATATTTCAGTTGTGAACTAGATTCTTATGAAATATTTGAGGATTGATGATGAACTCCTTGAAAATTTCCTTGGATACTCCCATCATCAGGTTGAAGTATCATGAATCCAATTCATAGAGATGACTTCGAATTGGTTGCTCAGAAAGATATTGAATGATTATAAGTTATTATATTAGATCCATAAGAGTATTAATTACATATAACCTAAGGGTTATCCATATCAAGATTATCCTATATATAATTTATTGATTGTATATAGACCAAGACATAAGAACCTGACATTATACGGGGTTAGAAAACACTAATTCGCAATCTAGGTTCCACCATTAGCACAAGTTATTCCTGGTATGAATTGATTGAAACAAACTTTCTGCCTTATTTATAGTATTTTCAAATGATAACTACTATCATAATTTATATAGTGGAGGTGAGTTTAGTTGATCCCATGGGTACAAATTGTATCCCCATGTTGTGACCAGGATTTATTAGATACAATACGAACACTTGACGAAGTCGATATGGTTGATCAGGATCACCGACCAAATTATATATGGTGGGTATATTATCATTTATTTTATTTGGTCTATTTAATGACTAACCTAGTTATATTTACTTATCTTTAACTTTTAATGTTATTTTATAGGATCACTCTTAGGTCTGACATATAATTATTTATTTATTTCCCTATGTTTGTGAAACCTATTGTGCATCCATTCCTTGTGTCATATTTTAGTCTTAGAATAGAATCATGATTGGTAGGAAAATTCCAACGGTTCCATGATAGAGTATAGTAACTTGTGTAGAGTCTCATGAATTGGATGGTGTAGCTCAAAATTCATAGAGATTATTTTTTTGTTCATCATGGAGTCAGTAGTTGATCCTTAAAAATTGATGGTTATTTTTATATAATATATATTTCTATCTAGTGGGAGATTTGTGTTGTGTGTATAACATGGATGTTTATGTTATTACTATATTTTATTTACTACAGTATGTTTATATTTGTTTTGTTGTAGTAATTTATTCTACTATAAATGTTGGTTAATTATTTTCATTGTTTTTCATACTATGATACAACATCACTGTCTCCCTAGAGACATGTCCTAGGCCCTCTCTCCTAGTCAACATCCTCTATAATACATGGAAGAAATATCTAGGCCTTCTCTCTAACCAGTTTGATAACTGTTCATAATGTGATCTGAGGTAGGATGTGGAGAAAAAGTATCATATGAGTTCCCATCATGCTGATTGACATTATGGGATATGGTATATAGAATTATTAGAATTTGTTAGAATATGTGAGTTATATTGAACTGGAGCAGTGAGGGAAATCGTTCCTATAATAAGTCCCAAATGTGTGAGGGAAGGTATTATAGTTTGTGATATTTCATATTTTTGTTTTGTATGATTTTTTCATTTAAATACTCACATCTGGTGTCGTATTTTATATTTGTTATGGATTTCTATCTCTTAGACTATTGGTGATAGTTCCATGATTTATTTCACACTTAGAACAAAGATTCAAGAGGCATTCTTCCATTGATTATACTTTGAATGAGAGAGAAAATGATACATACCTTCTATTGTGATACTTTTATAATAAAATTCGCCAAATATTTAGTGTCTATAAGACAATAAAAATGGTTTTATACTATATTATTTTTGATGTAATTATACTATGTTAGACTAAAATAAATATAGTATATTATGATGTATGGTCATGTGGATCTATAATAATATGTATGAATGTGAGGATGATTACATTATACTCATGAAAAAGTGGTGAAATTACATTAGTGGGTCAATGTTGAACTTATTTCCCAAGATGTAGACACCTCATTGGGAGTTGTTAATTGGTATTGTTTATTTAAAGCCATAGTGACAACATAAACAGTGCTTTTTTGCATATCATGGTAGGATGTTCTACTTAAATAAGTTTTGTGACTGTTGTATTCCATGGATTATTTGAGATAATTATTTTTAATTTAATATTTAATATAATTGGTAAATATTATAATATAATTACATTCTATTATATCATTTGTAGATATATCATTATTTGGTGTAGTTAACTTTTAATTTGTTAAAACCCACATGGAGATTTCCTATCAATATTTCAATTATTTTTTACATAACTAACATATGTTCATGGATATATTGTCAGATAATAATGTGCAATATTGATGGGAACCATAATGTTTTTAGTGAATTATAACATTAAGGTGGGGTTACTATATAGTGATTCCTAGATTTAATCAGTTCATTATCTTTTTCCTTTTGACATAAAGACCATCTGAGGAGCACTACCATATGAGGATGCTATGAGAGGATAGAGGTATGGTACATCGATTCTTGGTAGGTGATTCTGGTATAATATTTTATAGAATAATGTGATTTCATGTGTTTATTATTTATCGGGTTCTAGTTACATCATATAATGTGTATTCCAATATAAAATTTATTTAACAACCATATAATTGAACCTAAATTTAAATGTTTTAGCAATTATTTTTTTAATAATTTCAACTTCGTATTTTATTTTTTTTACCTCTTTTAGATAATCTTGTTAGGTGTTTTATAGGTTATTGTTCTTGTGTGATAGATAAATGGGATAGGTGGTAAGACCTTGTAGCCTGTTATGAGAAATGAATAGTAGGTCTTTGTAAGATACCTCAAGGAACATAGTTTTGAATCATGCCTATGCCAGTTATAATTTCTTAAACAGAGGGAAATCAATGAGAATGTTGTCTTGGGTTAATGGATTCTAATTTTAGTATTGAGTTTAATTTGTCACTTTTATAGATATAGAAGCATGGGAGGTACTCTGGTTATATGATGAACTCATTTTAATGCCTTTAGGTTATTATAAATTATCAAGGGTTCTTGGGAATCAATACATTTTATTATTAGAAATAAGTTTTCAGTTTCTAGAACATTTGACAAGTGGACATGTGGTTAGAAACATTGTTAAAGAAAAGGTATATTCTTTTGACACAATATCACCAGCTGGTAGTAAATAATATAGTTGAGTTACACATGATTCAGACTACGGATAAAATTTTGTGGTGTAAAAAGGGTCCCATGTTTGGGGTGGTTATTGAATAAATCATTACCATGGTGGTGTTAATAATTTATTGTTTAATTATTACCAAGAATCGAGGATGTGAAGACTCATGTGCATGTATAGAAGAGACACCGTGACCCTAGTAACATGTGGTTCGCATAAGAATTAGTTGGTTGGTGTGATTGGGTACCATGAGATTGTATACTAGTTGTGCTAGTTGAGAAAGTAATGGTATGTTCTAGTTTCACATTTTAATGTTTAAATCATAAATATGTGAGATGTCAGGTGGGATCCAAGAACCAATGATCATTTTGAAATATTATAACAATAGATTCTTGTGATATTTGATGAAATGATGAATGTCCCTCCATGGTTGAGGAGATGTCAATAATCGATTCATTCTTGTGGCATGGTAGATCTGGATCAATCATGGCCAACTATTGATAGGATAGTGAGCATGGATAGTTAAGAGAGACACATGATTGGTGGTAGAATTTTATGAGATTTTACTTATGTATTGGTATAAGGTAATCCATGTGGTGAGGACGAAATTGTTATCCCTTTTAGGGTAGAGAGCCTCGCTGTTTGTTTAAATTTAATGGTTCTCATAGGTACCATTTTTTTGGATGTGATAATTGGTTATGTTTAGATATTATAGTTTGGCACTAAAGAATTACTAATTTTTAGCCACACAGTTCATTGAGTTTGGTGATCGGTGGCGTAATACCACAAGAAATTCATATAGTACATTTATGTTAAATTAGAATTTATTTTTTTATCAATTAAATGAAATATTTTTAATAATAAAAATTATGAATGTAAGGTATTTTGTGTACTCAAAATAAGTTTTTATCTCAATTATAATATACTACATTGTATTTCAAGAAATATTATTTTTATAAATTAAGTTATTCTTAATTAGATATATTTTTCTATAAAAAAGCTGTAATACAGGTCTCATTATTTATTATTTAAAATTATTTAATTTTGCAATTATTTTAAGAAACAGAATTTAAAAGATGTTTTTGGAATTATAATTTGAATGAATGTATTTAATTTTAACAATAAAAAAATTATTAATTTTGAAATGATATAAATAATTTTAGAATGATATGTCAATATTTTATGTCAATTATTTAAATAAAAAATATACCTGAGAGGATGTACTAAAACATTAATTTGAGATATCTGTGGTTATAACATAATTCAAATATTAAATAAACATATTTATCAAGAAATAAATTTATTTATGTTTATTAGAACATGATTTTATTAAATAGATAACTATTTTCAATTATTATTAGTTTTAATATTAAAATGTTAAATGTTTTTTAGTGGAATTATTTTTATGCATGTTTTAGAAAAATTATATAATAATTTTCAAAAGTGAGTTATTTATATTTAAATATTTTTAAAATGATTTTATTTATTTGAAATTAATAAATTTTTAATGTTCATATTAAATTCATATGTTTTATAAAAAAATATATATGAATTATGATATAATTGAAATTATAAATATATATTAAATATGAATAGAATTTATACATATATAGAAAACATTACACAATTTGACATAATATGTATAATTTTACTGATATATATAAAAAATAATTTATATATATATATATATATATATATAATTATATAATGATTTGAAATAAGAAAACTAAAACATTTTTTAAAAATTAACATTTTCTTTTATAAAAAAATATATATAAAATTGAACACATAATATAATTATAATAGTAATTATTGAACTAAAAGGGACACATGATACAAAATGAGAGGAAAATTATGTGAGAGAATATATAGGGAAAGAAGAGAAAAGTAAAAATAGATATAAAAAATTGAAAAAATACTATTATATTATTTTAATAAAGAAAAATTTTCAAAAATGAGATAAGAAAAAAAATAGAAAAAATTTACTTTTAATAAGAGAGATAAAATAAAATATAATAATATATGTGTAAAAAAAAGTTATAAAAAGAATTAATTATATTAAATGAATGGTGGGATTTCAACCAAAAAAATAAAATAGGGTAGAAAAAAGACATTTGTAAAATTCTAAAACAAAAAAAATTATTATAATTATTAATATAAAAATTCAATGGGAGACTGACAAAAAAGTGGGATACCCAAATTTTATAGAATTTCACACAGATAATTTAGAGATAAGATTATAATATAAAAATAAAAGTTCAGTGTTGTGAATTTTATAAAATAATATGATCACGTATTTTATATTAAAATTAATGCCTCAAAATAATATATATATATGTGTGTGTGTGTGTGTGTGTGTCTGTGTAACCAAATTAATGCACACTGCATTTGTGAAAAAAAACCTATGTTTTCTTCTACACCCTTCTACCCTGCTTCTATTTTGTCCACGATATGAAAACATTCCGTCTAATTTTATGTTAAGGGTGATATTTTAATTATCTATTTTATGAGTAACGGATTAATTATTTATTTTTTAAGTTCCAATTTATTTTTCAAGTGTTTTATTTTAATTTTTGTTTTTCAACCAATTTTAGGTTTATGAAGATATATATATATATATATATATATATCAAAAAATAATCCTGATGTAAGGGATTGTTTTAAATTTACATACAAATGTATCAATTTTTTTTATTTAAGGATTTATTATTTATTTATAGTAATTTATTTGTATGAATTTATTTTGAAATGATATATTTTATTACAAATCATTCAAATTTCTATTTCTTAAGGGATACATTTTATTTAAAAATTTAAATATACACATGTATATATATATAATGATAAGAATTGTTGTTTTGAAGAATTAATCCAATATTTCAAATAAGTTGTTTTAAAAAAAATAACAAAACAATGTTTTGAAATTAACATTTTTAATTATTTCCCTTACAAATAAATTATCTATGAGAAATGATAATATTTTAAGTATTCTATAATTTTCAAAAATACATTTATTATCTGAAGAGAAAAAGAATATCACTAAACATCCTTATAGGTCAAGCATAATTATATATGGACATGACTTATTTTATCATCGATATTACATGAATTTTTATTAAACTATTCATTTACATTACTAGGAATTTATATTTACGATCTTAAAATAAGTAATGTTTTTATAAGCATGGATTTTTCAAAAAGATGATTTTAGAAATTCTAACAAAAAATTATGACATATTATGAGTTATATAGGATTATTTAATTTTAAAGAAAATAATTTTTGTATGTATTATTTGGAAAATCTTCTAGGTTATGATTTAGAAGGGCAAGACTATAAATTGTTTTTTTTGAACAATTTCACTGGAGTATCAAATGTTAATCTATGTTAGGGTGAGTGAACCCATGATCATATGGGGAAATTTTCCCATATGTGGTACAACTATGTTTCCATATAGTTTTCTTATGTCCTACAAATTATCATATTAAATCCTTGAAAATAATTATTTTTAAATAGATAAAACCAAAAAAACCTTTTCAAAATATTATCACATTGGAAATTTATGTTTTTTAAAATTGAATGAAATATATTATATTTCAATGTTTTGAAAAACAATTTCTAAATATCAATTTAATCAAAATAAATATTTTAAAATTAGTTTCCAATTATTTTAAAACCACTTACTAGGAAAATTTAATTCTCACCCTATGTTCAAAAAAAATTCCATGGGTTTATTTGAGGCTGTCTGAAGGCATTCTATTCATCACAGGATTTATATTCCCTACAGTATGTTATTTTTTTTATATTTGTAAAAAATTTATAAAATCTTATGTATAATGTCTAGTTATATAAATCATATAATATAAACGTTCAGGGTATATAAAATGTGTTATATAATGTTTTGTTTACTATTATAAATCAATTACATAACATTTTCATGTTCAAAACCTAGAAGTATAGCTTTGTGGAATCGTAGGTGTAGTGTGGGATATGTAACATAGATAATGATTATCGGGAAATAGTAATCATACTCCTGTGGTGGGGTGTAGCAAATTGGATGTGGTGTAACAACAATCATGTTTGGAGAGATGTAACCACTATAATTCTAGTCATTATATGATCATGGTTAAATAGTTTTCTAGACACAAGGCCATGAATAATGTGAATTATTTTACCCCCAATATATCTTGTGAAAAAATGGGGATGTAGTGGGGAGATTATAGAAAGCTATCTTTTATGGAGTGTGAAATAGAGAAAAAATGCTATTTTTTCTTTTAGATGCTCGTGAGTGTAAAATTTATATTTTCCTTAGTAGCTAATTTTGAATATTATTTTAGAACCACTCCATCGGTCACATCCTAGGTTGTTTACCATAGGGTAGTATTTTTTTGGAATTCAATATCATTGTAATTTCTATAAAATAATTACATTACATATTTAATTAATCTTGTTTTAATTTGTTCATTCACATTAATTTATTGATATATTTTCAATTGAATATCCCTCCTAAATTTAATTTCATTTTTTGTGTCTAGAGATTTGTTTTTTCATAGATTAGGTGTAAAATTTCATCAAGCATCTGGGTCGGGGCCAAACCCCATTTTCTTTTTCTTTTCTCTTTCTTCATTTTAATTTTCCATTTTCATTATTTTAATTAACTAGTTTCTCACATACATCCCATTATAAATTGTCCTATATAATAATTATATTGGAAATATATTCTGAGGGGGAGAGATATAGAAAGAAAAAAAAGGAGTATTGAATATAGATCTTTAGAAAAGAAAAAACACCATGATATAGCTTCAAAATATGTATACAAGTGAAGAATTAGTATATTTAACCAATTGGGTGGTTATTTCATTATTTCTTTCATAAATCCCCCATCTATTTACCTCGTTGTTGTTTAAAACCCTTTTATGTGTACTAGGGACCCACATGGGAATTATCAATTATTAATCATGTAAAAAATTGTATATGGACCAATTGGAAGGGCCTCCTATTTGGAAATATTGATAACATAACATGTAAATATATTAACCTAATTATTGTGTTCATTCTAATCAGGTTAGATTATTTTTTTAATTTAAACACCATATCTATTGAGTGTGTTATGTGTAGGTTCCCCCATCATGTAACCATTTATATGGCTATACAACAAATTTAGGGTAACATAGTCTAGTAGAGTGCATTTCTAGACCCAGTATTGGATACAAAATGTATAGAAGTTCATGACCAAGTGTAAGACATAACCATAAAAAGATTGGTACATGGGAAGGTACCATGTTTAGGATATATGTTTTTTATATGAGTTTCACACACCAGGTCTATTTAATGGACACATCCAACCAAACATTGAGAGTATAACACGTGTACTTGGGTATAAACCTTTTGTACTACTCCTTTCACAAATTTTGATGGGATTTCATATGTTTATGCCTTAGAGTTATAATTGGTCAAAAGAGGAGTAATTTTTTATTTTTTTCACACATATAAAAAGATGGTGGAACTCTTGGGTTGATACTAGGACTCCTTAGTAATTTTTTGGGTAAATTTTCTTTGATATAAAGGTTATTCCTCCAGTAACATAATACATTGGGGTATTTTGAGTGAGCCTTGGGATGATACACAAATTAGGGTTATTAAGATATTAGGCACGTGTGAAAAAATGTTTGAAATTTTGACATTTTTTTGTAACTTGGTGTAGTCCCCGATTAATGAGATTGAGATATGACTTGAGGAAGAAAATAGGTTGGGTGTTCCTACCAACCTAGAGTAGAAAAATAATATGATATATTCTATAAGAAATATGTATAGACTAGTGTTCATGTATTGTTTTAATTGATTATATATTCCTTATGAAATGTTCCATTTTTTATGGAATTTCATGTGTTTTAGACATTTGTTTTTGGGATATTTTTTCCCAAATAGATGTGTGTTAACTTGAGAGAACATTTTGTAATCAAGAGTCACAAGACTGATTCTAATGAATATGATCTTACCTTGAGGTTCCTATGAGGGATTTGTTGCATAATATTTACCCTTATAATACCAATAGGGATACCTCTACTTATGTTATGTCTCTAAGGATCTAGAGAGTGATTTCTTTTATTACTTGATAAGATAGAGGATCCCCTATCAGATGCCTATTCGTGATTTTGTTGTTTGGATCTCAAGAGGGTTTTATATTCATTTGTACCATTCTAGAGGATCCTAAGATGGATGAATCTATATATGTGTAGATCTAGAGGATCCATCAAGGAATACCACTTCATAATATTTCTATATGTGGCCCTAGTGGGTTCCCCGGTTGTTACCCAATAGATCTAGTATGTTTTGGTATTAGGAAGAGATGGTAGTGGGTGTCATCATAAAACCCATACTGAAAATATGACTCCAATGTTATGTGGAAGTAGTGATGTTTTTAGGCATTCTTCCAACCCTATACTTTTATTTATTCTTTCACCTAAATACTATTAATGCGGAAATTATTTACCGACTTACTTTATAGATATCATCCCATGGGAGCCAGCATGATGCTCCAGCATGGATGGGACTCAATAAATATCATCTTTGGATTTTTAATATGTGTATTATAGGAATTAGAGTTAATATTATAGGAATTTTTCATATCTAAAGTATCACTCCTTGTAGAAACAAGTATGCCTGGTGATATTAGGATCCAATATCATGTTCCACTATTAATATATTTACTAGTACCTCTATTATTTCCCCAAACACTTAGAAATAACAAAGAATGGGGAGTACATCTCAGAAGACACTTTTGGATAGTGTATCACCCAGGATTCACATCATATTATTATCAATGTGATGCTAGTCGGTGTTGGATGGATACTTTTCCCCTACAGAATAGATTCTTTTGTCATCCCAAATGAATGATGATGATATCTTGGATTGATTACTAGTAAAATGTATAGGATTGGGTGCACTCATAATGAATGTATTATCATGAAAATTCTGGGAATATTCTATTAATATTGTTTTTAAATGATATGGAGTTATTATATTAGATCCAATTTATTATTCCTTACATGTCACCTAAGGGTCATCCCCCCTAAAGATTATCTTATCAGAATACATGGTTTCCTATAGACCAAGATCTGGGAACCTGATATTGGACTTGTTTTTGGAATGCTGAGATGATTTATATATTACAACAACACACATCCTAAGAGGTATGTAATGTAAAATAAGAAAATACTTCTCTGAATTACGTACAAGAAATCAAACTAATGCATACATTGTTGTTTTATATATTGGAGGTGAGTATGGATGATCCCATATCTAAGACCTGATTTCCCTTATAATGTTGTATCTTGCTCATATAGATTATTGGAGTTGGTTGTAGCATGTATTTTCAATTGGGAACATCAAAACAAGTATCATGGGCCAGTTTATTTTTATTTATGTGATACGAATTTTTTCACATCTATGATATGAATATTTCATGAGGATGCAGTTATGATATCATATTATAGGTTCACCATTGGGGATACATACTATTATTTATTTCTCACCCCATGTAGGAGAACATCAATGTGATTATAGACCTTATATATTATTTAATGTTGATCACATACCCCCAATTCATTACTAAAACATAGTGTGTCTTGTTCAATAGGACCCACTTGTGTGGAGTATTATAACTGGGATATTACAGCTCAAGTGTAATGTAGAACTATTCAGTGGTTCTTTATGGAGTTATTAGTATCTCCTTATGATTTTATTTTCCTTTATTCTAGTATTATGTGGTCAAATCAATGGAAGATCAATGTTTTTTGCAAAACAAGGATGTTAAGGCCTTTACATCACTTATATAATTACATCCTATTTATATTTCTTCTTTTGTTAATCTATTTATTTATTGCCACAGATTATGTTTAGTTGTTTTTACTATTTTTCTTATACTAATATGAAGAAACATTTTACATGATGAAGAACCCAGGGAACTCACAACGAGTCACAAACCTTTATAATGTGAAGAGGTGTTTATAATGACTTATAACTAGATCGTTTGTCTACTATTCATAGTGTCTTTGGATCTATGACATGAAAGATACTTCTTTAACAATAAAAATATTGTAAAAGCTAAAAATAGGGATAATGTACCAGTATATGGTATTTATTAAATTGAAAATGAATTTCAAACTATACAATTAACATTACTAGGAAGAAAGGATTTGGGAATGAATCTAAAATGATAAAAATACTCAAGGAATAAAGTGTATAAAAAACTGAAGTATTCTCAATGGTAGGTGAAAAAAAGAAAATATTTCAGTGAACCAATAGAATAAATATTATGATTACTGATGAATAAACCAATATCATTTCATTAGTAAATCTTATGAAGGAAATAATGGTAAATGTAAAAACTATATGGCCCATGATCATAAAAAATTGAACCAGCATGTGGTAATAAGGATAACTCAGAACTAATAAATTATGAATATATTTATAAAGATTAAATTCATTCAAGCATTGATAAAAAAACCATTCTCCTGGAAGAGAAGCCTTTTATTGAATATAATAGGCAGCTGATTGCTGAAAAATGGTTAGAATTTTAAAATATATACAACTCTTATAGAAGAAAAAATCACCTTTTGAAATCTATTTAATATGACAATATCCTAAAAATTCTTGATATAAAACTCTCATTGATGGATAAAGAGTTATCATTGAAAAATGAAAAATGACATTGTAGTAGAAAATAGTAAAAAAACTCAATAAAAAAATCAAATGATTAATTGATGCTAAGGGAGAAATGATAAAATATTCTGAGAAAATACAAAGAAAAAACTTCATCTAATATATTTAGTTCTAAATCTATTGGAACTAATAATAAAAGGTTAAATATTATTTATGGTTAAATATCAAAAAATAATAATAAATAGAAACTACCAGAAAGAGTGTAAGTTGAATGGATGATCGGGAATTCAATTCGAATTATAAATAATATATAATGATAGACCTAGGGAGATTAGTAAATTTCATATACTCTAATGAAACTTTATTCATATAAGGCTGTTTTTAATATAAATTTTATAATTGGGGGATATTTTATGTGTTGTGGAATGTTTTTAAATAAATTATAAACATATTTTAATATCATGTGGGGGTAGAAAAAGAATCCATGATGGTATATTCACTGAAAATGATGTAGATTATATGAGAATGTGAGTAGAGACGAGAACTAGTTATAAGTTGGAATGACAAAAAATGTGTTAGTTTCATGATGATATATGTGGATGTTGTGATAAAAATGGTATAGGTATGATAAATTCATGTCAATATTCCCATGATAGTTCTCAAAAAGAGATTAACGAAATGTAGTTCAAGTGCCAACTAATGAAAATTCATGCTCGATATAAGTTTATCTTAATTATTTCAAGAATAAAATGGCATGGAGACTTGATAGTGGGTCTTCCTTCCATATTAATAGTGTTTTTAAATTTCATAAAAACATAGAGAGACATGAATACCATGAATTAACATTTGGTATAGTCTCTTTCATGATAAATAGAGGTATATACACATCTCAAAATGAGAACATATTTTTTAAATCAGTTGGTGTTATTTTTTTTGAAGGGATAAAACATAAAATATTGACTACTATAAATATTTTTTATGACGTTTAAGATGTAACATTCTAAATAAACACATGCATTATTAACGGAACATGTTATGGTTGTACTATTTATCAATGCAGTTGAACACTTGGAAAATAATTATTGGTCGGTGATGCTTTAAATACATCTTACATGATAATTATATATGAGAACATTCTATGGAATATAATTCTTTGGTATATTTCTTTAATTATACTAAGAATGATTATAAATCAAAAAGTGGTTACAGATTTTCCAAATCTAAAAATATATCAATATAGAATCATTAAAAATGTTATAATGTAAATATAACATATAATACTCCTAAAAATGTGGATATTACTTCTAAATGACCATTAAAATTAGTCTATTGAGATATTTTGGAGCCTATGAGACAAAAATAAACAGGATGATACCTTTATTTAATTATATTCATTGAATAATTCACATGTATAAAAATTATTCTTTTATCCAAAATAAGTCTAATAATATTATAACATCTAATATATATATATATATATATATATATAATTTTGAAAAATATTTGGTTGTTTAATAAAGAAATAGAATTCTAATAAAGGCATGTAACAAAAAAATGATTTTTCTAAAATGTTTCATTGAAAACATGATATTATAAATCCATACAAAGCACAGTACGCACCATAATAGAATGGTGTTCTATAGAATATGAATAAGTGCATTGTTAAGATACAATAAATTGTGATGGTTGAAAATAATGTTCCAAATTACTTCTGGAGAGAGGTTGTGAGTACAATGGTTCGTATTCATAATTGATTCTGTTTAACATCCATGTCACATAATACACCTTATGAGATACATAACAAAAATAATCCCACAATGATGTATTACAATGTATATTGATGTCATAGTTATGCTAAAATCAATGGATGTAGTCTAGTTATGTTTTGAAGAAAAATATGATGATATATTATTTAAGGGGTATTTATGAATTGGTAATCGATAAAGATTCCAAAATAAGAGATATCAATACATATATGTGTTCTGATATATGATAATTGGTGAAAACTGGGCTAAAAAGTTGAATTATTCATAAAGATTATCTGTTTTCCAAAAAGTAGAATATTTTTATAAAATAGTTTACAATGTCACTATGATTATACATGATATATTTTATGCATATTCATAATGTTCCTGTGATGAATAAAAAGATGAGTTTGGTGAAAAAATTAGTTTCCAAGGATAAAGAAACATATAGAAACTGGTAATATCATATTGAATTATAATACTACTGTTCAGAATAGATTCTAATAATTGAGAACCAAACAACTCTTGTATCATAGGATCATCATAGAATATTGGATAATGATATAGAACATTATTAATGGTTTTGTTACATGAATTAATAAATCAATCAAATTAATATGTACCTAATATGGAATCTTATCCCTTTATAGAAAACTATAAATGTGATAGGCTAAAACTGTGGTTTTAAGATCAAAATGATTGAGGAAAATAATGTAACACAAAACAATGTTAGAATTTCTTGAAAAATACTATTATTAAATTGATGAAATCATCTACGAATACACTTTATCTTCATTTTCAAAACTTAATAATAAATTTCTTTTTATGTGGAATCTCTAACTATTATGGTGTATAAAAAATTGTTGCAATGTATACATTTCTAAAAACAGATTTTATAGAATGCGCCTCTATTGATAAACCATAAGGTCTCATCCATGAAAATGATGGAATACTATTTTGTAGCTTTATGAAATAAATATATGGCTTAAATATTCACCAAGTTCATTCTATTCTATAGATTATTATTGATTGAGAAAATGTGGTTTTCCAATGGAACTGTTGATAACAATCTATATATAAATAAGGATTACATCATATGTTATTATTATAGGTGGATTACCAGATTTGTTTGTGTAATAATAGTCTCATATAGATTTAATTCACTACATTATCAAAGATGAATTTTCATGTTTCTATTCTAGGGTAACTGAACTATTCATTAGGCATATAGATTGAAAATAATTTTGATTTTATCATCATTTACTATAAAACAAATACCACATAATTATTTAGAATGTTTGGAATAGAAAAATAAAAGGAGGATTCTACACTTACATCAGTAGGTATAATGTTTGGATAATTTAAACAAGTTAGCAATGCTGAACATAAGGAATTAATAGGAATGATTGTAGCCTTCATTATCTAACAACATCTAAACCTCACATTGCCTATCTTGTACCCTTGTGTGAAATGTATCAATGTGAATAGAAGAAATCATACATACTCTGAATAAAAATAAAACTGAGGAATATATAATAAAGAGTGAATTATATTATCAATTATAGATATAATTAAGATTTATAAATTCATTAACTAATTATTGGAAATCAGGCTGTTGATATAACATATCATATATCCATATTAGTCATTGTGTTCTTTGTTTATATAGATTGTGTATGCAGGTTTTTAGGAGGTAGTGTATAGTGACTTTGAGTATAGTTTCATTATACTATATAGCAGTTACTCTTGCAATTGCAGATGCCTTATGGATATCGTTTTACCATGTGTAATTTTTGGATGATGTTCAGAGACCCTTTATGATATTTTTTGATAACTCAAGTTCTATTAATATAAAAAAACCTTCAACACTATTTATTAGGAAACATTTAAATTCGATAACACTTTAGTATAGGGAATGTGGATCTAGTGTAAATAAAAACTGTATTTATTAGGAGAAAATAATATCATGTAAATATCAAATGGAATGTTATTACACATGAGAGGTTATTGAAGTAAAGACAAAAATTTCATCTTCAACCCCCCATACACATTAGAATTTATCCCTTTTAGAATACTCCTATATTGATTTGTTTTTTTGTTGTTAGGGAGTGGTACACAACCTAATTATTGGAGGAATTTTTTTAATTTATAAAATTAGATGATCTTTGGAGTAGTTAGTTACCTCATTAAGGGGGATATCATCTTTTTTACACTGATAAATTTTTTATTTTCACTGAGGTATTGAGGTCTATCTAAAATATAACATTAACCTATATTATAGTGTAATGATATTATCATATTTTCATAGGCAATGATTTGGTGTCTCTATAATGAGGGGTTGAGGACGAGTTATATTGGATGGAAAAAACCCAATTGGGGAGATTTAAATTCCCCTGGAATTTCTGAAATGTTATCTTAATTGTAAACTATGGATCACAATGTTACTATTTATTTGATAATATTCAAAGAAAGTAATGGACGATGTTTTGGAAAAAAGTTATTTTCTTAAAATATATTTGTGAACTATTAAAGTGGTTGAGATATATTGAAAATTGACTAATATTGAGGTATATGACTTTGAGTGAAATATGGAACATCCCTAATATATCCCAGTGAGTCATGATACTAATTAATATCACACATGAAAATGATCCATGCATCTAATTATCATGATGTAGTTTTTTTTGAATCAAATATCTTAGTTGGTGTGCTACTATTTACTACTCCCATAAATGTAATTGCTTGAATATAGAAGCATGGATATAGTACATTATTTTATTACACAAACATGCTTACAACGAATCAATTCTTGAAGGAATAATCAGTTAAATAGTAATATAAAGCTAGATTACATAATTAATACACATAATACATTTTGAAATAAAAATTACAAACATGATACACAATAAAATTAAATCAAACATAATAGTTGAATTCTTATTCAATGATTTCTTCTTCCTAACATGGGGGTTGGAAGCATAATAAGGGTGATATAAATTTCTCGGTAAGGGTAAGTAATGTTAACAAAATAATTTATAAATATGAATAAATTATCTTGGAAAAGTCAATAAATGATCACACATGCCATTAATATAACTTTAGAATGAAAAATAAATATGGAAATTTATGAAACTATATCATATTCCATCTAAATCAATATAATTAGAATGAAATGTATCCAAAGATATGTCAAATGGTATGATTCATAGGTACATATAATTTTTACCATCAAGACATTTCACATGATTGTTTTTTTAGTAGGTAATAACCTATTTATTTTGGCCAAATTATTAATCTAATGTAACTATCGACTCATCAAGGGAATATCTATAATGAGGCCCCACCCAATTCATACCATTACAAATCATTCCTCATATTCTTGATCAATTTACCTTATCGAAATTTGTTGGTATTGAATAGAAGATACAGATTAATAAATAATCCTTTAGTTAATAACATATTAGTCAATGTGAACATCATATGTAAAATAATATATGTTATATGATATAATATTACCCATTGTTTCAGAATATGGATATTAAAGATAATTTTAAATAAAAAATGATTACGATAAAGTCATTATTTCTGAGATAAAATTCCAAAAGGAAGAGAGATTTCAAATATAATCATGAAAAACAATTTTGAGGAAAATAATATTTTGTAATCCCAAAGTTTCTCATACCACATTATAAATTTAAATAATAATTCTCATGAAGAAAATATTTTTAAACAATTAATAAATACGATTCATTATATAATTTATCAAAAGATGAATTACTACACAGAAGAATTAAGTGGTGTATATGGTTTATAACTCACTAAAAGAAAAGTAAGACAAGAATACATTACTTTAAAATTATTTTTTTGTGCTATTTATCCTCCTATATGGAGGTTTAAAATACATTTAAAACTTACACTAGTACCATAATAGTTTTTATAATATCATATATTAGCTTTTTATAATATATAATAACCCATTTTTAACACTCATTCAATATTTTTTCTACTTTGGGTATTAATTGCGTAGTTCGCTCAAGAATGTTTTCACTTGTAATATTTTGTTCTTATTAATTAAATAATTATTTCATTATCAGAATAATGTAAAATAATAATTATTTATCTTATATATTCCATAAATATGTATTTATAACAATCTATAACGTTTAGAGATAAGAAATGAAATGCACGATTCATGGAAACAGTATGTCATATGTACACATGAACGCTATGTTAATTTCTTAGTCATATTATAAGTGTGAAACATAAATGATACATATTTATATTATAATTATTCCATCATATCTATGTAATACATGTTATGTATTTTTATTAAAATCATTCTTCATATTTTCCTTCTATAGTGTGAATGAGTCACATCGCTTTGAGAAGGAAGTAATCCACACTTGCATAAAAGATATTATCATATTTATAAAAATTGGAATGTATAAGGGTATGTGTTATAAAATAATTAATGAATTATAAAGACAAACTAAATATCATATATAACATATATAAATAAATTTTCCATCATAATGGAAATTATGAGCGGTGGTAACTGAAATATGAACTATTGTCGTTTCTTGGGTAAGCAGTTCACCATACACAAAATTAATATGTTTGTTTCCCATTAGATGATTGTGTTTGTAAGTGTAGATATAACACTTAATATTAAAAAATATGATTAAATTTATTATGATAGTATTTTATACAATCACACAATAATAATATTTGAGGGATTGGAGAATGTAAATGAAACTAAACAACTTATGTATGTTTTACCTCTTAATTGGGTAATTATTTTTCATTTTCACCAATGGGATTCCTTAGAAAAGATTACATACCAAAATCATGCTGCAAATATTATGGGAGGAATTATGGTGAGAAATGTTTTAATATATTGTTCTATCCAATGTTAATTGATATGTGTGAGTAAGGGGTAGAGTGCTACCATTCTATAGTGGGGGGGGGAGTGTCACTCTTGTAAATACCCTAAATTATTCATTTATAGGAGGTATACCTAACCTATAGTGCCTATAAAATGGAAAAATATTGGATTAAGTGGTAACCATGGTTTAGAGAGGCTACAAACACCCAAAAAATATGGTTTTTTATAATATGTTTTTTAACATCTAAGATTACCTAATTTTAACATTTTGGTTTTTAATAAAACATTTAGTTTTTCAACCTAATTAATTTAACCAATCAGAAAAAATAAATTAAGATTTACTTTAAAATATATATATCTAAATAAATATTTATATGATATATAATTTAAAAAATAAATATCCCATGTTTTTTGTAAATTAGTTTTAAAACAAGTTCATGTGACGTGGTATAATACAACTTGAACCCGAACCGTGTTAACAATGCTTTTACAATATATCATCCAATATGTTAATTATAAAAGTTAATTTGGTCTATTAGTAGATCATATTTAATATTTATTAACAAATAATAATTATCTTATAACAATATAAGACTTTTATAAATTTTAAATCATTTAATTAAATATCATTTATTTTAAAATGACAACAATATCAATTTGAAATTATTTATTAAATTTTATGTATAAAATATAAATAAAAAATGTGATATCAAATATATTCTATTTATAGATATTAAAAATGATAAATTAATCTAAAAAATCATTAGATAATATTATTCAATTAATATACATGTCCATTTATATTTATTGTATCATTTATTTTAGTTAATTATTAACTAAATATTAACTGCATTAGTGTTTCTTAATTATTTTAAGAAACAACATCATCTATAAATAGTAGTGATTAATTATTATGATACAAATAACCCATTTATCATTCAAAATTATATTTATAGTGAAAAATATTGGTTTTTATACATATTCTAATGTTTTTTAAATGTTAAATGTAATGAATGTTACCTTTTGTTTTTTCCAGACATAACCCTTTATATAGGGAACATACCTTTAATAATATCACAATAAAACATAAATTTTGATCCCATTGGAGATATGGTCCCATTATTGGTAGCCAATGTACTTTTCACAAGTATCCAGGTCATTTTTCACATTATGATTAGCGTTTAGTCCCTTACTAGGCTTAATTTTACCCTAATCACCATAATTAATTTTAATCACTTTTAATAACCATTTTGGTTGAAAATTAAGGTTATCTTATTAGTTCAAAAACATTGTACAGATTAAAACCATTTATTTCCATTTTTTAAAATTCAAATCACATAAGTGGGAAAATTATGAATAATACTAATCCCACACATGTGGCGAGAAAGCGTGTTTTAAAAGTAGAAACGTTCAAAAGTTCAATGTGGTTTTATATCTAATTTTAATATAAAAATGCCTTAATTGAACTAAATTTGATTAATATATGTATAATAGATATATTAAGACTTTAAATACCAATTTAAAATATAATTAAATAGTTTTAATTATTTAATAAATGTTCTTTATAATTAAAATGCAGTATTTTTTACTATTCATCATAAAATGAAAATTATCAAAAAAAACAATTCAGCCTAAGATAATTTTGAAATTATGAATTCAAAAATAAAATTTATTTTTAAAAATATTGTTCATTAAATTTCCAAAAACTTATTTTAAAATTTGTGTTCCATTAGAAGTCATTAAAATACATTCTTGCGAGTAACATAAGAAAATTTTGTGTGGTGTATTGCACAATCCTAACATGGTGTTCTTTATAAATAGAGACAAAATAATATTTATTTGAACATGAAAAAATTTTAACATATTGGGGTGTTATAATCCACAATATAATTTCAAATTATTTTTATTGAAGAAGATCTTGTAGATTTTTATAGTTTGTGATATGTGAATATCACAATGGTAAAGATGAATATGTTATTTTAGGAAATAAAAGGAAGAATTTAGTATATGGATATTCATATATCATGTTAATTATGAAGATCATATATTCATGTGTTTAAAAATTAATAATTTAATGAGAATAAAAAAGTTCTTTAATGAAGAATTAATTGGGAATCCATTTATAGATATTAATGGGAAAATTTTACTAAAAAATATCACGTATTTTTTTAATATCATTACAAATATTCATTTTTGGTTATAAATATTTTTTTGAGAAATATAAATAGTGTGATCACAGTATTGAAAATAAGATAGGAAGTGTCTAAAGATGTTTTCATATATACAATAATCAATATTTGATGATTCTCTTGTACCTAGGAGATCTTATTTGACTATGATATTATTTTTTAGAACATTTCTTGTATGAATGATAGAAATTTCATTATACAATATTGGAGTGGCTTGTTGAAGTGTATATTTATTTCTTGTAACTAAATCACCAAAATAATTTTAGTGATATTTTCCATCATTTATTCATTGTATTTGATCATTATTTTGATGTGGTAATGTTGGGAGTGGCTCTTGGCATATGTGGAATGATGTCAAAAAAAATTAATGTAATTGGAATGCCCTTATAAATATAGTGAAAAACACCTGAGGATTGGTATGGAAACCTTCTATAAATATTAATATTCATCATGGGATTGGAACAATATGAAAAGGGTTTTTTTACATATTCTTTATATTCCATTTATGATCTTGTGAGGCTATGGTAATTTTATTTTGAGTGTATCAAAATCTAACCATTTAGAAAGTATGATTTATAATGAATAAACATTAAAAAAATCACCTCACTAATTCAAACCTCCCCCTTATCATTGGAGGAAACTAATATTTCTAGGAACACATGAGGTCAATATAGGGCTGGATGGGTGAAGTACATTCACTAGTATTGGAGAGCTAATAATTGTGTATCAAACTAAGAAGACTAGAGTGTAGGCTTTACCTGGTGCCAAGGAAGGTGAAGTATGATACGTTAATTGTTGACAAGGTTGAAGTGTCTCCTTGGTAAGAAAACTCAATGTATGGTTCACCCTAGCGCAGAATACTCAAGGTATGACATGGGATTGTGGTTATCTATAGTGAATTCTGCAAGAGGACTCTATCATGATAATTATAGAATAATACAATTGGTCTCCCGCTAATTTTTTGATGTGTTATACCTTCCAGTAGAACAATTAAATTATTTTTTCATTTATTCCCTATATATTTTCTCCGCAATTAAGGTATGTGTAAGGGGTTTAAAGAATTGGCCTAACTGAGAGATTCATTATCATAGAGAATCCATCCTCACATGTCTCGAATTTTTAAACCAGGACCCCATGAGGTCTATTTATAGGCTAGCCATAGGTCAAGTTTTCAATGATAATGGAAAATAAATATACTAAAATAGGTGATTGAGGGTTAAAACATGATCATGTTAATATAGTGTACTATTGTAAGGAGGGAAATTTAGTTGGGCACGTGAATGGTTTCAGAAAAGGGATTAGGTGAAGAATGTAGGTGTAAACAATTTGGTGCTTAAAGAAAGTGACATTACATGGATCTACATTGGATAATTATCAATATAAAATGTTTTTTCTAAAATGGAGCACCAAAAATAATTAATATATATTATAAAATTAAATTAGTTTGCAGTTTAATATATATAATAATGGTATTTATATAATTATATTAATAATATGTAACAATTATTATATAATAGTTTCTAAAACATTAAATGTGTTATATATTTTTTATCGAATCATTAATGTTAAACTATATATATATATATATTAATTTAAATTAATTTTTAAGTATTTTTTTATTTATAGAAAAGAGAAATGTTAAATTTATCCACTATCAATGAAACATTTATGAAGGTATACATTTTATTTGTTCTCTCTTTACGCACTGATAAAATTATTTTTATCATCACTTATAAAAAATAAAATCTAAATCCTAGTGCATAAAATAAAAAAAACTTATTTATGCCCGATTTTGGTTTTTAAGCAAGAATTATAGGTTATAAATATTTTGGATTTTAAAATGAGTAAAAAAATTCATTGAGTTGGGTATATCATGAATTAATCATGGGAAATGTAACAATTGGGTCCCAGTGACAGCACAGACACCCCGCCTTAACATGGTCTTCGGGTCCTCGCACACCAATTACCACCATTTGCCTGGCAGACACGTGGTCCCCACACAAGGGTCCAACCACATGCCAGAACGGTTCAAATGACTAATGATTTTCCCCACAGACCAACACAAGTTCTTTCTAGTGTTATTTTCCCTCACTCGCACACACCCTGTAAAACTTCCCAGAATGTCACCCATCATGATCACTACTCGAGGCCAAACACACTTAACTATGGTGTTCTAACTAGACAGGATTCCATAAAAGAAGGTGAACCTTGTTTACATGAGTCATATCATTTAGTCATTTAACCCTTCATCGTTCTGGGGTATAACAGTCACCCCCCCCCCCTTTATAGCACAACAACCTTGTTGTGTGCCCTACATATCAACTGACACACTGCACCACACATAAGGTTGGGTAACACCTCTAATAAAAAACGTGAAAAATGGGCCCCAATAAGAGCACATACACCCCTACTTAACATGGTTGTTAGGTCCTGGCCCATCAGGTACCACCAGTTGCCCCGCAGACATGTGACCCCACCCTAGGGCCCACCGACATGCCTGAACGGCTCATCTAACTAATGATAGTTCCCACATGGCAACACATGTCCTTTCTGGTGTGCTTTTTCCTCACTCTCACACATCCTGGAAAACATCCCAGAAGGACATCCATCCTTATCATTATTCCAGTACAAGCATGCTTAACTATGGAGTTCTAATCAGACAATCTCCCTAAAAGGAAGGTACATCTTGTTGACATTAGTCATATCATTTAGTCAATTAACTCTTTATCATATGGGGGTTTTATAGAAAAAATGTATGATTTCCTATAAGTATCAAGACTTCTTCATGGGTAGAAATGTGGACTTAGCTAAATGATAGAATGTTTTTGATGGGATGTATAGGGTGATCAACCATGTTTATTGGTCTAAAAGATACAGAACATCATAGATCAAGATTTGTACCTCGTTCAAGTTATCAATTTCTATATTATAAAGTATATTGAATCATGGATCTTAGTAACTAGAATCAATATATAATACTATAGTATTTTTGGAAGAAAATTTCTGAATATAACATATATCCTTGATGTGTTTATGAAAAGATGAATTGATTATTTTTCTATGATGATATATTTATTGTATTGCAATCTCAGGTGGAATATTTAGGGAACTAAATGAATTTGATGGATTTTTATATAGATGATAAGAAAATTAGTTTTAAATAATCATAGCAATATACTATTTTAAATATCTATAATTTACTTGTTACTTTAGAAAAAAAATTTGGGTTTGAAAATTCCATCACATCGTTAAACATGACTCATTTTCATTCACAACAACACATTAATTTTTGTTAATAATTAAATTCCTCTAAGTAAACCCTAGCCTCCCATTGGATACTTTATTAAAAAACAATCATCATATGTGTCACAAAATACATGTCTCACATTATACATACAAAATGACTCGATTTAATGATTAAAATATTTATAATTATTTGTATTCCTATTAATTAGAAAATTTATAATTATATTATATTTCTGTAATAAAACACATAATCCAAAAAATACCAAAATAATATAATTTTTATAAAAACATATACTAATTAGGTTTCTCAATCTCCATTTTATTTATATTATATGATTCATTATAGTTTTCATTCCATATTGCAACTAAAAAAATTGTGAAACTATAAATACAATTATTGATCAATTCCAAATTATTAATAATCCATATGAAAATATGTATATATACTACCAAATAATATTGGCTATTCCAAGTCCAAACACTCATATATTTACAAATATCCGTTTTTATAGAGTTAAAGAGGCTATTTTTTTCTAGATATTGGAATTTGAATGAGGAGGAAGAACTCCCCCCCCTTTAATTTATATTGGGACTAAACCTATATGAAACTTATACAAATATCCATTTTATTTACATCATGTCATAAATTAAATAATGTTGTTTTGTTTAATCCCTATTAATATCATTTAATAACATTGAAAATTAAAATAAATATCTATAATTTATGCATATAATCAATAAAAATCCTCAAAATACATTAAAATAACTAGTAGTTTTGAATTGTGGGTAAAAAATATATATTTTTGTTCACATGTTTCTTGTATTCGATTGGAAGATTTATATCATATTCAAAAAAATCACAGTGGTTGTGTTATAATTCAAAACATGGATTAGTCATAACAAAATAAAATATATGTATTTTCTCTAATTTTAGAGGGTTTATTTAATGAGTAATTTTAAAACTAAAAATATTCTACAGTAATAAATTTCTAAGACATAATGATCATTTCATGAAATTGTATTCCCTTCCACTATGCTAACCTTAAACAAGAATTTAATTTGTGGAATTTGGTAAAACAAAGGGAAAACATCACATGAATACCTGGAAAGGTTTTAGAAATGTTTTTCTATTATTATCAATCTGAAATTAGTGTTAATATATTGATTACGTATCTGTATAAGGGTTTAATAATTGTAGATATCAATATGATAACTATTTATACATGAGTGTTTGGGTATATGAAACCAAATTCTTTCTATAATTATTGTTGAAAGTATATACAAAATTCAAAATAATATGAAACTCAGGATATAATATATGAGAAAAATACTCATGAAGTTCCAATCTTAGTTTGGAAAATAATATCACTATCATTAATTTAAGTTATTTTATGAAGATGGTTTGATCAATGATATCATCCCATTTATCACCAATGTAAATCTATCTAAAATATGAACATAGTTTCCAAAATTAATTTTTATATGATAAATGTTAATCACAACACCAATGTTTGACTAATTTAACTTTATGCAAGCCTTACTGAAATTATTGGAATGTATTTTTTTCATGAATGAAATTATAGGAAAATTCATAAAATAAACACTTTCTATAATGTACTAGAAATATATAAGGGATGAATTGTCAACAAAAAACTATGATTATATAATCTAATGATAATGAATATTTTTATAAATAAAAATAAATAATTAATAACGAATGTATTTTCATATATCATCCAATGGTTATTACAATTTATAAAAACAAAAACAAACTAAAACAAACATTGAATAAGTCGTCAAATAATATTATCTATTATTATAAATTATTGTTACGAAAATGTGACAGCTTGATATTAATTTTAATAGCCTTAAAAATAAATGAAATAGTATTTTACCTTAATAATATATCGTTAATCATTGTGGAAAATAATATTTTATCATAATTCATAAAAGGGGTGAATATTAAATCAATAAACAAAGGCTTGTGGCTCATTATTTATAACCTATTGATATAAATCCAAAAATGTTAGTCCTTGATCTATATATGATATAAGATGTTCTAATAATAGGTAATATTTTAGAACATATTTAAATCATTCTTAATGGGAACCCTATTTCAAAAAATGATTTGTCTTAGGAGAAGCAAAAGATTGTTTGGAAAATTATTTGGACATTTGGAAGAAAGAAAATAATGATGTCAATGACTAAATAATTCCAAAAATCCCATAGTATTAGCATAATGGTAGTTATTGGGTTTTTTAATAAGGTAAAGGGATTAGGATAAGGAAATATAATAGATTTTTCTGTAGGATCACATTTATATTTTCATACTAGATACAGTGAAACAAATTCCAAAATATGCTGAATTCTTTAAAGAAATCATCACAGAAATTATGTCGTTAAAATAATGAGACATCCTAGAAAGAGTTAAATATTAATTTTTTCTAGTTAATTACTATATTTTATTAATTAAATATAATAATATTAGAACGCATGAATCAAAAAAAATTTATGATATTTCCTAATTGAAACAATATTAGCAGAAAATGTACAAAACAACATTGTTATTATACATTTTATGGAAACAATTCAATTGAACATATCTAAGCCAATGAAATATATATTTGAAAATCATGATGATATTTTTGAAATAAATGAACCATAATGTCTTGGTTGTTCTAAAAATCAAATTTGCAGTAGTTAGGTTCAATATATCATATTATAAGAAACTATGTCTTGGTGGTTCTTTTTTATTATTATCATTCCATATAATAATGTGTGGGAATAAATCCTACTAATATATTTTGTATATAAATTGATGTTATTCAAAATTTGATAATTATTATGCGGTGTTTAGTCCTCATGCAGTTTTGTTTAGAAATTATGATACCATCAATGATATGTACCATCTATATAGAATTTTGTAAATTTAAAGGACATTTTTTTTAAATATTCCAATCAATATTGAATGACCATTTGAGGTTGTGTGAGGAAAATTTAATTTATTTCATTCCTCATAAAAGTCATTATATTCTACTTAGTTAATAATGTGGATGTAATTACAAAGACCCAAGATCATATCCTTCCCTCATTTCATTCATACATCTGAAAATTATTTTTAAGTGGTATTATTATAGAGGGTGACTATTTCTAATATTAATGAGATTTATATAATCAAGGGATATATCCATAGGAACAATTATTTAATCTAATTAATACTTATCCCATTAAAATAAATTCTGTAATAATGACCATTTAAACACTACATTGTGAAATGTTCATGATTCTTATTCTCCATTTTATATTCATTCAAAATTCCATGATAGAATCTATGATATTTATTTATTTAGACTTGTTATACCACTATATTTTGTGACGTTCCCAATCATTTTGTGGTCACTAATATGGTTTGGTGTTGAATTAATGACCCTTTTCTTATTTTATAAAATTATACATTAATTTATCCATTGAGTCTAATTAAATCCCTAATCCAATATTCTTATTTCTCACAACCACACCAAAAAATGCAGTAATTAAAAAAGTTAAATGAGTCAAATGTTGTTTAAATATGGCCATAAAAGAATAATCCTTGATAAAATATTTTGAATGAAATGATTATATATCCATACAGTATTAATTTAGGTTATTAATGTGAAATATTCTCAAAACAATATTATATGACATCACATTATGTGGTCTTGTTCTATACCACACAACATGTTCATACTACCTGAATGAACCTCCAATAAATTGTATTTTTGTCTCATTTAGATCATTCCTTGTGAATGGGATGATTTCCTCGCATAGTATATTCTCTTTAAGGACATCAACAACCTTTTATCAAAAGAACATAATGTATATCTACCATTGGATGTAGTATCATGTGGACTTTTTCTTCTTCATTTTCTCATATCCAATTGCATTCTATTTATTGGATCATATTGGCTTTCGCACTCCATCATAACAATTATATATTTTCATATTATAATCATAATTTTATGCACAAGAACTCCTTGATTTAATTACATTCTTTTCATTCATATTCAACACATAGGCATTTCATGGATGCATTGGTATTTCCACTTAATAACATAGTACAAACACTCATTTATGTTTTTTATCTTGTTATCCAAAAGTATCAACTCCTTTATTAATTTAATTATTTTCCTATATTCAATGAATAATGAATAATATATTATTTTTTCCAATATTCATCATGGATATTCCCATTTAATGGCATAAAAATCTTCTCTTCATTGATCATATACACACCTCTCATTTAAATTGATACAAGGATTCAATATATTTGTTATCCATAATACTAAAGATTCATTTGATCTTCCTAATAATTTTATATAATATTAACTTCAATAATTCTAAAAGATTCACATATTAATCTCTTTTGAAATCCTCCGTGTATGTATGGAAATTTGAAATTCCATTCATATTTATTATATTAATTTCCTGTTATTTTATTTGATTCATAATCAGATTATTCATGATCATATCTAGATTTATAATTATCACAACTATTTTCATATATTAATCATGAATAATAACACTTTATATTCATCATATTTAAATGATCAATTAATAAAACTACGTTTTTAAATATTTTATATTTTTTTCTAATTGGAGACATATAAATTACTTATAAAATTCATGATAGTTTTCATAATTTCTGTTGAATATTATGTTTTAGGTGTATTATGATGGAGAACTTCTTACATAAATTTTTTATCTTACATTAATCGAATAATTATTAGAATTCCCTATCTCACATGTTATAAATATTAAAAAACAAATATTTTTATGTGGATTCTATCTTATGAAGATAAGACATCATATGTGGATCATCTTCATATGTGGAATACTGTTTATATGAATAATTACTCTAACACAGATACTATGAATTCCTATTAACATTATGACATCTCCTTTTTCTCTTACGTAGTTCTATTTACACTATTGAACTATATCGTTACTCTTATAAAATGGTTAATCACTCATACATTTTCAACGATCTATTCTCATTTTCCATTCGAAAGTCGAAACAATTATTATAAACTAAAACTTCAATATTACTATGTTAAATATGTACATTTTAGAACTTATTTATACTCTTCTGTAGCTAGAATTTACTAATATAAACTCCAAACTCACTCATATAATGTTAAGATGAATACTTTTAAAATGGATTTGTACACTTTTGATATTAGTAATTTTCCATTTTCAACCATAGATTCAATCCCAATAGATAACCCTATTTATAATCCAGAACTATTCAAATTTTTGTTGTGGTAAATAAATAAATAAAATTTCTTCATTATTATCTCATGTTATTATAAAATTGTTCAAAAGATAAACCGAATTAATTTTTTACTTTAGTGAATGGATCCTCCAACATCAATCAAGATTCTATTCATTTAATACCATATTTTCAATATATATTCTTCATAAAACATCCTTATAAAACATGAAAATATATTTTATACAGTATATTTACTTCTTATGTGTATATATTTATCCTGATTTGGAGAAAATTAATCATCACATATAAGGCTACTATTAGAATCTTTCCATCCTTGTAATGTAGTATAAATTCATTGATCCCTATTTTCATTCTCCATAAAAAATGATTTATAAATAAACTACCTTGAAAAATACATCCACCACATATTCATATTCATTTATTTGGAAGTATCTTCCTTTGATTTTTCAAATTTCAATGATTTTCTTATCTAATGTAAATAACTCACTCATCTTTTTTTGTGAAATTTTTCAGAACATCTTCACTATATAAATTTAAATAAGTGAATATTAAAAATTTAATAAAATTAATATACCCCATTAAATTTATTGTGAATAAATTTTTTTACATATTTAAATTCATAAATAAAAAGAATTTATATTCCTTTTATTGATCATAAACACAACAGTCATATAGGATTGTAATCTCATTCACTTTATCTTTATTTCTTTAAGAAAATTTCAAATATATACTCATAATGAAACTTATAATAATCCTTTTTTATAGGTTTTAGCTTGATTTACTTGTATAGTGGAAGAATACACTCCACACTAATTGGAAAAGTGACTTTATTTATTGAATTTTTTGTTTGTGCTGGTATGTTTATGTATAAATCTAGTGTGATTTCACCATGATAACAAGTCCATCAATTTATATATATATATATATTGTCTTACAACATTCCATCTTCCAAATTTAGGGGTTATAAAATAATTTTATCAATAAAACATGTATCCAACTGTCATTTCTTTATATAAATCAATTTAATTCATGTTTATAGAAATTGTAATCCCTCTTTCTTCTACCAGAAATAGTAACCAAATTTCTCCCTTTCAAATATATATGTTTTAAAACCATGTAAGCGTAAAAATATTCAATAGGGTACCTCAACCTTAAACGATTAAATTTTTTTATATAATTGGAAACATATTATTGTATGATACTTCATAGATCAACCTAATATTTTTACCTCCTAATAGGATATAGTCGAACACTCATCAGGGTAGATCATTTATTCCATAATGATCACCTCCACCTATTGTTAAATTTGTTATTTCCAACATATAAAAATCCCACATTATTTTTTCCCTTCAATAAACATAAAATTAATTAATAAAAAAATTAAATTTATTAATGATGGTATCTCCGTTTACTATAATGATCAAAGAATGTTTGAGAATCTCATATTAACCAATTATTTTTATTTTTTCTAACAATTTCATTATATTGGAGTCCCATTTTATTATTGACCCCAAAATAACATGCATTATCTAGTACTTTAGATTTCATCATTACCATTCATTATTGTATAGGTAGAATAATTATACATTTTTTTAAATGTTTACCATATTTAATACATCTTATATATAATGTATCATATGTCTTATCACCAAATAAAATCTTCAATTGTAAGAACATGGTTCTTATTCTTGAGGTACTGGTTTCTTCTCTTCCTTTTTCCATAAGTTTTTATGAGAAAATAAGGAAAAATGGGGAAAATCACATAATTTATGGGTACATGCCTTGAAATTTTACAAACGGGTACATAAGCCATATGGGATGAAATACATGGTGTGTACGCTTTTCAGTGATTCAGGGTGTAAAAACTAATTTAACATTGTGTACTTAGTAATACACGCCGTTTAATAACTCGGAAAGTGAACAATAAGGTGATGGGTAGTGGCTGCCAAATGAATAGTAAAATGGATTGTACATGCCGTGTATTTAGTATTACACACCGTGTAATCAGTCTCTAGTTGAACAGTAAAGCAGTGGATATTTCCCACCACTGAAACATTAAAAATAAATTACACGCCATGTAGTTGTGTTTTTTCATTAAAAATTGGCATTCGCCTCCTCTTTCAGTAGAGGAAGCTTAGGACATGATGAGAGCTATGAGAGAGAAGGCAGGAACTTGGAAGAGCTCATTATCACACACTAGGACTCTGATTCCCTCGCCATCTATATCGTTTGAACCGCGTAGGTGAATTATTCTCTCTTCTTGAACCTCTCATTCCAATTATTTCCCTAAGTGAAGTTATTTGAGTTTTAATGGAATGATTTTTTCCGATATATATATCCTTCTTGGTTGTTTCAGAAGGCATCGTTCATGTATATCGATTAAAGGAGATCGAGGTTGGTAGTCTGGTATTTATTTCCAACTGTCTAGTTGATTTTGTGTAATGTTGTGTTATGCGCCCATGTTTAAGGTGTTGTGTGGTGGAGGCCTTGACTATTATGATATCTATAATTACATAGGTAATTTATTAAACTTGTATAAAATAATGTTTGGGATCATTTCTTGGATCCAGACCCACCTCGTGGGTGCGATTCCCTTGATTATCGATTTGGACAGGATACCCGGGGCATGCTGTGATTATAGAATGTTTTAGTTTTCATGATAGAAAATGTATATTAATTTATTGCTTATGTGTTGGGATCATCCTGATTACTTTATTATCCCAAGGGTAGTGTTTTTTTAGCCTGAGGGCAGTGTTTTGTTTAGTCTGGGGGAAACCATTTTTGTGCTGGTGGGAAATATCTTCCATGCCTGAAGGTGATATCTCATAAGCCTAAGGAAAATGTTCATCATGACTCTGGGCATTCAACTGATGGTTTTGTTTCAGCTTTCCTGAGGGTAAGGACTAGAATGTCCGAGGACAATGTTTTTTGGAATATTCACTGTGGGAATTTCTCATATTATACATTCTAAGCTAAAGCACAATCTTGCTATTTTTATTACATTCTACTTGTTAGATAGCCGGTTGTGGTTTTTGTTGTGTCACTGTATAATATATTGTCGGTCGAGGCCAGGTCTCAATAAATTATATCTTAATTATATGGAATTGTTAAATAATAATTAAATTGTAATGGAATAGGTATGAGTAACTGCTTTTGTGTACTTCCATGCTTACTGCATTTCTTCATTGCATACTATTGTTTCACATTTTCACTGATAGTTCGTCATGGGCCTTTGTTGGTTGCCTATTGGGATTTATTTGTCATACCATTTTTGGCTCATGTTGTTGGCCCAAACAGATTATATTGTTGTAGGTGTCGATAAGGGAAAGGGTCCCTATACAGGTACATGATAGTTGCAGGGGAGTAGAAGAGCATGGGACTGAGTGTAGGCTTGCGATGATACTGAGTTCCCATTACACTTTTTTGGTTTTTCTTTACTATATTTTGTACCTGGTCCTATATTGTGTTAGATTTTAGTGTATTATATTTTGGATTCTTTCTTAGAATTAAAGAAATGTGGCATCAAATTATATATGACTTTTGATTTTTTTTTTAATACTGTCCCGTTTTTTATTTTATCTCTATATTGTTTATTGCTTATGCTTTTGTGTCTGTTTATATTTTTCAGATACGCTACACTTTGACAAATGAGGGTATTGTTTCCCCACTATCCGACCTAGGCCCTCGATGCTAGTCGGCAGCCTCTACCATTTGGGGAAATGTACTTGAGGTTGTGTGACCAACCGGGTTCGAGGCACCTGTTGTGTGGAACCCGTATTCGGCACGTTACCATGTGGTATCAGAGGGACTTCTTTTCATTGACTTACTCTTTGGAGCCTATAGTCTGAGATTTGATGAAATTGGTATTTGGTAATATGTTTTTCCCAAGAGTATCTAACCCATGTACAAGGAAAATCTAATCGACTTCATTTAATTGCAATTTATCTGGTTTTTCAATTTTTCAGTTGTTTTGATTTTCACCGTTGGGTGACACACTTGTGGTGTGCAGTTTATATTTTATACATGGAATCTATTTAGTTGCAACCCAATGAGATGAGGGTATGCCATATCACACATCATTTAGGCACATGTTATAATCACATTCCATGCATTGTCTCTAATCCATGTGGGTACATTAGAGATTACTTGTTCTTATGATAGATAATGTGCTAAAAAATGCATGTTGTTGTGATAGGTACCTTGTTAGATATGCCTACTATTGATAGGGTATTGGTACATATTATAGTTGGGTTTATGGATGCCAAACATTGGTTCCTTAAAATTATGGGCTCTCTTGGACCCGAATTTAGCTGATCCTGATTCAGCCTTTTGTTGGGTTTGGTACTAAAAGTGAATGGTTGGGTGTTAAACTTTGATTCATAGGGAGTATGGGCCCCCACATATTGGAATTTGGAAAACCAATGCTTGGAATTAATGAAAAAAGGGGGCTCCAGATTAGTTTATGAGGTCTACTATATAGAAACCAAGATGACACGGCTTGTGGTTCTATGAACACACGCCATGTACTCTTCTGTTCAGGGATAAATGAAAAATTATTAAGTACACGCGGTGTACTCTATGTACATGACATGGTGTCTCTAATCATGTCATATTTCCTGTGGGAAGAGACACTAGATAGGTAATTTCTTATGGGAACACGCCACGTACCGGATGTAGATGCCATGTCTGCTTGACCTTGTGTCTTCCCATGTCACTCACAACACAGATGGTGAAAATCATAGGATATACATGTCGTGTCCATATGGGACATGCCTTGTAGTCTTGACCAGTGAGAGACTGTGTGGAATTGGCCATGTGGCTGGGGAAAAAAGAGGTGTACATGTCGTGTGTGGCTATAACCCGCCGTGTACCTTGGGTTAAGACACGCCCATTCAGGCATCTGAACATGACCCTGTAAGGTCTTAAGGGTAAAAACCATGTAGATTTTCTACATAACGTGTATTATCTTTTTACCAGTTCATGTGTTTTTATTTCCCTTTTTGTGTGGGCACACTTAACCGGACAAAATAGTCCTCGACCGTAAATGAAATAAGATGTGTTTTTGACTTCGCAGAGTCATGCTACCGAGACGACCTCGAGTTCCTCACCAAGAGAGTGGTGACTATTATACACTAGATATTTTAGGCCATGGGCTACCGATGGATCCTCCAGTAGTGCTAGATGTGGAACCACTTGTTATACCAGACGTTGGCATGGATGCACAGTTCCATGAAGGCTTCATTCAGTTTATGAAAACCTTTCAGGGAGCACCGTAGGATGCCATATATATGGCAGAGCTGACATGTATATTCTAGCAGCATCATCCAGCTATGTTTTTAGGGGATGACGGACCCCTGGTTGCAGTGTCATGGCTGGATTCATTGCAGACTGTATCCGATCATCTGGAGATGCCTCTAGGGAGGAAGGTCAAGCTCTCTATGTACATGTTGTGTGTGTGAAAACTGGGTCCCGGTGACAGTACAAACACCCCGCCTTAAGAACATCGGTTCTTGGCCCGCCAGGTACAACCAGTTGCCCCACAGACATATGGTCCCCACATAGGGGTCCACCCACATGCCCGAACAGGTCATCTGACAAATGGAAGTACCCATAGGCCGACACATGTACTTTCCAGTGTGCGTTGTCCTCACTCACACACACCTTGAGAAACTTCCCAGGAGGTCACCCATCCTGATCACTACTCCAGGCCAAGAATGCTTAACTGTGGAGATCTAATCAGATAGGCTCCTGAAATGGAAGGTTCACCTTGTTGACACGAGTCATATCATTTAGTCATTTAACTCTTTATCTTTATGGGTGTTACAATCACCCCCCCCCCCTAGAGCACAACGTCTTCGTTGTGGGCCCTCATCTCAACCCAGGAAGTACACTGCACCTATGGATGGGTACGACCTCTGATACCAAATGTGACAACTGGGTCCTAGTGATAGCATAAACACTGCGCCTTAACATGAACGTCAGTTCTTGGACCGCCAGGTACCACCAGTTTCCCCGCAGACATATGGTCCCCACAAAGGGTCCCTCCCATGTGCTCGAACGGGTCATCTGACTAATGGAAGTCCCCATAGGCCAACACATGTCCTTTTTAGTGTGCTTTTTCCTCACTCACACACACCATGAGAAACATCACAGGAGGTCACCCATCCTGATCACTACTCCAGGACAAGCATGCTTAACTATGGATTTCTAATCAGATAGGCTCCCATAGAGGAAGTTGAACCTTGTTGGCATGAGTCATATCATTTATCCATTTAACCCTTTATCTTTAAAGGTTTTATAGTGTGATTCCGCCAACATATGGTTGGATGTTACCACCCAGACTGAGCATCACTGAGACATGGATGTCGAATATTTTTACACAGACTTCTATGAATTTTTCTTTCCAGAGATTCTATGTGTAGATCGAGCTTGAGAGCTCATTAATCTCCAATAGGGAGTCTTTTCAGCGATAGATTATTCTGCTCGCTTCACTGAGCTACAACATTTTGCACCTGTTCTACTAGGTGATGATACGTTGAGAGCTAGATGCTTTGAGTTTTGTCTTCGATATTCCATCTACGTGCGGTTGAATGGTCTTAGGTTGCCGACAGTGCATGCTATTGTGAACCAGGCATTGATTAATCAGAAGAACCAATGGGAAGCTAGTGGTGCGGGCCAGGGATTTTCGATACCAGTTTTTGGTACAGTTTCTACAGGTAGGAGGAAGAGGTAGATGGATTTCTCTCACGATGGAAATACTAGCCAATGAATTCATCAGGTGGCCAGGTAATGTGAAACAATGTGGTAAAGATGGTCATAAGAGACCTCAGTGTCCTCGTGACCATGTGGAGTGCTGAGCCTGTGGTGGGATGGGTCATCTTCACTATTTTGCAGGCCATTTCCACCAAAAACTAGTGAGAGGGGTTCTGTGCAGACTCTTTGTGCAAGATTAGGGCCAACATATTCTTACAGGTAAAGTAATTGGAACATGTTAGGACGTTCAGGCTATGGTGGTAGTCATGGCCATGATATCCAAACACTATGATCTCAGAGATAGCAGGGCGGGCAATCTCAGGGTAGTGAGGCTGTGTTGCTAAGCTGCGACACTGGGAAGACATATGCAGTGCAACATACACAATTGGATCAGGATCCCAGACCTTCCATAGTCAGAGATACCATTCTAGTTTCTTCTATTTTTTATTCTTCACTTTTCGATATTGGTGATACACATAACTTTATAACTGTTCATGTTATGGAGAGCCTTGGGCTCTGTGTTTCTTCTTTTTCTAATATCATGATGCTAAACACTCCATTGTAAATTAGATTGGCAGGTGTGCGTCTGTGCAAGGAGTGCCCCCCTATAGGTGGGTGGGTTTCACATTCTATGGGACCACTATGTCTTAGAGATGATATCCTATGATATCATTCTCAGGATGGACTGTTTGGTACCTTTTTGAGACTTTGTGGATTGATATCATTGCAGGCATATTTTCTCATCACCAGAGGGGAGAGAGATTCAATAGAAGGGTGAATGGGATGTCCAGGAGATCCGAGTAGGACCAAATCATTGTGAGTGAGGTGGAGTGACAGCCTAGATTGCGAGTTTATATCTGGATGACCAAGGAACATGTCAAAAGGTTTTCCGTATAGTGTTTGATCATTTCTGGGATGTCTTCCTGGATGACTTTTCAGGTCTACCTTGAGATCGAGAGGTGGATATCTTTATTTAACTGGTTCTAATAGTGGCACCAGTGTCCATTCCTCATTATAAGATGGATAAACCAGAATTCTAGGAGCTCAAGAGGTTGTTAGGGGAGTTACAGGCATAGGGTTTCATCGGACCCAATACTTCTCCTTGGGGTTCGCCTATCCTGTTGGAGAAAAAAAAGGATGGTAGCCTTAGATTTTTTGTGGATTATCAGAAGCTGAACCAGTTGATGGTTAATAGATGATATCCCTTTCTAAGGATTGACAATCTTTTTTATTAACTACGAGGAGCATGATCGTTCTCATAGATTGAATTGAGATTTAGATATCATTAGTTGTGCGTTAGACCACCAGACATACCGCTTATAGACTTTTGAAGCAGATATGGTCTATACGAGTACTTTTTCTTGCCGTTTGGACTCACAAATGCGCCAGTAGTTTTCATGGCTAGGATGAATCGTGTGTTCCACCCACATCTAGATTCTTTTGTGGTATTCTTCGTGGATGATATCTTGGTGTACTCTCACAGTCGACACGACCATGCTACCCATCTTGAGATCATATTGAGTACATAGAGACAGTATTGGTTATATGATAAGATCTCAATGTTACACTTTTGGCTGGACCAAATACACTTCCTGGTTCATATAATCTCAGAGGCAGGAGTTGATGTAGACCCATAGATAGTGAGAGCGGTATCTAGGGAGCATCCTAAGAACAAGTTTGAAATACAGTGTTTCTTGGGCCCGGATGGTTACTAAAAGCGTTTTATACAAGACTTCTCCTTCTTAGCAGTGTCATTGACAGGTATGACTAAAAAGGGTGTGATGTTTATTGGTTAGGATCTTGTGAGATAGCCTTTCAGGAGCTGGAGGGAAGGCTGACATCAGCACCAGTCTTGATACTTCAAGAGTAAGGGAAGAGATATACAGTTTACTATTATGCATTAGGTATTGTCCGTGTTGTATTGTTGATGTTGTGCGATCGAGTAGTTGTGTATAGGTCTCAGTAGTTAAGGCCACAAGAGAGTAATTACCCAACTCCTCATCTCGAGTTGGTTGTCGTTTTTCATGTGTTACGATGTTGGAGACATTTTCTCTTGGGAGAACATTTTGTGGCTTTTACAGACCAAAAAAGTCTGAAATACATCTTTACCAAGTGTGAATTGAACATGAGACTATGAAGGTGGGTTGAATACCTCCAGTCCTTTGACATTGAGCTTCCTTATACACCTGGTAAGGGTAATGAAGTAGCTGATGCACCGAGTAGAAGGACTCATATACATGAAGTGTATGATTCCATTGGTGAGTGGAAGCTCATGGATTTGTTCTCTGAGATGCATTAGGAGGTTCACTATAGTCTGGGGTGAGCCTATCATTCAACCTTAGCTGTGATTTCTACCCTCCTAGATAGAGTGAGGATGATAAAACTATCATATTTAGAAGGCCTAGTTCTATGGGAGTTGTTGGAAAATGAGGACCCTCCTCTAGGTTGGATGATAGGTGATGTTGAGGTACTTCCCATCCATGGATGATTGTGGCTTCCAGGGGATATACGCGAGGAGTTCATGAAGGAATTTCATGCTTCAGCTTGTGTAGTGTATCCCAGTGTTTTCAAAATGTACTGTGACTCGAGGCGTTAGTATTGGTGGTCGGGTATGAAACGAGAAGTATATGGTTTTGTTACGAGAGGTTCCACCTATCATTAGGTGGAGGAGGAGAATCAGAGGCCATCCGTACTATTACAACAGTTACCCATCCCGGAGTGGAAATGGGATGATGTCACGATGGACTTCATGACTGGGTTTGCAAGGTCACCTTGAGGAAATGATTCCATGTGGGTTGTTGTGGACCGACTTACGAAGGTAGCTCACTTTTTTTCCGATCAAGGAGACCATTGGTGTTGACAAGCTTAGAAAGTTGTATATCTGGGATGTAGTACGTCTTCATGGGGGTCCCTCATTTTATCGTTTCAGATGGGGACACTCTTTTTACGTCTCATTTCTAGTAGAGTATTTATAGGTAACCGGGTAAAATGGTTCTAATGAGCACAGATTACCACCCTCAGACCGATGACCAGTCAGAGCATATGATACAGGTGCTAGAGGACATTCTGCGTGCATGCATCCGAGACTTTTGGGGCTCTTGAGAGAAACACATACCCATGGATGAATTTTCATAAAATAATAGTTTTCAGGAAACTATTGAGACGACACCTTAGGAGGATTTATATGGTAGGCCAAGATGATCTCCTTTATGATGGTTTCAACCATGTGAGATAGCTTTACTGGGACCACATCTCATGCAGTAGACTTCAAAGAATGTCCAATTGATATAGAAGAGGATGGATGCTGCACAATCATGTCAGAAGTCTTATGCTGGTCATCGTAGATAGCCCTTGGAGTTCATGGTTGGGGATTAGGTTTCCATGCTTGTTTCACCAAGACTGGGACACAGAAAGATCAGGAGATAGGGTAAACTTTCACTAATGTATGTGGGGCTGTTTGAGATTCTGGAGAGGGTCGGGCCGGTTTCCTATCAGTTGTAGTTACTGTAGAGGTATCGGGCCATGCACGACCTCTTCCATGAATCTCAGCTGCATTGTTAGCACTCAGACCCATCTCACATTTTCCAGCCTGATGAGGTTGATCATCAGGTAGATATATCCTTTTAAGAACATGTGATTCATATTGTTGATAGAAGCACTATGGTTTTTGGAGTTCAGGCAGTTCCTCTCATACGGGTTCAATGGCAGCATGGTCGGGTGCAGGAAAAACCTGTGAGTGGGAGTCCGACGTCTATGCTCAATGGCCAGAATTATTCTCAGCTTTATCTTCACCGACCTTTGAAGGGAAATTCAATGACGAATTACTTTATGGAAGAAGTTTGTAAGAACATAGTTCTTATTCTTGATGTACAAGTTTCTTCTTCCCCTTTTACATATGTGTTTTTGAGAAAATAAGGTAAAATGTGGAAAAATACCAAAACATATGGGTACACACTATGTATATTTCTACACGTTGTATACTTTGGCCATGTGGGATGAGAATATAGGGTTTGTAGGATTGTTGGAAATTCAGGGTGTAAAAACTAACTACACACCGTGTACTTTGTAATACACGTCGTGTAATCATTCGGCAAGTGAACAATAAGGCAGTGGGTAGTATCCATCATATGAACTATAATACATATAGTACATGCTGTGTACGTAGTATTACACACTGTGTAATCAGTTGATAGTATAACAGTAAGGTGGTGGAGAGATTCCAGCAGTTAACAATTAAAAAGAAAATACACGTTGTGTACTTGAGAGTACACGCCCTGTAGTTATGTTTTTTCATTAAAAACATGCAGTAGCCTCCTATTTCAGCAGAGGAAGCTTAGGAACCAACGAGAGCCATGTGAGAGAAAGCCGAAACATGGAATAGGTCCGGACCTCACACCGGGACTCTGATTTCCTCACCGTATTTCTCGTTTGAACCGCGCGGGTGTGTTCTTCTCTCTTCTTAAACCTCTCCTTCAAATTCATGCTCTATGTGAAGTTATTTGAGTTTGAATGGATAAATATTTATCCTAGATCTACGTCCTTCTATGTTGTTTCAGAAGGCGTCATTCACGTAAATCGATCAGAGGAGATCGAGGTAGGTGGTCCTGGTGTTTATTTCCAACTGTTGAGTTGATTTTGTGTACCGTTGTGCTACTCGCCCATGTTTTTAGTGTCATATGGGTGAGTCCTTCACTGTTAAAATACCTATAATTTCATAGGTAATTTATTAAAAAAGTATAAACTGGTGTTTGGGATTGTTACTTGGATCCAGGGCCACCTTGTGGGTGGGTTTCCCTTGTTTATCCATTTGGCCAGGATACCCATGGGTATGTTGTGATTATAGAATGTTTTGAGTTTTCCTGAGAGAAAATGTATTTGAACTTCTTGATTATGTGTTGCACTCGGCATGGTTACTTGCTTAGCCTATGGTAAGTGCTTTTCTTAGCCTGTGGGCAGCGTTTTGTTGAGCCTGAGGGCAACTTCTCGTATGCTTGTGGGTAGTAGCTTCCGTTCCTGAGGGCGATATCTCATAAGCCTGAGGGAAATATTCATCATGACTAAGGGATGTTACATTAGGCTTTCATTTCAGCTTGTCTGAGGGTAAGGACTAGAATGTATGAGGAAAATGTTTACCAGAATTTTCGATGTGGTGATTTCTCATGTAATACCTGCCAAGCTAAAGCACAAGCTTGGTAATGTTATTACTTTCTACTTGTTATATAGCCAATTGTGGTTTTCTTGTGGCATTGTGTAGGATATATTCCGTCAGGGACAGGTCTCAAGAATACATAATTCAATTATATTTAATTGTTAAATAATAATTAAATCGTAATGGAATAGGTAGGAGTATTGGATGTTGAGTTCTTCCTAGCCTACTGTATTTCTTAATTGTATACTCCTGTTTCACATTTTCATCAACTGTTGGGCATGGTCCTTTGGTGGTTTCGTACTGGGATTTATTTCTCACACCCTATTTGGGTCATGTCTTGGGCCCAAATAGATTATATTGATACAGGTGTCGATAAGGGCAAGGGTCCCTATACAGGTACATGATTGTTGCAGAAAAGTAGGAATGCAAGGGACCGAGCTTAGGATTGCGATGCTGCTAAGTTCATATTGCTCTGCTGTGTTTTTGGTTTGCTATATTTTGTACCTAGTCCTATATTGTTTTAGATTTCAGTGTTTTCTGTTTTGGATGATCTAATATAATTAGGGACATGTGGCATAATCTTATATATGATTGTTGATTTTATTTACTGTTTTTCTATTTTCCATTTTATCTCTATATTGTTTATTTCTTCTGCTTTTAGGTATGTTTATATTTTTCCACTATGCTACACATTGAAAAATGAGGGCATAGTTTCCCCACTATTATACCTAGTCCCTCACTACTAGTCGAAATCCTTTGGAGTTTGGGGAAATGTTCTTGATTCCATGTGACCAACCGGGTTCGGGGCACCCATTGTGTGGTGCTCAGATCCGGGACATTACATCATTGTATTCATCTGTTTAAAAATATACCTTTCAAATTTCTTCTTGAGAAAATATTTATGTTTTTATCATATTTTGAGTTTTAATTCTATTTTTATAAATAGATATCATTATGTTTACATGATTCATATCAGTTTTAGTAGCTTTTGTAATCTACCTTATTGATTTCTTAGTTCGCTAATTCTGTATTTTTTGGTTATTTATTATTCTCAAGTAAATACTCATTTTTATATATAATGAAACCCCTTTTATTATATAGGTTATAGAGAGGGGACACACTAATCCAAAAATTGAATTTTTTGTGTTCAACAGATCCACATCACTACTAAAAAATGTTGAATATTTATTCTCCATAACATTGAATGATCTTCCTTTGAAATATTTCTCGTGATTTTGAAGTAGGATATCTATTTGTTGTTTTTTCATTTTGGTAGTTATTAATTATCTATTCTTCTCCAACTATTCATCATATAGGATTACTAATATTTTCTCATCCTTGATCCTAAACACCACTTGGTTCTGTTTTAGAAAATTATCTTTTAGATTAAATAGATTTAGTATCACATGAGGAATTATATATAGATTGTTCGTTATTTTTTTCTTAGACATCCCAACATCATTTTAATAATCATCTTGAATTGATTTTTTATTTTTCATAAATTCCATTAAATGTAATTTTATATTTAAATAATCGATATTTATTCACATTATGTTCTTTACTTTTTTTGTACAAGTTTTTCACTATGATCGTCCAGTATTCTCTACTATTTTACAATTATTACATATGATTAGTTTCTATCATTTTGGAAATCAATAATCATCAAATTAACCATAAATAATTATTTCTATTTTATCATTATATTAATTTTGTTGTTGTTTAATTATGACATACTTTATTTTTAGATCTCAAAATGTATTCATTATAGGTCTCATCAATGTAATGTTTGTTATTTCTAAAAGACTAAAAATGGTTTTAAAATTCACATAATGATGTTTTTTTAATTTAGATACATACCTATATCCTATAATTTAACTCCAATGATATAATTTTCACTTAATTATCTACTCGTTATATTTTTTTAACCTTTCATAGGGATATTTCATTCTCCCTAGGATCGTATATCTTGAAATTTATGGATTATCAGCTATATAAGTCCTCTTTGGTAAAGGTTTATTTAACTCTATCTTATTAATTTTTATACTCATTCTTATTTTATTGGTGTTATGTTGTATGGTTTCTAGTACTCATACATTTGTATGACCTTTTTCGGTGAATTCAATTGTATTTTTCATTACCATTTTTGAGAACCATTGAAATAATATCATTAACTCCCCTATAGTCCTAGTTCCCTTGCACACTTTCATATTTACCCATGTAAGCATATTCCTATTATATATCATTTTTTCTAATCTGGAATTTAAAGGAAATTTATTCATAATCCTTCTAAATCTATATTTTATATGTTCTCATATTATAAATAAATAATGTTTTTTAAATATCAAGAAGAGATATATATCAAAATTATTCAAGATAATATATATTTGATTCAAATTTATTATGGAAATTCCATATAGTTTTCTAAAATAAAACTAAATCCTTGAATTTATCACTAACACCTTTGATATGACATAAAAATTCATTAACAATTATAATGATGTAATATAATTTCTACTCATTGAAAATACCAATTTATAAAATCTTAACTCTCAAAATTTGATGCATGTCTATATTAAAATTTATATTACTAAAATCATGTTTTTAAACTTCTCCCACATCTCTGTGGTAATTTTATGTCACATATATTAATTATTAAATTTATAATATTCAGATTATTTAATGAAATTTATAGGTAGCCCATAATGTTCATCAATTATTTTTTCAAAAAATGTCATGGGAGCTTATTTTCCAGGCTGAGGAAATCGCACAGTGACAGCTTCCCCAACTCCAATCCCTTGGGACTGTATGTATTGAGGAAACATATTGTTCCATTCAAAGAAATATTTTCAACCTAAAATTATCGTTAATTAGATATTGACATAATTATATTTCTCCAATTTTATCCATTAAAAATGATGGGATGTTTTATAAGAAACATGGATTAGATTAGATAATATTTATTGTTCCAAGTTTTGATTAGAACACATAGAAGTGTTGTGGGAGATTTAGTGACCCATTTATCTTTTAAAATATTGCCCATTTTATTAAACCTATGTATCCAGTTAAAGGCTTGATCCATTATTCTTTTGTTTCAGTGCCTCAATTAAAATTAGGGTCATCAAAAAGGAATTGAATTCAAGGATTTATAGTGTTCATTTATAAAATATTACAAATTTTTGAAATCCAGTATCCATCAGAATTTTTGACCCATTAACTAACAATACAATTTGATAAAATGACATAGTATTTCAAAAAATTTACATGAATGTACATCAGTTTTATTATATTATTTTACAAATAATAGTCCTCCCAACCAAATCCTCATCCTGTGAATTATGTTCTTATATCACATAGATTAGTTCTTTAAAATTTGTTGACCTCCAGTTATTATAATTAATCTTAAATGCATTCTACAACCCCTTATGAATAAATATTCTACAATGTATAACTTATATTATATTATTTTATTATCCTTTTCATTCTTCTAGTCTATATAAACTTCCTTCTTCTAGATTATCAAATAACATATATAAACACCCTCAAACAAAAAACATTATAGGACCAGTAATATTCTACAACTCCCTTGATGTAAAGGAACACATGGATTCAATTACATTATTTACATTCATCAACAATGAAATTTTTTCTGGATACATTTGTTATTCTACTTCAACACACAGTATGTATCATCCATTAAGTGGACAATAAAGATTTATCAAAATTAAAATACATTACATTCATCCAAATTACTTCTTATTGAAATAATCATAAATAATAAAAAAATATTAAATCTATGTTTGATATAAAAATTAAAATTTTATAGCTGTAAGAAATTTTGTTCATTAAAATCATTCAATCCCATCATTTAGATGGTGTAAATAAATATTTTTATTAAACATTATGTAGAGTCATGTTTCATCCTTCTTACTATTATATTTATATTTTCATGAATTGTGTTCATCCAAAAAATGTTTAAATTTATTTTATTCTGAAATTATATAATTTTCTGTCTATACAACATAGTAGTGACCTTTATGATATTGATTTCATCTAAATATAATTAAATTACCTCCAAATTGATTGATAATCCTAGTTTGAACCATACATCCTCTAAATCAGTTTGATATTTTTCTTCTTGATGAAAAAAATTGGGCATTATCAAATTTAATTCTATTTTTAATAAAATATCTTTTTTATATTTAATATTTAATTTTTTAGTGAAATTTACTAGGTCCATTTGGAATCCTAGACGGTTTTCATAATATATGTTGAATCATAATATTTCTCAATATGATGAAATTTTTATTCTTATGGAAATATTATATCATAAAATGATATTTTGTCTTATGTGAATTTATGTTCTTATGTTCATGTCATCTTATAAATATCTCTTTTTTACATTTTTGTCATCTTACATAGGGATGACATCTTGATGGATTTTATTATTTTTCCAAAATCATATCATAAGGATCAGAGGATTAAAATGGGAAATATGAAAGTATATTAATCTTATGATGTATCTTTATCAACTTTTAAATAGTTCCATTTATACCTATGAAGTGCACCCTAGCTCTTATAAATTTTAACATCACTCTTATGATGTCACAATACATTTCACATTTTATTCAAATGAGATTTTAAATGAATCTTAATAACTCACACTTTAGTCTCAATAATTCCATATAAGAATCTCAAAATATACAATTATTTGTTTTTGTATTAGGGAGTTACTATTTAAAACTCCTTTCATACTCTTTTTAAGTGGATCGTTACTCTTTTAAAGTCCATAGTTATCCTTTTTCATTCTCAAAATAATTTTCTAGAAAATGTTCAAATATTATCAATACACATAATATATTTATAGTAATTCTAATATATATCAAATGAAATCATAATTATAATAATATTTTTATCCTAATTTTCAGAAAATCCGTAAATGGAATTTAAATCATTAAATGTGAAAACATTTAGATTTTATGTTATATTATTTAAAATACATTTTATTTATTATTTAGATTTGTTAACAAGAAATTCCTAGATTTAAGATAATTGTCTTGTAAAATAGAATTATAATTATGTAAATGTGGCCATTATTAACCATATTTTGAATTAGTTTAACAACTATGACCCCAATATCCTCGATTCAGTGTTTGTTGTATTACAATGACATAGATACAAGAGATTATATCACCACAGATCGGTCAGTTTATTAGTCTTGAATAAACAAAAGACATACATGGTTCTATTATTACATTCATAATGAACATATAACATAACAAATGAAAACTTAACTAATTGTTATCACTTATTTATGAATTTCAACTTCATAACATGGGGAAATAAAAATAATAAAAAGCTTATCTTAAATGCTTAGTAAGGGTTTCCGGAATCAATAAGATGTGAATCAAAGACATTAAGGAATAAGTATTATCGATTTTCAATAACTGAAAGACACAATCGACCTATAAACTAAGAAAGAAAATAAATCCATATTTTTTCATAGTTAAAATCTCATGGAATGTAAAAACTAAATAACGAATAAAGATAATACATAATAATTGGACATCATGTATCTGTCACATGAACCATTATACCGTCAATATGGTTAATTTCTATGGGTAAAATCCTATTTGATTATTCATGGAAACAAATACTAATGGGTTTTCATCAATATTTTTGGGTCATTTTTTTCGACAATTTCGTCGGGGCACACACATCCGTCTGTGGAGGACGCGCAGCTGTTGCCCCACATTCCCGCTTTCCAAAGGCGGGCGGCATTCATTCCTTGTTCAGGTTCGTTTTCTCCTTGATCAAAATGGGATGATGGGATGTTGGTTCTTCCTTCCATGGATTCCTCCTCAGAAGTCGTCACCTAGTCTGGGTCTCCCTCATAGATTTAATACGTTGTTCATGAATCTCATTCCCGGTGCCATATCTTCATGGATGCTAGTTAATTACACTACTTCCATCAAGACTTTCCATAGTATCTTGACATGGTAGCGACCTTCGGTCGGAGTAGACGGCAACATCAGGCATGTCAGGGCATCTCTCGGTGCATGGACATTGGGTAAACTGTATTCTTCCTCATGAGAGGGCATCTCAAGGGTGCATAACCCGAGGCATCCCGCTTCGAGTGCGGGGAATCATATTCCATAGGCATGTGCCTGAGGATTTCCTCAGCTTCCCATGTTTAACACAGGGTATGCAGCATGTTTAACGTCTTGCAAAGACGGTTACACCAAGGGCATGTCATCCGAGGTTTTCCTCAGGCATCTCAAGTTTATCACGAGGTAGGCCGTGAGTTTAACATCATACGAAGACGGTTACACCAAAGGCATGTCATCCGAGGTTTTCCTCAGGCATCTCATTTTTATCACAAGGTAGGTCGTGAGTTTAACGTCTTACGGAGACGGTTACGCCAAAGGCGTGTCATATGAGGTTTTCCTCAGGCATCTCATGTTTATCACGAGGTAGTCCATGAGTTTAACATCTTATGGAGATGAAATAAGGGTGATCAAAACATCCCATAGAGACAGATCAGTGGTGGTGTGCCCCATAGAGGGGAGATGTCACACCGTAATGGTTGATCTGGACATCATTGAGTGCGGATCAGGGAGAGTACACCCCAGAATGGGGGACACCATGGTCTACCATTGGTTGGGATTGATCCTCTTGGAGGTTTCCTGCGTACCCTGTGTAGAGGACAGGGATCAAAACACACGTAGTTCGAAGGGGAGATGAATCAGGGTGTAGACAGAGGACAACGACCTGGAGATATGCTGGGGCTTACACGTGGAAAGTGGATCATGCGCCGATAGCAGTAGCGAGGAGGTGGATGGCATGATCCCACCGGGATGTGGTGGCCCGAGTGAGAATCACGATCGGTGATGGATGGATGAATAAAGTGGAGAGGGAATGAAATGGGACCATCCCAGGGGAGACGGTGAAGTTGGGCTTGAGCCTCGAAGAGACCTCCTATGTATCCCCGTGGCAGGGAATCAAAGTCCACGTAGTTCGGGATGGTGCCGGTAGACCGACGTGAAGGTGGACCTTGGCCCGATGGATGTCGTCAGCGAACCAAGGTAATGGTGGACCTTGGTCTGATGCGTCATCGAACCGACGTGAAGGTGGACCTTGGTCCAATGAGAGATGGGCTTCAACCTCGCGGAGGCTTCCTACGTACCATGCCTTGACATGGATCAAACACCTTCTAGATCAAGTGGTTTCATTAGTGAACCGACGGGAAAGTAGACCCAGGGGTCCACTAGTGGTGGGCTTGAACCTCGTGAAGGCTTCCTACGTACCATGCCTTGACATGGATCAAAGTCCTCGTAGTTCGGATTGGTCACAATGGCTTGCCGTCAGACTAGAATATAGTTTAACATCATGCTGGACGAGAGTGAACCCTGACGGGAATAAACGATGGGCGGTGGGCTTGAACCTCGTGGAGGCTTCCTACGTACTATGCCTTGACATGGATCAATGTCACCGTAGTTTGGAATGGCGGTGGGTGTCGGCGAACCGACGTAAATGAGGGACCTTGGTCTGATGGGAGATGGGCTTGAACCTCTGGGAGGCTTCCTATCTACCATGCCTTGACATGGATCAAAGTCCCCGTAGTTCGGGATGGTCACAACGGTTTTTCGTCGGACTGGAATGCAGTTTAACATCATGCTGGACGAAGGAGGAACTCGACGTGAATTGGATGACGGGTGGGCTTGAACCTCATGGAGGCTTCCTACGTACCATGCATTGACATGGATCAAAGACCTCGTAGATCAAATGGGTGTGCAGTTTAATGTCATGTGGGACAAGGTAATACAATTTAATGTCATGTTGGATGAGGGCATGCAGTTTAACGTCATGCTGGAGGAGGGCATGCAGTTTAACGTCATGCTGGACGAGGGCATGCAGTTTAACGTCATGCTGGATGAGGGAATGCAGTTTAACGTCATGCTAGACGAGGGCATCCAGTTTAACGTCATGCTGGATGAGGGCATGCAGTTTAACGTCATGCTGGACAAGGTATTGTCATGGTCAATGCCAACTCTAAGCCCACATGTGTCATGCTCGGTGTGAGAAACAAGAGACACCAAGGACCTGATGATCACACCGCGAAGGGTGCATCCGTGAGAAGGGAAGAGGGGCTTACGCGTTAGGCGGCCCATTAGTGCTGGGACTTACTCTAGGATGGAGGCCCGAAGTGAAGAATGACAATGATTTTGGGCCTAAGCCTTTAAGAGGATTCCTATGTATCCTCGTGGCAGGGAATCAAAGTCGACGTAGTTCTTATGATGATGGCTTACCGCTGATTGTGGGTTTCAACGGCTTACCACTGGATTGGGTCACAATGTCTTACCGCTGAATGGGGTGTCAACGACTTACCGCGGAATGAGATCACAACGGCTTACCACTGGATAAGGATCACAATGGCTTACCGCTGGATTGGGTCACAACAGCTTATCGCTAGATAAGGATTTGAATGGCTTACCGCTAAATGGGGTCACAATGGCTTACCGCTGGATTGGGTCACAACGGCTTACCACTGGATTGGGTGTGAATGGATTGCCGTTAAATGGGGTCTCAACGGCTTACCGCTGGATCGGATCACAACGGCTTACCACTGGAAAATGATGTGAATGGATTACCGTTAAATGGGGTCGCAATGTCTTACCGCTCGATCAGGTCACAACGGATTACCGATGGATTGGGTGTGAACGGCTTACCGTTAAATGGGGTCGCAACGGCTTACCGCTGGATCGGGTCACAACGGCTTACTGCTGGATTGGGTCACAACAGCTTATCGTTGTAAAAGGATGTCAACGGCTTACCGCTTCATGGGATCACAACAGTGGATGGGGCTTATGCGAGGAATCCGCCCCGGTGCCGCTAGGGAGCGGCAATGGTGGATTGGGCTTACGCTAGGAAGCTGCCCGGGTGCCGCTATGGAGCGACAATGGTGAATGGGTCTTACGCTTGGAAGCTACACGGGTGCCGATATGGAGTGGCATTGGTGAATGGGCTGACACAAGGAAGCTGCCCGGTGTGCCGCTAAGGAGCGGCACTGGTGAATAGGGCTTACGCAAGGACGCTGCCCGAGTGCCGCTATGGAGTGGCAATGGTGAATGGGGCTTACGCAAGGAAGCTGCCCGGGTACCGCTAAGGAGTGGCAATGGTGAATGGGGCTTATGCTAGGAAGCTGCCCGTAATTTCTTCCTCATGTATGGCCATGAGGGCATCCTGACTCACTGGTGGGTTGAGGCATTTACCTATGCGCTAGTGCACAAGCGGGATAAAGACAAGGGGTGTTGGAATCATGCCACTGTAATCATGGCATTAGGCGTCTTACACTTGGAGCATAAGGCATCTCTTGTTTAGTGCAAGAGGCATCCTATGTTTGGAACATAGGGTGCACTATAGTTTATATTCATGTAGATAGGACTGTTAGCATCTCATGCTTGGATCATAAGGCATATCTTGCTTGGAGCATGAGGCATCTCTCGTATAGGGTGACAGGCATCCTATCATTGGTTAGATATGGAGTTCTACTGTTTATAGTCATGTAGATAGGACTATTGGCATCTCACGCTTGGAGCATGAGGCATCTCTCATATAGGGTGAGAGGCATCCTATAATTTCTTAGATAGGGAGTACTACATTTTATATTCATGTATATAGGACTGTTGGAATCTTATTCTAGGAGCATAAGGCATCTCTTGTATAGGGCAAGAAGCATCCTATGATTGGAACATAGGGTGTACTATAGTTTAGAGTCTTGTAGGTTGGACTATTAGACAGAATATGCCTAGAAATGTTTGGTGTTGGGACTTACACAAGGGAGGCCCTTTATGGTTCATCCTGGCATAGGAGCCAAGTGATAGGGTTAGGAGGAGTTTCCTGAGGAATGGTTCGACTCAAGGTACTCAGTGAATTGATGATGAGAACCTCAACTCACGACATAGGAAACAAACCAAGAGGAGTGCATCAACTCAAGGTGTTTCATGGTGTGTGGAGGAGTGTCTCAAATCATGGTATTCTATAGGTTGAAGGTGGGTGCGTATGAGGGCGCAATGGAAATCCCGACGTCCCGACCCGAAAAGTTCGTGGTGCGACTCTCCATTTTTCATGGGGGTCGGTGACGGTCGTGAAGGTAGGATCATCCCAAAGGATAGGTCTTCATGAAGTAGCTTCGGGGAGCATGGCCTCACGGAGCAACGGACTCTCATGGAGCAAAGGGGTCTCGTGAAGCAAAGGTCTCCCACGGAGGAAAGGGGTCTCACGGAGCAAAGGTCTCTCGTGGAGCAAAGGACTCTCGCGGAGAAAAGTCCTCTCGTGGAGCAATGGTCTCTCACGATGCTTGGTCTCGCGCAGCGGCATCGCGGAGCATAGGCTCATGGAGCATGGACTCACGGAAGATGGTCTCGTGGTGCAGCATCATGGAGCATTGGCTCGCGGAGCATGGACTCACGGAGCCTCGGCTTGCGAAGCAGAAACGCAAAGGAAGCTGCTCGCGGAGCATGGCCTCGCGTAGCCACAATGCGGAGCACCGCTCGTCCGCCCAAGGGGCAAAGTGGTCGTGGCTGTCCATCTGGAGAAGGGGGGTGAGCTGGGTATTTATAGGCAAGGGGCGCCGCGAAGCAGAACTCCCGCACCGCCTCCGGTGCTTCGTGGCATGCTCGTGAATGTCAAATTCATTCACAGAGAGGTACCGCCTTCGGAGCTTCTCTGCGGGCTCGTGAACGTCAAATTCGTTCACGGAGAGGTACCGCCTCCGGAGCTTCACGGCGGGTTCGCGAACGGCAGGGTGTTCGCGGAGCTTTACCACCTCCTATGCTTCGCGACGGGTCTTCGCTGCGCATCCCGAACATTAGATGGGTTCGCGGAGCCTCTCGCCTCATTACTTCGCGGCGGCGCTCCACAATCGTGGAGGCGGCTTCGCGAATGGGCTTTGCGAACCAGTTTTCCAGCCAAACTTCAAATGTCCATAACTCCTAATCTGTAACTCTGTTTGGGCCCTATGACCTACCAAATCGAAGCTTGCAAAATGGAATATGATTTGGTTTTGGGTACGGAAGCATTTAGAAAAGTTTGGGAATTCGTTTTCTGGGGTCAACAGTCATGAAACCTTTCAATTCCTCGATGGGAATACTATAATTGTGTCCCACCCATCGATGAATGTCTAAATAATTATTCATATGTAGATTAAATTCAAGGACATAATTCAATGGAAATAATATAAGTAAATATGGGAAATGGATAATAAAATAATAATAACCATGACCCAAGAAATAGGGATATTTAATGAAATATTTAGAGAATGATGATCACAAATAAAAGGGATATATACATACACTTCACACAAGGAATTAGAGGTGAATAAGGCATTACTGAAGATAATATCATAATTGTTTCCATGGATTTAAATCATACATGGATATTAATGGGAATATATCATGAAGAATTATGTCAAATAGAATTGAAAACATGTAAATAAAGTGTTTAATAATCTTTTAAAATAAGCCACATTAATTATGTTTATGGGAAAATATTGAAGACACTTTTAGATAGGGGAAACAACAATTATTTGTATTAATCTAGATATGAAAAAAAGATAGTATTTCATGATAAATATGGTTATTTTGAAATAATATCAGTGTATTCGAATAAATTAGGTAGTGTACATGAAAATAGGTAAGAAAATAGATGGTTCGATTAAATTAGGCCTGCTTATTGAGAAAAATGGAAAAGAGAACCCTTTAGAAACATGTATTTCACTATAAAAAGAGAATAAAATGATCAGGATACATGAGTTTGGAACATATGAAAATAATTTATTAGAATTATATAAACATACAGATTATTTATATTATGTTAAAGATATAGAAAGTGTAACCCGAATGAAAAATGGAGATTCAGGGAGAATCCCTTACCTTATGTCTGAAAATATTCTGCACATACACTAAATGTATTGGAAAATAAAATTTCATTCACTAATAATATAATTAATAACTTATTAAAAATTTATTATATGTATTATAATTTTATTAGGTTTATTCACAAATGTTTCTATGAGATTTAAGAAAATATTATTTTTTGTTCCGGGGTGTTTTTTCCTTAGTTTTCTTGATTGTTTAAATTTTATAAAAGTAGGAAAGATCATGTAAAATTTGAATAGTTATCCAATGTTTTAGTAATATATTATAAATGATGATTCATAAAACTAAAATGAACATATATTTAATTTTGATTCAATATTTTTGGTTAATTAGTTAGATTAATCATTAATGATAACCGTTTATTTTATTTTGGTGCTTTTGGATCATCACAAAAAATATTTGTATTATTAATTAATATTATGTATATATAATGGATACAGATATCTATATATGTTATAATATGAATTTCTCATTCACATTCAACCATTATAATGGTTTTTATTTCTATCCTTGAATATTTTATTGGATAATTGATACACATCACCAATTACGACAATAAATCGACACATCATGGAAGATATTATCATTTTTATTATAAAAAGCATATGATAAGGGGTTTGATTATTGATATTCCATAACATAATAAAATTATTGTATTTATCTGATATTATAGTTATCATGAATATTTGGATAGTGGATGTGATGAAAGGATAAGAAAAGAAATTAAATTGAATGAAATTGAAACAATAGTTTTAAGGGTTTCACCTCTTGAGTTATTCATGATTATAAAATACATAAGGAAATTGGGTTTTAGAACTTTTTTGATACCAAAGGCTCCTCGATGTGGGGGCAAGACATTGAATGAGGATTGGGTAGAAATTATACAAACATATATACCTAGAAAGTTGGTGGAGAAGAGGTGGCGATAGGTGGTATTTATTGTGGGGGAATAGTAGTCTTTTTGAATTATTTTTTCCATTTGATAATTATTTTGGATGAAAAAATTGAATGGATTGAACATTAATGATGTATGGGTTTTAGAATATTGTTTAAGGATACTCCATAATCATGATTAAACTTATTTTAAATCCAAATATACCTAAAAATTAATAGATTTATAGAGTTCCAAGCTATGCGAGGCATGAATGTCAAGATGCTTTGGTGGTGGGAATGAAGTATTAGATATATCTGTTAGTGGGGGGGTGAAGTAGCAAAGTGGCTCGGCGGATCCTGCATTAGGAAAGGGTGGTCTGAGTCGATAATGATGGGATGTGAGGGGAATGTGATGGAAATATCAGTTGTGGTATAGTATGATGACATCATGATGTGCAGGGCAAGCAATTGTCCACATGTCAGGTGGGGGTGGTCTGACATGACGATGATGGGATATGAGGGGCGAGTAATGGTGTGCTTGATGAATGTATAGTTGGATGAAAGTGGTGGGATGAAATGGGTGGGTGATGGTTGGAATATGATTCTCTTCTTGATGGAAGTGTTAGGCTGATGAGGGTATAAGTAGTTATGTTATGGGATAGTTGAAATAGTGTAATGGGACTAATATCTATCATGTCCTTAATGGACATATAATGAGATCCCTTCCTAAAATAATTTGGGGGATTTGTTTCAATAAAAAATATGAGAGACTTACACAACCTATTAAAAAACTAAATATATTAAAATAATTAATAGGAGTTCAATATTATGGCCTTATAATAGCCATACATCATCTATGAATCAATAACTCAGGTATTTATCATATACCATAAATTATTGTACTTCAATATTCACAAAAAGTCAAATATTTTAGAAAATTACAAAAACTACACTTAATCTATTTTTTGAAATGTATAATTCAAAATTAACTCTCCTTTTTTAAAATAATTTCAAAAATATGAGAAATTTACTTTTTAATTAAAATCATTATTCCCTAGAGAAATACCAAATTTAAAATTATAACTGATTATATAATACCTTGAAAACATAATTATGTTCTCATTAAATTATCATATAATCATAAAATAACAAAATATTAGTCAATCAATTTAGTTTTTAAGAGTACATTTTCTTCTAAATCATTATATTAATTATTAAACTATAAATAAAAATTTATGTTTTAGAAAAATTTCAACTCCAAATTATTCACATTAAATGTATTTATTTACATATACTATGATATTATTATTTCATATTTTCATTTATAAAATGCGTAAATTTTATTTATATAGTCATAGGTGAATCTGTTATTCTATTGGTCGAATTAATATTCATAAGGGTAAAATTACCCATCCAATGGTCATGTTATTATTTTATTGATATATGTTTTTTGTTAATAGAAAATTCTTCTTATTTCATTCATTCCTTATTTACAAATTTTTTCTAATATCTATGTGATTTTATATGATTTGCTGTTTGAACGTAATTTTTTTTGTTAAATGTGATCTATCAAATTAGTTGATTATATATAAAAGGAAACATACAATAAAATCATGGGGTGTTATATTCTTCCCACGTTCAAAAATTTCATCCTCGAAATTTTAAATAAATATTTCCCTCCAAAAATATATGGGTGGGACGACATTATAAAATCTTATGGTTCCCATGTTTCTATTCAATTTTATGGTTTCTCCAATAATTCATTACCAGTAAAGTCATCTAATTTATCAAAACATTCTGTCTTGTGTGAGGAATTTTGATAATCTATTCACACTAAGGAAAATCAAGTTGTGGGTCTATTTCTACTTAAGTGAGTACGTGTTTGGTGTATGGCATGTAATTATTTAAAAACAATATGTGGAAGACATCCTGAACAATTTAAAGACTTGGTGAAATTGCTAATTAGTATGCTACATCTTCAATTAATTATAGAATTTCAAATGGTCTGGTGTACTTGGGGCTTAGTTTCTATTCCTTACTAAAACTAATAACATCCTTCCATAGAGATACTTTTAGGAAGACATTATCTCCCACTTGAAATTAAAAAATTATTCTTATTATTTTAGCATAAATCATTTCCCTAACTTGAGATTATTTAATATGATAATGAATTGTCGTTTCCCTTTTCATTTTCTTTTCAATAAGTTGTAGACCTATAGGATTCCTCTAACTATCTTCATTAAAAAAAGATAGATTACAACATCTCTTTCCATATAATAAATCATAGGATACCATTTGAATACAAGAATGGAAACAATTACAGTATGAAAATTTTAACAAATATATATAAGGATCCCACATACATTTAATATCATTTGAAAATGATCTTAACATGTGTTGTGATTCTTTATTTTTCATTTTAAACTATCCGTCAGTTTGAGGGTGTTATGAAGTTCACATATGAAGTTCAGTATACTCTTCCATAATTATAATGTAAAATTCGAATCACAGTCAGAGATAATTGATAGTGGTACACCATGATTTCTTACAACATAATTAATAGGAAATTGTTTAAGGAACTCAATTGGAAAATCATCCCTTATATCAAAAAAATTGGATGATTTTTAGGCGATCCCCAATAACCCATATTACATGATTTATTCTAGGTGTCCTTGTTATTCCTGTGAAAAATCCTATCATTATATAACCCCAAATTCATATAAGAATAGTTATTGGTTTCATGATTCCACCCGGATGTTATCTTTATTCCATCACATAAAAATAGACACATTGAAACATATTTAAGAATTTCCCTCCTCATATTATCCCGCTCGAAATTTTCCTTAAGATCTAGATTCTTCATTTTATTACAAGTTTGTATAAAGAAATTTGAGTTTATATAATCAACTAATAATTACATTTTCAGCTAAAATATTGACGGAACACATAAACTCATTCCAAATTTTAGAAATCCGTCCTCAATCATGAAGTCCACTAATCTTACATTGTTAATGGGTTTAATTTTTTTTGTAAATTATCATCATAAAATTGAGAGATATTTATCTTTCCATTAATGATGGTTTAGAAATAATTTAAAAATGTGTTATTTTTACCTTCCCATAACAATTATAATATGCATATTTCCTAAATCAATGAATATAGGAACTATTCCAATCTTCATTTTTTTAGACATCCATGATCTTTCCTAAGTAATGCATCTACCACCTTATATAGTTTTACAATGTGGTAGTGTATTGTGAAATCATAATATTCTAGTAACTCAAGTTGTTTTATTGTTTCTCATGTTGAGTTATTTCTATGTATATATTTATTTAAATCTCCTGTTATCCATATATATCTCATATCTCTCATTATAGATATAAGATCTCTATATCTTTAATGAAAATAGTATGGATGCTAACTCAAGATCATGAGTTGGATACTTTTTTAATTATTCGTCATCTACCATGATATAGATGTAATTACGTTATCATTTTTCATAAGGGGACAACCTATTATATTCATTGATTCTTCACTATATATAACAAACCAATCGTTTCTTGATGGTATAATCAAAATCCGAGAATTGAATAATGTTATCTTCAATTATTTGAAAAATTCTTCAAATTGTTTTTTCCAAAAAAACATATAACCTTTATATGGAATCTTTGTTAAAAGGATATGCAAATGTGAAAATTTTCAGAATGATGCACCAATATTGACCTACTAAACCTTTTAAACTACATACTCCTGTTATGAATATTGGTGTAAGACATTCTTGGATTGTATTTGTCTTAATAGAATCAACTGATATTCCATCCTTAGAAACAATAGTGACATGAACAAAAAATATTTGAATATATAATAAAAACCATCAAAACATACCATATAATTTTTTTGTATAAGATTATCTAGAACAATCCTCCAGTTATTCTCATGGTCCTCAAATATTTTAGATTACACTGAGATATCATCAATAAATGCGACACAAAAATTTCAACATATCCCTTAAATACATAGTTTATTAGAAATATGAAATTACAACATTCATTATAAAATATAAATGGAATTACTGTAAACTTGTAATGTCCATACCGGCTCGAAATGTTGCCTTTGGAATATATTCTTATATTACATGTAATTGATGAGATCCAGGGTGAAGATCATTTATTGAAAAATATTGAGCACTGTGAAATTTATCTATTATATAATAAATACAAGGATGAGGATACATGATCATTATTGTAATATCATTGATTTCTCTATAGAAAATACACAAAATAAAAGATCCATCTTTCATCATAATAATGGGATCATTGGCTCCCTATAGATAAACATGTGGAAGAATAAATCCCTTATTACTCAAATCCTCTAGTTGTTTCTCGAGCTCCACTAATTCCATAGTGGCCATTCTATAATCATTCATTCATATTACTATTTCATCAGGGATTAAATCCATAGAAAAATCAACTTCATACTTTGGATGGTGTCTATGTAATTACCTTTGAAATAAACCAATGTATTCCTAGAAAATTGGTACATTTTCAAATTTGAGATGAATTTCCTCAAACCTTGATGTAATTTTCACACCACCCACAAGAATAGCATTCAATAGGGCTACTCAGGGATGATTAAAAAAGAATAATATGGTGATGTTTATTTTTATAGGATAATGGATTCCACATCTTCTTGACAAATGGAATGTTTGTTATTCTTGCTAGATGATGTGCCGTTATATTTTAGATGGATGTCCATAATAAGGATGATATTAAATTCCACCATAGTTATAATGATATGGTATGAATATAATGAACTTTTATATTCTATTATTTGAACTCCCCAAAACAATTTTCATGCAACGAGACTCCCCGTAGATGATTTGACTACAAGCTCCCCTATTAAATTCTAATGGAAATGACTTATTTTCAAGGAAATTAGATAGATATAAAAGAGAGATACGATCCAAAATTAAATAAATCATTGTATAAAATGGAAGATAGGATATTTTACCAACCACCACATCATTGGGTACTTATTCATTAATTGTGGTGATTTCATAAGCTTTTCCATCTCCCCTTATCCTCTTCTTTGGTAAATTCCATTAACACATAAGTTGCTGGGTTGAATATTTCCCCATTTCATTTTAGTTGAAGCATTGATCATCATGGATTTTTTTGTTCCCATTTCCCTCATTTTCTGGATGAACCTTTTCTGTGAACTTATATAAACTCTCTTTCCTTTCATTCATTTCTCAAGATTATTCATTCCTCGATTTTTGGAAAATATAAATTGCTTAATTATCCAATTCATATTTTACGCTCCACCTTTTCCATGGTTATCATAATACATCTTCTTCTATTTATTCCCCTTTAATATAAAAGATATAGAAATGTGCTTCTATTTTTTTAAGGAACATTATATCTTTTCATCGTATGATTAAAATGTTTGAGAAGCACGTGCCATTAGGTTAATTTTCTTATGAACTTCAATGAAATAGTTAATCATGTATTTAGAATCATTTATATAATATATATCACCCCTGACTAGTCTTGTGAATGTATCTTCATACACAATAACACTCTCTTATTCCCTTTTATTTAAGTTAATGAATTTTTTAATTGATTTGGTTTTTTCCTCCTAACAGATGTATTTATCGAAGATAGTTTCATTAATATTTATTCCTTCCATGTATTCTATATTGCCTTATTCCTGAGTAATATAGATTAAAGACCACAATTTATCAGTATCTACATTTAGTAAATATACTTCTATTTCCACCTTTTCATTTTCGTTGCATCCAAACTCTAGAAAAATCTATTCAAGGGACTAGATCAACTGCTCAGCTACCACTAGATTAGTGGTCCCACAATAATATTGAAGACTATTCCACATGAAACAATGAAAAAAATGTTTAGTATTGTTATTTATCAAAACCTGAGTAATATATCCTAATATTGAGATATTCTGATCAACTCTAATAGTAACTATGTTGAATTCCTCAATGTGGAAATCCCTATAATATTTGTGGGTATTGATTCCATTCCTTCCATTATACACTAAAACAAAATATTGGAATACTCTTTTTAGATCATAATAGTCATGATAAATGAGCTAAAAAAATTAGTACAATGAGTTATTATATTTTTTCTTGACTATTTATGATATAGTTCTCAGGGTGTCAATTAAGCATTCCTTGATACCAACTATAACAACCCTGACCTTAATAGTTCGGATTCAGTGGTTATTTTATAAAAATAGCTTTGATACAAGAGATCAAATAACCATGGATCGATCTGTTTAGTAGTCTTGCAGAAATTAGATACATACATGGATCCATTATTATATTCCTAATTAAATATATAACATAGAAAAGGTAAATAAATAGATTCTTATCGCTTATTCGATGATATCAACTTCACATCCTTGTGAAAGGAAAAAAATGAAAGGGTGATATAAAAAACTTGGAATGGGTTTCATTGATCAATAATAAGTGAAGAAAAGTAAAATATGCATAAGTATTATTACAATGGAATTAACTCAAAAACGTAATCCTCCCATAAATTGAGAATGAAAATGCACCTATTGATTTTTTTTCATAGTGAAAATATCAGGGAAATTAATAAATCAACAATGAATGAATAGAATGCTTAATGATTGGATGTAATGTATATGTCCCATGAATCATTATACCATCGAGAATTGCTTAAGTCACTAGGTCAAAACCCGTTTAATATTTCTTAAAATTAATGACTAATGGTTTATCTACAACTTTTTGTTCTCATTAAAATATTTGATGCATCAAGGGATTATATATAACTGAGACCCTCCAATAACTTCATGTCCAAAAAAATCATCATACATAGAATAGATTCAAAAACATTATTAGAAGAAAACACTATATATAAAAATGATTTACTTTTAAGACAAAAATCATATCCATGATTTACGAAATGTTGATTTTCAACAAAATTGTTAATGAATGTGTATCATAAATAAAAGTGATGTATACATACACCGCATATTAAAAATTATTGGCGAATAAGGCATAACCGAAGGTTATATAATAATTGATTATATGGATATAAATAATAATAGAAATTTCATAGGAATATATCAGGATAAATTTTTTCAACCGAAATGAAAACAACTAAAAAAGGTGTTTAGTAAAAATTAGATATGGTCCACAATTGTGTATTTTAGGGGAAAATATTAAATAGTCATTAAATTGAATGAATGAATATATATTCAAATTCATATTGAAATCAAAAAACAAAGTGTTCAAGACAAAAATTGATATTTTTTAATAATGTAGGGAAGTTAAAATAGAAAATTGAGTGTACATGAAAATGGGTATGAAATTGGAATGTTCCCTTAATCCAAGATCGATTATGATGAGTAATTATAAAGAGAACCTTATCAAAAGATATATTTCCCCATAAAAAGAGGATGAGCTGATATGGATACATTTTTATAGAACCTATATAAATAATTTATAATGATTATATTATAATAAAAAAGGTTTACATTGGGCTAAATAGGGATAAACTAAATCCCTAATGGAAAATGGAGATTTGTGGAGAATCCCATATCGTATGCTTGTAAATTTTATGCACTTACACATAATGTCATGAATAATGAAATTATATTCATTAATAATTTAATCCAGAACCTATTCAAAATTTGTTATTTTTTAATATTTTTATTAAGATTATTTAAGGCCTTTTTGATGAGTTATAAGATTCAATTTCATTCTTTTGAAGTGTTAGATTCCTTTTAATTCAATATTGCTTCACATGCAAACATGTATAAAAGATCATGTAAAATAAAAATAACTATCCAAAATCGAAATTATATATTATTAATGAACTTACATAATATTAAATGGTCCTATATATCATTTTTTCAGATGATAGGATTATTTATTAGATAAATGATTAATGATAATAATTTTGATTAATTTTTAATTTATTGATCAGTTCACAATAGTTTGGTTTTACTAATAAATATTATGTATATATGATGGTTCTAGAGCAGTAAAAAATTTTAATATAAATTTCAGATTCATTGAAACCAATTTAATGGTTTTATGGGATGCCTTGATGATTGTAATGGATAATGTAAATGCATCCTCTATGATGGTGGTAAATCAACACATCATGAATGATATTTTAATTTTTTTAATAAATATTTGAGGTGAAGGGGTTTGATGAGGGATTTTATATTAAAATAATATATATATATATATATGGTATAAGATTTATATTTTCATTTTGGATAGATTAGGTTTCAGATGTATAATAAAATAAATGTAATTGAAAGAAATTGAAATAATAGTTTTAAGGGGTCTACGTCTACAATTCTTTTACAAGAGAACCTTCTAATGCACTGGTATTTGACATTTTATTGATACGAAAGGATCCATGATATGGGTATGTTTTTTTAAAGGTAATTTTTTATAAATTACACAATATTCAAGACTTATAAGGTGTAATGGGAATATGGTTCGAGAGGTGGTATCTATAGTGGAGGATATAGTATGTTTTATTGATTATTTTATCTATTTGTTTATTATTTTGGCACAAGAAAATGAGTAGATTAATCCTTATCACTAAATATATTCGAATAATAAATTATTGTTTGATATTAAGTGCTTCAATAATCCATAAACCATCAATGACTCAATACCTCATGTATTTATCTTATACCATAAAATACCGTATTTCATTATTTACCAAAACAATTACCTAATTTTGAAACATCCCATAAATTCCAATGAAATGTTTTCCAAATATAAATTAAAAAACAACTCCATTTTATGAAAACTATTTTATAAAATTGAGAATTTTAATTATTAATTATAATTTAAATTTACATAGAATGTACCAACATTAAAATAACAACTACTTTTATAACACATTGAAAAATTAATTAATGTATCGTAAAAATATCATATAATAATATGACAAACAATATTAACCTAAGAATCTATTTTATTAAAATAAATTTACTTTTTAATCATTTTATTAATTATAAAATTATAAATAAACAATTTTGTTTTAAAAAAATATCAAAACGTAATTCTTCACTTTCAAAATATTTATTTACTTATACTATGATATAATTTTATCATATTTTCATTTGTAAGATTCCAAATTTTTTTATAAATTTATATGTAGGGTTACAATTCTATTGGATAAATTATGATTCCTAATGGTTACATACTATTTTAAAGTTCATGTTACTATTTCCCTAGTATATATTACTTAATTTCAAGACATAGACTCTTACTTCATTCATTATTCACTTATAATGATTTGTTAGGATTCTCTTTGTGATTATTTACAATTTATAAAATATGAAAAATATTTTGGGGTAAACAATTTAATTGAATATATTTAATATGATAAATATAAAGAAATCATCACGTGTTATCATTACTGGGTATGGATATGAGTGACTGATATATGAAATATATGTATACCCATAATACATAAAAAATTATTAAGTAATTATAATCATGTTCTTAACTGTTTTTTGTTAAAAATAATTTCTGATTACAATGCTAATTTTTTACAATTTTTTACCACATTAAAGAGGGTGGGTTTAACTTGTGATATACTTAGCTTTAAAGATTTCCCATATATTCCAAATGAATCTGATTCTTGTATATAAAGCGGTCAATCCTAGTAGTATCATCCAACCTCATATATATCTCATTTTACACACTCTAGAAAAGTATAAATAATTTTCATTCATGTTATTGATATAGTATATTGGAAATAATTATAATAAATATGACATTGACTTTAAAATAGGAATATCTAAAATCATAGAGGGGTGGATAAATATTTAAATCTATGGGGTTTTAGACTAAGGAGTGACATTATGGGGAATGGTTTAAATTAAATTATCATTGAAATAATAATTATTCTATTTTGGAAAATAATTATGAAATAATATATATTTTGAATTTTCAAAATTTATTAGTACCTCACAACGAATTCATTAAGAAATTAAGAAATATTTTTGAAATATTTTAAAACAAATACGTCAAATAAAATATAAATTTAGACTTAAACTTATTTTTTATGTCATAACTAAATCTTTTTATCTATATATATGTGTGGTTACTATGTTTCTCTAGGGAGAATATATATATATATATATATTCATTTCATTGATACATAGAATGTATTTATAAATATCGTGGTTCTTCATGTAATCCATTAATTTGAAATACCCCATTTCTAATTCAAATAGTTTTCAGAGTGTTCCAATTTTTTTCATTTATTAAAAATATTTATTATTAAGAAATAACAAAAAATGGTCAATGCATGTATGTATTTATAAATGTCAAGGACTCAAGCTCAATGATCCTAGTTTGGAATCCGTAACATTAAATTTTGTGCTTTGTTGAGGATAATTTTGACCGAAAGTTTTTAATATCATACTTAAAACATAAAATTTAATATTGGAACACATACATTATGGATTAACATTTCTATTTAGAGATTTATATAAATAAGTAAAACACATACATATTAAATTCAAATGAATTAAATGATAATTTGTCCCACTTAACAAAACGTTTCTATTTCATATTAAAACATCATTATCATCTATATGAATAATTTCTTAACTTAACTCATTGAACATTATATCATTAAAAAAGTAGAAAATCAAAACACAAGAAGGGTGAGCTAAAAAGCTCGGTAAGGGAAAATGCAAGCATTATAAAATGAAAGTCCTCTGTGAGTAAAAGAGAATAAATGGTAATGATGAAATAATCAAAATGCATGAGTGGGTCATAAAATAACTCAATTACATCAATACATAGATCCAAAATTATGAAAACATGGAAAATAAAAAGATTCATAAAAATTAAAAATCAATGACCATGTTATATAAATCATAATCATTAGAAATGTTATAAACTCAGAAGACTGAATTACAAATCTTTTTTGGTAACTTGGAGTATTACTTTCATAAGACCTTGCAAAACCCTTTCAGTTGGAATAACCATATATTTGCAATCCAATATAATATATACCCAATGCATTGGAGATCCATATTTGGGATCACCCTTTATATAATCTTTATTGGAATAACCTTTTATCCATGATCTATAATGTCTCTCATGTCATTTTATAAGCTATTTCAGTTTGACCCATGATCTATAAAATGGCTCAACCCTTCATATATGTTGTATCAAGCACACATATTTCATACAATGGTCAAGTTCTATATTAGTAATAAGACACTTCATTATAAATCTCATATAAATAAGAATTATTCTTTTATTATATAATGAACCCACTAAAAATACAAATGGGATCCAAAATAATTATATTTGAATCAGGGGTATCACATGGAAAGGAAATGGGTTCCATAATAATCGCATTGAAACAATACAAATACGTGGAAATGAAATGATTTATATAATAATATCATTGAAATTAATTTAATAACCTAACGTAAATATAAGGATAGTATCTGTAATTAAAATTTCCATATATAGATATATAACAACAAGGGTTGTTGATATTGATGAATGGTAATTGCCTTGAAATATTATTAAAAATATTATTATAGAAAATAATCTTTGAACATTTAATGTGTCCCATACCACTTCGAATTTTTTTGAATCATAATCTCCATAGATAAATATAATTAAATAAAAAATATAATATCATTAAAATATAGATCTTCATGATATAACATGTCAAATAGTTAGTATATCAATATATAATAGTAACTAGGTTCATGAAATATGAATGGATTTGGGTTATGCAATTGACTTATAGGAGAGGTAAACTTGGTATAATTTCTAGGAAATTTTAAAGCAGTAGTGTAATTTTGAGAGAGAGGAACTGCTAGAATATATAATTTAAGAAAGGAGAAATCTTATGGACACTCATTGTTTTCCAATAATTGAATTACACTATTCAAGTTTCAATGTTTCTCAAAATAATAAATAAAAGAGTTTGGGGTGAGATAATTTTTATCCATCCTTATCAAAAAGAATCTATATATTTTTTAAACATGATTCATGTAATTACCATTTTATTTTTCATTTTATCATTTTAATTTAAACCTATAAATGTAGTTTTATAAACATAATTAATATATAATTAAATATTATAAGGTAAACCATATTAATTATTTTTCGGGATGAACCTGAATTTTATCCTATATTTAATTAAATTAAATTTTTATCTGATACAAAATTATATTGTAAATTAAAAAAAATTATAAACAAAATAAATGTTTTTTGTAGAAACGGGACGTTTTAACCACCATGTTATCATAATATTATTTTCAATTGTATGCCCATTATATTTATATTTATATAATTTTATATGATTTTAAGAGTTATATTGATTCATTATTTTCCATATATTAATTTAACTAATTATGTACAAAATAAAACAAATAACAAAACAAATCTTTAAAAATTAGTTTTTACCATTTTAACTATAATTAAAATCATTGGTATTAAACATAACATCATCAAAAAAATAAATATTATCATTTTAAGATATATTTTTTATATGAATTCCAAATAAGGAATCCATTTTACCATATAAAATTTATAACCTGAGAGAAAAATAATTTTCAAATTTGAAAATGTATTCTGGAAAAAGAATTGTTAGAAAAATTGTTTCTCGGAGAATAAAATTGAAAATTTTATATTATAACTATAAAAGATTTTTTATAATGTTTTTATATCTATTGATAGCTACCTATTTGACAGAATAATATAATATTAATACATTACAATTTTGTTAAGATAAAATGGTTTTCTAGATCACTGTTTCATGCAATTGAAGCTACTCACATGGTGTTGAACATAGGAACATTATTTATTAAAACTATATGGCTTTATAGAAGTATTATATTTTATCAATTTAATTAATTTTTTTCATTAAATGATTGAATTATTAGTAAGGACCAAAAATATTGATGACAAGGTGTTGTATATATCATAGAAAGGGGAAATGTAATCTTCAAAGTGAGAACCAAGGAATGCACTAGCCTTTGAGAACAAAAGTAGTCCACTGCATGTTGGAATCCGAGAGATGCACCATGTTTTCATGGATACTAAAAAGACTCAGACTAGTATCAATAAGAATTTTGTTTTATATATAATGATTTTTTTTCACCCTTAGTGTATCTAGCAGACACAAGAAGCCTCCGAAGATGAATTATATATGGTGGATTCCTCCGATCTCTCAGTGGCTGAAAATCACTATAGATGGGGAAGATCTGGGTGCACCAGGACCTTCGGGATGTGGTGGAATCTTCCAAATTATTTTGTTATTTTTTAATGTGTATTTTTATCATTTAATTGAAAATGGAATTGCGATTGAGGATGAGCTATGGGATATGAAAAAAGAATTTAGGTATTCTTTTAATCATGGATAGACAGATTTATGGAAGGAATCTGACTGCAGTATGGGGGTTGAAATTCTTCTATGTAATTCAAGAAATTTTCCATAGATGATGTTTTCAGTTTGGGATTAGTACCTCAAGCTTTTAGAGCTTCATTGTATGGTTTTCACTCATCTTTATAGAGTGGAAAATCTGGTTGTTGATTCTCTTTCCAATATATCCATTGAGGTGGTCACTTCCATGTGGTCCTTTTTCACACCAAATTTTTGTTGTGGTATGCTGGATACTGATGCACATAGTGATGTATACACTCATATTTGTTAACCCCCATGTAACTCCACTTTTTATTCCATTATTTTTTAATAAATTATTTTTGGGAGTGGGCTTTCTCGATTCATAAGTGTTCTCAGTATAATATATTTAACAATATATTCAATATTATTATTATTATATTTAAATATAAATAACTATTATAATATATTATTTAATATTATTATAAATATCATGAAAAACATGTTTGGAATTTAAAACAAACTAATAAATTGGAAATATATCTTATTCTGTTTCTATAACAAATGAATAATCATACAAACATGTAACTATATATGCTTCATAATTTTTTACATTATATTATTCATTAGAACTATGTTCTTAAATTTGTATTGGAAAAATAATTATTTAATGTAGTGATAATTTATCTACTATTTTTATGACTATAGTAAATATGATGAGTTATACATGTGATGTGCCTATCATTTTGGACTTTGATTATATTCTAAAAGTGTATGATGCTTTTATATAAAGGTGTAAATCCTAGTAATATCATAGATTCTAATTTATATAACATTTTTCACATTCAAAAAAAACCAATTTTAATTCATGTTATAGATATATTATGATGTAAATAATGACAATAAATATTACATTGATCACAAAATAATAATATGTAAAATCATAAAGTGGTTGAATTTCTAACTCAAAGGAAATTTAAAAAGACAGAGTGAAATTATGCGGATTTAATTACATGAAATTATCTTAAAAATACTAATTATTCATTGAAGAATGAGAAATATATATAAATATATTTTTAGAATAATGAAAATTCATTAGTACCTCATAATGAATATATTTATCAACTAAGAAAATGTGTGAAAAATTGTAAGACCTATACATGAAGTTAATTGTAAATTACGACATAAATTTTTGTGTGTGTTATAGATTAGAAACTATATCAATATATGTTTTTAGTTTGTATGTGTCTCTAGTGGGACTATATATATTCATCTATTTGGTTCACATAATGTATTTCTCTACTACATGATTTGTCATGTAATATATAATTTTGAAATAAACCATTTCTCATTGCAATAGTAGGTATAATGCCACAATTTATTAATAATTTTTAAAGAAACTTATTTATTAAGAAGTAACATACACAAAATTTTTAATGTTGCTCCATTTATTTATAAAATCACAAGACCCACGATCTAGGAAACTATTATGAAATCCATAACATTAAATTTCATTCTCTTATGATGATTATTGTTACCAATTTTTTTATCATACCTTTCAATATCAAAATGTAACCATAGAACACTTACATTTTAGATGAACTTATATATTTATTGTTTTAGAGAATTTGAAAAAACATATACATACATTATTCAAATGAATTGAAAGATCATTTAACCCACTTAAAACAACTTTTCTTTATCAAATTAATACATCATAATCATCAATATGAAATACCTTCTGGATAAAACATGTTTAAAATTAATTCTTTTAAACTCTGGGAAATAATAACATAAGAAGGGTGATATCAAACTCCCACAACAGAAATATTTAATACTTAACAAATGAAATTCATTAAATTGAATATGGTTTTATAAGGTTATGATGACATATTAAACAAAATTAGTGAGTCATAGAAAACACAAAGACATCAATACCTAGATCAAAAGATATAAAATCATGTAAAAGTAAAGAGTCATGAAAATTTGTAATTACTGGCCATGTGATATCAATCTCAATAATTATAAATATTATAAACTCATAAAAAGAAACTAAAACAATTTTTTGTTAATATGAAGAATCACTTTCATTATAAACTTTAAATACACTTCCCATAAGAATAATCATATGGACGACTTCCCATATAATCATTAGCCAATTCATTGGAGATCAATAAGTGGGATCATACTTCATATAATCTATATTAGGATTACCTATTTTCCATGAGCTATAATATGGTTCAACTCTTTTTTATATGCTATATCAGCCTCAGTCATGAACTGAAATGGTGCAAAACCCTTCATGTAATATGTATCAGGCACACCCATTTCATATAATGCTAAAGTGCCATATTAATAATAATATACATCATCATAAAACTCATAGAAATATAAATATTCATATATAACCCTATAAAACCATATAAAATAAAAATAACAATAATAATAAATATCTCTGAATCATGGGAATCCCATGGAAAGGAAATCAGTTCCATAACAATCTCATCAAAACATGATTTTCTCGTGGAAAATAAATGGGTTCCATGATAATATCTATGAAAAAAACGTCATAACATAAATAAAATAATGGTAATGGTATCAATAAAAAATATCCCATGAAGAGGATATATAACAACACGTTTTGTTAAAATTTATAAATGTTAATTTCCATAAAAGTTCATTAAAATTATTCTTGAGGAAAATAATCATTAAACATTAAATGTTTCAAATAACACATTGACACTTTTGGAATAATAAACCCCATGGATGAATATAGTTAAATAAAACATATAATATCATTAAAATAATGATTCTCATGATATAAAATGTCATATAAGAATGATATAAATTATATAAAAATTATTATGTGAATATATTTTTAGTGGATCTGGGTCACTACAGGGGACATCTAGGAGTGGTAAGTTGAGATAATTTCCATTATATTTCAAAGGATTTGTATAATTATAAGAGGTATGAATTGCTCTAATTATTAATTTATATAAAATAAAATATTATGGAAACCCATTGGATGTTGGAAAATAAGTCTTAATGTAAATAACATTGAGGATAAAACCCTTGTAATAGTGGTAATGTGTGAAACAAAAACTTCAAAAGTAATAATAATAAACTGAAAAATTTAAATAATATGAAGGTATAATATTTCATGATATAATATATCAAAAGTTTCCATAGATATACCAAAAAATATTGTATGTAGTGAAATGGGTCAGAATACAAACCCGAAAAAGATTGAATGATAAAAATGGATGCCACTAAACAACCACAAAGTAAAAGTAAAAAATGTAGGTCAAATGGGCCAGAAAACCAACCTAAAAAATACAAATTAAGAATAGAAAAGTATAAGGAAAAAATAAATTTCATCCTCAGAAAACCCCACCTAATAGGTAAGCGTAGATTATATGATGGATGCCATAGATGTATGCCCCCATGCCAGGTTTCACGGGGCACCACCATGTTGTGGGCCACCAATTCCTCTACATATTCATCACTTGTTTGTAGCAAACACAACATGTGCGGGCGGACCCGGTGTAGGGGTGAGTTACAAAATACTCAGTAAGGACCCAAAACCCACATCTAAATACCACAATGAAATCTATAGGAGAACCACGAAGTATGATACCGATACATGATCACAAACCATGAAAACTCACAAGAGTTATAGTATAGAGTATGGAAAGTATATCCATCAGTCGTATCATCATACTCCATGGGATGCTAGAGAACTCGTCCTCGATGAGTAATGTGGGATTATTGGGTCACACAAAATACGCTTCCAACAAACCATGAACTTTTGTGGTACTCATCCCTGATGAGTACCATGGGTATTATGGGTTACACATAAGCCTCTCTCCATTGTGGGCATGCTGGGTCACATAGATGATGCTTCCTACTGGGACCATACTAATGTACTCATCATGTCATGTATCATTTTTCTACCAGGTCACATAGTGATGCTCCCCACCGTGGTCTTGTCGTGTCACATAGAGATGCTTCCCACAGTTTTGTCGTAGCTGATCCACACAGGGTCGCTTGTCATCTATCATTACGTCTCAACCAACTGTAGGATTTCGGCACATAGTGTGCATGATTCTAGGAGAAATGATCCGCAATTCAATCATCTAATATCATTTTCCATGAAATCATCCATATTTTATTTCAAAATATCATCCTTGTCATAAGGGTTCCAATGTTGCAAACGGCTCGTCAATCAGACGTTCAGTTTGAAATATATTAGTGGTTTTTGTAAACATGGGTCACTTATATATAGCCTAGGCTTGAGCTGGTTAGACTGACCCAACCCAACTAGACCTGAGGCCACAAATACCATGGTATAGTTCGAAATACATGATCAAAACAGGTCCTGTCAGGCTAGTTGGGCCACGGGTCTGGCCCGACACGCTGTCGCGGGACCGGCCTGAGGGCATGGGTCCTACCCGATGGGGAAGGTCTAGCCCAATGAGAAGGTTAGACATACTAGAAGTGGGTACATCTAGATGGGTGACTTCGGAACACTGGTAATAGGTCTGTTGTGGTTCCCTACCTTGTTCTTCAGAGGCAGACTAGTTCTTTTCCCGGTTGGGACAAAGTAGGCGGTCGTGTCTGCCCTCCGACCCCACGGGTCTCCGCGTGGCTAACTCCACCATCCAAAATGCATAGCGCATCTGAGGCTCCATCATACAGCTAACAAAATAACCATCCATAACATACTTACACGTTCATGGGAAAGCATGTACCGAGAACCACGACTTTTGGCTATAGGCCACTCCATCGACACGCCCGAGGGGCTACCTTCTTTCGCCAGCCACCAGCCAGACCAGTGGCTTCTCCTGCACTGCTGGAACCCATGTCGGCAGCAGTAATTCTATCGACAGACCTTTTTTTTTCACTGCCTCAATCCCATGGCCATCGTCTGTCACTGTTTTCAAATGGATCTTCTGTGGACCATTGGGTCTGTAGCTATGGTCTGTTCTTCACACCGCCTGCATCTCTGGCCTCTGTGGGGTGTCGCCTTCCATGTGATTTCCTCGAATTTTCCTTTCCACCATTTTGAATGCTCAACCACGGAGAACACACATGGAAGAGGGACTCATTCCTTATTCATGTTGGCACACAACCTCCATGATAGATGTTAATAAAATAGGGATGTCTTGGGATCACTGTTCTATTGGATAATTATCAATCCTGATGCTAAAATCCCTAAGGAAAACACCCTCATGAAAGAACATTCCATCTGTGGATCAATCTATTCATGTGTTGATTTTCATTTTAAGTATTATAATAGGAATCAGGAATAGAAAAAAAATAAACCCCTACCTAAATGAAGTTTGACGTTAAAGCAGTCTTCCAGTTAAGATTTAAGAGGTCGAAGTCATTCATAACTCACCATTCCCATTCATTGAGATGCGTTGAAGTCATTAATAATCCTCCAACATTCATCGTCCATTATTGGAATGATTTCTCACCACTAGATATTAAGATAAATTCTACACTTTTATTATCATCACTCCAACATGTTAACCCATTAAATGTAAAGACCTTTAAATTTCAAGGAATTTTTTTTCTTAAATTCAATTAGATTTTACGAGTACACAGTTTTTGATGGTATTTGATTCCAAGGCCCGATGTGCCCGGAATAATTTTCTAAAGTATAGATCGGGTACGTTCAGTGAACGAAAGAGCGGGTTTTTCTATCTTTTGAATTGGTGCTCAAAATTGAAATCTGAGGGCACTAATGAAACTGCAGCGTCGGTAATTGCTTAATAGGACCTTTACCGAAGATGTGTTTTCTCGGGAGGAGTTATTAAAAATTGTGGATTAATAAAGAATTGAATAAAAATTGTGGAACAATTTTTATTCTTTGTCCAAGTGGTTATATCCAACATGGGGTAGTTTTGGTGGGACCCATAAGCCCCTAACTACCCATGTGAGGATATTGGTGAGGTGGGACCCACACGAGCCCCACACCTTCACATTCCTTAAAACTCCTCTAACCCCCTATTAAAATTTGTAACTCATCTTAACTTGTTAAACTTTCCCTTTATGTGGGTGACCCTTCCTCTCCCCACTCTCTCAATTTAAATCTTTACATCACACATTTAATTAATTAATTGAACCTCAAAAATTAATTGAATTAACTGTTTGTTTATCTAAATTTGAAATACTTGGCAAGAGTATATAAAATAAGGAAAAGCCTTATTTTATTTTGGTTGGAAATTGTGGTGTTAAGAGAAAGAGAAGGGATATCATGAGTATTTGAAGATTGATTCATCATCTTGTTGAAGAACTTCTTCTTCAACGAAGAATGCCAACTCTCAGGTGATGAACGTCGACTCGGCGGCTTGGTTTCTCTATCCTATTCTCCCTCCATGACAAGGGAGGAGACACCGATGACAATGGAAACAACGCCATCATCTGCGGCGCTAGACAACCATGAACTTCCTTCGAGGTAGGGGTTAATTCTTTTCGTCAAGTTTTCTCTTCGACCTTCGTTGATTAAAATTTGGCCGCTTTTTATCGTTATAACGGGAGGAGATCGGACCGCACAAACACGGCTGATCCTCCTCCTGTTTTCTTATTGATCTTCATTGATGATTGTGGTGAAGGCGGCGCGGTGTCGTTTCACCGCATGGGAATGAAGTGGACCGTGGCTGGAGCGGGCTGCGTTGGTGGTGCACGACACCATCGCGCTGCACCGGTGAGGCTAAAGGAGGCCGCAGCCAGGAGCGGGCCGCGGAGCCAGTGCATGGCGCCATCGCGCCGTGCCGGTGAGTCCAAGGGAGGCTGCGGCCAGGAGCAGGCCACGGTGGAGGGGTGCGGCATCGTCATGCCTCGGCGGTGTAGATGAGTCATGGCATTCTAGAGAGGGGGCAGCTGGCCCAGCCGGCCGCCGGCATTTCCAGAATGCGGGACCCTGAAGGGTCCTGCGGCGGGTGAACCGACCATCCATTAAGGCCGGACGTTTTCCAGAAAACCGAGGGTTCGTAACCCCCCCCCTAAATGAAGTTTAGGATGGATCCCACAGGGTCTTCCATTCCGCAATCAGGGGGCGGCTCCACCTTTGCGCACCGCTCGGCAAGCGCCGAGCCGGAGGCCGCATGGGTTGGGCCAGCCATGCCCAGCCTAGCCGGGCCGCGCAAGCCACAGGCCAGGCCTCGCCCAGCCGGGCTGGGCCGTGCCAGCTGCGGGCCAGGCCGTACCAGCTTGGTCGGACCCAAACCCGGGTCAGGTCGACCCGGTTTGGGCCGCCCAGGGGTATTGGGCCGGATTGGACAGAGCCCAGACCCCCTATTTTCGAAACTAGGTTCGTTCAAACGCCCATATCATGGGCTACAGACCTTTGATCGACGCACCGTCAATTGGATAGGGATCCTTGGACCGAGATGGTCGTTTTGGTATATTACACTTCAAGTTTTGGCAATTTTTGGGTATATCCAGGATGATTCGAACCCGAAACCAACCGGGCCCTTGGAGCGGAAACGCTTATAACATAACGATCGGACGTCCGAAGGACGTGCCATCAATCATGTTGAATTCCTCTTAGTGATAAAGTTCATTTTTCTTACACCACTTGAGGTTTGGATGCATATGGAGTACGGTCGGGTTAGTTTTAACTTAAAAAGCAACTGGGCCCCTGAGACGGAAAAGCCAATATCTCTCAGACCGGGTGTCCGATTGACGTGCCGTCTATCGCGTTGAGTTATTATTAACGTGAAGAAACTTTTTGATACATAAACTATGGAATTAGTGACATTTGATGTATCTACCCCCTTGGCACGGGGAGCGGACCCTCCTGGAATCGAGAGTGTTGTGTGCTGGAACCCTAGAGCTGGCTGCGACTGTGACGACGACGGTGACTGTACATGTATCCTTCATGGGTTCGACAGTGAGGACGAATGTACTTGGATCCTCCATGGGTTCTACAGTGATGAAGACTATACTTGGATCTTACGTGGGTTTGGAAACGATGGTAACTGTACTAGGATCCTACGTGGGTTCGGTAGCGACGACTTCTGTACTTGGATCCTACATGGGTTTGGAAGGGGAGATGATTCAGAGGCTACATCTATCATCTCCACCCTTCTTCGTGAGTTTTATACCTGTGTGAGATAAGTCTTGACTTTCAATAATTATCATTGATATGAGTGTATTTCTTTCCTGTGTGTACTGGGTTGTGCATTCCTGTGTGGACTGGGTTGTACTTGGGCTCGTGAGTTGGAGCTGAACTGGAATTGATTACTTAGTTATATGTATGTGCATACACATAAGTAGAGATGGATTATACTTTGTGTTGGTATATTTCCTTTGGTTTATCCTTTTTGGATTTCTGGAGACCTTTGGGGGTCTCGGGGTCCCTACTGAGTATCGTAAACTCAACCCTGTATGGGCTATGCCCACACTACGTTGTGTTGGATGCAGACGACGGACAGCGCTGATCGTGGTTGAGGCTTGTGGAGTGGGACAGTATCTGGAGGTGGACTATCAGGCGGGACGTACTCAGAGCGGATGGCCGGACCCGAGAAGCTGACGAGACTATTTGTAGCCACCCTTCAGGTTGGAATTCCGGAGGACAACTTGGTGGTTGCTACTTACTTTTCAGCTTTTGTACTTTCTTATCTCAGTTCTACTATACTTTCAGTTGGGTTTGTATACAGGACCATTTACTTTCTATCACTTAATTTTGTACTCAGTTTACATAGTGTTCACTTCAGCATGCATACTCTGGGGTACATTTTTTCTTATATAAAGTCAATGCCTTCTCTTTTATCAGGAATTACGCCTTTGGTTCTAGTTGCCAGCCCCTAGCCTAAGGAAGGTGGACTTGGGGTAGTCACGGCACATGCCCCGAGGATGGGTCGTGACAAATTGGTATCATAGGAGTCGGTTCTACCGTAGAAATCAGGACTCTGGTAATTTCTTCTATGTGGAGATATAAGGTTTAGAGTATTGAGTGTGGTTATTAGTCCAGGGAGTCCAGGGTTGGTGTGGAGGCTGACGTATCCATACACCAGGACCCTAAAATCTGATTTCTGACTCAGTGCACGAAAACATTGAATGTGTGTGTGTTTCAAAAGTTTACTTTGTGATCTCTTTGTGTTATCTCGCCAGTTATAATGTATTAACTGTGGTGCACCTGTTTCTTTTCAGGATGGCCCCACGATGGCAGCCTGCTAGGGTTCCAAGATTTGTGCGAGATGGAAGCCCACCGAGCGACGAGGCCTCGGTGTAGGGCCCCATTATAGTGGAGGCACCGATGGTACCTCTACCCGCCGAGCCACCGATGCCACTAGCCCCAGCAGCTGAGAGTTCATGTCTCCTGAGTGCACTGAACGAGTTTCAGCATCAGAGGCCACCCATGTTCCATAGAGATACGGACCGTCAGGCAGCCGAGGATTGGCTGGAGGCTATCGCCCTAGTCTTCAGATTAGTAGGGACACTAGCTGACCTCATGGTGATCCTTTCCATGATTCTCTTGCATGGAGAAGCAGGTATATGGTGGAGCCTGATGATCCCGGTGCATGACGAGGCATCTCTACTTTGGACAGACTTCGATATCCTCTTCCTCTCGGAGTTCATTCCTACCACCATTCGTGCGGTGCGCATTCAGGATTTACTACAGCTACGGCAGGGCAGCATGACAGTATCCTAGTACTCGGTGAGATTTACTGACCTCTCGCGCTACTCCACAGATATGGTATGGGACCATTCTTCCCGGCCCAGACCTTCGAGCAGGGACTGAGGCATGATATCAGAGTTTCAATGATCTCACTCAGCATTCCGATGTAGGTAGGGGTACTGGAGCGAGCCCTTCTTGTGAAGAGCTTTCTTGATGAGCCTACACCAGCAGCGAGACCTACCGCAAGGCGACACATAGCGAAGTCTTCTGCAGCCGGTAGAAGACAGATGTCGCAGAGGTCCAAGAGGACGAGACCATCAGGTGAGCGACCTCAGGATACTGGTTTGGAGGTGCGGGGAACACGTAGTAGAGCCATTCATACGAGAGGCAGGCAGTGCTATGCATGTGGCGGGCAGTGCCACATGGCTCGTGACTTCCCGACTCGCCATGCAGAAGAGAAGCAGACGATTGAGGGACCACCTAGGAAGAGGCCGAGGTTCGACCGTGGTGGTTCGTAGGGAGTAGGCGGACGATAGAGAGGATCTGGCTGGGTAGTAGGTGGTGGATGATGCTTTGGGGATCTACCACCACCACCACCACCAGGAGGTCCACACCGACCACAGGGAGTTGGCAGGCAGAGGCAGGCTCAGCTTCAGGCAGTGGAGGTCTAAGACAACGGCGCACCTGAGATGATTCGAGGTACTATCTGTGTCTACTCCACCCTTGATTCAGATCTTATAGGCACAATAGTGAGTCATTCTTTCTTTGTTTCTCCCATTTTTCGATGCTCGGAGATTTCGACAAAACTGTTGGCTCGATATTTACAGATAGAGACCCCCATGTGAGCAGACTCGAAGATTACACACTGGTACCGGTAGTGTGAGCTTACTCTAGGAGGTGAGAGCATCGGTTGGGATATTCTTGTAGCGGTGTCGATGCCTTACGACGTCATCTTGGGCATGGATTGGTTATCTATAGTCCATGCTCATATCGAATGTATTAGGCACAAGGTGCAGTGTGTCCACACCGATGGGAGTAGGTTCACCTTCACTGGTGAGAAGGGAGCCTTTGAAGTGCTGGATAGACTCACACAGAGGAGAGGACAGTCGATCACCCATCAGTTGGCTAGTCTCATCCTAGGAGCAGTTGATGTGTGAAATCTGAGTTTTCCTATTTTGGTGGATCAGTATGCAGACGTTTTTCCTGATGATGTTCTAGGACTACCTCCTCGTAGATAGGTAGACTTCTATATTGACCTATACCCCGGGACAGCCCTGATATCTAATCCAGCATATCGGATGTATCCCGCTGAGCTTCGAGAGCTACGGGTTCAGTTGGAGGACTTACAGGGCAAGGGATTCATTCCACCTAGTGTTTCACCCTGGGCATCCCTAATTTTTTTCGCCAAGAAGGCGGGCGAGAGCTTGCGACGATGTGTTGACCACCGTCGCCTGAATCAGGTGACTGTGGAGAACAATTATCCACTTTCAAGGATAGATGATCTCTTCCATCAGCTCAAGCGAGTAAGATGGTTCTCGAAGATAAACCGTAGGTCAGGTTATCATCAGCTCAGAGTTCGAGACGATGATGTGAAGAAGACGAGCTTCAGGGGTCGGTATGGCCACTATGAGTTCTTGGTTATGCCTTTCGTCATAACCAATGCTCCAGCAGTGTTCATGAGTCTCATGAATAGGATCATCCAACCTTACCTCGATCGATTTGTCGTCGTCTTCATAAATGACATACTGATTTACTCGACTACTGAGGAGGAGCTGGCCTACCACTTTCGGGTTTTACTGGACACACTCTGAGAGCACTAGATTTATAGTAAGCTCTCGAAGTGTCAGTTCTGGATTCGAGAGGTCCACTTCTTAGGGCACGTCATCTCTGAGGTGGGCGTTGTGGTGGATCCTACGAAGACCGAGGCAGTACTAGCTTGGGAGCCAACCAGGAGCTTGAAAGAGGTGTGGAGTTTCCTAGGTATGGCTGGGTACTATCAGAGATTTGTTCCAAACTTCTCCATAGTTGTAGCACCACATTCAGCTTTGATGAAGAAGGGGAAACTCTTCATGTGGTCAGATAGATGTTAGGAGAGCTTCCAGGAGCTGAGACAGAGATTGACCAGTGCACCCATCTTGAGGATATGAGAGGAGGGCGTAGGGTACATAATTTACTACGATGCATCAGGGACCGGACTCGGGTGTGTCCTAATTCAGTAGCGGGCCGCGATTGCTTATGGTCCACGATAGTTTAGGCAGCATGCGCAGAACTACGCTACCCATGACCTGGAGTTAGCAGTAGTGGTATTTGCCTTGAAGATGTGGCGGTACTATATGATAGGCGAGCACTTTTCAGTCTACTCTGACCACCAGAGTCTCAGTTACATCTTCTCACCGAAGGACCTGAACCTGAGATAGCGGTGATGGCTCAAGTTCCTCCAGAACAATGACTTTGAAATAGTCTAAACTCCTGGGAAGGGGAACATAGTTGATGATGCTCTCAACAAGAGGTCGGGCATTCATCTACTTAGAGAGGCGACAGAGCAGTTAGCCTCTTTGCAGATATCCTTCGTGGATAGAGATGGGGCAGCCTTTCTATAGTATCTCACAGTCAATCCTCCAATACTTCAGAGGGTCAAGGAGGCACAGTGTTGGGACGTTGACTGTGAGATGCACCGTGCATAGATATCCACAGGACAGACACCTGATGGAGTTTCTATAGGAGGATATCACTTTATCCTTTTTAGAGGACGTACCATGGAACCCGTTGTGTTACAAGAGGAGGTGATGAGGGAGTTCAACACTTCCCCATTGGTGGTAAATCTATGTGTAGTGAAGATGTTTCAAGATCTCAGATGACATCACTGGTGTCTGGGTGTGATGAATGTTGTGGTAGAGTTTGTTTCACGATGCCTCACCTTCCAGCAGGTGAAGGCGGAGCACCAGGTGCCAGCAGGCTTGGTACATCCCTTAGAGGTCCTGCAGTGGAAGTGGGATGCGATATCTATGGATTTAATGACGGGACTTCCACGTACTTCCATAGGACATGACTCTGTCTGGGTGATCGTAGACTGACTCACCAAGTCATCCCACTTCCTACCTATCATAGATCAGGGCTCAGTAGAGTTCTTGGGATGCCTCTATGTTCAATAGATTGTATGGTTTAATGGTGTACCATCGACTATCATCTCTGATCGAGACGCTAACTTTACATCCCAGCTTTGGAAGGGGTTGTAGGAGGCATTTGGGACGCAGCTATGCATGAGCACCAGCTTTCACCCTCATACAGATGGCCAGACGGAGAGGACCATTCAGACACTCGAGCACATGATACGTGCATGTGTCATGGACTTTGGTCGCAGCTGGGAGGATCACCTACCCTTGGTGGATTTTGCGTAGAACAACACCTACCACTCCACCATCAGGATGGAACCATACGAGGCATTGTACGGCCGACCGTGCAGATCACCACTGTGATGGACTGACCCAGGAGAGCAAGCACTCGTAGGACCAGAGATGGTTCAGGCTACAACAGAGAAGGTACAGATCATCGAGGAGCGGATGAGGGCTGATCAGAGCCGACATAAGTCCTATTCCAATAGGAGGCGGAGACCACTAGAGTTCGAGGATGGCAACCACATTTTCTTACATGTCTCACCTCGACGTGGATTCTGGAGATTTGGCTGGGGTAGCAAGTTATCTCCGCGCTTCATCGGACTATTCTAGGTTCTCAACAGGATAGGCGAGATGTCTTATTGCCTGGATCTTCCACCTTAGTTGCACTGGGTGCACGATGTCTTCCACGTATCTCAGTTGAGGAGATACATGCACGACCCAATGCATGTCATTGATCACAGGGAGATGGAAATCGATGAAGGGGTGACATTTACGGAGGTCCCGATGGAGATCAAGGATCAATAGGAGCATGTCCTACATGGATAGTCGATTCCTCTAGTGCGCATCAGGTGGCAGAACGGGAACCTCCAGTAGAGCACATGGGAGCGGGAGGCTCAGATGCATGCATAGTACCCTAATCTTTTCCCTAGTTTATGATGTCACTTTACGAGGAAGTAAATCCTTGAGGTGGGAGTAATTTAAAGACCCGTAAATTTCAGGAAAAAAAATTACTTAAATTCTTTTGTATTTTACGAGTACGTAGTTTCTAACGGCACCTGATTCTGAGGACCGGTGTGCCCTGAATAATTTTCTGAAGATTAGCTCGGGTACGTTCAGTGAACGAACGAGCGGGTTTTTCTATCTTTTGAATCGGTGCTTTGAATTGAAATCCAAGGGAACGGATGAAACCGTTGCGTCGGTAATTGCTTAAGAGGACCTTTACCGAAGATGTGTTTGCTCGGGAGGAGTTGTTAAAAATTGTGGATTAATAAAGAATTGAATAAGAATTGTGGAACAATTTTTATTCTTTGTCCAAGTGGTTATATCCATCATGGGGTAGTTGGGTGGGACCCACAAACCCCTAACTACCCATGTGAGGATATTGGTGAGGTGGGGCCCACACGAGCCCCACCCCTTCACATTCCTTAAAACTCCTCTAAACCCCTCTTAAAATTTGTAACTCATCTTAACTTGTTAAACATTCCTTTTAAGTGGGTGACCCTTCCTCTTCCCACTCTCTCAATTTAATGCTTTCCAATACACATTTAATTAATTAATTGAACATCAACAATTAGTTGAATTAAGTGTTTGTTTTTCAAAATTTGAAATTCATGGCATGATTAAATAAAATATGGAAAATCCTAATTTTATTTTGGTTTTCAATGGTGGTGTTAAGAGAAAGGGAAGGGAGCTCTTGAGTATTGGAATATCGGTTCATCTTCTTGTTGAAGAACTTCTTCTTCAACGAAGAATGCCAACTATTCAATGAAGAACATCGACTCGGCGACTCATTTTCTCCATCCTATTCTTCCTCTGTGATAAGGGAGGCGACACCGATGATGAAAGAAATGACGCCATCATCTATGGCGTTGGACAACCACGAACTTCACTCGAGATATGGGTTAATTCATTTGTTCAAGTTTTATCTTTGACCTTCGTTGATTAAAATTTGTCCGCTTGTTATCGTTATAACGGGAGGAGATCGGACCGCACAAACATGGCCGATCCTCCTCCCATTTTGTTGTAGATCTTCATTGAGGATTGTGGAGAAGGCGGCATGGTGTTGTTGCACCGTGCGAGAACGAAGTGGACCACGGATGGAGCGGGAGCGGGGGTGGTGCGCGGCACCGTCATGCCGCTCTATTGAGGCCGAAGGAGGCCGAAGCGAGGTGCAGGTCACGGAGGTGGGGCGCTGCACCGTTGCACCACACCGGTGAAGATGAGTCGTGGCCTTAGGCCGCTGTAGTCCAGGCAGGGGGTGGCCGACCAAGCTGGCCGCCGGCATTTCCAGAAGGTAGGACCCTGAAGGGTCCCCCGGAGGCTCAACCAGCCGGCCATTATGGCTGGCTGTTTTCCAGAAAACCGGGGAATCGTAACCCCCCTGATAGAAATTTAGGGCAGACCCCACAGGGTCCGTTGTTCTGCAATCAGGGGTGGCGTCTCCTTTGCGCCCTGCTCGGCAAGCGCCGAGCCACGGCCAGCTTTTGAGCCATGCCACAGGCTGCACGGGCTGGGCCGACCGCACACGGCCGGGCCGGACCCGGACCGGGGTTGGGTCGTCCCGGTTTGGGCCGACCCAGGGGGTATTGGGCCGGGTCGGACTAGGCCCAACCCCCCTATTTTCGGACCAAGTTCGTTCAAACACTCATATATTAGGCTACGGACCTCTGATCGACACAACTTCAGATGCGTAGGGATCCTTGGATCGAGATGGTCGTTTCGGTATATTACACATGAGTTTTTGGAAATGTTTGTGTACAGCCAAGTTGATTCGAACCCGAAACCAACCTGGCCCTTAGAGCGAAAACACTTATAACATAACGACCGGATGTCTAAATGACGTTCCATCAATCACATTGAATTCCTCTTAGTGAGACAGTTCATTTGGTTTACTCCACTTGAGGATTGGACACAACTGGAGTACGGTCGGGTTGGTTTAACTTAAAAATCAACCAGGCCCCTGGGATGGAAAAGCCAATATCTATCAGATCGAGCATCTGATTGTCGTGCCATCTATCGCATTGAGTTCCTATTGATGGGATGGAACTTTGCGATACATCAACTATGGACTTCATGACAGTTGATGTATCTACCCCCTTGGCTCGTAGAGCGGACCCTCCGGAAATCGAGCGTGCCGTGTACGGGAACCCTAGAGCTGGCTGCGACTATGACGACGACGACGACTATACATGGATCCTACGTGGGTTCGACAGTGAGGACCCCTGTACATGGATCCTCCGTGGGTTAGACAGTGATGACGACTGTACTTTGATCCTACGTGGGTTCAGCAGTGATGGATACTGTACTAGGATCCTATGTGGGTTCGGCAACGACGACTTCTATACTTGGATCCTACATGGGTTCGGCATGGGAGATGATTCAGAGCCCACATCTATCATATCCACCCCTCTTCATGAGTACTAAACCTGTGTGAGATAAGTCTTGAATTTCAATCATTATCTTCGATATGATTGTCTTTCTTTCTTGTGTGGACTGGGGTGTACTTGGGCTCCTGAGTTGGAGACGAACTAGAATTGACGACTTAGGATTATGTGCGGGCATATACCTTAGTAGAGACGGATGATACTTCATGTTTGTATATTTCCTTTGGTTTATCCTTTGAGGATTTTCGGAGACCTTCGGGGGTCTTGGGGTCCCTAATGAGTATCGCATACTCACCCCTGCACGAGCTATGAATACACTACGTTGTGTTGGATGCAGATAACAGACAGTGCTGATCGTGGTTGAGGCTTGTGGAGCAGGATGGTATCCAGAAGTGGACTATCAAGAGGGACATACTCAGAGTGGATGGTCGGACCTGAGGAGCCGACAAGACTATCTGTACCCACCCATCAGGTGGGAATTCCGGAGGATGACTTGGTGGTTTCTTCTTACTTTTCAAGTGTTGTACTTTCTTTTCTCAATTGTACTGTACTTTCATTTGGGTTTGTATACTGGCCCATTTACTTTCCAGCAATTACTTTTGTGCACATTTTACTTATTATTTACTTCATCTTTCTTACTCTTTGGTGTATGTTTTCTTATTTAAAGGAAATTCCTTCCCTTTTATAAGGAATTATGCCTTTGGTGTTAGTTTACAGCCCCTGGCCTAAGGGAGGAGGGCTTGGGGTGGTCACGGCACGGGCCCCGAGGACGGGTCGTGACATTAAAAGAAAAAACATCACATCATTTATATTATGCTGTGACATCACATCATTATGCAATTTCATTTATGAAATGAAATATCTATTACACATCATTTAATGTATCGTTACACTAAACAAAAACAAGCCATTAACAAACATACTTAATGTGCCACATCTTTACAGTACATAGTAGCCATATTCCCCTCAACAATTACAAAAAACAAAACAAAATATCTGTTTATGTTCTTTATTTTTTTCCAAAAATTTCCAAAAACTAACACTTCCAATTAACCCTCACCAGCCGATGTTAGATGATTTCTCGGTGAATCATTGAATTCTATGATCAGCAGTCCCCTCAGATTTTTGATATTTTAACTGGTTTAATTGATATAAAAACCTACTTGCATGTTTACTTAGATGATCTTAAAAAAAGAACAAAATTATATTTTGGGCTCAACAGGTCTCGGAATCAGGCTCCGTTAATGCGTTTCGTCTAGAAATGACTCCATATATTAAATAAATTAAATGTAAATTTTGGGACATTATATTGTGCCCCCATTTTTGGTATTCTTGTCCTCAATAACCCAAACAGTGGTTAACAAACAAATGGGGGTGTAGAGCACGTATCTGTGCCTCCTACTCCTATGTGTTGTCCAATATATTCATGTGTTTCCACTGAACGTGCACCAAAGGAATCGACCATCCACAAAGGAACTATTCCTTCTAATCCTCTATCTCCACAAGAAAAGCCAAAAAATTTTCCCCATCGTAAATCTCCTACTCAACCTAGTCGATGACATGTGATGAATCAATCATGTACCTCCTCAGTCAGGACATGTGAAAAACATCATGCACCTAATTCATCTGTGGGGGATAATCATGGCGGTACGCCACCTCATCATCTCTACTAAGAATCTGTAAAGGGTAGATGAACATCGAAGATAACTTGTTTCCCCAACCAAGTCTCTACAAACTAATCTGGGAGAGACCCAAAGGAACACATGGTCTCTCTTATCGAAATCCAATGTTCTTCGTCACCTTTTATCATATGATTTTTTTCAACTCTATACATTTCCCATCCTCTCTTGCATGATCTGAACCATCTCAAGGGTATCCCATACCAACTCCTAACCCATTAGGGTTGACTCCCATTGGTCTGTCTACCATAGAGGTGATTTTTATTTCCTCCCATACAAGGCCTCAAATGGTGCTATGACAATTGAAGAGTGAAAGCTATTATTGTATGAAAACTGGGCTAGTGGCATGTGATCCTTATAAATATGAAAAAATCATGGACATAATCACGAAGCATGTCCTCCAAGGTATGTTTGGTCATCTCCTTCTAACAATCCATCTTTGGGTGAATGGTAGTGCTCATATGCAGATGAGTCCCAAATTCCTCCTACAATACATTCAACAACTAGGATGTAAAATGTGTATCACAATATGAGATGATAGTCTAGGTAACCCTGTGAAGTTGTACTATTTTTTGGATGTAGAGGTGCCCCAATACCTCTATCGATCCTAACTCCCTGATGGGTAAAAAGTGAGACAACTTGGTTTCTTGGTCAATAATCCCCTAGATAAAATTGTGGCCCCAATACATGCATGGTAACCCCATCAGGAAGTCCCTTGAGATACCATCCCACATCCACTACGGTATCTCATGTTGCATTTCTAAGCCTACTAAAACTAGATACTCATCGTTTACTTGCTGACAAATGAGGAATCATGAAATGAACTCTGCCACCACTTTATTTATTTATTTCCACTAGTACTGACATTAGAGGTCCTGGTAAATCATCTCCACACCAGGATGTACCGCCAAATGGGATGTATGGAACTCCCCCAACACCTCTTCCCACGACATTACTGGTACTACAGTGCATCCTCTAAAAAGGATGGCATGCTCTCCATCTATCAAAAATCCCTCAAGAGCATGTCTAGATGATAAATGCGCATGTCGGGCCTTTCTATAAACATCCACAAGCCATGACTCCATGATTCACTGAAAATGATGGGTGTGACATTCATCGACTGATGGTTAGACATTACAGCGTTTATCCACAATGGATATTTGCATCATGGCTAGTTTCTTCATCGCTTCACTCAACAGTTGTATACCAGACCTCCTACTGAGCATGTCTACCACCAAATTCCCCTTCCATGGAGTATAGAATATCTCAATGTCATAGTCCTGGATGAAATATTTCCATCTCTAATGGATAACATTTAAGTACATCTATCAGAATATATACTTGATACTCATATGGACTTAGTAGATGGTATACCAATCACCTATCATGTAGTGTCTCCACATCTTCAAGGAAAATACCACTACTGTTATCTCCAGTTCATGGGTCACATAGTTCATCTCATGATAACTCAACTACCATGAGCTGTTGGCGATCACTACTCAATCCAGCATCAAGACATAACCCAGTCGGGTTCTAGATGCATCTTAGAAGACTACATACCTAATTACATGTTCTAGTAGTCTCAAGGTGGGAGAACTCTTCAGTCTCTCCATCATATCTTGGAAACTCAAATGACACTTATTTGTCCACATAAAGGATTGTCCCTTCTGTTTCACAAACTATAATGGTCCTGATACTATGGAAAAGTAGCGCATGAATCTCATATAGTATTCACCCAACCCTATGAAACTCTGTACCTCTATCATACTCTTGGATGGGTCCCAAGAAATCACTTCCTCTATCTTCGCCATATCCACATAAACTTCAGCCTCTAAGATGACGTGTCATAGAAACTAGACTTCATGAATCTAGATCTGGCACTTTGAGAGCATCCCTTAAATATAGTTCTATTAGAGTGTATCTAGTATTATCTTCATGTGTGTTTTGTGCTTCTCTTATGACACCAATTACACCAAGAACTCATCCAAGATGGACACCATGAAACGATTTAGTCAAGGCTGGAAGATCCAACTCATGAGTCCCATGAGAACTACTATGAAATTTTTTATGCCGAAAGTCATCACCAAAAAATCATAGTGGCCATAACAACAACTAAAGTTTATCTTTAGTATGTTCCCATCCCGTACCAGAAGCTTATGATAGCATCATATGATGTCAATCTTCAAGAACCTCCTCCATCCCTTTAGTCGGTCACATAGGTCATCAATCCATGGCAGTGGTTACTTATTCATTATAGTCACCTAATTTAGGCACCAAAAGTCCAGGCATAACGTCAAGTCCCAGTCTCCCTTCTTGGAAAACAATACTGGGGCTACCCATGGTGAAATGATGGGCCTCATGAAGTCCTTTTCCTGCTTGTCCTATTATTTAACCCTCAATTCACAACAGTCCATGTGATCCATCCAATATACTTGTGTTTATATTAGTTTCATCCCCTGGTATAGTTAGATATTGAAGTTTATCTCCCTATGGGGAGGTAGTCCCAGAACATCCTCAGGAAACACGTACTCATACTGGTCCCCCACTATAGGAATGGTTGGATTCCTCTCATAAAAAACATATATAGTAAGGCTAGCCAATTAGTGAGTAATTGGATAAACCCTCATTCGACGAAGTCTATCATGGGATTAAAAATTTCTCTTATCATAAGTTAAGGAAGACCTTATCCCATCCCCATGGACACACTAATCCTTTCACATAGTGCGTTTGATTTGAGCAGGGACTATGAGAAACTAGTCTATACCAAAGATGATTTCATAAGGCCTCAACACTGATACTAGTAGATCCCAGACAAGGATCTTGCCTCCCATAGTAAGTATACACTTCCAGAACCAGTGTGTAATCTTCGAATACCCTCCTGTATGAGTCTATAATCATAAGGATTGAGCCAACGACTCCACTAGAATCCTTGAGCCTCGAACATGGTCTAAGATGAGGAAAGAGTGACTGGAACCTTTTTCTATGAAAAATTCATCTATGGTATAGAAGAAACATATAATACCTCTATTAATATCTCCAATAATGTGGTTATAGGCCTACATCATTTGAATGTGGCCTTGCCCCTATCTACCCGATCCCTTAGCCTGTGGTGGACCACCAGCGGGAGATAGATGTAGTATCTTAAACCATCACCCACATACTGATGCTCGACATTCTCCCCTATAACCTCTACCACCCTATAGACCTCACCACTTGAACCTATGCTTCTATTGTGGTGGTACCTCAATCGTCTTCTGATAATCTATGCTTTGGTTCGGGGTGTCATGATCCATGTGACCCTGCCAGCCGCAAGTGAAGCACAACATTGTTCTCTTCTAACTCCCCCTGCCCTGGGATCCCCACACTCCCGACCCTGAGTCCCATTGTCATCCCCTGAATGTTTTTACCCACTTGGGTCCTTGTTTATGCTACCTTATTCTCACTATAGAAGACTCTTCCCCTTGATGTCTACTGGTAGCTCTGACTGTCAGTGCCTATTCTTCCAAGAATCTCTCCACAATAAGGGATGTCTCTAGTACTCCATCTTGATTGGGGATGATGAGAGACACCATGGATTCCCTGATATCCTATCTAAGACCCTGATCAAATTTCAGGGCACTAAAGAAAGGGTCTTGCCCCATGTTTGTGGAGTAGAAATAGAGGTCTATAAACCTTGAAGTGTACTCATCCACTGACATGCTTCTCTTATGTTGGTGTATCAACTCATATATGTTCACTAAGCGCAAGATCATAGGGAATAACTCTTCCTAAAAAATCTGATCATATTCAACCAAGGAGAGGATCATCTCATCATGATTCTTAATTATAAAACTCGACCATCTCACTGCCAGCCCAAGAAGAAGGGTCACTGTTAAGATCTCCATTTGGTCGAGTGGAATCCTCACTAAGCAGAAGACCCATGTCACCGCCTCCAGCCAGTCCTTAGATACCTGATGATCTTTATCTCCTCTGAACCTAGAAGGTCTATGTATTTGGAACTCATGCAAGGTGCTCATCCTACATAGTTCCTCTACCGATAATGTCTGTAGTAACTTCCAATCAACGGGTGGTGGTAATATTGGCGGACCACCTTATTGGGCTATCTATAGAACAGGTCCCTAATCCGACACCTCATCACTATGTGGGCTATCCTCACAGTCACACATCAGAATCCTAGCTGGTCATCGTCATGAAGGCATCCAGATAAAGAACAAGATGTATCATAGTTAATATATTATACATGGTGAGAAGACTCTTATTCAATAAAGAAATAAATAAACATTTAATTCCTATATGATTCAGGAAATCATATTTTTAGGTATAGATTTGAAAAGAAGAGTTCAGGGATGTACTGTATGGATACATTGACTACCGCACTGACACTGGACTCCTAGAATCTGAATGTCCAACTCAAGCCTGTTAAAACTATTTTCCTAGCACAAAACAAAAAACCCATGGTCTTTAAGGCAGAACCGACCACCTATGAAAACCCTTTTTCTTGACCCATCCCCTGGGTCCTATTCCAGGACATATCCCAACCCCGCCTCCCGAAGGCCAGTGGTATGAGACTTGTGTCAAAGGCGTCAACCAGTAAGTGGGAGAAATTTTTCTTGAGTATTTATTCGCACACACACACAACCACATCCCAATTCTAGAGAGGTAAACATGCATTCCACTAAACCAAAACTATGTAAATGTACAAACTGTTGGTCAAATGGGCTAGAATACTGACCTAAAAAGGGAAAAACAGGAAATTGTAAAGTAAATGAAAACACTAAAAGTCATCCATTGAAAACCCCACCTAATGGTTATGTGTAGAGTAGCTTATAGAAGCTATAAAAGTATGACCCTCCTACCAATTCACTCTTGGAACCACCAGGTCCTGGGCCACCAAGTCCTCCACTAATTCATCATTTTTCTGCACCAGACACAACATGTGCCCCAATATCCCGTGCAGGGGTGAGTAACAAAATAATCTATTGGGACACAGAACCAAAAATGAAGGACCACATAGAAATCCATAAGAATACCATGATTTATGATCATGAAGAAATATATATCACAATAGGTATAGTCTAAGGTATGTGAAGTAGGACAATCAATAATATCCTTAAATACTTTTTTCAGCTAGAGAACGCAACATCAAAGAGTACATTGGGAATACTGGGTCACAAAAAATTAGCTTCCCACCAATCATGGATTTCGTCGGTACTCATACATGATGAGTATCATGGGTATGTTATGTCACACAAAACCTTCTACCCACTATGGGCATTCTAGGTCACACATAATTCTCTCCCATCCTTGGTCAGACAAAGGTATTCCTCCTATCATGTACCATTGGTCTACCAAGTCACAAAGTGCCACTCCCCACCATGGGCATACTGGTTCACATAGATCTACTTCCCACTGGTCCATCGTAGATGATACACAAAGAGTCACTTGTCCATAGTCTTATGGCTTCACCCAACCATAGTGTTTCTGCACATAGTGTTCTCAATTACGAAAGAACCTTTTATCAGGTCATTCGTTAAAATTTAATTTCCATTAAATCATACATAGATTATGCAAGAAGATAATCCTCATTGTGAGGGTTCAAATACAAAAAATTTATTTCCAATCCGGAATCCGATTTGAAATATATTGGCATTTTTGTAAGTTGGGTCTGATTGCATCCAAGCCCAGTCTGACCCGGTCGTACAGACTCTACCATCCCAACCCACTGGCCCCACATTCCCCAGTTTAGTTCAACTGACTCGACCTGACCCTGTTTAGATATGGGTTGGCTTGGACTGATCTGGCTAGTTAGGCTGCGGTTCCGGCTCAATTGTGTGTTTCTAGCCCGCTGCCCTACCCGGTCTACCAGAGGTACACTGATTCTCCTCTTGGATGGGGTGCGATAGGGGGACCCGTCCACCCACCTTCCCAACAGGACTACTCAGGGATACCTCCTCTATCATGGATGAATAACACATCTAGGGAGCTATCTGGTGGCTCACCCACTAGAAGGATACACTTTACACACATGGTAAAGGGACCTTATTCCCTGAAAGCCATGACCCATGACTACTGACCGCTCCACCGATGATATTATGGGACAACATACTTTCGACAACTTCCAGCCCAACCATAGGCTTCTGATGCACCACCACGGTATGACCTGGTCGTGGTTCCCCTCCCAGTGCACCGTTGTGGTGCACCGCCTCTTTCCGGCACCCACATGTGTCATTGTCAGCACTAGTGTGTGATCGTGCTCTTATGCGGGCCACCGAGTCCGCACCAGTGGTCCGTTCTTTATGTTGTGGGCACCTCCGACCTCTATGTGGTGTCTCCATGCTTGCAAAAGCCTCATATATTCCTTTCTGAAAATTTGAGTGCTCATCCATGGTGAATGCACAAGGTGGAGGGGCTCAGTCATTGTTCATGTTGGCTCACGCCATTAGCATTAGATGATAAAAAACAAGGAAGTATTGAGATCACATTTCTATTGAATAATCATCAGTCCTTGTGAAAACCCCCATGGAAAATACTATACCATCAGAACAAATGATCCGTGAATCAACCTATTCGTGTGTTGAACTGCATTCTTTATTTTAAACCAAGAATAGGGAAAATAAAAAACAATTTAACCCCTCCCTCGATGTAGTTCGATGTTAAGTTTTCCACCTGATAAGATTCAAAAGGTCAAAGGTGTTCATCAATCACACATCCCATTCTTCGAGATATGTCGATGTCATTAATGACCCCCATTCATTTTTCATTCATCGTTGGATAGAGTTGACACCGTCAGTTCATTAGATAAATTACCCCATTAGATTCTCAACCCTCTAACACGTTATACCATTAAAAAAACATGTTGCATCATTTATGTTACACTCTAAATTCATGTTGTTAGGCTGTTTCATTTATAAAAATCATATCTATTAAACATTATCCAAAGTGTTGTTACACTAAACAAAAACAATCCATTAATGAGATTCATTTAATGTGCCTCGTCGTCACACCGTAACATTGTCGTCCGCCACACAATGATTTTGAATGAATTAAAATATCTTTTTAAGTTTTTTAAATTTTTTAGAGAAGTCACAAAACTAAATTTTCGAGTTAACCCTCTCCATAAGAAGTTAAGTCCTCACAAGGTGAATTCCAATGTTTGGAGTTCAAAGTTTCCTTCAAATATTTATTCTGAGCACCGATTTAATAGTTAGAAAATCCACTTGCATGTTTACTTATATAAACATAATAAAGTTAAAAATTCTATTTTGGTCTCCCTGAGCCTCCTAATCCAGTGCCATCAAAATGAACAGTCCTGAAATAATTCCGTATAAAAATAAAAATTACCTAGAAATTTTTGGACATTATAGTGATGGAAAGGATAATTTATATTTATAGTTACACAATTATTTCACTATTATCATAAATAATTCATTTATATAATATATTTTTACTAAAATTATCCTCAATACATTGCATGTACATCTTAAATGAATCACTTCACTTTGAGGAGGTTGTAGTCCACACATCAGAAAATTATGTTAGTGTACACCCATAAAATGGGAAACATGATGGTATGTGATGTATGATAGTTATACCGACAAAAAAATAATATATATAATATAAAAACATTTTTCAGACCATAATTCCCATCCATGATATGTGGGGAAGGTAAAACGTACACCATTGTTCCACATTACTGTAGTCCTCCGTCCTGATGAACGATGATTTCAATACCCTTAATATAAAAGTTTTTGACTTTTTATGTAAAAATCATAACATAAAAAAAATTTAGTATATTTACAATAATATTTTTTATATAATCATGTAACAATAATAATTTAATGGGTGAAAAAATGAATAAACTAATGGTCTCGTAGGAAAATGATACTTGTTCTTATGGTAAATCATTTGGTTTTCACCAATGAACATCATTGGTTTTATTTATTACCTATGTGTGGATTATAGGATTAGATGATAGATTTTGGTAGTTTATTTTTTCAGGGGTTGGTTGATCCAAAAGGATTTAGAGGTGTGAATAATTGGAGATATTGAATGCCCATTTATATTGATGGAGGAGTGGAATTCCTATAATTAAAAAGAGGTAATATATATTGGGACGTATCCCTTACCTTTTGTGCTTCCAAAATAGAAGTTATTAGAGTTTATCGAAATTATGGTTGATCTAAACTCACACCACGCAAAATAAATTCATATCTCAAATCATTTTATTCAATAAATCATATGTTTCCTAATATTTTCCTTTTTTATAAAGGTATCTAGTTTTATAACATATTTAATTCAACCATTATGATTAAATTAATCTGAGAAATAATAGATAATTATGAAACAAAAATTTCGAATAATAAATCTTAATTATAAAATAAAATGCCTATGTTTTTTTAAATTTAAATTTAACAAATGCGCATGAAATTTTCAAAAATACTACTTTATCCCTAACATTTTCAACAATTGTTTTTATTATTTTAAGGTAAATTTGTAAATTATAAAAGATCAATTCATCCTGGTATGGACCATATTTTATATTTTTTAAATAATAAAATCACTATTTATAATATATTATTTTAATTAAATTTAAATTATTTAATAATATATAATTTTTTATAAAACAACACTAATGTCAATTTCGATAATATATATTTAATTAAAATTGCATGATATTACTAAAATAATGAAATTAAAATATATTAATTTCAGTGTTATATATCATAATATTTTTATCAAAAAATATAATTTAACATAAAAAATCATTATATTTACATCACCTTTAATATTTTTAGTATCATTTATTTAATTTCAATATTAATTAAATAGTAAATGTGTTGGTGTTTCTTAAAAAATTAATATAATTATATAATTAATAAAAATTAAATAAAAGAATTATGATTAAAATTATTTCTAATTAAAAATAATAATTATATGTATGGATATATAGTTTTTCCAAACCCCTAATGATTTATAGAAAATTAATGGAATAAAGGTATCTTTTCTTTTTCGTTTTTAAAATTATTATATTTCTCACTTACATATAATAGTATTAAAAATAACTCATACATATCATTAACAATTAAAAATTGATAGATATATATCCATAAAGTTTGTGTTAGAAACGGTTATAATTTATTTGACCATGTAATATTAAATTTCAATCATTTAGTAAACTTTTTTTTTCCTTAATCACTTTATTAAATTTTAATTTATTTTTCTAAGATGTTTTTCCAAAAAAATAGGTTATCCATATTAGAGATTAGAAATTATTATAATTAAAAATATGGAATCAATTTTCTCAAATTCAAATCACATAATAGGAATAATTTATTTAAAAATTGGTCCCAAAGATGGGACAAAACAACGGGTTTCTAAAGTAAAAAATTCAAAAATATGAAATTTGTTTATAATTGATATCAATATGAAATATATTCCAATGAACAAAATTGGATTTAATAATTAATTATTGATCATATTAGTCCTATATATTAATATAAAATAAAATTAAAATATGTAAATAAATTACACTACAATGTTTTTTTCAATTAAAAATAGTTTTCACTCACTATAAATCAAAATATGAATGTTTGCAGAAAAATAACAAAAATTGACCCATTGTAAATGTTGATAATAACATTTAACAACATATTTTTAGTTTTTCAAATAAATTTTATAAATTAGTCAATTTTTTTAACAATTCTACCATTAAATTTCTCTAAAACTTCCTTTTATAAAAATATAGGTTTTTTATAATTAAAATTGGAATTATTCAAATTTTATTCATATAAAACATATTCTATGAATTAAAATATAAATAAAATAAATAAATATATATAAATTTCAATAATATATTTCACAAATAGTTATTAATCTAATTTATTAACATAGAAGTGAAATCTATTAAGAAAAATAGTTTTTCATAAAAACACATCCTTTCTATTAAATTGGGTTTTATTTTCATTTCTTATTAATTTAAAATATATCATTTTATAAACATGTGTAAAATATATTATCATAATTCAGTTAATCACATTAATTACTCCCATTACAATTGATAGGTGATAACAATCATATTAAACAATAATATTAAAATTATATTGTTGTTTGATATGTCTCGACATTTCCTGTACCACAAATTATCAAAGAAACTCGCTGGTACATGGAATTAAAGATAAAATATTTCTTCCATATAATGAAAGATAAAATTCTAACTATTTTTTATGTAGGATATCAAATAGTTAAAATTAATTTCCAATAATATATTTCGAAAACATATGGAATGTGACATCTAAGACCCCCAAAAATGTCTTCTTCCCTAAAAATAAATCACGGTTATCAAAGGGTTAAATATTTTAGAATAACATTATTGAAACACACAACATAAAAAGGGTTAATAAAATACCAAATTAAAAAGGGAATGTTGTTATTGTAAAGGTAATTAGAGATATACATATCTAGGATTCAACATTAGTATAACATTGGTGGTAAATTAAAATATGGATTTGGAAGTGAGAAATAATTCACATTGAATAATAACGAGTTATAGAGAGCATGGTCAAGAGTAAGTTAATGAAAACAAAACTAAAAGCCAAACTAGCATGGAAATGGTCATTGTATTCATCAGAAAAGATGGTAATAGGATAAAATTTAATGTCAAGATAATTTTTCTAATGATAAAGAATTTACATACCAACAGTAAAAAGAGAAAAAAGAAAATATCCATACTTGATGTGTATAATTTCACCATTTAATCAATCACCACAAATTTTTTTTCTATAAATGATGAATAATCAAGAAGATAATTTAATTCCAAAATAACTAAAATCGGCTTATAAATAATAGATAACCAAAATAGGGGTTATCATGATATTCCAACTATAATTAAAAATTAAGAAAAACATCATGGTTAAGAAATGGTAAGATAATTACAAAAATTAGTAAACCTAGAAATGGATCATTAATAATAAATAGTAACACCAAAATATGTAACTAATTTTTTCTATAAATATCTATTCTTATAATTCATCAAACATTTCATTATTAAAATTGAATTCAAAATATTATTACAATTTGATAATATATTCATTCATGATAAATAAATCAATATTCCCAAAATAATATAACAATTCTTTCTAAAATAAGAAAAATATTTACCTAAAAAAATAAAACTAACCATGAAATCTTTTAGTCCAGTAATTGTTGAAAAACCCATATTATTCTTCTAGCAAGTATTCAAGCCCCACTTTCTAATTGGATGTGATATGTTTTCATCATGAACAAGGTTTATCTAATAATTTAGTTAATAATAATGAATTATTCCACCTAAAATCATACTTTTCATCCTTGGGGTTACAAATACCTCATCCAAAAGAACATCAAAACAATTCATCAATCACTTCAATATCTCATCACTTAAAACAGAAATGGGGTGTCTAATAATTTAAACATACGGTCATCTAAGAATATTGAAATATGACGTTATCCACCACTCTTATAATAACTTCACTTGAAAAATAACTAATATATAATGTTAACTAAACCAACCTTTGATACAAACAATAATTGGATAAGACCCACAATTCAGGATCCTAGATTGAAATCCACAAAATTACATTTTATTATATGACACAGATAAATGTGGAAATTTTTTCCATGAAACCCTAAAATATTAATAGGAAAACTTGAATCACATACACTATGATGTACCTTTTAGATTTAGTGTTGTAGAAAATTGGGACGAAACACTACATAATCAACTCACATGATTTTTTTTCATCATTTATACTATTTAATTAATATTTTATTTGATTTATTAACACATCACCATTATCCATATAAAATACCTTCTAGACATAACCCATTATTCCCCATTTCATCTAAACATGAGGGAATGGAAAAATAATAACTCTAAGCTTGAACACTTTGTATGTTAAATTGAAAGAATTAATAAATGAATGTCATCAATCAGTATAAGAGTGTATAATTTTATGGTGAAATTATAAATGTGCATGATGGAATCATAAAAAAATACCATTTTTACCTAGATGATCAAAGATGAAAAAATGTAAAAGGAAAGAATAAAAATAATAAAAATAATAAATCATGTGATACAATCTTAATCATTAGAAATATTATAAAATCAGAACAAGATACTAATCTTATTTTTGGTAACATGGAGCATCACTTTAAAAAAACATTCAAAATAAAATAAAATAAATTTAGTTTTGAATACCCATAATACTGACATCCAATATAATCCTTACATAATAAATAAAAGATATATATTGAGGATAAACCCATATATAATATATAATGGGCTCGCCCATTTACTAAGATAAAAAATGGGTATCATCCCATTGTATGAGATATATCAATCTCACCCATTCTGAATAATAAACAATTAATATATCAATAATAAAATACAATCATCGTAAAACTCATATAAATATTAATTATTCAATTGTAACATGATAAATTAATGGAAAATAAATCAGTATGATATCAATCCGTTTTTAAAAATAATTTACCCATGGATAAGAAATGACTTCCAAAAATATATAATTGAACCCTAATTTAAAAATGGAAAGGGATTGGATTCCCTAAAAATCTCATCAAAACATGATTATCCCATAAAAATTAATTAGGTTACCTAATAATCTCTTTTAAACATTATTTAGTTGTGGAAAGGAAACATGTTCATTAACAATATATTCAAATAAATAATAATCCATACAATGAAATAATGTGGATAGTATCAATGAAAAATATCTCTATTGAAGTATATGTAACAAAAATTGTTGTTTATATTTATGAATTTTAATTCACATAATATTTTATTAATAACAATCTTGGGGGAAATAATATTTATACATTAAAAGTGTCTCATGCCACTTTCAAAATGATTTGAATCATAAGCCCCCTGAATGAATATCATTAAATAAAAAAATGATATCATTTAAATAGGATATACATTATAAAACATGTCATTGAGGTAGTATATATACTATATAAATGTTACTATGTGCATAATAACCTATAAATCTCAATGGATTTTAAATTGATTCGAACAATACAACAATTATAGTAATATTTAAATCAGAAACCCCAAAATAAGTTATATTTGAATGAATAAATTAAATACCATTAAGATAAAATAATTATTGATATAATATATCAAATTTATATATATATATACACCAGAAAAATAATGTAAGTGGGGGATATTAAATTTATCTCATTGATGTAAAAAAGCGAGATGAAATTTTTTTACCTGGATTCTGATTTTCTATGCATGTCTTCTATATTCATTAATAATAAACAGGGTTCAAATATTCAATTTTATAATAACATTATTCAGGTATATTATTATGTAAATTCCAATTTTTATCTTTTTATTTTCAATACCATAATTCATTAGGTTTACAATGTGTGTTATGACCATATTCAACTTATGTCTCCAAAACAAATATTGTTGGTCAAATTTCATCAAGGAGATCAATATATAAAAATACCATTTATAATAATTATAATTTTTTTATCACATTTCCAGATCAAATATACTTTTAAATACAATCATGAATAATTTTTATAAAAAATTAACCATCATTATGATAATGGAGACGGTTGGATGTACATATGAATGAGTGACATTAACATTTTACAATGATGATTATGGAATAAAGATAATTGAAATTTATCATTCCATAATGACACCTATATAATATAGGATATATTATTTAATTATATATTATTATATATATATATATATCATTCTTCTCTTGTGGTGATTGAAAATGAATAATCACATTGCTTTGTGGAGGTGTTAGTCCACGTGTCCATGAATGGTATCGTCTCTATTTTAGTGAATGAAATTGAAGGAAAAATATATATATGTTATATTTACAAATGGATAATTATTCCATTAGATTATTTAATATTTCAATTTTATCATATGTTTTTATTAAACTGTTTCTTAATAAAATCCATGTAATGATTGAACAAGTCAAATTGTTTTGAGGAGGTAGCAGTCCATAAGTCCACAAATGATGTTATATTACTCCCACAAAATGTAAATAATGAATTTATGAGTCATATAATAATTAAATAATCATAAAATATTTTATATATAATAAATATTTGTTAAAAATAATTTTCTATCATAATATTTAACCATGATAGGTGGTAAAAGAAATATGAATGACTTCGTTTCAAAAGGTGGATGTTTAACATAGAGACAAACGTGGATTTCATTTCCCATTTTATGGAAGTGTCATTAGTTGTAGATTAAACCCATGACACTAAAAAATTTTAGAATATTATGTATACTAATGTTATTATATAATATTATAATAAAAATAATTGAAGTGGTGGAGAGAATACTAAAACAAAATTAACGGTTGAAGAACGTTACCTTGTAGAGACACGAAACTTATCGTACATAGACATTACATTACTTTTGCGGAATACATAGTACATAACAAAAACACACACACAAGGACCGTAATAGTTTAGTGTCTTTGGAAACTCGGAACGTAATCTTCTAATCGTGGTAAAAGATCTTCAATATCTCCCATAAAGATCTTCCCTTTTTTTTTTACCTAAAACCATTCTTTATATCCTGGGGAAAAGAAAACATAAAAGGGTGAGCTCAAATGCTCAGTAAGGGTAAACAAAAGAAAATCAATCACATCATATTCATAAGAACATAACTTTTGGAAATCTTAACCTGCAAAAGAGAGCATAATTTCATAACATGGGATAAATCATAGAAGTGAAATGAAATCCCAATAAGCATAACATAAAACATGAAACTTTTTGGCATACACACATAATCATAGAGAATCATTTCTTGTTAGTCATGACTCATTTCCAATACTATCTTAGTGGACAAAGTCCCTTTCTGAATCGAGTCACCCTCGTTTCAGTCCTGTTTCACTGAACCTGTATAACCTACCATTCCAGCCATGTCTATCTCATGAGATATAAAATCTTTACCCAATGCATTGGATGGAGATATAGGTCCCACCCATCTCATAATGATACCATTCTTATGTGTGCCACAAAATCATAAACCATACATCATTGCATAACCCATGTAATAAAAATGGGAATCTTAAACATCATGACATCATAAAAAAATCATATAAGGTAAATGACTTCATAAAAATAATTCCCTCACAACATAATCAAATCAATGTAATTATAGGGATAAAAACAAAACCCTTTATTATCTTAGATGGAAAATAATTTTGATAAAACACTTGAACTCCATTCTTGAGGAAAATATCCTTTCTACTTCAAAAACACCTTTCCTTTTTTAACATGTCATACAATTTTAAACTAAAAGAATTTGATTAAAAATAAACTTGAAAAATTTTAAAGGAGGCTTCTTGTAAATAATGTTTTAAAAATCCATTCATGCCGTATAAGTTAAAAAAACATTCTTCTCGTACTTTTGTCGGAAAAGTCAAAAAAAGTACCTCGTAAGAAAAACGACAAAAGATTCCTTTCCTATCTTTTACTAAAAACTCACCGAAGGGTAAAATAGGTTTTAAACAATTTTAGGTGAATGGAAATAATATTAAATTTTGAGGAAACATGGATGTGGATGATAAAATACACCCCAGTAAATTTCAAAGTATAAAAAATCTCGGATAAAAATGAGATTGTGATATTTCCCCTTACCTTAGGTCTGACTTGCTTTGTAAGTGTCCGAAACTCCTGTATAATGATTTAAATAATGTCATCGACTTATTATAGAATCATATTCATTTTTATGATATCATATATGGTTCACTTATGACATTATATTACCCGTTCTTTTGTAAATTCCATGTTAAAGAAGCGTTTTGGGTAATATCGTTTCATTTATCGAAGGTGTTTTGACTTGTTGTTCTTGACATTATTATTACTTATATCATGATTTAAACACTTCCAGAATATAAAATATTATTTATATATCATATATATTCAGTATATATATATATATAATAGATAGATAAATGAAATGAAAAACACCGTTCATGGAGACGGTAGTCCGTACGTACGCATGAACGCTGTTTTCCTTTCCTTATTGTATTGAATGGAAGTAAGTAGATGACATACATATATATATATATACATAAATTCAGTAGCTTTATAATGTCATATATTTCATTATTATTTCTTATATATACTTTATAATCATTCTTAAATGGTTAACATGGAGAATGAATCTCATCGCGTCGTGGAGACGGTAGTCCGTACGTACGCACAAGCGATGATATCATTTCCATAAATATTGAATTGAATTGGAGTGGATTATACAATATATCAGAATCAATATGATGTTTTAATGACTATGTATAGTTATTCTCTACACCATTATACCCATCCATGTAAGGTGGTGGTAGAAAATAGATTACACCACGGCGTGGAGACGGTATTCCGTACGTACACACGCGCGGTGATTTCTTTTGTTATAGGATGGATAGATGGTGAAATAGGGTTGTTTCATACTTATAATAACATATCAGTATATGAGTGATACTGATGTTATTACTTCATAATGAAACAACCTACGAAGAAGAAGTGGAAGAAGAAATAAAGATGAAAGAATTGGTAACGAAAATTACCTCTTCTTTGATGCGCCTCTTTGAGACCTCCTCTTAGGGAACTAAAATTGGTCTTTGAGGAAGACCATAACCTCTAGGATTATTCTAGGGAAGTGGAGAGGAGAAAATGGCAGGGGTTGGCAGAGCTTGAGTGCTCAAATTGGTGTGAGGAGGAGGGGGAGAAGGTGCCCTTTTATAAGGGAGGAGAGGGGCACCTTAGGAATATCTCAAAATATTATTTTATATTAAAGTCAAAATCGGTTTATAATGGTTCCAAAGGGTCTTATTTCGAAGGTAAAGTGGGGATGGGTCGAAAGCCTATCAACCAATAGGATTTGGACAAGTTTAGGGTATTATTTTAACCTTATCAATTAGATTTAACTCTAAGTTAAATAATTTAACTTTTACCGTGTCTTTTTGTTTTCTTTCACTATATGGTTAATAAACTTACTATAACATGCCAAAATAACCCCAAATTGTATATTATTAATACATATATCCCTATCTAAGTCATTTGACCGAACCGTAAATTTTTATGAATAAAATAACAATTAATAATATAATATTTGATTTAAAAACTATTTTGTTTCAATTTTGACATTATTTGATATATGATTTTTTTGAAAGTCATAATAGAATTATATGTTCGAACCATGTTGATTAAATCAACACTAATATAACATAGTAACCTAGAAAATTAGTTCAATTCATAAAAAGTCTCAAATTACATTTATTTGAGCATTTATAACATCAATTATGTTAATATTTCCTTAAAAGGCTAATTACTCCATCATTGTTGTGTCATAAATAAATTAAATTATTTGATTTCTAAAAATTATAATAAAATACCATTATGTAGGAAATCTTTTTATAATTCTAATTAATATTTACAATCGAATTTAGCTTATGTATAACCCTATATTAAAAATGTTTTATTAAATTAACTTTGATTTTAACTCTTTTAACTCTTCTTTGAATTAAATAATAATAAATGTCCTAATCTAATACAAGTGGGCCTAAATGATAATATTTTACACTTAAGGTTGTTTTTGGTCGAGATACACTTTTCCAATAGAATTAGGACATGTGTTAGGGTAATATTAATATCATTCTTACCCTTAATTACCCTATTTTCTTTTAACTGTGGTAAATAAAAGTAAAAAGTTACTATTCACCAAAAATTATTTTCATCTCATTGAACCACATTTTACTTACTGACATCAACCGTGTCTCTTGGATTTTTGAAATTTCATTCACAGAAGCGGTAAAATTAAGTTTTATGAAAAATTCAGTTTTTTAACTACCACTTAGTAGTTTCACTATTCATCAAAAATTGATGTTTTTCAGAAAAATGCCAAAATTTCATCCTAAGGTATATTTCATATTCCGAATTCAAAAATGAAGTCTATTTTACCAAATTCATAACATAGAAGTTGCATTAATTAATTTTATAATTAAATCCCGCTGTTAAAACAAATAACGTGTTTTTAAGAAACAATATCTATCAAAAGATTAACACTTGATTATGTCTGGTTTAAATGCGAAATTACAACCAATGACCAACATTGTATTAAATTGTAAAAATATATTCTAGATATACTTTAAAACCACTCAAATTAATAATTTATCACTATTAATTATTTCGATTAAAAAAGTTGTTTTTAATTATAATTTAGTAATTTTCACTATTCATCGGAATATGAAAGTTATCCGAAAAGTACCAAAATTTCACCTTAGGCTAAATTTGATACTCCGAATCCAAAAATGAAGTCCATTTTGAGAGATAAATTTTCTAAAATTTAAAAAGTGGTTATTACTATTCATAATGGCCAGTTTTAATAATAATTTAATAGCATATCGTTGTTTCGTGAAACTCAGTATTGCGTACTACACACGCTATTGAGGAAGGTTGCGATTGCCTGTAATGCAAGGCAAGTCAAGGATGCGTGTTGTGCAAGCTCCTTTTGGTGTAGCGTACAACACAATACATTAATAAAATTAAAAAGAATATTTTTCATAAAATCTTGGGCAGTTACATTCTACCCCCCTTAAAATGAATTTCGCCCTCGAAATTCGTCGGGTTTATAAATGGTTTACTATTCGAAAGTTTCTTTAATAGAAACCCACATCGTAAAAAGGAATACCAAAACCAATATTAAAAAACAAAAGTATGAAACTTAACGGTTACCCAAATAAACTAATCCCTGGGTTTCCACATAGGTGAAAATATGGATATGGAAGAAAAATCTAACCATCATGTTCTGATGGAGAGTGGTAGAGAACATGGCTATGGAAAAGCCAGTAATCAGAAAGCCATAAATTTGTGACGATCTAAGGTACCATCTGATTCATCAGATATAAGATCACTAGGACAACATTTTTGGTTTTCAAGATCGTTTCGCTAAAGTTAAAGAATTTGAATTACAATAAATACTTACTTTATTTTGGTACAATTTCACTGTTGTTCATGCCTTGAACAATTTCCACTTCATCTATTAAATAAATGAAGTTGAATTTTTTATTCGTGAAGTGTTAGCAGATCATGTGATAGAATGACGGGTCATTTCATCTGTCTCAAACAAATGGTTAGCAAAAATTATATACATAAGTCGATCTAGAGTGAGATTAATCATATATGGTTCCTAAAATGGACTTATACTTTATATATCATACTCCTTAATATAATAAAACTAGTTTCTACTAAACAGGGACTTCCTGTAGGCCAGTGGTAGGCGATAAAGGCCAGTCGCACTTCGGTTGTGGGTTCGATTCCTACAGCCTTATCCAACGCGATGGGTTGTCGCCCGTCCTGCAGGTTGTCCTTTTTCTAAAACTATATTACTATAACATCCCATCAATAATATCAAAAAAAATTCTATCATTAAACAATACTAACTTATGTCCTACATAATTCATTCCAATCTTTAGGCTTATCCATAATACTGCAGTCCCCTCTCATAACAAAGTGAAAACGATTACCAGAGATTTAATGCCATCGTTGATCCCCATATATCCTAAGATATGTTTTGTTGGTCACATTCCAAACATTCAAAGTCCTTAATCATGTATTCTCTTGAATACCTTAGTGAAAACATGAATGCAGTTAAAAGTTAATACCTTCCACATACCAAAATCCTCATAATTTTATATACTGAAACCATGATATCACTTAGGCCTTATATCAATCATGAGCTCATGAATACTGTTAAACATTTCGTTTTCTCGTTTTCCCTTCATTATGCGTATATCATCTTATTTCCAAAAATATCTCAATCACTTTGAATACCACATTAGACCAACACATAAATATTCCAATACTCCATGATACAATATTATTTTGGAATCCCATTACATAAACACTTAATCATTCCACCACATCGTTGTCATATTCAACATCGCCAATAGTGATCGCATGTGACTTCCCTTTGTCCTTTTCCTTCAGTGGTTTCTCATGTTGATCATCACTAACCCTTGGATTAGGGCATTTATTAGCATAATGCCCCATTTCCTTGCACTTGAAGCATTGAAGTGTTGGTGGTGCGTTCTCTGTAGTGTTTTCTTTATTCACATCATTAGAATCCCTTTTCCATTACTTCGACACTCAGCTGCTCGATGACCTTCTTTTCCACAGTTAAAACATTTTCTAGTCCCTTTAAGACAATCTCCACCATGCTTCTTTCCACACTTTCTGCATAAGGAAACATTCATCTTCTTTTCACCATTATTCTGAGATTTCTCCTTGAACTCCATCTTTCTTTTCTTGTCAAAACCATGAGATGGATATGTAACACCAACTTCCATTTCTACCTTGATAGCACAACACACAATTTCTTCATAGATACTAAAGTCTCTTATAGCTAATGCCCTTCGAAGACTTGGTTTTAAGACACTGAAAAATCGATCAACTTTACTTTCAGGTTGGATGATAATGCCAGATGCATACCTTGCAAGTCTTGTAAAATTTGCTTCGTATATACCAATAGAATCATCATCCTTTTGCTTTAGTTCAAGAAACTCCTTCTCCATCTTTGTTCGATGAATACGAGGGAAGTACTTATTGAAAAATAAGTTCTTGAACTCGTCCCATTCCATGGACTCAATTTCATCTCTTTGCCTCGTATTCTTGATAATATTCCACCATTGATCAGCTTCACCTTCCAAACGATATACTGCTAAGATGACTTTATCATGTTTAGAACATTGAAGAACTGAAAATATCTTTTCAGTGGTACTGATCCATTGTTCAGCAACAAGTGGATCAGGAGACCCACTGAAAGAAGGTGGACGTTGCCTCATGAAGGACCCAATAGAATATTGTTCCCTTCTCTGCTCATTTGGATGTCCAGAATGATTCATAGCTTGTGTAGGTATATCAATAAGATTTTGCACTCCATCTCCCATAACATTTGTTTGTTCAGGAGGGAAATCATTGAATTTTCCATTGCATTGATCAACACGGTTCCTTCGGGTTCCAGCCATCGTCTAAAACCCAAAAAGAATAGTGTGAGAGGCAAAAATCATGCTAGGGAAAACAACTTAATAAAGGGGGAGTACCTTCAATATCTAACATCTTAGGTTTAATTCCATGATCTTTAGCGTAATTCTAGTACTATAACCTATATGTATACTTAACCTTAGGGACATCCCTAGACATACCTTAGAAATATCTCTAGGGATCTCACTAATGTTCTCGCATCCTAGTTTCCAAAGGTTGACTAAACCTTTCCTCTGATACCAACTGTAGAGACCCGAAGCTTATCATACATAGACATTACATTACTTTTTCGGAATACTTAGTACATAACAAAAACACACACACAAGGACCGTAATAGTTTAGTGTCTTTGGAAACTCGGAACATAATCTTCTAATCGTGGTGAAAGATCTTCAATATCTCCCATAAAGATCTTCCCTTTTTTTACCTAAAACCATTATTTATATCCTGGGGAAAAGAAAAAATAAAAGGGTGAACTCAAATGCTCATTAAGGGTAAACAAAATAAAATCAATCACATCTTATTCATAAGAACATAACTTTTGGAAATCTTAACCTGCAAAAGAGAGCATAATTTCATAACATGGGATAAATCATAGTAGTGAAATGAAATCCCAATAAGCATAACTTAAAACATGAAACTTTGTGGCATACACACATAATCATAGAGAATCATTTCTTTTTAGTCATGACTCATTTCCAAGACTATCTTAGTGGACAAAGTCCCTTTCTGAATCGAGTCACCCTCGTTTCAGTCCTGTTTCACTGAACCGGTATAACCTACCATTCCAGCCATGTCTATCTCATGAGATATAAAATCTTTACCCAATGAATTGGAGGGAGATATAGGTCCCACCCATCTCATAATGATACCATTCTTATGTGTGCCACAAAATCATAAACCATACATCATTGCATAACCCATGTAATAAAAATGGGAATCTTAAACATCATGACATCATAAATAAAATCATATAAGGTAAATGACTTCATAAAAATAATTCCCTCACAACATAATCAAATCAATGTAATAATAGGGATAAAAACAGAACCCTTTATTATCTTAGATGGAAAATAATTTTGATAAAACACTTGAACTCCATTCCTGAGGAAAATATCCTTTCTACTTCAAAAACACTTTTCCTTTCTTAACATGTCATACAATTTTAAACTAAAAGAATTTGATTAAAAATAAACTTGAAAACTTTTAAAGGGGGATTCTTGGAAATAATGTTTTAAAAATCTATTCATGTCGTATAAGTTAAAAAAACATTCTTCTCGTACTTTTGTCAGAAAAGTCAAAAAAAGTACCTCGTACGAAAAACGACAAAAGATTCCTTTCATATCTTTTACTAAAAACTCACCGAAGGGTAAAATAGGTTTTAAACAATTTTAGGTGAATGGAAATAATATTAAATATTGAGGAAACATGGATGTGGATGATAAAATACACCCCAGTAAATTTCAAAGTATAAACAATCTCGGATAAAAATGAGATTGTGATATTTCCCCTTACCTTAGGTCCGACTTGATTTGTAAGTGTCCAAACCTCCTGTATAATGATTTAAATAATGTCATTGAGTTATTACATAATCATATTCATTGTTATGATATCATATATGGTTCACTTATGACATTATATTACCCGTTCTTTTGTAAATTCCATGTTAAAGAAGTGTTTTGGGTAATATCGTTTCATTTATCGTAGGTGTTTTGACTGGTTGTTCTTGACATTATTATTACTTATATCATGATTTACATACTTCCAGAATATAAAATATGATTTATATATCATATATATTCAGTATATATATATATAATAGATTGATAAATGAAATGAAAAACACCGTTCATGGAGACGGTAGTCCGTACGTACGCATGAACGCTGTTTTCCTTTCCTTATTGTATTGAATGGAAGTAAGTAGATGACATAAATATATATATATATATATATACATAAATCCAGTAGCTTTATAATGTCATATATTTCATTATTATTTCTTATATATACTTTATAATCATTCTTAAATGGTTAACATGGAGAATGAATCTCATCGCGTCGTGGAGACGGTAGTCCGTACGTACGCACAAGCGATGATATCATTTCCATAAATATTGAATTGGAGTGGAGTGGATTATACAATATATCAGAATCAATATGATGTTGTAATAACTATGTATAGTTATTATTTACACCATTATACCCATCCATGTAAGGTGGTGGTGGAAAATAGATTACACCACGGCGTGGAGACGGTATTCCGTACGTACGCACGCGCGGTGATTTCTTTTTCTGTAGGATGGATAGATGGTGAAATAGGGTTGTTTCATACTTATAATAACATATAATTATATGAGTGATACTGATGTTATTACTTCATAATGAAACAACCTACGAAGAAGAATTGGAAGAAGAAATAAAGATGAAAGAATTGGTAACGGAAATTACCTCTTCTTTGAAGCGCCTCTTTGAGACCTTCTCTTAGGGCACTACACTTGGTCTTTGAGGAATACCAGAACCTCTAGGATTATTCTAGGGAAGTGGAGAGGAGAAAATGGCAGGGGTTGGCCGAGCTTGAGTGCTCAAATTGGTGTGAGGAGGAGGGGGAGGAGGTGCCCTTTTATAAGGGAGGAGAGGGGCACCTTAGGAATATCTCAAAATATTATTTTATATTAAAGTCAAAATCGGTTTATAATGGTTCCAAAGGGTCTTATTTAGAAGGTAAAGTGGGGATGGGTCGCAATCCTATCAACAAATAGGATTTAGACATGTTTAGGGTATTATTTTAACCTTATCAATTAGATTTAACTCTAAGTTAGATAATTTAACTTTTACCGTGTCTTTTTGTTTTCTTTCACTATATGGTTAATACACTTACTATAACATGCCAAAAGAACCCCAAATTGTATATTATTAATAAATATATCTTTATCTAAGTCATTTTGAAAAAACCTTATATTTTTAGGAATAAAATAACAATTAATAATATAATATTTGATTTAAAAACTATTTTGTGTCAATTTTGACACTATTTGATATATGATTTTTTTAAAAGTCATAACAGAATTATATGTTCGAACCATGTTGATTAAATCAACACTAATATATCATAGTAACCTAGAAAATTAGTGGAATTCATAAAAAGTCTCAAATTAGATTTATTTGAGCATTTATAACATCAATTATGTTAATATTTCCTTAAAAGGGTAATTACTCCATCATTGTTGTGTCATAAATAAATTAACTTATTTGATGTCTAAAAATTAAAATAAAATACCATTATGTAGGAAATCTTTTTAGCTTTCTAATGAATATTTACAATCGAATTTATCTTATATATAACCCTATATTAAAAATGTTTTAGTAAATAGACTTTGATTTTAACTCTTTTAACTCTTCTTTGAATTAAATAATAATAAATGTCCTAATCTAATTCAAGTGGGCCTAAATGATAATATTTTACACTTAAGGTTGTTTTTGGTCGAGATACACTTGTCCAATAGAATTAGGACATGTGTTAGGGTAATATTAATATCATTCTTACCCTTAATTACCCTATTTTCTTTTAACCGTGGTAAATAAAAGTAAAAAGTTACTATTCACCAAAAATTATTTTCATCTCATTGAACCACATTTTACTTACTGACATCAACCGTGTCTCTATGATTTTTGAAATTACATTCACAGAAGCGGTAAAATTAAGTTTTATGAAAAATTCAGTTTTTTAACTACCACTTAGTAGTTTCACTATTCATCAAAAATTGATGTTTTTCAGAAAAATGCCAAAATTTCATCCTAAGGTATATTTCATATTCCAAATTCAAAAATGAAGTCTATTTTACCAAATTCATAACATAGAAGTTGCATTAATTAATTTTATAATTAAATCCCGCTGTTAAAACAAATAACGTGTTTTTAAGAAACAATATCTATCAAAAGATTGAAACTTGATTATGTCTGGTTTAAATGTGAAATTACAACCAATGACCAACATTGTTTTAAATTGTAAAAATATTTTCTAAATATACTTTAAAAACACTCAAATTAATAATTTATCACTATTAATTATTTCGATTAAAAAAGTTTTTTTAATTATAATTTAGTAATTTTCACTATTCATCAGAATATGAAAGTTATCCGAAAAGTACCAAAATTTCACCTTAGGCTAAATTCGATACTCCGAATCCAAAAATGAAGTCCATTTTGAGAGCTAAATTTTCTAAAATTTAAAAAGTGGTT